>CP111157.1:1200000-1800000 GCA_026367775.1 Exserohilum rostratum
GGTACGGCGCCCCGATCGATCATGGCATGCCAACATGCTCATTACATGAAATAGGACAGCTGAAGGCGAAACTCGCCAAGCTAAAGAGGGAGCTGCTTGAGCCCTCTAGCGGTGGTGGCGGTGGCGGTGTTGGCTTCGATGTCGCTAGGACTGGTGTTGCCAGTGTGGGATTCATCGGATTCCCCTCCGTGGGCAAGAGTACGCTCATGAGCAGGCTGACCGGACAGCATTCCGAAGCTGCCGCTTACGAATTTACGACAGTATGGCGCGCAGCCACGATGTGATGAGCATTGGCTGACAACCCGCAGCTTACGACCGTGCCCGGACAAGTTATGTACAATGGAGCAAAGATTCAGATTCTCGATCTCCCAGGTATTATTCAGGGCGCGAAAGACGGCAAAGGTCGTGGACGACAGGTCATTGCAGTCGCCAAGACGTGCCATTTGATTTTCATTGTTTTGGATGTCAACAAGCCTCTGACGGACAAGCGCGTTATTGAAAACGAATTGGAGGGTTTTGGTATCCGAATCAACAAGAGCCCGCCAAACATTGTCTTGAAGAAGAAAGACAAGGGTGGTATTAATATCACGGCCACGGTCCCGCTGACCCACATCGACCATGGCGAGATCAAGGCTGTGCTAAACGAGTACCGAATGGCGAATGCGGATGTGGCTATTCGATGCGATGCGACAGTCGACGATCTGATTGATGTTATTGAAGCGAAAAGTCGAAGCTACATCCCCGTCATTTACGCACTCAACAAGATTGATGCAATCAGCATCGAGGAACTCGACCTGCTTTACCGAATCCCGAATGCATGCCCTATCAGTTCCGAGCATGGGTGGAACATTGACGAGCTTCTGGAGCAAATGTGGGAGAAGCTGAATCTAGTGCGCGTCTACACGAAGCCCAAGGGCAAGATGCCAGATTACTCTGCGCCAGTGGTATTGCGATCATCAGCATGCACCGTCGAGGATTTCGTACGTCTTTCATTTTGAGGCAAAGACAATACGCTAACGAGGAATAGTGTAATTCCATCCACAAGACGATTGTGGACAATTTCAAGCATGCCATCGTTTACGGCAAATCTTGCAAGCATCAACCCCAGCGCGTGGGACTGTCACATGAACTTGCCGACGAGGATATTGGTACGTATACCCTGGTATTGCCCCTCTGAGTGGAGTTTGCGAGCTCACACGGCGGGCCAGTCACGATTGTCAAACGCTAGAAGGCGAGTCGTCATATCTCATATGACGGGCGAAAGCTGCGGGTGTTATGGATCCCGTCTTTTGCAATTGCGTGAGTAGAGTGGAGGCGACATGTGGATGGCTGAAGAATGTCTCAATGCGATACCAAGATTAGATGGCAGCAGACGGATGACGAGCGTCGCGAGGCTTGGAGCCGATCTCGCAGCTGGTATTGGCCAAGAGGTGGTGCCAGTAGCACGACGGACGACATGAGGAGGAGACACTAGGAGAGCAAGGCCGCTTACGGCGCGGATCGTGCCCTGCCAATCGCTAAGGGTCAAAGGGCTAGTGGCGGACCGATACCGTCCGCGGGCTATCAGCAACATGTTTCGCTCTTTTGTGGATATGTGGTGTGGCCCCAGTGGCCGTGTCTGCCCTGCCCCAGGGCTGGTGGTGGTGGTGGTGGTGGTGAGGGCACTGTAGGTGGTACCGCAAAGGAGTCGGCACGACTGGGCTCTCCACGTCGACGGGATTGCTTTTTTGCATATTCGCTTCGGAATTTGATGGAATCAGATCAGCACTGTCTGGCCCAGTTTTCATGGCATCGGTTTTCCTTATTGGTGTACTAACGGGCGCAGCGGTCGATTCAGAGAAATGAACAGGGGTGACTCGGTGCTGGCGACTCAGAGCCCACGCTGGCAGTCGGGCGCTAAAGTATTATCGCTCCCCAAGTGTGAGTGGCTGGTCGGCAAAAGCTAGTGCGGTCGAGTGTTGATGGGCGCGATTATCGCAGCCTTCCGAAAGCGTTTCAGCCGTCGACACTTTCTGTCTCTCCTTTATGCACAGGCGATGATTGACGTCTTGCCCCTGCCGTGGGAATCGCCACGCCCTCGCGTACCTGAGCAGCGCCTGAATCAGTTTGTGCTGTTTCGCGCCACGAACGTACTAAGTATACGGCAACGGTCAGCATTTGTTGCGCCGGGCGCACGAGGCGAAGCCAATATGGCGCTCCCACGGCGCAGGCCCATGTCCACTTCGGGAAGCGTCAGATTAGCCGGCCGCAGACATGCTCAGCGGTGCGAGGGCCCTGATGGGATGATGCCACCCGGCCGTGCTGCCATCCCATTTGCTCTCGACGCCGCAGCAGCAGTTAGGCGTCGAGGCATGCACCGGTCGAGCTAACCCAGGCGGCCGCATAACTCTGGCCCGCGTTTTCCTAGGGGCGCATCCCCGATGAGAGACCCGCACGCGCTAAGCCCAACGTTGCAGCTCGTCGCTTGGCTGGATGGCGACCAGGATCACAGTGCGTGCACACGCCAGGCTTGCCGGCAACCTTGGGCTCGAAACAAACAGGGCTCCTCCTCTCCCGCCAGCTGCAGTAGGCCGCGCCCGCATCGCACAGCCAGGGCCTGTTACCAGCGTCCCCAGACTTATCCTCAAGTACGCGCTGCAGGCCCGCCGCGCCAGGCTTTCCCTGCAGTCTCCCCTTCTCCATCCGAGCCCACTGGCTTGCCGCGCTGTTTTATACCTGTCTACTTGGTCCTCCGTCATACCCAGCGCCTTTTGTCAGCGCTATCCCCGCTGCTCCGCTGCATTGTGTCGTTGCTGTTTCGCCTCAGGAACCGCAATCTCATCTCATGCATGCATGCGCGCCGCCATTCTGCTCTTAGGTACTGAGTCCACCACCAACCCAGTGCAGATGCATATGCCCACCCGCTATCCTGCTCTGAGCCTCGTATAACACGGACTACTGTTCCCCATACCGTACCCTCGTCCGAGTATACCATTTCGACTCCATCAACTCTTCCAACAAGCTGCCGCCGCCATGAGCCAGCTCCAGATGGATCACGAGCACCACCTCCACCAGGAACCTTTCGAGGACCAACATGCTGCCTGGCACACTGATGCTGCATACAACCCGCACCACCAGTCGCCCGTCCAAGATTACAATGGCTTCACCAGCTATCCACCACTTCCTATGGAACCCATGTATGGTACTGGCATGCATCCACCACACCAAAGCCACCCCACCCCAAGAACTACACACCCGCAACTGCAGCCTCTGATCATGCCGCAAATGCCACAGTGGCCCAGCATGCTCACCAGCCAGTCGACATATCAGGCCCCGCTGTTTCCCTCCGCTCCGCCGCCCATTACGCCAGCATCAGCTACACCAGTATCTGCCACTTCAACCCAGTCCCGGACTTCATCAACACCCCGAAAGACTCTTACCGATGCGGATCGCAGGCGTATGTGCCAATACCATGAGGACAATCCTACTGTCAAGCAAACGGAAATTGGAGGTATGCCAGTCTTGAGCCCAGCCTTTCTTTTATCCCAACGGACATATCACTAACATTATCCCAGCAATGTTTGGCGTGGAGCGAAGGTACCACTGCATACGTCCCCTGTATCTTGCCGTGCTGACAGCTGTGTAGTACCGTTTCAAAAGTCTTGCGCCAAAAAGAGAAGTACCTATACCAGGACGACGGCAGCCGATCCCCTATCAAAAGGTCCAAAGGCAAATTCCCAGACATCGAACGTGCACTCTCCAACTGGGCCAGAAACCATCAGAGGCAAGGCTTGCCACTATCTGATGCCATTATCCGGGACAAGGCACGCTTCTTTGCTCAGACCGTCGGCAACTCGGAGAGCCACCTCAAGGCCAACAGCACTAGCTGGCTAGAAAAGTTCAAGCAAAAGAACCATCTTATGGGTGCCAAGTCAAGAAAGGGTTCGATAGCAGAAGAGTCGGAGGGTACCTCAAATCCGCCTTCAAACGCGCACACGCCGGGGGCCATTTCACCAACCTCGCCAGGCGGCGGGGTATCGCCGGCAACCGCGACTATGAAGGCCAAGAAGAGTGAGGAAAACCTAAAGACTGAAAGCCCAGATACCTACGACTTTTCGAACCATCGCCGACCGTTCCATTCACAGAGCAATACTTCGCTGTCTAGCGTCTTCACAGATACCGCGCCGTCGACCTTCTCAGCTGGTCCTACAAGCCCCACGTCACTGTCATCTCCCTTCTTCACGCCCGACTCAGCCTGCGGACCAACACCTTTTATGGGAAACCGCCAGCCTGCCAACGGACAGCCAGGAACGAGTAACTTTCAACGACCGCGAAGCCAAACCTTCCCAATGCTTGTGGGAGTGGAGCAGTACATGTCACCCCCAGGCTCTTCTGACGCGCTTACTCCAAAGTACGTCAGTAGCGGCGCACTCGACTCTCCCATGACCGAGATGCCCGGAGCTTTGCCAGCCATTGATGAGAGCATGTCGCTCTCACCGACTCAGCTCCCCAATTCGATGCAGCCCCCTCCCTTGCCGGCTGCGTCGGGTCAAGCTGATGACAAGGGCTCACCCATTGACTCGTCGACCATCACACCATCTCAAGAGGAAGCTGCGCGCGCACTAGAGCTCGTCATGAGCTTCTTCCAGTCCCAGAATGCCGGTTTTGTTGTCGAGCCACAAGAGTATGTGACGATTGGCAAGCTGATGGAGAAGCTTCGAATCAAGCGCGGCTCAGAGAGCCTGGCTTCTGGCATGCGACGGGCGTCAGAATCCAGCTTTGCCACTAGCAAGCTTGAGAGCGTCGATGCGATCCACTAATGAGGCTGCTGCGTCACACTCGGACCCATATCTGGTCCCGTGAAAGCCTTCTGCAGCACGTGTGCACCGACGATTACTTTCTTCTGTGCAACGATTTTCTTAATTCGCTTGGGTTCGGTGTGATGGGGTTGCACACGACTTCTGGATCATGAGGCCAGGACCCAAGATACACACACACGCCCAGACGGCCATCATTGCTCATTGGAGCCACTTTTTTTGGATTTCTTTTTTGCTGTTTCTCATGCATCGCATTTTCGTCTCCGCATCATTAGCATTTCTTCTCCTTTCTTCACTAGTCCTTCCTTACATTGAACTAGCTACTGTCTTTTGTTTTGTTTTTTCCTTGGTCGCTCGACGAACTACTACTATACCCCCCTTTTGGCAGCGCGCAGCAGCACAAACACACTATTTCCGACTGGATCCCCTTAGCAAAAGAAGATTGTAACCGCTCGCGCGGGTCATTACCCTGTACGCTTCATTTCACTGTTTCGATGATTCATTTTCCTATTTACTTGGTACCCTCGTACTTTGGAGTAACAGGGTCTGGCAGGGAGCAATGGGTTTCGTACACCCCGTTGTATAACCCCATATGTGGCTCGATATAGTTTGATTGACCCCTTGCCGACAGTACCGGCTTAACGTAAGGGTGGTTCATGCTTTGCAATGCTATTAATTCTCAGTACCACAACGTACGATTGTGCCCTCTGTCTCTACTAGTCAGTTTTGCTTGGCCCTTTTCCTAGTCGGGCATTGAGCTGTTTGGTGCGGGAGCAGCACTGACGCGCTAGACTGATCGGCATGGGTCTGCGCTTGTGAACAGATGGTACTTGCCGCTTGGCCTTGACCTGTGCACGGTCGGGGCAGGGGAGCAGAATAACAACATTAGGAGGGTCTCGGAAATTAGAGCCGCCGACAAGTGCCACGGGTAGCTGCCGCCAGTTCGAGCCGGTTTGACGAGCAAAAAAGAAAGCAAGAAAAACCAAAGGCCAACGCAATCGCTCTGCAAATGATCCTAGACGCGCTTCAAACACACGTCAATTGCATGCGAAAACAACAGCACACTGCTCGGCCTCAGCCGAGAGCAAAACGGCCTTATTCCCCGCCTTTCGCAACCCAATTCAAGGTTAAACCCTTGCACATGAGGTAAGCCATGCACATTTGCTGGTCTGTCTCTGCACGGCGATACGAAAACAAGGCGAGAAGGATTGGAGCGAGGAGAAAAAAAAATCGCCCAAAGCGTACGCACGTAGGACATGGCCAGCGCACACACATAATCCGCGGAAGGGGGTAGCTGGGGGCAAGGGAGCCAGGAAGGAATGAAGGAAGGAACAGGATGAGCTAAAATTATCGAAACCATGACGAACAGAATCTCAAACACGTCGAGTAGAAGAAGCGAAGGGGGAAAGACATTTCTCAAATCATCTTGGGGGGGGAGGAGACAGATTGCCATGCCTAAACCAGTAGGTCTCCTCATGCCACCCACACAGACACCGACAACCGATACAGAGCACACAGACACACAGACCGTCTAGAACCAAAAGTGCATGAGAGACACGGGGCTAACTGCTGCTGGGAGCTTGGATCTGCTGCTTCTTGCTGCTATTGTGCCGTCGTCATCATCGTCGTGTCGTCGTGTCGGTCGTCTGTCAAAAGCCCGTGTGTCTGCGTCGTCCCGAGTTCCCCGAACGCTGTGGCGGTTCCGCCGCCCCTCCCACACCACACACGCAGAGGACACACAGACGCACTTGGTGCTGCTGCTGCTTGCTTGCTTGCTGCAACCCCCATCCCTTCCCTTTCCCCTTGCTGGTGGCTCCCCCCCTCCTCCCCTCGCATATACGTGCATGACTGTCAAAGGGCTGTCTAAATCTAGCTTCGCCTCTTGTCTTGGACTTTTGTGGGTGTTGGCGCCATGGCTTTTCTCACACACATGCTCACCCTCTCTCTCACTCCCACCCTCTCTCTGCCTGTCTGTCCGCCTCGTCCCCTTGTTTAGGCGAAGCGAGGCGACGCGAGGGGTGGCGGCGCGCTGCGGCATTCAGAAACGGAGGGTCATAACCGACCATGGCGCTGAGCTTCACTCCATGGGGACGCGCGGATGCACGGATTAGGCGGTTTGAAGGGAGAGGGGGTGGGTTGCATGTGGGTGGTGGTAGTATGTGTGTGGGTGAGTGGGCAAGACGTGGGTTGTTGGCGTGGCGGACGTGGGCTGCTTGGTTGGGGGATTGGCATGGGCTTTTTTTTTCGCCGTTCTCACTTGCTTGGTGCTTTGCATCGGGCTTTGTCTGTAACCATTGTAAAATAATTGGGTGGTGCGAGTCAAGAAGGTCGGCATGTGGGGTGGTTTTGCTACAAGCTGGAGTCTCTGGTCTGTCTCTGCTTGTATCTCATTTGCTATGCATCTGGACTACGATGACATGTCGAGAAGCGACTTGTCGTCATCGTTGTCGCACATATAGACACATTTGCGCGCTTGTGTCGCAGAAGCAAGACGTGTTCATTCCATCTCGCCATTATCATCTTCTTTTTTTTTCGTTTTTGCGTTTGACCATGGCATTTACGTTTCTTTTTCTCTGCTTTACCGACCGGGGGAACGACGGAAAGACAGTCTAGATCAAGCGAGAACCGCAGTATCGCTAACGCAGGTAGCCCGTTGTGAATGTTTGGATCTGCTTTTCTTTCTTTTTTCCTTTTCGCGGGATCCCTTCCTGTGTTCGCCTTAACTCTTTTTTTTTTGCTTCTTCGCAAACTTCCCGTAAGCAGCCACCCTGCTGCGTTAACGTTTATTGGCATGCACTGCGGCAAGCAGGTAGACTATAGCGGCCACGCCTACCCCTCAAGGGTACACAGCGAAAAAGCAACATGACAGACAGCAAATGCAGATATAGCTGGTAAGCACCATGGCTGTATAAAGAAAAGAGGAGACGTTAAAAGAAAAGCCGAGGGAGCGAGACTAGACCTACGCAACCCACAATCCGAGCCTCCGCAAACCATGTTGTTGGCAGTCCTATCGGCATCTTTTCGGCATCATTATTTTGTTTTTCTTACTTCCCTGCTCACCGATTTGCTCGTGCCAATGTTAATCTTCGTGTTCATCGACATGGCTCATCCTGTTCTCTTTTCCACTAGCCACTACGTCTTTGTGCGTGCACGCGCACGCGGGGGGACTCTAGATGTATACGCCGGGGCGCGGTACGGACCGATGCCGGAAGAGTACTGCCGCATAGTTTTGTCTCTCCAATCGACCGGAAAAAGATCAGGTTGCCTTGGTCTGGTAAGATTGTAATACGAGCTTTCGGCAATAAAACAACCACCATTGCACACGCTTTGTGTTTTTTTGTTTTTTCTCGCAAACCCTACCGAATTTCGGCAATTGCTATCGAGAAATGCAATTCGCATGTTTGTTGACTCTGTGTGCGACAATGGCTTCATGTTCGTACGATACAGCTGTCAAAAAGCATTCACCGATCAAGGCCTAGAGGCGCGGGCGCGCGTGTACACCATACGCAAGACAAAGAGCCACGATTAGTCGTTAGTTGTCGAGCCGAGGCGCGGCCAATCGCAATGGTCGCCCACCAGCAGCTGCGTATACTTGCCTAAGGCGGGTCTTTCACATCGGTCCTACCCCAAAGTTTATGTTGCGGGCTCTTACGAAAGCTCTCTGCGATATGCATTCTAGATCATGCATCCCGCTGATCGCGTTGACGCAAGAAGCAACCCCGTGGGAGGGAAACCCTTCTCCTCGGTTTTGCTCGGGGCAAATCGACCACAGCAAGAGTTTACCGCAGGCTTGGTTGGGCCAACAGAAAGGAAAAAAAGCTTCCTGCGCCTAACGTCCCACTACAGGCGGCCTAAAAGTCAATTATCGCAGATCTTGCTTCCTCGAGCCCAACTCGACTCGTTTTCCTTGTCGTCTCGAAGCCGAGTTCGCTTTTTGCGCCAACTGCCAATACTGCCTGCACGAATAAGAAACGTGGGGGGTTTTATTCAGGTTAGGCTCCCCGCACACAGGGTCTATCAGATGGTGACAAGGTGCAATGCACAATGCGCTGGCACCTGTCGAGAAAATGAAACGGACAAAAGTCACATTACCATGCTCTTGGACATTTCTTCATGCCGTGTACCTGCGTACTAGTCACCACGTGACCAGCTTTGTATGCTGTGTAACGTAGCATGGGGGGTTGTACGGACCGGCTAAGCAGGATTTATAGAGTACAGCATCCCCAGGTCTGGACATTGGGTAACATGTGCACGACAGCCCTGGCACGCGCACACTTACGAAGAAGTTTCTGCACAGCTTATGTCTGCGTAGCATGTCATACTCGCTAGTTTCTTGGAGGGGTGCTGAGTGGTGTCACGTGTGGCGGGTAAGACATGAATCATGCGTATATATGCTAGCTGTGGCATTGACAGCGGGCTATGACAGGTCTAGATGGCGCTGCCCTGTACGACATACAAGCACTGCCTGGTCGATTCGCATCGTGGACCATATGACGAGAACGGTGCTACCTACTCGCCTGTCGCTTGACGTATAACGTCCGTCTTGCACTCCCTGTCAGACTCGCCCTTCCGTGACTCGAAAAGTGTGACCCGGTTTTCAACCAAGGACGATTGCATGAACTGGTCTTGCAAGTACTACCATTACCGAGCAGAGAAACGGCTTGCGGGACGGCTTTGCATTAACGGAATGCGCGTCGCCCTCTGCCGTCATCACTCAAACGCCACCAGCTATCATGCGATACATTGCAAGCGAATGCCTTATCCCTTCCTCTTTCCAATATTGTGCTTCTTTTAATAACTGAGGCGCAGATAAGCCACCAATGCCGTCGCTGCTTGTTTCATCTAGTGAGTATGCCGTCCGCCGCACTATTGAAACCTCATGCCCTACCCCACGACGGGTGGCGAAACTTCGGTTCGGCCTAGTACGATTGCCAACTACGGGTGATGTTTTGCATCTTCCGAGTCAATGCCCCGCTTCTGCCCTGAAGCGGCATTCCAAGCTGTTTAACCGTTGGAGCATGGGTAGAGCTGGAAAGCCTTGATGCCCGTTACTACCCCTGATCACCAATCGGTTAGCAAGGGAGCATGGTAGATGCTGGAGTATTTGCGACGCTAGGACCATAGGGAGGAAGGCTTGCTGAACCTCAGAAATCCTTGCCCTAAACTCCGCCCTTCTCAGGAACAGGCGACGTCGCATCTTGTCAGATGCTCACTGGCGGGCGCTTCTAGGATCATGGCTCTTTTCGTAGTGCGCATCGCGCGGCTTCGCAGACGTAGCCGAGACAGGATTCCTGGCCTGTCTCGAGAGTCCAGAGGATCAAAGTTTCAACGGTCATCCTAGTGCAACGAGTCATTCGGAAATCTTAGCTTCAGCAGCAGTGACGTCTAGAAAAGCGGGTATAAGCGGCGACCTCGATCCTACGCACGCGCCCTCAAAGCGCGCGCGTTGTACGATAGGACCAGAAATTGTTAAAGCTTCAAGATGCAAAAGAACTACGCCGCAAGGCGAGGCAGCCTCGGGGCGTTGCAGCTCTCCGCGCAACTGCTGCCCAACCGAATACGAATATCTTGAAACATCCTGGCCGTGCTAGGCTGTCCAGACACGGCATATCAGCTATGTACAATGCTGCAATCCTGGCGAGGACGATAACTGAGAGACGATTCGAGGGCTGTAAGCGCATGCGGGGTAGCCTTTTGAAAACTTTAACTTCACAGCCCACCCGCGCTTCTGCCAATATGCGTCTTTGCTATAGCATAGTCGAAACATGGTCTCAAGGCGGTCGCGTTATATTTGAACGTGAAACCACCTGAGGCTGTCGAGGGCGGTCGAGAACAGACTGGCGGCGGCAAACATGCTCCGCGGTGAGCCTTGGTTCACAGCGGCGTCCTGAGCCAAGTTCGCTATCAGATACATGTCGCGTGGTGGGGCTTCAGCGCGAGGCGAAGCCGGGCTATGACCAGCCTGGTTCGGCACGTGAAATTGTGTAGAGAGGATTGGCAGAATTTTCTGATTGAACTAGAGCAGAGCCGTCGTTGTCTTGATGGTTGTGGTGTCGTCTGTCACCCAATATCGGTCTCTGAGGGCTGCCGGTTGTATGTGATTTAACCCCGCGCATCTGTTTCGCTGACACGGACCGTCGCGCTCCCCGAACGGCTGAGATGCGGGCTATCTAAGCGCTGCTTTGCACGCATGCCCTGGACTCTTGTTCCCCTGCTACATGGCGATATTTCCAAGTATGAGCGTCTGCAGCCGTTGTAATGGAGGGTAACTTGGCTGGAGGCTGGTTCGAGGGTCAAGCATTACTGTGGGGTATCTCGTGGTACAGTCCTTGTACGTTCCGTTCGGCAATACCCCGAATAGTCAGGTGGTCGCCGCCGCATGCAGGCAGCCCGCAGTCTGGACGCCATGTGCCTCAACAATTTTCGCAGGTGAATTTTTTGATTGGTTGGCCCCTCTCTTACCAGGATCAGCGGTGTACCTTTCCTACCACATCTCACTGTGGGATGCGCGATGAGTTGGTAATACATGACAGTACATACATTGTGTAGCTGCAGTTTTGTCGCTATTGCCGCTGCCCTATGGCCACACCCTGTACCGGAAGCATGTATGCGGCTAGGAACCTAGAGCCAGTATTCTGATCATCTGAACACGGTACAAGCAGTGACAAGTGCGCAACGGGCCGTGCCCAGCAGTTCGCGCACCTAGCGGTGAGTCTTCTTAGGCGCCAGCAGGACTCTGATGGCCTCAGAAGAGGAGCACATCCTCAGCAGTAGGCATAGTTTCGTGACAGTATCAAATTTTGTATCAGCTGATACGCTCTTCCAGAAGATCCTTTACGTTTTGTTCTCCTAATTCCGGGAAGAGACGCAGGACAATCAATTCCACAATTTGGAAGATTAGATGTTTGTTAAGGTACGTGTCATCGAGACAGCCTAGAGTGTCTTCAATTTGTTGAATCTGGGCTTCGCGTTCATGGCTCGCGAAGAAGGTGGCTGCTACCGTGGGCGGGACTAGATTCAGGAGCGTCGTGGCACAGCAGTGCTTGATGGCCTTGACCTCTTCGTCTGCTGGAACCTGGCGTGGGGGCCCGAGCGCGTTGTTTGGGAAAAGAGTTGCACGCAGCGTGCGAAGCGCCACTGGGAGGAAAGCGGGGTTCAGAATCCGCGTGTGTATGGTATGGGAGAGGAATCTGCAGATACTCGTGGTTAGTGCCGGAAGTATGACATTGACAGCAGAATCCAATTGGTGCAGAACAGAACGAATGCGTGTGTAGTAGCCTCGATGGATAAATCAGTCAGCGGGACGGGCAGCTCGTGGTTGGATATGACGGAGGCCGCAATGCATAGCGCTAATGGGTCGGTCCAGGGTGGAGAGAGATATTGATGTGGTCCACAAAGTGAGGCGTATACCCATGTCAAGCGAGATTGACTGGCCCTACCGGAGCGCAACTCAAGGCGTCGCAGTCTCCAACCAATTCAAGGCGTATCCAAAGGCTCGGGTGCCTCATTATTCGTCGAGTGTTTCAACGAGTTGATGGAACAAACAAGGACGCATTGAGTGGGCGAAGCGCATGCTTGCCGGGATGGCCAGGACGGCAAGATGACGGCAGCGATGCTGCAGGCCGCTAAGGCGCGAAGGCCGAATAACGAGGCGTCATCAGCTGGCGCCGCTCATGGTGGCATGGTCGGGATCGTTGACCAATGCCGTAGACCAAACCAAGTCCGGCCAGTCCCGAGGGCGACAAACGGTGAGACGGCCTAGGGCGTGCAGGCCTTTTGCAAGCCCCATCGTATCCCGTACGCTGGCGGGAAGTTGTGCTGTGGAATTTGGCCCAGTTGCGAGATAGTGCGGTCCTTGTGGTGTTTGGCAAAAGTGAGGGGCTAAATGTGCCAAGTCCCCATGTCCAAAACGTGTCGAGTTGCCGCCCGGAACGGGTGCCGAGGCTTGCATGAGATGATGCGCCACGACAAGGGTGTTCCGGTGTGTGAGCCTGCGGGCCGTCGCATTCGCTGAAGCGAAGTCAAGTGACTGAAATCGCATGCGGAGCTATCGCACCCTGTGCCGCACGGACCAGAAAAACTCCAGAGGCTGGCCAACCATGGGATCAAGATCAAGACCAAAAAGAAGATATCATCGTCACTCACCTGTCCAATGCACCATCGGTCTCACCCACCCTGCCTGGACCGACTAGGGCTCCACGATGGAGCATAGAAGTGAAGCCCGACAGCCAAGGCATGCGGACCTCTAACTCAACAATCTGCGCTGCACAGCTCCACAAAGCCATGCTCACTACAGGCCGTTTAGCTCCCACTGGGCGCTTCGAGGTTGCAGTGTCCGTCTGCGGTATTTCCAATTGGCCCGACGTTTGACCAGATGACTGCTCGCTTGTGACAAATCTCGACGGAAGGGAAGATGATGTCGCAAGACACAGGATCACCGCGCGCACCGCAGTAAACGCCAAAAATGCATATTGGATGACGGTCCAGAAAGCCCCAGTCATGTCTACTGGCGGCTGCTTATGACTCTGCTGCTCAGCTTCCACTTGCTCTTTCGATCTAGCTTCCGTCCCTTGGTGCGGCAACAGGCCGTAACGTTCTAGACGAGTCAACGATTGCTCTCCGTGAGAGCCTTCTGATTGGGAGTCCTTCTCTTTCGTATCATCGGTCTGTAACACTTCAGCTATTCTTGTGATGCCCTCCCAAAGCACCCAGCCCTCACAGGCTTTCCCGCTAATGCCGTTCCCGAGGATCATCTCAGCGAAGATCTCGGCAACTAGCGCGCGAAGGCACCCATTTTCAAGATCTTCGGTGGGTAATAACAGGGCCAAAACGCCGTGTACAAGCAATTGACGCCACGCGGATTCGCTCTCCCGCTGTTCAAGGATTGATGCAGGCACGGTATCCGTGGGGACCGGAGACAGTGCAGGGTGCGGATGGAGCGTATGATAAATCGTACGAGGATCTGCTATTAGTGAACCCAAAGAGGTGGCTTGACGCTTTGCTATGCGAAAAGCTAACCGCAAGGCATTAGACACGCTTCATGCAGTAATCCAGGATCGGAATTACCTACAGCTCAGATGGGCTTGGAGTAAGTCAGGGATCTCGTCTAGCAATAGCGATTCCAAATCAACTTGTCGTAAGCGCTGCTCAAGACCCCTAGTACAATGAGCGATGATTTGAATCACCTCATTGACAAAGACTTGATCTGGAGTGATTTTCGAGTACCACGTCTGTACAAACTCCTTGATGATCACCGAAATAATCCCATATAGCTGAAGATCGACCTCATTTGAGCTGGTCAAGGGAGGTAGAACGTCCTCTATCGGCCGCGGGGTACTGCGTCCTTTCTCACCGTTGTTTAGCAGCACATTGTGAGAGCACAGGGTCCGTCGAATAAATGCCGCAGTCGCTCTATCCGATGTGGTATCTGATTGAACTTTTTGAGAGTCGGCTGATCGAGTGGGACTTGCAGTACGAGGATGGTTTGGGGGATTGCTCCTGGTAGCTCCTGGAGTAGACAACGCTGAGGCCTGAAAGCCTGGAGGCTGCGAAAGAGGGGTATCGGGATCCCGGGTCGTATTCTCATTCATCGCAACAAAATTTTCATTGTTTTCTGTACTCAGCAACGGGTTCCATACGTGATGACGGACTGCTGTGCGGCCGCGATAAAGGTCGTTGTTGGAAGGTGATGGTAAAGTGAGCGATGACGACAACCTATCACCAGGGTTGGGAAAGTCTAGCCGAGGCTTGGCATCCCCAACCTCTGACACGCTTTCACGCGCCAACACTACAAACAGCAAACTTCATAGCCTTCGTTACTAGCACCAACATGGCAAACCTAAGCCCTGAATGTAGGTCATCAAGTGCACTCTTCGGTTAACCTGCTCATGCTCTCCGCAGCGGCGATAGTCCAGGTCGAGGCTCAGCTGAAGGACATCGTACAGAACCTTTACAACCTCATCGTGCAAGCATACGATCACCATGGCAATACGACACAAGAAGCCATGAAGCGTGAAATGTGCGATCACGATTATGAATCTAACTTTATGGCTTTGGAACTGACGAGTCTACAGCCAGTCGCTCGTTCAAAATCTAGTAAAGCTGGCAAGGACCGCACCTTCTGTGCAAATCGACATACCACCTGAGGTCATGTCCTACGTCGAGAATTCCAGAAACCCTGATATCTTCACTCGCGAATTCGTCGAGACTGTACAGCGGATGAATCAGATGCTGAACGGGCGATTCGACGCATACCGCATGCTGCAAGAGCAACTAGCATGGCAAGTTTCGAATGCTATCCCAGAACTCAAAGAAGATGTCATCGCTGTGGTTGAATCTACCGGTGGGAAAGTGCCGGTATAGCTGCCTCGGCCCACCACTATTCTTACTCGACCTATCATTCAGAGTCGAGACCATAGGAGACATTCTGCCCATGTTGTACGTACAATTGATTGATCAGAACGTTAGGGCATCTTCAGTAAATTTGAAGCTCTTCGAATGGTGGTATGTGGTGGATGAAGTTCATCTCCCAATGGCTATCGAACGGCATGAATAGTCAAAAGCTTTCGCCGATGTGCGGCATCACAACGGCACATCAAACAAGACACAGCATTGACAGACATTTCTGGCAGGTCATGACAAAGCTTTCGAACTATTGCATCAGTACAGCTACTCAGTTTACCAGCAAGAGAAAGGTCTTGGCAGGGGTCGCGTCCAAAAAAAGCCATTATAATATCATATCGTGCTTGCATAGCAATATAGACCAGCTAAGAGAATATCAAACAAACATAGTAATTTCGACCACGAATATCTCGACGCTTTAATCCCTGTTTGTATTCTCAGCCACGTCGCACTTCTTTCGCCCTTATCCAAATCAGTAATATGGGTTAGCTTTCTGCATCCTCCTTTGTTCACCAAGATGGCACAGCGTGGCGCGACTCGTTTTCTTTACTGGCGCATCGTCCGTCGTCGGACCATTGTCTTTGATACTTCTTTTGGAATGCGCTGGTGTGGCATCCTTCTAAAGGCCTAGTCATAGCAATGAATCCGGACGTATATCCCGCACGAGGCTACTGTGAAGGAGAATGACTGGTAAGTGAGAGAAGGTCTAGCTCCCTTCTCGGCAACTCCGGCCGTGCTGGCATCGTTTTCGGTCCGAAAGCCATATGTCATACATAACGGAAAGTTTCACCCGGCCGGTATTACGCCGTGCGGAACGATGCCTCTGCCGATCAACCACGATACGAACTGGGCCTGCTAATATGAACGAGGACTTAGTGTAACAGTAGGCAGAGCTCATATCTAATCCTGTGAAAATTTCGGAGATGATGTGGGATAACCAAGCAGTAGATCTTCTTGGTATTCCGTCTTCGAGACGAGGTTCATCTATTATGGCATTCAAGACCCTTGACACTAACACCAAAAGCGGGAACTTCGTGTTTTGGGTGGCCTTAAAACCATATAGCATTGTCTCCTGACATTTTGGGTCGTAGTTCCTTCGCAACCCAACCCTTTTTTCGCACGCAGCAGAATCGAACTGAGTTTGTTATGTCTGGGGTTGAATACATATGGCCACAAATTGTGGATACCCTGGGGTTTAAATCAAGATTCGGAAACTCCCGATAGTGGTAGTGGGTCAGTCATATGATTGCATAGATCCTGGAGGAGTCAAACTGTAACGATAGGTTGAACGTTTAGGGCGTTATCAAAGTTTGTAAATCCTTCATGATCGGAATGGAAAGCCGACGTATCAATACTGTTCATGGTTAACACTTGCAGCGGTCCAACGTCGCTGCAGATGTAACGTTGTCTGTGATCGTCGTGTTGAAGTTTAAACTGCAAGGCTGAGAGAGGAAACTAGAACGAGACTTGTGGACTGTGGATTGTGGAGAAAAGTAAACTCTCCGAAATAAGGAAGTCGTATTCTGGAGGGCGGTCAAAAAACTCACCGAACAGTGGAGACTGTGTACAAGTCACTGAAGGTTGATTAAAAATAAGAATGGCTAATTGGAACTATGCAATATAGAGATGTTCTCAATTTCTGAGCCCGAGGGGCGGCTGGATTTCATCATATTTGTATATGTCTTTTAACTAGTGATACCCAAGTGCTCTTCGCGCTAGAAACAAAACCATAGTAGTTTTGTCGGTCAAAGGCCACTGTGCTTCAGAGACATGTGTAGTGTAGAATAATGCCTACTTGTTTTGTGTAAAGTATGATGTAGGGTATCCTGCTGTACTATGAAATCTGCTACGCTATTGGCTTGGAATCGAATATAGAAATAAATAAAAGAACTTCAGTATCGTCCCCCAGTCAGTATGTGATTGGTATAAGTTTCATGCGTTGCTGTCAAGGAAAGAAGAATTACCCCAAATGCTACAATTGCAGTGATGTTGAATGCATAGTAATCCTGTTATTTTCCTTAGCAACAGACAACTTAAAGCAGTAACTAATCCTCACCATTTAAAATCTTGAAATAGTATTCTACATACTTCTATTCTAAAGTGATCGCTTAAATTTGAAGTGAAACTGTTATTAATCAAACATTTGGACAATATATCATGCAATACAACATCTACATCCCAGTAAAAACCATCAGATATCAGTTGATTGAATGCTTGTTAAGGAACAAAAACTCAAGAATAGCGAAAAGCATCAAATTACACATGAATATGAGCATTCCTTTATAAACTTACTGGGGAGTGTATTTGTAACGGAAAATGCTCGAAGCTCTCGAGTATATTCGCAGCTGACGATGCCAAGGCCTTCTGCAAAATCTGCATTCTTTGCATGCTCGCAACCTCGAGCACGATAGATGTAGAACAACAAAAGTCTTTTTCTTCAACTAAAACAAGGGAAATAGTGCGAAGATATAATGAGGAATATCACCATATTCCAGCAAACTCATTGTCTCTTAGGGGTACACCTGAACACTGTCGGGCCTTAGTATCGACTTATCAGTGGACAGACAATACTAGTATGCTACTTTGTGCTAAAAAAAAACAGAATGTAATCACACACGGCCTTCCGTTTCTAACATGATATGAAAAAAATCTATTTCAAAAATCTAGCATTACACTATTAAGTCCGTAGCAGTGAGCCGGCTCTAGTAAAAAAACACTCAGTGACGTCTTAAGTTTTCAAAGACCAGCAGGGGATGATTACTCCCTTTAGCTATGCAAGCTTCACTTATTGCTTGCCTTTTTATTTTGATTTGCCTATACACTCGCAAGAGTGCAAGTGTTTCCTTCGTTCTGACCCGTCTACTGTACTGATTAGCCCAGTACATTCAGAGAAACAACGATATGAATAAACCAAGATTCCTGTTTCGATACAAACCTTCACCAAAAAGCCTATGTCTGTAGCAATTTCCATCAGAAAAGTAGTCTTCTTTGTACTTATACAGAGAATTGCATGTACCTGAGTACCTGTTGATATATTTCGCGAATTACACTCTAGAACCACGTAGAAAGAGGCTGGTCTCCGAATTTATGAATGTAAAGAGAGGCTAGTTAAGTTTCTAAGTCACCGCAGCTGTTGTGGGAATATCACTTCGTTTCAGAAGCTTGCTATAAAACTTGTTCTAGTGATGAACATCAGAAATTGCAAAGTTTTTCTGCTACATTTTGGGCTCTGCCTATGTACTTTACATACATTCTCTTCCCTTGACGAAAGGTACTTGATATATTAGCTTGCTGTATAAACATCGAAAAGCTTTTGTACTGCTAAGCTATTGGAGTTTGACCCAGATGCAGCATAATTCTGATGAACCAGTAATGGTGTCTTGGTTTGTTCAACGGGCCCTGTGAGCAGAGTAATGGGCCATATATGTACTTAAAGTGAGGTGCTCTAGGAGATGCGACGACATCCGTCGTTTAATCTGTTATATGGGACAATGATGAGAGACAGTAGGAAAAGAGGTTTTGGCTACTCAGAATTGAAAATTACTTGAAGCGATTGAAATTGATAATGATGCGGAGATGTTTCCTCAACTTATCGAAACCATGCGATTTGTGCTTTTCGTAACCCCTCTAGCTCTTCAACCCACGTTCTACTTTAAATTTTCTAACCATGTAACTTCTACTTATTCAAGTAGAAATATCCAACTCATCGCAGTCTACATGTGTAGGCTACCAGCGCGCTGTCTGGTGACACTCGAAGGTCTGCTTTGGGACACAGAACCCTCCTTTTCCATATCGCCCTGCTCCTCGTCTCTATTCTCATCACGAACAACATCATGTTTCATGCCACCTGGCGTCCCGCCAAAGCTAACCAGTACAGCTGGGTTATCCGCAGTCAGCGCATCCAGCACGCTAAGCTCATGCTCGGAAAACCACTTGGGCATCCAGAAGGTGCGCAAAGGAATGAGCGCGATAATCAATACAGGGAAACCAATTGCAGCAATGGTCTGAGAGATGGCGACTGTACATGCAACACCCAAGATCTGGAGGCCGATAAAGAGACATATTTTCTTGCGGGAAACAGTGCTGAGAGGGTTGTCGCTGTCGAGGAAGCGTCGTTCGGATAACAGGTACAGTATCTTGGCCAAGATGCCGTTGGACTCTATGGATCCCCACTAGATGGCTGTTAGTTACTGATTGGGTAATGAAAGAAGATGGTCATGGTTAGTACATACGCCGACGACAAAGAATACACCCGCAAAGACAGCGGCGGGCATGGTGTGTAGAACGACGAGTAAAGGACCCGTCATGGTACCCCATATGGCCATACCCATGAGGAAATGACTAACGCGCTGTTCGACTACGGCGGTGGCTTCAACCACTGGCTTGCGGATCTCACGGCCATCTTTGGTTTCAGTTATTTCGAGCTTTGTTTCGTAAATGGTCAAAGAGTCGGTATGCACTGGTGCTTGAGGGACAAGGCCATTGGGGAGGGGAAGACCGATGACACCACCAACGAAGCAAGTACAGCCGAGAAGGAAGAAGTCCCAGTGGAAGCCAGCGGGCTTCTTGAGAGGATATTGGCGGGCTTGCGCTGTGAGCGAGGAAACATTCTGGCATGACATGTCAGCTTAGAAGACTAGCGTTCATAGTGTTGAAACCTACGTGGTCATAGTAGAAGAGCAACATCATCAAGAAACCAAACGGCAAAGCCACAAACACCCACTTCACGTCGAGGTTCCAGAAATCAATTACCCAATCGCGGCTCTGGGTCGGTTCGAAAGCTCCGACAACAGGCACACGGTATAGATCTGTGTTTTCTAATCGCCCAGGGATATGCGAAAAGCCGACCCAAAACAGCGTGGGGAAAACGAAAGAGTAATCTGCCAGGATACTGCGCACCCATGGGGTGAAGAGGGTGCTGCCACCCAGCTTTTCGAGACCGTAGACAGAGCCAAAGTAGAGGATCGCAATGACGATGGAGAGGTATCCGCCCTTGAAATCAGAGACGTTGAAGAGGTAGACCAGCTCTTCGACACCCTTGACTATTCGTGGTCAGCAGTGAATTGCATGGCCGAAGCACGAGGTGTACATACCACAGTAAATGATGCCGACATACATGCCAAAAGTCTCGCTCGAGAAATCGGTAACGTATGCCATGTAATCGCAATAATTTCCGAATGATACAATCCAGTGGAAAATGGCAGCCCAGATACCAACCCAGGCTGTAAATGCTGGGTATATGCTCGGATCGTAGATTGTGATAATGTCGTAGATGGTGTAGTTGAACAGCGCAATCAGACCAGTTACACCGACAATTGTCAAAGGTTGACAGGACAGCAGACTGAACACCATTGCTGCTAACGCGGATGCGAACAGAGCTTCGTTGATGCCAAAGAACCCGCCAGTGCGGCGATACATGTCGAGCGTAAAGGCAATGGCAGGCAGGACACTGCGTTCATAAGTACATGGCTGTGATCCTGAGTGAACAAACTTACTTGACAAAGTACATACGAACTGTACTTGCAAATGCCCGATAAGTGAGAGCATCTGTGATGTCGCTCCAGTAGTATGGCAATCTCCGCTTAACATCGTGATACATGCCCCGCCCAGGCTGCAGTATACGCCATCTCCGCCACCCTTTTTGTCCCTGGAAAGTATAGGATTCGTGAGTTGCGATCCTTTCTAGTCTTTCTTTTTTGTCAGGCCCTGTTGCGCCTGACGACTCCATTATGACTAGAATGGATGTTGTACAAAAGATTTAGAATAAACACACTATGTCGCAAAATGAGTTGAAGAGGGCAGTACGCCAAGAAATGCGCAGAAGTGCTTGACATGAAGCAGTGGTTTCATAACTATATAGACGGCTCATTCGAACCCTGAGGCGTATGCATATATACGCCATGGTAGCCCAATTACGATAGCGGGCCCACTACGATCACCGGTATCGCGGCGCGACTTGGCAATGGTGGGTAAGCCGATTTTACATCATCGAAGATATTCGTGCGTGTTCGCCATAGATGTGGTGAAGTCGTGTCATTGAGAGTAGAGAAAGAGACATTAGCATAGTACAGCGAGGCAATCTAGTAGATACATCATTCTGATATCAAACAAGCAACAACAACGCATGTATCATATAGTTCTGGTGGTTCGGTGACGTTTACCGTAAGTAGCGGATCGAGTTCTGGTAACTTACGGTAACAGTTAGTTGCCACCGACATTGTGGTTCAACGGTAAAATCCCTGTAGGATTACTTGACTGCCCGGGCATCACTGAGCAGCAGCTCTGACCATTCATGTGGAGGTATCAGATTTGCCACCCTGTTCACGGCTCCAGAGAGACCCTCTGCCAGCTTGATCCGCTTGTGCGATGTTCTGAGTGGCCGAGGCCTGGCGCAAGCGGTATGTTGCGCAGCTTGGGGAGATTTCGATGACGAAGAAGTTGCCGAAGTACTGCCGATGCCAAGCTCGATGCACAATTTGCCCAAAGCGTTTCCGCGCTGCCCAGCCTCTGCTGCTGCTGCTGCTGCTTGAGCAGAATTTCCATCAACACCCTTTTTGATTCCGCCGAGCCCATTCCCTCCATGTCAAGATGCCGTTGTGCTTCTTGTGATAGACGACCAAGTTGTTGTTGTTGAGGAGCGTTGGCAGAAACTTGCACCTGAGCCACGCCTATCTCTGTAGCCTGTCGGACATACTCCGCGCAATTCGTCTTTGGACCAAGCCCATCATCGGTACTGGCGCCAATCCACGAGAGCGTCTGTACGACCGACAGCCAGTGATCTGTGGTGTGGATACCCAGACCCTTTTTGCATGTTGGTCCCTCAAACACGCGTCTTGGTGTCTGGTGGCAATTCTCCGCGGACCTTTTCGATGAAAACAGAGTACAGCTGCGACACTCATCAAATATGAACGCAATTCAGGATGTCGAAGGACTTTCGGAGTGCATCGGTCGAGCTATCCAAGAGCACCTTGCCAAGTCTAACATCAGCGTGGCATGGCCGCAACTGGACAGTCTTACGCGACCCATTCTTCGCGTTGAGGCTTTTCTCGAAGATGCCGGCGCCGACAATACAGTGAGAGCGCGATCTGAGAGAATAGCATCGGTATGTCAATATATACACCACCATGGTGGTCTACCACGTGTAGTAGTGTATACTGACACACGTAGCAAACGCTAGATTTAACGGGCATGAGGACCCCTGCGCCTACGCAGAGCCCGGCCGTGGACCATAATGAATATGACGAAGCATCTCCAACGGATGAAACCCGTCCCCAGGACACCCCTTACCCATCACAGGAAGATTCGCGAGAGAGCCGCAGAAAGGGCACTGGCGGTCTCAGGGTGTCGCAAAAGCAGTCTTCGTTCCAAGAGGACCTTAGCGAACACCAGCGGCAGATGCAAATCGATAGCCGAAGTTTCCCGAAAAGGAAAAAAGTACGTGGAGCTTCCCGCCATGCACTGGCAACGGCCCCTCTTCCGATCGACACTTGTTGTAACTAAACTTTGTCAGGTGACGCTGCAATTGTGTCGCCAAAATATTCCTTGTGTTGAAGCGTGCTGACAGCATTAAGGTTGCCTCTGATAAATTCGTCTTTCAACCTTCCACTCTAGATAAGCTCATCATCGGCATCTGGGAGCAGGTTCATGGCTCCATCAACTTGGATCCAAAAGCAATATTTGAACAGTTTCAAGTCGCTCCAAATGGGCCATCCATGGATATTGTTCGGCATGTGCAACCAGAAGCGTCGTCTGCCACCATGACGGTGCTCAATTGCGCAGCCAATAGCGTCGGCGACTCATTCAGCCAAATGAACATGTTCTGCCGCAAGGTTACACAAGCGAGCCGCGTATGCCGGTCAATTGAGATGATTGTGCAAGCCCGGTGGACCGAACTTTTCGAGGAGCAAGTGCAATATCGAAGCCAAACAAGACCAGAGCTATCGACGACAAAACACAGAAAGGCTGTTTTCATGGAGGCATGCCGAGATTTTGATTGGTCAGAGTAAGTGAAGCCTTCCACTTCAAGTAGAGAATACAACACCCTCAATGGTCATTACTAACAACGTTATTAGAAAAGAATTGCGAAATAAAATGGCCATCTGGCGAGGATATAAAGAAGTCAAGGATGCAGCAGGCTGGGCAGCACTCGTGTTTGCAGGCATGGGCATATACCGCTTCTGTAAATACCGCGTCGGCTTCGATAACGACGCTATGCGACGCCTCCGAAACCTGCGAAAACGACTCGAAGTAGCAGCCGACACTCTACACCCCCACTGGCGGCAACTACTAGCGATTGTGGGTGAATCATCAACTCCTCAATACCCTGGGCATCCGCACGAATGGGTGGTCTTCGAGGACGGATCTGATCCTATACCCCTACGTCAGACATATCTTGCCCAAGATCCGTACTTTGCTTTCGAGCACATCGAGGAATCGGTCATTGATGAATCAGTATGGGGATGCGAAGATCCAAGATGGACACCACAAACGAACGCCATAGCAAGACCAGGCGGTGCCTACGTCTGCACAGTGTGCAATGAACAGCAGTCGGACGATCCTAAGGAAAACTCGTGTTTCTGCTTCCCATCACTGTTTGGCTGCGTGAAGCGTAAACCGGCGCCTGTCCAAGTATATCGCACACCTGATGGCAAGAACAATGGCCTGGTTGCTCTGACTTCTTTCGATCGCGGCACTGGCATTGGCGAGCTTATTGGCCTCATCACAAAAGGCATGAGACATCTTGACGTTATGGATAGCTCCACACAATCAACTAGCTATCAAATATGGCAGGGAAGAGTAGGTAACTATACGCGTTTCGCCAATCATAGCTGCAAGCCTAATGCGCAGTTCTCAACATTTACCTGGTTGGATACTCAAAGAATAGTGCTGGTCAGTAAAGGGATTGAAGCTGGCGCAGAAATCACATTGGACTACGGCGACAAGTATTGGGCTGGTCTAGACAAATCGTGTCTTTGCGGAGAGAGTTGTTGCCGGTATAGGAGGGATAGTAAATAGTTAACATGGATCTCGGTTATGTGTATATAGATTTGAACAGCTCATGATGCAAATGAGGCAATAGATATAATGTTCACTGTACCAAGCTAAGAAGAACATCTGTCAATGTGAGGAAAAGATTGGGTGAAAAGTACCAATCCAGGCGCGCAGGCGTTATCGATAAGAGTAGCGTGAAATATCCCTGCATAAAATTTCGGAACCATCCAACTCAAACATTGGCTGCGAAGAACAACCAACAACCGCAACATGGCGACTAGCGACTACAGCGACTCCGGAGCATCCGACCAGGAGATACTGGAAGCCCAGTCCGGGGCAAGAAAAAGGAGGAGACTTTCACCTGCCGATTGCACCGAGAGTTCCGCCTCAGAAACTGAAGCTCAACCTGCCCCAAAGCCAATCTCCGTTGCACCACCAACAATATCGCGCATCAAGGCAAAGACCAACGGTCCGCAGAGTAACTCAAATCAATCCGGGGCTGGAAACATCCCTGTGGTCAACCAAAAGCTCAGCTTTGCTTCACTCAATGTCGCGCCATGGCTCGTTGCCTCGCTCGCCAGCATGGAGATCAAGCGACCGACGGGCATTCAGGCGTCCTGTATCCCGGAGATCTTGAAGGGCAAGGACTGTATAGGAGGATCGAGGACGGGTACGGGTAAAACCATAGCATTCTCGGTACCCATTCTGCAAAAGTGGGCGGAGGACCCGAGCGGAATCTTTGCTGTCATCATCACGTGAGTACAGTTTTCGTTTTTACATGGTTCAAACTATCTAGAGATGCTGCCTGAATGATTCAGGTCTGGAGATATTATGCTGACGCCCGTAGACCCACGCGTGAGCTTGCAATTCAAATCTATGAGCAAGTAAAGGCTATCTCGGCTCCTCAATCAATGAAGCCTATCCTCATCACTGGTGGCGCAGACCAACGCGCTCAAGCTATCGAGCTCGCCTCACGCCCTCACGTTGTGATTGCGACGCCAGGTCGACTTGCAGAGCATATCCGAACCTCTGGTGAAGACACCATCTGCGGTTTGCGGCGCGTACGATTCGTCGTCTTTGATGAAGCCGACCGTCTGCTCGCCCCAGGAAAGGGCTCCATGCTACCTGATCTTGAGACCTGCTTGTCTGTGCTTCCTCCCAAAGAAACGCGACAAACCCTCTTGTTCACTGCTACCGTAACACCGGAAGTACTAGCACTCAAGGAGCAACCACGCGCTCCAGGACGCCTACCCATCTTCGTCTCAGAAGTAGATACCGAGGACCTCGCGATTCCACCGCGCCTGCAGCAAAATTACCTCCAAACGCCTGTCACACACAAGGAATGTTACCTCCACGTGCTCCTCAACACGCCCGCCAACATCACGAAAAGCGTCATCATCTTCTGCAACCGAACAAAGACGGCTACGCTACTCGAGTACATGTTGCGTCTTCTTGAGCACCGCGTCACCGCCCTGCACTCTGGCCTCAAGCAATCGGATCGTGTAAACAACCTAGCCCGTTTCCGTGCTCAAGCCGCTCGTATCCTTGTGGCGACTGATGTCGCCGCCCGAGGTCTCGACATTCCCGAGGTAGCACTCGTCATCAATTTCGACGTTCCCCGTGACCCAGACGACTACATTCACCGTGTTGGTCGTACAGCGCGTGCGGGTCGTGTAGGTACGAGTATCACGATGATTGGGCAGAGAGATGTTGAGTTGGTGTTGGCGATTGAAGCAAGGGTGGGCAAGAAGATGGAGGAGTATGAAGAGGAGGGTGTCAGTATCGAGGGCAGAGTGACGAGAGACGCATTGAAGCCTGTTACGGAGAAGAAGAGGGAGGCAATGCTAAGTATTGAGGAGGGTAGAGATGTGTTGGGTAAGAGGCAGGTGGGCATGCAGAAGAGGAAGGCATAGGAGTGTATTCTGGATTTCTTTATCTGTGTCAATGTGGTCAGTTCGTTATAATGTCATGATAAATAAAGCAACGGGATAAGATTAGTCGTGGCTACAGCCTTATCCAAAAAGACAAAATCAATCATAGACCATAACCTCTCCAGCTTACTCCATCCATCCATCAACCAGACCTTCCTACTTCTTCTCCGCCTCACCCACCGCCTCAAACGCATACATCTCCGCCCTTTGATTCTCATCCTCCCTCCACCCCTCAATATACTCGGGCACCTTCTCACACTTGTTCTGAGTGCCAGGACATGGCGTCTTCCACGTCGGGAAATACGGCACGACGCCCGTCCACGTCCTTTTCACCAGCTCCTCGTTTTTCAGATCAGCCCGGTCTTCACTTGGACCTCCTGTTCGTATCTTTGCTGATGCCTGCGTTTGTACTACTATTAGCCTTTTCCCATCTATCCATATACCTGATATTTCCAACAAAAAAGAAGAAGAAGAAGAAGAAGAAGAAGAAGAAGAAGAAGTAATACGTGTAGAAAAGAGGGAGAGAGAAAGAGAGAGAGGCAAAGGAAGGAGACTCACAGAAACAATCTTCACCCTCATCACCCCCGTACTTTTCAGCTCCGCCTTCGTCGGCGGCACACGACTGTCGTCCCATCGCCCCGGCAACATATTCTCTGTAATCAGCTTCATAGCGTACATAGCCTCGTCCTCATCCGTAACCAACTTCGCATATCCAAACACAACCGCCGACCGATAATTACACGAATTATGGAAGGGCGTCAGGCTAAGCACAAGGCCATCTAGAAAAGAAGCGGAAATCGTTATCGGCATGCCTTGTTCTTCCTTTTCTACTTCTGCTTCTGCTTCTCCGGATGGCTTTCCAGCAGCCTGCCGGAACATGCGCGATGCAACGTGCCCGTGTAAATAGATATCCTGAGGTGTCATTTCGGGGACGGCGGAAGGGTTGGAGTAGTTTCCTGTGCAGCCTATCATGGGGAGGACGACGGGGAAGGGGGAGGAAGGTGTGGTGAAGGAGGCGTGGAGGAGGGGACAGCCGTTTATCAATTGGTGGATGGTGGGGTAGTCGTAGCAGCCTGGGTATTATCGTTAGATGTTGTGTGTATATGAGAAGGGGGTGGTGGTGGGTGGATGGTGGGTGGATGGAGATACCTCTTTTTGACAAGCGGCCGAGTTTATTGACTGGTGTTATTGGGTATTCTGGTAGAGTTGCCATGGTTTCTTTTCTTTTTGCTCTCTCTCTCTCCTTCTCTCCCTCTTTTGTTTGGTCTTGATTGAATCGAATAAAGTGATTGCTCAAATGTCAGAAAACAAACGTCTTAGTAAACGGACTTTCTGTTTTGTTCTGTTCTGCTTTGTTCTGGTATCTCCTATCACAACAGTCTCCTTACGATAGCAGAAGAAGAAGAAAACAAGATGGCGTCCTCATCATTCAGAAAAAAATAGCTATTCTTATACAACATCTCCAATAGAATGACTCCATTAGGCCCCCCATCCAAATCCAAATGCAGTCCACTGTAGATTGTATGTCGTTGCGACGAGTCAAACGGCAGCCCCGCTTGTAGCTCCCTATTGCAGCTAGAAGTGGGGTTGTGGCGTATGCAAGCTTGTTGTAACGGGACAAAGTGGGGGGCGTATAGGGCGTGTATACATCTGTGACTACATGCGTACATGTAGCTGTTAGAGGGCGTGTTGGATAGTCGTGGGTAGTCGAGGGTATACACGGGATATGTCAAAAAGAAGGATGTGATGTCGTTAGTTAGACATTCTCTTCCAGTTAATCTGTTTTGGAGTCAGGAATTCTTTGGATACAAGAAAAAAAAGCAAGTCGAGATATGGAATGTTGACTTCAAGGCCGTTAAAGGTGTTATTCCAGTGTATATAATATGTCAATCCTTTTCCAATCCCCATTCCCCCAGTCCAGTTCAATCCAGTCCAGTTCACTCTAATCCCTTGGATCCAACCCAGGAAACAACAAAAGAACTATTCACTCCTTGACGCGGCAAAATGCACGATCCCGCCGCTAAAATATCAGACTCCCAAAACACCCAGCCAATGCGTAATATACGTGATGAACTTTATCCTCCTCACAACCGCTCCTTCTCTCATCTCCTGAATATCTCCAAGCTAATTTACATCTCTTCACCTGAACCCCCACGCACTTCTCAGTCCACCCCTTGTGCTTTCCAGCTTCAAACATTGATACGGACTACTCTGCGGATCATAGTACAACCCCTCCAGCCGACCACTTCTGCGATCCAGAGCAACATAGTAGAAGCCGCTTATGGTGAGGCCGCAGCCCGAGTCGTCAAAGGTTGCGTGTTCGGCGTCGCTGGTCGAAGGGTGGAAGAGGGGCTGGGGCGTGATTTCGACTTCGGCACGGCCAGTTTGGGCGTTGCGGACGATGCGATAGGGCGAGGGTTGGAGCTGAGAGGGATGCGTGTAGCCGTTGCCAAGGGACTGGTAGCTGGATGCATTGCTGGTTGCGGACCAGGTGTTTGGTGCAGGACCATCCGGGAAAGAAGGTGTTGTAGTAGACGGCGGGGGCTGCACAGGATCTGCTGTGCTGCGGTTTAGGCTCTTGACAAAACAACGTTCTTTCCAGCGCATTAGTATCCACTCCTGGCTCAGGACTTCTGTGAGCCACTTCTTGCTCGTCAGACAGCGGATGACGTCCTCGTCACTCATTTTCTGAAAGGGCGGCAGCTTGCGCCAGTATGTTGCGTCGTTTGCGGCGGTAGATTTGAAGGATTCGGTGAGGAGCGTATGGTTGTTGAAGTCGAGTATTTCGCCTTCGAGGTATGTGGTAATGGACGACGTGCGTGTGACGGGCGGCGTGGTGCTGTTGGTGGGGAGAATGGTGTGCGAGTGCGGGTGGGAAGGTACGTTATACGCTTCCATTGTGGCGGAGAGAGACATGGTGTCCCAGTCGACGTGGTGTATTGTGACCTTGACGGGCCATTGGTCCTGCTGCGGGAGGGATTCGGCGTGGTGAGAGGTGCGGCTGGTCGACGAGGATTCGTTGGGGGTCCATATCCAGGGCCGGATGGGCGGGGGCAGGCCGGTATGCCTCGAGGAGACGGAGACGGTCGTGGCTATGGTGGTGGCATGCTGGCAGCCCGAGAGGACGGCGCCGGGGACCAGCCATGACGTCTCGGTGGGCGGGGGGATGGCGGACGTGTCAGCGATGAAGTCGGCGTGCTGCAGGCAAAAATAGTCCTTGTCGAGGAAGCCGGCGTCGCGGGCGTACTCGAGGCTCTCGTCGATGCTGGTCGACTGGCGGATGCGCGACAGGTACTTGACCGTGTGCTCGAGCATGGGCGAGGCGCGGGCGTCGTGGAGGCGCTGCATCGAGGCGTGGCGGGCCGAGGCTTCGCGGTGGCGGTCGAGGGAGTCGCTGTGCAGGCTGGCGCGGGCGGCGAGCATCTCGCGCAGGCTGCGGTGGGAGCCATGTCGCGACGAGGGCGCCTCGGTGGACGCGGCTTCCCGCGAGCGGGCAGAGAAGCGGGCGTGTCTGCGCACGCCGGCCGACTGCAGGATGGCGGTTGACCTCAGCGAGCTCTCGGGGGCGGCGGGAGCGGGAGCGTCGTTGGCGGGCGACCAGTCGTACAGGCTGTTCTGGCTGGGGACGCGGTCGCCATAGTTGTTGTCGCTCAGCCGGCTGAGGCGGCTCATCACTCGCCGCAGCCGGTCGCGCTGCTCCAGCTCGTCGCGCTGGCGCTCCAGCAGGCGCAGGCGCTCGCGGGAACGGTCGAGGCGCACCTGGTCGTGTTCCTGGACGACGCGCAGGTAGTGCAGATGGGCGCGCTCCAGATGCTCGTCGTCGTCGTCTTCGTCGCCCTCGTCGTGGGCGGCGGCGGCGGCAATGCCTTGGTGGTAGTCGTCGTCGTCGTCGGTCGGGGTGGCCAGTGTCGCGGCCAGGTTGAGGACGTCGTCGTTGACGGGGCTCTCGAGTTCGCGCAGGGCCGAGATGAAGGTGGGTTCCGGGTCCTAGATGATGCGGCTCCGTCAGTCTACGATGGCCTTGTCATGCCATGTCATGCAGCAGGCGGGCGGACGGCCACCAGACGGCCACACTGGCCGCCGAACTGCCACACGGGCTTCCTTACAGGCGAATTGGCGGGCGGCATGGCGCGACGCTGCGATGGAATGCGCGGGGGGCTGGAGGAGCTGTCGTCGCATGCACGCCAAACTCGATGATGTATCGGTATCAAAGGTGCTGGCCTCGGCCCAACTGCTGCGCCCAAGACACACCGTACGCCCGCCTCAGGTCAGCTACCACCCAGCCTACCGCGACAGGTCGTAAAAACAAATGTCGCCCGGCCTTGGGCACCACCACCACCTGCACCTCCACTACCTCCACCACCATGACCACTCTCCCACGCCGTGGCACCACCCAATGCCCCGACCCGGCATCAACCCATGGCTTCCGCTCCGCCGCCTTGCCCCAATCCTCAGCCCACCGTCGTTTGCGGCACAGCTGCTCTGCCTATTCTCGCTTGTGCCCCGGAATTGGATGGTCCCTCTCCTTCCCGCGTCCCGGCGCCATGGTCCTGAGCGATCGGCACGTGCGCTCGCCCCATACATGGCCTTTCCACTTCAGCACTACACCCCTCTATACTGCCCTCCCCTCTGCAATTCCCATGCATGACGTTTCACACACACAATGCCCCTCCTAAACGCCCAGCCATGCTTATTCATGCTTCCATTGCTTCTCCACATCCTCTCGTATCCATCTCTTGGCCTTTGGCAAGTAGTAGTAGTAGTAGTCGTAGTAGCATTGCAAGCACCTCACTCTAACAACAATATGGCAAACTGTTTCTGAAAAATCTTTTTTTATTGTATTGAATTTCGAGGTTCTTTTTTTATTGTATTGAATTTCGAGGTTCTTTTTTTTTGTAAATTAACTTAAGAAGGCTAATAAGAAGCTTGCTTCTGTCCAGCATCTGTTTCACTGCTCCCAGTTCAACCGGGTCGCGTGCTTCTCACAAGACTGGCTTGGAGTGTAGGAGATGAGCCTACAAGTCTCTGTGCATCCAGTGTCCCGAATCAGTCCAGGTCAGCAAAAGTCCAAAGGTACATCCAGAAAGTGTGTGCTCCGCAAGCAGAGGACCACTTCCTGAGAGAACAGGGACGCCACGGGCGTGCTCCTGTCTTGACCCCGCACAGCTGCCTTCCCTTTCCAACCCAGTCCTCCTTTTGCAACAGAAACGAGCTATTACAGCGGCATCGCAGATGCTTGTATAACTTTTGTCGTCGCCTCTCGGCATGTCCAGCTGGCACTCAATGCCAGTCCAAGTAGGCTGATTCGTGAACGTTGATCGCGTCAAATCGTAAGAGTCATGGCTTGCCACGTGCTCAACGAAGAGATGGCGCACCGTCCAGGAGCAAAACGACATTAAAACAAGAAAACAAAAAACCCAAATTCTGGAGTGCCCGACCCCGAAGCCGTGAGGCTGTGTTTACCGTCTTCCGTTGAAATGCCCGACATGCATACCTCCCAGAGATGCTGTATTCAGTAAAGAAAGGACCTGGTCCGGCCGTGTAAACCACAAAGGAAAAAAATCGCTCGCTAAAAAAAACAATAGACAAACCGTAAAGCAGGTATCAAAAAAAGAACATGTACGAGAAGGAGAGGAGAAATGACGCTTGCTAAAAATCGATGATAAACGCCGTCCCATGCTGCTTGGTCAATGATGGTCTTGGAGCAGACCATCATGTCGTGGATATCGCTTTCGTCTCGTGTCGGGTGTTGCAAGCTTGGTGCGCTAGCAACTTGTACGTATTGGGAAGGACTGGGGGACTGGCCAGGTCCGCGCCTTCCGCCATCGACCGAGATCAGGTACATGTACCACAGCATAGTCGCCCATGCACTTTATGTGAATGCAGCGTACTGTGTGGCAAATCCTGTATCCCATCCGAAGCCGCCGAATCCCCCGTGTACGGCGCTTGAACCGCACTGCTGAGCAAGTACGCTCGGCAGAGGAAGGGCAGGGATCGGTGCCGATGCCGGGGGCGGGCTGTAGTACGAACTCGACGTGTACGGGCTTGTGCTGGGTGCGTATGGGCTGGTCGAGTTGTATGGCTGGCTGAATGAGGGTGTCGGCGACGGAAGTTGGATAGCCTCAAACCCCATGTTTCCCATGGTGCTCCAGAATGAAGGTCCAGTCTCACCGCAGGTGGCGATGGTTGGGCTGGGCGTCGAAGGCACCACTCTCCACGAGTCGACTGGCGCAGAGTGCGATGGGTGCACTTGCTGTGTTGGCACCCACCAGTTGGCTGAGCCAGACGAGCTAGGGAGCAGAGGTGCGGGTCGGACAACGTCGACGATCCTAGGAGGGGGAGGAAGAAGCGGGAGGAACAGTCCCATAATGGCACTCTTGACGTCCTCACCTCGGCCCTCGAGCAGTTCTCCCGCGCCTTCCTCCTCGAGACCTTCCAAAGCCTTGACACCAGTGCGGAATACGTAGCGGTTGACAGCCTGGACAAATCCGTCCTGGAGCTTCTTGAGTTGCTGCTCCTTCTCGGCCCACTCCCAGGTGCTGGCGGCAACATCGACCGAGTAAATGTCCTTGTGGTACTCGATAAGCGCTTCGATGGTCTCTGGTGTAAGCTTGAATGCAACCTCATGTTGTGAAACCATGTCGACATGCACGACGTATGCCTCGATGTGGATTAGCTGGTAGTTGAAGAGAGCCTCTACGAGCGGGTTGGAGTCTTTGCGCAGTTCCGAATCCGGGGCCTTTGGGACCATGATGGAGCAGAGCGACCAGATGGCGTTGGGGCCCGACAGTGTCTCGGTCAGACAGCGCGTGTGTTGCTGTACACTGTTCAACGGGCGCTTGACCCGATTGACCCTCTTGAGGGTTTGTGTTAACCATGGCTCGACCTTGGAAGCCAAAACAACGTTTACGTTGGAACGGGGCGCAAAGGCCGCAGCCGAGGCGGGTAGTAACGAGATCGGCATGGTGGTTGTGTTTCAGGTGGTATGTGCGAGACGATGCGATATTAGATGGGGCGGCTTCAGCGATTTAAAGGAAAGAAACAAAAGAGAGAGTGAAGGGTAATAGAAAAAAAAGATGTCTCTGGCGGAAGGGAGTTTGGGTGAGGCGCCTTGAATTGAGATGGAGAGACAGGGAGGTGCGGACGAATGAGGAGGGGGGGAAGGCGAGGTGGGAGGCGGAGGGTGAAGAAGGCTAGTGGTGGTGGTGGGTGCCATCTCTTAAGAGCTTACAAGCGACGATCATGGGCCACTCGGCGTGGCCACAGACACACTTGGCAAGGATTTCATGCACACTGCCCCGTTTGGCTGCGCAGCGCAGTTAGCTTGTCTAAACGTGCATATGGCGAGAGTGTGCAGCTGCAGAATTAGTCGGATCCAAGCTGACCGAAGGCCACGGCGAAAGCGTCGTGCACACGTGGATAGGCCGAGTGGGTGCGTGGGCAAAGATTGCGATGGCCTCATGGCTGGCAGCAATGGGCAAACGACCATTTGGCCCTGCAGGCACGGAGATGAGGAGCAGTGAGGCGCCGGATCAGCCTCTGGGGTGGAAATAGCAAAAGTTAGTCTACCATGATGATACGATGCATTCTGGCTTGTGGCCGTGGCAGCTGAAGGCCGCGCAGAGAAAGCACGCAGAAAACGGATGGGCGTCGGCCACCACCACCACCACCACTACGCAGGCAGCCAGGCGGCACGCACTCACACACACATACACAAGCATACACACATACACGCCGTAGGCGGATTTGGCGAAAAGGTGAGGCCTGCGAGTGCGCTTACAGCGTGGGCAGGTGGTGTTGCGACATGACACGGATTCCAGAAGCTTTCCTTGCTCGTGGGCATGTCGAGGCCTCTGCAGCGGCTTTGCTGCCGTTTTGGGAGGCCCGCAGTGGCAGGGAGGGAAGAGGGTTTTTGCGCTTGTCAAGGGGGGGTGTCTCTGCGAGGTGTTGCAGTGGGTGTAGTCGACGTCGTCTTGGGCCGTCGACAGGTTGACGTTGCTTGAGCCTAAAAATGGGCTGCGAGCATACTGGCCAATCAGATTGCGGGACAGGGATGCCAGCAGGGCCTGCCTACCGAAAAACCCGCGATCATGTGCGCCGGCTCTTTCAGACACGGCCCAGAAGCTTAGCAGAGCAGAGGGCTCCATTGTCGAGTAGCTCCGGCGCCTGCTGAAGCGTCTGCATTGCAGTCTGCAAGCACGCTGTCATGGCACGACTGTCTCTTGCGCGCTCATGACGACGGTGACGGTGCTGCGCTGCCCAAGCGGCCGACAGTTGGGCCCTCTGTGTGCGCCACCTGGCTTGTGGATGAGGCGCATGATGTGCTGTTGCGGCTGTGCAGGCGGCGGTGACGGTGCTGGCCGGCGTCGATCAGAGCCGGCGCCGCCGAAGAGGCACGCAGATGGTCTTCGCACAAGTCCGAAGTCTGCCTGCCTCTGCCAACCTGACCCGACGTCCCAGGTCCCTACAGCCTGGCATTGCTGGCTGCTACTACGTACAATGCTGGCAATATCTCGCCCCATCCGACCCGCCGATATACTCCCGTCCGCCTAAAACAAACAAAACGTCGCCTCTCTGCGGAGCGCCCATCTGCACGACACAGGAGACTGGTTTCGACGGCGAGTCCTCATGACGCCTGCGCCGGTGCCATTGGAGCAGAGGCTATTCAAGTGAAGCAAAGCGAGAGGCATTACGCAAGTGTCGCTGCAGCCCCGGTACCGTCCAGTCTCTGCCTCTGCTTCTGTGTCTGCACCGGCTCTGGCACTGGCTCTGGCTTATCGATAGCTCCCACCCTCCGTCTGTATGCCATGTTTCAGACGCTGCGACTGCGCCTCCCAGAAAACGAATACGCGGGGGGGCAAAACGCACTCTCGGCCGGCGTACCGGCGTACCCCACATGGACATGTGCTGGTGTCGTGCTGTGGTTGCAACGGTATGGCTCCGACAGGCGGGTCGTGCATCTTGGGCAGCGTGCGGTGCGGTACGGTACGGTAAGGATACCCTCTTGTGCGCGCATCGGCCTCAAGGCACTTCAGCTCGACAGGGCCCCGCCAAGCTAGCCGCCCCCACTAAGCCGACATCAAGCGGCCTGCTACTCGCGCCCCCACGACTCGTTGCTCGCCTCTCCCTCCACATAGCACCCGCTGCCCGTGATGCAAAATCGTCACCGACTATGACTGTTCATGCAAACAATTCATCCGGCCGCGTTTCACCATATGCCGGCCACCAAACGGCCGCATGCACCCTGCCACGACCACTGCCACTCCCCATGGTGACGTCGACGACGATGACTCACACACATGAACAAGCAAACCCTTCACTTGCACTCTACACTACGCCTGGATCCCCAAAAAATAGCAAGTCTACCGCTGTGCCATGCCATGCCATCCCCAGCGCTACCAAACTTCTCTGTCCCTCCGAGCCGCGTCCGCGCCCAGCAACGTCGCATCAAACCCCCTCCAAGACCGTCGGTCTTGTCTAGCCAACGTCTAGTATCGATGCGCCGTCATGCAGGTGCATCACAGAGAAACTATTGCGACTGCTAACTCAACGGTCTCTACCAAGGAACCGCTGTTGATGATGATGCTGCTGCTGCTGCTGCTGCTGCTGCTGCTGCTGCTGCCGCTGCCGCTGTTGCTGCCATCACCACCACCACCAACTGACGTTACATGAACTGGATTCGCTCGGCCGCAGTAGTCGCGCAGACCCCCTGTCTGCAACACACTCTTCTAGCATAGCGCACCTGTCTCACTTGCCTCACAAGTAAGCAGCCTAGATCTACCTATGAGGCCCTCCTAGCTTATCCCGTCCCGTCTAGTACCATCGATAAACCCTGGACCCAATACTTACAACCACCGATTGATGTATAGTTGTCTCAAAGCAGATGTTGCGCAAGCAAAACGGAACCAGGGCCCCGATTCTAGATCCCTTATACGGTGCCTGCCCCGAGTTGGTGGCTGTCGTTATCCAAGCCTTCCCGGAAGGGTTGCAGGCGGGGGACGTAGACACAACAGCCGCTGCCCCTAACACCCTTGACGGGGAGCTCGGACTACCGCAGCTCTGGATCCACCACACCATTTCCTCACCCGCACGCCTCAGCATATCATCTTTGAGAGCACGACCATCGGGGATGTCGGATGATTGCCAAGTGGATCATCCCCAATTCTCCCCCTTCAAACTGTTCCCTTCGACTTTTGCATGTGCAAGGCTGATCGGTGGGATCCTCAAACACTGAAAAAGGGCCATCGATATTGTTCATCGGTAGCGTCGCCCGCCAATCCATGTTCCCAGTACTGAATGCCGCTCTTGAGCAAATTGCTTGCGCGGCATGACTGTTGAGCTTCGCCGGCGCTTCGCCAGACTGCTCGCTGTTTCGACTAGGCCCTCACTCCATGATCGGAGCATCAGCCTCCACTATGGCATCTAGACCGTCTCACGCAGCCGCTGACGTACCCACCATAGTCTCATCTTGCGCTCACCAGGAACATGTTAGCCGCTGCTCGTCGGGGGAGCCGCGCCGTGGCCTAGCTTGGGATACAGAAAAAGTCCTGTGGTGTTCCCCACACGGATGATGAATATTAAGGAGTGGAAACTCCTCATAGCAACGTAAGTCGGAGCGACTTCGCTCTTTTTTTCAGGGGATCCTCGCCTTCACCTTCCGATCTTCCAATCTCCACACGGTCGGTGCACCTGTTTTGGGCTTCAGCAGTGGCATTGCGTTCACCCCTTCCCGCAGTGACATTTCTGGCGCACCCTTTCGTATCCGGATTGGCCGGATTATTGTGACTCGCCTCCAAAAGTACATAAACAGCAAGCCCATCTACTTGCCCATTTCCTCAACCTTGCAAGCACTGGGGTTGATTGTTCCAAACTGGCGTCATCTCCCCAACTCATTTCCGCTGCCTCTCTTCATACTCGTTATGTTCCATGGCGACCTGCAATGTACAGGTGATCAGATCTCTCATAGTCCTGCTCATTTGCCATTAGTGCATCTGGAAAAAACATGAATAGATTGACACAAAAAATTAGAGTTTATAAAGCTAAAACTGTTTTCCTTCGACTGTAGTCTAACCTTCATCAATTTGTGCACGCTGAACTCCATTCTTTACCCGCATAAGCTCGGCATGATTTATTAAAGGCAATAGCCATATCATCGTAGCTGCGTCCACCATGTTCAAAAGTACATATCAACTTGTTATACAATTCGCTGAGGTTGCCCTTGATAGTAGCTCCATCCTTTGTTTGAAATCCATAGGCGCAGGCGTTGATGGTTGCAGCATCCATTCTCCATCGTTCCACTCCCCACTCCAACGGCGCTAGGCAGTTGCAATTCATGTGCTGTCAATTAGGTTAGAGCCATGTAGGACTGTAGTTGTGTGTGCGTGTGCATATTTCTTTTCTTTTCTTTTTTCCACCAGAAGAGAGACTTACAGTTTTTGATTGTGCGACGGCTAGCAAGGGCAAAGCCACTAGTGAGAAGATGAGCTTCATGGTTTGGTGATTTTTTTTTGTTTGTTTGTTTTTTTGCACTGGTCCTATTTTTTTTTTTTTTTTTTTTTTACAATACCGAGGGTGTGGGGAAAAATGATAGTGTTTGTGAAGGTTTCTTCATGTAACAGGAAATCCCAGTCGTATTTTTGTTTTATCTTCAATAACGACAACAATAATAATAATAATAACAGTAAGGGAGAATTGAGTATTTATACCCCCTCAACACCGCCGTTTGGCTTATAGCTGACAAAAGACTCTGTGCTTCAACGCTAAAAAACACTATTTTATAATCCTATGTCTATAAAATAGAAGGTTAGGCGCGCTAAATACCATATCAGGCATGTTTGCCTTCTATATCCTATAAGCTACTAGGGCAAATCATGGCTTGGCAGTCCGAAGCTAGCAGTAGAAGAGCGATTTTGGTAATAACTAGGCTTATTTTAACCAGTGTACATAAGCACTGGAAAACATAGTACAGAGCGTGAGATGGCGATCTACCTTTACCATAAGCAAAGTAAAAAGCAGTTTCTTGGCGCCTGGATGTACATACGTAAACTTGGGTCTAGGTAGAAAAGAGACTAATGGATGACATAATATCTCGTATTTGAGGCTCTTGGGAAGGCACATACATATGCAGTGGTGCTGTAGATCTGCGGGACGAATCGCGCCGAATGGGTGCGTTGCTATGTATGTATGCATGTATGTATGTAGGGACGCTCCCGTCGGTGATAAAGTTTCACTACGGATGTGAGATACCGCATACTTATCGTCTATGATAAGGTTCAAGATGCGAGGTACAGTGTCTTCACTGCTTTTTTTTCTAACACCGTACTCGAATATTTTGGGTGAGTTACTGGTTTTTACACGGAAAATACTTGTAGAAATGGGATAGTAGTGCCGAAAAGCGGTCGACGAGAAAAAAAAGGGGGACTCGTGGTGACTACGTTGGACGACGCAGTACAAGTCTCAGGTTTAACAGAGAATCGAGAGACTTTTCTGTGTACTCTGCTGCTTGGCATATGTATAGCCTAACAATAGCCTCTCTGTCGTAGTGCCGTGCACATGTTCGTACGAGGATGTACAGGTTTCATCTGAAGCTATCAAAGGAAACTTCTAGTGCCTATGCATAGGCCGCTGAATGCCGTGGAAGATACTGTCGGCCGATCACGGGCGACTATTGAATTTTTCCAGAAAGATAAGAGTTTTGAACTTGCGAGGTATTTATCTGAGCGTGACCTCAACAGCCACACCCTATCAAGTGCCGCTATCTCGGGTAATAGGGCGGCGTAATTTTGGAGCCTCAAGGCATGTAGTAAGCACACTGATCAGCCTCTCGTGATCGCAGGTACAAGTACGTGTCTATGTACGTAGGCCCGAAGTTCACGAAATTTCGACATGAATAACTGCATATGACTCGACCAGTCAGGAGTGGTGTGGCGAGGTCATCACAGACAGTTGGCCGTTGCTGAGCTGTCAGCTTTGTTGTTATAGCATCGTGACCGCCTGACGCTATTCTAGAACTTGCGACATTCTTCGCTCAAAATTGCAGGGCTGTTGCTAAGAACCTAGAAGTGTTGTCGCCAAGATGCCAAAGTCTTGTATAGTACATCATGAGGTGTTGCGTCCAAGGCACTAAGCATCCTAATGAGGCTGTTGAGGTAAAACGTCACGTGCCTAGGCGCTGCTCTCGGAGCCCATGGCTAATTGCTCGGCTGAAGAGATCGGCAGTTGCAGCGATGACAATACAAAACAACTGCCGAAATTCCTATGGTCCACAGACCATCGCCCAAGTCTGCACACAAGGTTTAGCTGTTGAAACCCCAAAGGCCGGCAGTTCCAGAATAGCACGGAGCGCATCCAACGATATCGTGGCGTACACCGGAAGTGACGTGAGTGAACCTATCGTCGCCTCCCGCTCAGTACCGAGTTTCGTGATAGTGAGCTGACAGGGAGAGCGGCCGGTAGAGTGAGCATGTTGCAGCGACTGGGTTTTGAGGCACATGCGGCTGTTTGAACACGATAAGGCGCAGGGCATGTGTAGGTGGTGATAGTAGCTCGCGCTCGGTGTTGGTGGAGGCCGTACCCCGCTAGAGCCCCGGAGTCGTCATCCCCGCGCGATTCTTCCAAGCCGCGCCCACTGAAGCCACAGACCCACTTTCAACCGTATCATACCTTGAACCTCAACTGCCGACACAGAACCTCTTGCGCAAGCACCAAAAAAGCATAATCATGGTGATACCGACAAGATCCGAGTGTGTATCGATAGGAGGTCAGAATGGCACAGGCCCGATTATCAGCTGCCATTTATATGGCCATGTGCCCCAAGCAGCATTCCATATGAGGTGCCACGCCTACTTTGCTTTACATCTCTACACCCAGCCACTGAATTGATAGCAACCCGCTACTGGTTATATTGGGATATACGCAAAGATGATTATCAACGAAATCGTTACGCTGCTCGTGCAGCACTGGCCAATAGTTTTGGTCGCCTCGACACTTGCCTACCTGCTCAACAACAAGTACTGGAAAGGACTGAACAAATACCCTGGACCCTGGCTGGCTGCATACACAAACTGGTGGAGACTGTGGGATGTTTCGCGCTGGAACCATCACTGGACCAATATCAACCTGCACCGCAAGCACGGAGACATTGTTCGACTTGGCCCAAACGTTCTCTCATTCGCAGACCCCAAAGCGATCAAGGCCATTTATGGCTTGAACAAGGGTATGACCAAGGTACGAATATCGTGAAATAGAGAGTAAATGGAGTATTAGCTGACGTTTCTCAGTCTGAATTCTATCCCGTCCAAGCAGCTATTGGCAAAGGCCAGAAGCTGTTTTCCCTCTTTTCCACCACCGACGAGGATTTCCACGCCAAGTACCGCCGATGTGTAAACAACGCTTTTGCCATGAGCTCGCTCGTCAGCTACGAACCCCTCGTAAACTCGACCCTGACTTACTTCCTCGACAAGACTGAAGAGCGCTTCACCAGAACCGGAAACAGCTGCAACCTTAGCCAGTGGCTACAATTCTTCGCCTTTGACGTCATCGGTGAGCTCACATGGAGCAAGCGTCTTGGCTTCGTCGAGGGCAACAAGGACGTTGACAACATCATTACCTTCTTGGGCAAGTTCTTCGACTATGTTGCACCGGTAAGCTCATCTAGTGGACGCCTCCATGCACACTGTTTACTTACGCTTTACAGGTTGGCCAGATTCCCATTCTCGATATCCTGCTATGGAAGAACCCGATCCTCCTCCTTGCTCAGCGTATCGGCCTTGACAAGCGCGTTCACCCAGTTACGCTATTCGCTTTGAAGCAGTCCAGTGAGCGTGTCGACCAGGTCGAGAAGGTCAAGCGTTTCGGTCTTTCTGACGACGAGAGAGCCAACCCCCTCGGTGTCGATCTCCTCTCCAAGTTTGCGCAAGCCAGCCACGACCACGAGTTCATGGACGACAACCGTATTCTCTCCACCTGCACATCCATGGTCTTCGCCGGCTCAGAAACAACCGCCATCTCTCTCTCTTCCGTCTTCTACTTCCTCCTCAAGCACCCCCACGTCTACGCAAAGCTCATGCAAGAAATTGACAACGCCGTCGCCGAAGGCACCATTGAGTCCCGTCCCGAGAAAACCGTCTCCTGGTCCGAAGCCCAGAAACTGCCATACCTCGACGCCGTCATTCAAGAATCTTTCCGTCTTCACCCTGCACCCGGCCTGATCCTCGAGCGCGTCGTCCCCAAGCAAGGCATGACCATCTGCGGCGAATTCATTCCCGGCGGCACTATTGTCGGCTGCAACGCATGGGTTATCCACCGCCGGCCCGAAATCTTCGGTTACGACGTCGACACCTTCAGGCCGGAGCGCTGGCTCGAGGCCTCCCCTGACAAGCTCAAGGAAATGAAGGGTTCCATGTTGCAGTTTGGTGCCGGTGCCAGGACATGCATTGGAAAGAACATCAGTCTTTTGGAGATTTACAAGCTGGTGCCAAGTTTCTTGAGGAGATTCGAGGTAAGTTTTTCGAACCCCTTGTTTTCAGCCGACTGGGCAGTTTTACTAACAGCTTTGTTACAGATTGAGCTTGAGCGCCCCGGTGCTGAGTGGAAGACACATAACGCGTGGTTTGTTACCCAGCGAGAGTTTAACACTCGCTTCAGGCCACGACAAGAAGTCACCAAGGCTTGAAAACTGAAATTCTTCTTGTTTCTTTTTTTCCCCGTTTGGTGGGCTGATTTCTCCAAAAAAGATTGTCTTGATATCAATGTCTGTGAGCGTTCTAGCGATTCCCCCTGTTCCTCTTATGAACCAGCCAATACTATATAGAATAGAATAGATTGGAAGTAATCATATTCTTTCTAAAAAAAACCCAATACAACCTTGCTCTGTGAAATTAGACAAAAAAGGATAGTGATTCGGGTCTGCGGCAGCAGGAAACCTAAAAAGTGACAGCCTGGGAAACCCCTGGGTTGATCAGAAATGATTGTTATGCAGGGCAACTAGCGCCATCATGCGTCGGTGATGGCATTGCAGAGGCGTTAGCTTAGCGTGTATATACATATGCCAGATACATACACGTGCAGCACGGGACTGAGATAACGTTTAGTGCTTATATTAAGCTTTTAGAATTTTCCATTAGTGAGTTAGGTTGTCAATGCCTGGATTGGGAAAGTTTTTACAAGGTGAAGGGTACACGTAGTCTAGTAGATGTCTTTGCCGCATTTACTCGGTAATTCATGCGTTGGGTATTCTGCCTTCCCCCGACTAATATTCTCTAAGCACTTTGCGTCTGTAAATAAATTTTCCTTGTCTACTTCCGAAAGATTGATATAGTGAAGTGGGATATGTTGTTTCAACTCACTTTCAGGACTGTCCGCGCAAATTAAACTGAGACTGAGAAAAATGCAATTAATGCCGTGGAGAATTTGACTGTGTAACAAGCTTGTACAGTTGTATGATTTAAGGGTCTATTCGGGTAATATTTCATTTTATGTTTCATTACAATGGCAAAATGGGACTAATAGAAGACGGCAGTTGTGTTCGGCATCACAACGTGGGTTTCGGAGGGGGGACATAAATGGGAAGGGTTTGTTTTGTTAGCGTGGTGCCGACACGAAATCAAGCTTTTTTTCTTTGAACACTATTCTGCCGTTTGGTGTTTTCCTCTGCATGGAAAAATGGAGTGGTGCGCTTTGGGGCTACTGTTCTATTTTGGAAACTGGGCGGTTGGTCACGTGACTGTTATCCATAAAGTTGGAGGACGGAGGTTGGCCGAACAGATGCTCCGTTCTTCTATCTCAATCTGGTTAAGCTTACATGTCGCACTAACCTAGAAACGGTATCAGATATGGAGCCAAAGAGACCCTCATTCTGTGACAAGGGACATACTACGTCAGGTTCTGGGTGTTTGGGAGCCCCAGTTCACAGCTGTAGCGAATGTGATTATTCCGATTGAGCAATAGATGCATCTTTCTCGCTTTACAACATGAGCCAAACAATCATGAACTCATATCACCAGCCGTCTCTTTTAAGAACACATGTTGAGATTACAACACGACGTATCCTAAAAAACCCAAAAAATATCAAAATCAAAGGTCCAGAATACGTCGTCATACTAGGCCACACCGCTAGCGTCAACAGCCAAGAACGAGAGAGGGAGCGGCTCGTTCCCCAGAATATCCTGACATCATAGCTCCACCACACCAATTACACGCATCGCGCTCGCCGACCGCATCGGTGATGCGGTTACCTGCATGTCTGGATCATACACTGCGATGTACTCGCCATTGATGCAAGGGATTTGTCCATGACCTAAGAGACAAAACCACGAAAAAAAGGAAAAATACAGTCATGAATAGCTAATACTAGCGGGAGAGCACATTCCTTTGACCCATAATTAACGTCACTCTAGCCACACAACCAGCGGCTGCGATTGTGCTACACACAGCCAGTGCTCACTTTTAGAGAACAAATTAACGATTACATCAGGGCTTCATCACGGTACATATAAAGGGTTTATTAGATCCACCTTTTTTTTTATTCTGTCGCACAACTTCGTTCACACATCCACAGGAAAACCACAAGACCATAACACATAAAAAAGCTCAGGCTCTCATACACAATTCGAACATGGCATCCAAATTCCTCCGCCTAAACCGCAATTTCCTCCTCGCACGACCAATCTCTTCTTCATCGCCATCAATACAATCTCGATTCCTCCGCACAAACGACCTCAGCAACCACACGCGCGCCTTCTCCCTCACCCCAGCAGCTATGGCCGTAAAAGTCGACTCAGCATTTATTTCGCAAATCACTGCCGCCGAGAAACAGCTCACTGGCAGCGACGAGCCCGTGAAGAACGGTCCTACTGCAAAGGCACAATCCCACGTAGGCCAGACCCTCACTGCCCAAGTCGTCCACGACATCACGCAAGGCGAGAAGAACATTACCGGCTCGGATGAAGTGATAAAAGGTGGTCCGACGGCTGTTGCACAGTCTGCTTTGACTAGCGATAGCTCCAGCTCCAGTTCCAACTCTAGTTCCAACACCAGCACAAGTCGTCAAGAGGCATCAGGCAAACTGGACTCAGCGACACTGCACAAGATTACAGAGGCCGAAAAGGAAATCACGGGACAGTCGCGACCCGTCAAAGGTGGTCCTACGGCGCAGGCGCAGAGCCATGCTAAAGAACCCATTACCAGTCAGGCGCTGCATGATATTACAGAGGGGGAGAAGAAGATTACGGGGGGTGAGAGGATCAAGGGGGGTCCGACGGCTACGGCGCAGAGTGAGTTGGGGAAGAGTAGGTCGTAGGTCGTAGGTGTAGTATTAATGTGGGGGATGAGCTGTATGTACGATATTTGAAGAGAGAGGGAAAAAGGGAAAAAGGACTTGATGACAATGATGAGGATATGACATGATTGTATTATAGATTATGAACCATGTAAAATTGGTAGATTGGATGCTACTGATATTCCATCTAACCTCAGACTGATGCATTTTGCTAGGCTAGTCTTGACATACTGACCAGCCACATGTGAATACAATTAGCTTTGCTCGCATCGTGATCATAGTATATGCGCAGAATGAAAAAAGCCAATGCGTTCAATGTACATAGATTACCTACGTAGCAATAGCTGTATCCAATTGTATATCCGTTTTCAGAAGAGCTATTCAAGAACAAGACGTTCTGTCAATCAAATCGTCGCGCGTGCGCCTTTACACGGCGACATCACACCCACCCCTCTTTGTCCTTGTCGTCTCTGGCACTACCACCCTTCAGCCACCCGACACTGACATTCGCCACGTCCTTCCACTTCTCAACGCTTCTCTTCTTGCTGAACCGATATTGACGATCGCTGAGTCGTCCCAGCCTCTCTTGTAACGGTCCATCACCAGATGCACCCAAGCCTCCAAGCTCAATGTCTTCGCGAACCTCGGCTTCTCGGAAACCAACTGCTGATGATGCACCTCGCCTCGATATCGCCGAGTTGACTCTTTGTAAGGTAGGCGGCCTAGAACCAAGCGTCTCGTTGGACCAAACACGACGCAGACGATCTTGGAGGTCTGCTGCCTCGCCTTCTCCCAGAATCCTGCCTTTACGGTTCGAGGGCGGGGTATGATAGTCGAAATTCGAATTGGCGCGACGAAGACCGTACTTGCGAGGGCTCTGCTCAAGAGCTTGACTCAGCTCTTGGATGGCTTCCTCCTGGGCGCGCATGCGTTTCAGTGATTGTAGGCGTGGTGCTGCGAACGCGCGGCCTTGTACGGATTGCGAGGGTCGACGACCGAGACGCGGCGAATGGCGTCCTGTACGCTTTTCTTCGATAGCCATAGCGACTTGGGCGACAGAATTGGGTACTACATCGAGCGAGTTCTGCAGCGCCAAAGTTAGCAGAGGATGGAGAAAGTCTGGTCCATCATAAGATATACCATGTGGATGAGAACGATTGGTAACTGAACAGTAACGAGCTTTCTGAGGGGTGTTAGCTTAATCGACAAGGTGCATACGAGTCCTAACGTATGTGCACTGCAGACGATAACATTGAGGAAATATCGAACTTCAAAGTATTTCCCTGGACTGTTAGTACACTGCCACGAGCGACATTGCTAATGACATACCGCACTTGACTGTAGCGTGCCCGCGGGGCACTTCTAGGTCGCAAGTGCGGAGATGGGTTTGACAGGCAGCCACACCATGCCAGCCGGCAGAACCGTGCTTCACCATTGCTTTACTTAGTATGGAACGCTCGTTGCTGTCGAAGATGCGGGCCTGACCCGCAGACTTTTCCATGGTGGACGCAGCAGCCTGCAAAGCGTCCTCATTAGCACCGACAGGTAGCACTGGAACGAGCTCGCGCAACAAACGTGTTTGTAACAAAGAATGTCTCTCTCTAGCTGAAGTTCAATTTTTCTGACCGTCTTGCGGCTATTGTTGGCGATATGTACATCGACGTAGAGATTGGTACCACTGACCCAGACTTGTCGGTGCAAGCCCGCAGTGACCCGGACTACCTCCACACTTGTCTCGCGTAGCCTGATCCACTCGTCCGATGCGGTCAAGGGACTAGGTAGTGACATGAGCGCCTTTTCAGCTGGCACAGAATTAGGCTTACCCAGAAAACTGGGTTCGAGGGAACGTACGATCATACACTGACAGGACCGTTACATCTTCAGAGGTTCTCACAATGTACTGCTTACCTTGGTCCCGGATGAGCAGGGAGACACAAAGCACGTATCGAATTCTTGCGTGCTTGGAATAGAATGGAGGCGGCCCGACATTGAGCGGGAGGCTAAGGTTGAATGCAAGATTGGTCATAGAAGGCATGAGATGCCAGAATATGTTTTCTGGGCTGATTGGCACTTGCGTATCTACCATGTTCTGGGGCGGGGGATTGTCTTCATCGATCAGCTCTGTACCTAGATTGAGGAACACGGCTCGTCTATTGCCGCTGACTTCCTCGGTACCAAGAAGATCGATGGATATGCGAGCTATGTCTAGAGTTCGTTTGTGACGTATTCGCTCAGCGTCGTCAATATTGATTTGAACGGTCCCTTCGATCGAACCTCCCCCGACAAATATGCCTGCGGATAAATCGAGGCCGAGCTCTATCCGAGGATGGCGATGTGAGGGGAACTCGAGAATCTCTTTTGAGAGCGGTTCACGAACGAATGTCTTCGAGGGTATGCGTCTGTTGGTGTCATGGGTAATGGGGTCTAAGCGCGCAGCAATATGGCGAATCGGAGAGTGCGAATGACCGCAGTTAGGGATGACATTGGTTCTAGTTTTAGGAGGTGATGGGGGTCGATTTTGTACGGCGCTTGGCGTCTTTGTAGCCGTGGCAGGTATCATGTTCATGGGGGTGGCCTGCTGTGGCTGTCGCGGCCTGGAAGCGCTGTGTGCACGAGATCTCGAAGATGATCGCGGTGGTACGGTGCTCGCAGGGATGCTGTATATGCTGTTCTTGCTGTCATCGTCTGCAATGTTTGGTGGTGATGGTGTCCTGGAAGATCTGCCTCGGTGAATGCATCTAAGGCCGTTGCTTTCGACGCTATTCTTCCTGCTGGGCTCCACATTCTCACCGTGCTGCGTGTCATTGCTGGGGCGCCGTCTTGACGCGGCTGATGGCTTCGGTGACATCTCCGTGCGGGAGGTGCCGCGATGGACAGAGTTGGCCAGGAGATTGCGTGGCAAGGTATCGGCAATGCTCGATTCGGTCACTTCACGAATATCTGATAGAGGCCGGGGTTTTGCCCAGGAATTGGCAACTGAGTGTCCTCTGGGCTCGCCGATGTGGCAACCCACCATGCCTCCGCAATTCAAAATCTGACTGGCGTCGTCTTGGGTCGGAGCAGCCGGAAACGCAGCTGCAGTCCGATGTGGTGTAAGATGCAGGCTAGGTATCTGATCTTTGCTTGGTGGCGGCTGTGAGTGTCCTGCTCCTTTCAGTAGGCGTCCCGCAATGTCCGACAAGGCCATTGCTGCCTACCGTCAGTTTTGGATTTAGATTGATGCGGGATCTGATACTGCTGAAGACAGGAAGAAAGTCATATGAGACAAAGTCGATGCTGGAATATCCTGGTAGGCGCGTGAGGCTGTCGCTGGAGGTTGCGTGGGGGAGACGGGTGCATTGTGAGGGTGAGTGTCATGGTAGCAGCTGGTGGTGATGATGGGCGAGTGTTAGTAGCATGCTTGCTCCTTCCTTGCTCCAATCGTCTCGCGCAGGGCACACAAGCCGGCAAGAACGAAGGGCGTACAGCATCAAAAATGGAAGGTGATGGTGGTGAAGAGACAAAGAGACGAGTGCCGAGCACGGCAGACGTGATTTGCTACGAGCCATTGGTAGGCAGTATAAGGCGTCGTCATGCAGTGGACAGGCAATGGACAGGCAGCACTGGGGTGGTGTTTTGGCACGGGGTCACCAGCCACGACGGGCGTGCGAGAGCGTCTCCGGAGGTGGAGTGAGGCTTCTCTCTGATACGAGTCGGAGTCGTTGGAGAGGGCGTGTGGGACCACGCAGCAATCTGTCTGACGCGCGAGGGGCAGAGGTTGGAGGTGACAGCCCTGGGGCTTCCCTGCCGTCGAGGCTCTCTGAGTCGAGCGTCCAATAGGCGGGCGGGGGCGATGCCTGATTGGGCAGGTGTATGCGAGTGCATACGCAGCACCGCCCCACCGCGCTGTGCACAGGTGAAGAGGTGGACGACAGCTTGGAGAGCGAGGGCTTGAGGGCCTCAGGATGCAGAGCATCTTGTGCCAGTCTCGACCGCGTGCAGGCAGGGCAGGTCAGGTGCGACTCGAGCCGACAGGAAGCGCCAGGGCGCTATGGCTGGTCTGGGTTAACAGGGCGCATGCGGTGCAGAAAAGCATCAGGGCTCGGCGATGGCCTGGCCAGAACTCGGTCGGGTCGTGGTCGAGGGCGAGGGCGGAGGTGAACGTGACCCGAAGCTTTCGCGTGTGCCCTTTGTCGACGCGTTGGCCTGCCCGTCACCTGTCATGGCCAGCCACAGTTGCAGTCACCGCCCCCCGGCCGAGCATCGGGCAAGGCGCCGTGGCCGTGGCCGTGGCCGTGTGCACAGTAGCAGTGCTATAGTACTAGTAGTATTTGCTGCTGGCACTTGGCTGACAGGAGGAGCGACTGTGCGCCCGGGTGAATCCGTCTCAGACGAACCCCCCGTGCCCCCCCGTCAGCCCTATGTGTGTGCGTGTGCAGCACCCCCCCGACGTCGGCAGCCCTCGTCCTTGCATTCTCGTGCGAGCGCCGTCGTGATCGTCATCATCATCATGTCATGGCGGGCGCGGGCTGCACACGCTGCACACCCACTGGGCGCGACTTGCGAGCGAGCGCCAGTGCCGGACGCACCCGCCATGCGGGCAGCGCAGGCCGGGCGGGCAGACAGGCAGGCAGGCAGGTGGGCAGGCAGGCGGGCAGACGGGCAGCGCAGAGCAGCGCCGGGCACGGGATCCGTAGCAGCTACTACTAGCAGCCAGCAGCCGTGCTCCTAGTGGTACTGCATATACAGTACTATACTGTACAAGCAGTATAGCAATAGCAGTGTGTATGCACTACTAGCCAAAACACCCGTTCCGGGCGCGACGACGTGCTGCTGGCGCTGGCTCTGGCGCCTGCCATGGAGAAGCCGGAGAAGGCGTAGAAAACTTTCTGGTGGCGCGGGAGCTAGCACCGCACTAGGCCGCGTCGGGCATCGCAATCCAGGCCGGCAGCAGGCGCCTTGTCCCCGACTCCTCCACCAAGACGGCGTCCGTCGACGACGGGAGCGCGCCCAGCAGAGCCTGCCACGGGCGGTCGACGCAGCGTGAGCACCCCGCGAGAAAATTCTGAAGCGGTCGGCCAACCGCACCTCCCGCCCGCTTGGCTGTCCTTGCGCGTTGGGAAACGAGGGTGCCCAGCTCCAAGCGCCAGCGCGGCTGCCATTTGCTGTTGCCCGCCCACACACTGAGTGCAGAGAGCGGACGCTGCTGGGGGGGCGGCCACCGTCGAGCTTTAACCACACGGAAACGAGCTGATCTGGGCAAACGAAGCCTGGTCCGCCCGCCTTTTCAAGTCCAGCACCTCCGCCCCTCCTAAGAGCCCATCTTTGTTTCCATTACCCAAGAGCTTACCTCACAACTACTGCGCGACCACACACAGGCCCCGAACCCTCTCTTCTTATCAGACATTATCAAACCCCCATACACACCCTATCCATTCCCCGTCCCGGCGCTGCGGCTGCCAAACCCCAAGCGCGTCTAAGCGACCAGAGCCTCCTGTCACCCACATCGACCTGCCTTTGTCGCCTTTCTCGCATCCCTTGGCGCCTCTGTGCCCCTCTATCAGGACGGAGGGGTGCGGTGGCCGCAGATGGGAGATAGTCTCGTAACAGATATGACGGCTCCCGTGGGCAAAGTAGAGGCTTCGCGCGACGCATCGACCTCGTCTATCGGATCGTCGCCCGAGCCTGGCCTGGCCGAAACATATCCCCAGGAAGAGCCCCAGCAGCAGAAGCGCAAAGGCGGCCGTAAACCTGTGAGCCTTCCTGCCACCAGGCGCCGGCCATGACTGCTGCAATGCCTGCGCCCATGACCATGTCCAAGATAGAACTAACAAAGTCTCGTAAGATATATGCCACGTCCGAAGAGCGCAAGCAGCGCAACAGGCAGGCGCAAGCCGCCTTCCGTGAGCGAAGGACAGAGTACATCAAGCAATTGGAAAGCACCATTAAGCATCATGAGGACACGCTCCAGAACCTGCAAAACAGTCACCGCAACGCCGCCGACGAGTGCCTTATGCTCCGCTACAAGAATTCGCTTCTCGAGAGGATTCTGCTAGAGAAAGGTAGCCCCGATTTTTTTTCTCTGCTGTAAACGTTCTATCGTCAAAAGTACACACGCTAACCCGCCACTCACCACCCCAGGCATCGACGTCCAGGCTGAGCTGCGCGCAAAGACTGGCAGTCCAAATCTGGGTGCGACGAGACCTGCTGCCTCTGCTCACACGTCGCCCAATCAGGCTCCTCTCCAGCAACGTGCCATTTTGAACAGACAGCAGCAGAGACGCTCCCTGCAAGGCCCTCCCAAGGTTGACACGTCTAACGGACTTCCCATGATACAGCCTGATGGACCCATTCAGCGATCTCCCTTGTCCCAGCCTACTCCAGGCTCCCATCTCTCATCGCCTGCTCAATCAGCAACGCGGTCGCCCAACTTTATGCCTCATGGTCAATCAGTGTCTCCCAACTTTGGGCCTATCCCTCCGCAGCAACAACAGCAGCAACAGCAACAGCAACAACAGCCACAGCAGCCACAGCAACAGCCCCTGCGACCACAGCCACCCAGATCAAACTTCACCCCCATGATGGGCCCCCAAAGATCTTCGCTAGTGACAAATCAGCCCTCTTCAAACGGCATGTCAAATGCATCCACTGTTGGTGGCAGTGGAAATGGCGTAACGCAAAGCAGTGGTCCTACGTCATTCTATCAGACGCAGTTTACAGATCACATGAGTCAACTGGGCAAGTTGACCCATTTCCTTTCCCCTCTTAGGTATAGGGCTTTGTAATCCTAGGCTAATCTCCTCTTACAGAGCAGGAGTACGACGAACAAGCAGACTCCTACGACCACGACGACCCGAGCGATCACTCTGCCGGCCCTGGCCCGTTCCCTCAGCAAAACTTTCCCCCTTCCAACAACATGCCGCCGCCAATGCCGCCCTCACAGAACCCTCCATTCACGAGCCCGGCCTCGCTAGGACCCAACGATGGCAGCCATGTCTTCAACGGCATGGGCAGCAACCACCTCTTCGACCCCTACGATCCAATGCTCGACGCCGATCCGTTTGGACTCTCCGCCAGCATGCATTTTCCTACCATGTACGAAAGCAGATGATGCTACGAGAACGAAACGATAGTAAGAGGAGGTCACAGTGGTGGCCCATCAAAGGGCCGTGTTGAAACCTCGCCGATTGATACCTTCTTGATATGTTGTTTAGCGGGCGCAACAACTGCTTTTACCCAACCGACCACGTGTTACGACAGTGCGACAGCCCTCGATACGAAACCACTAGTCTTGGGATAGGGATTCTCTTCGTTAAAAAAAAAGTTATTATTCGACCTGTGGCAGGATGCGACAGATGTATTTGTGATGGAAAGCGCTCCATGCCCCTTGCCGTGAGAGGGCGAAAATGTTTGGCAATACAACACCACCTTCTACCCCGGCAACCCGGCCTCTTGCTCGAATCTCGACATGGCATGTTGCTTTGTATCTATTGTAATGTGAAGCTGTCCGAAACAGTCCTGTCAGTGTCTTATCAATTTTGTCGCACCAAGTTGACATTAGCATCCCCGAAATAGAAAAAAAAAATGGACCTGCAGCAGCATGGGGGACTGACAGTCTGTATTGTGGACAGGCGGATTTGGTAATATGAGGTTGGGCTGGCTGTTGATTTGTGCTCGGTCTTACTCACAGGCAGGATGCACCTGACTCCTCACGGATGAACCTGGGGAGAGTGTGCGTCTATAGGCGAACTTTGAATAAGCAAGATACATAGCAAGCCATTCAAGCACCTGAAGCCACAGTGCCTGCGCCAATGTGCGCCCCCAAATATTCGCAGAATTGCCTTTACCTCACAAAATGTCCATTTATGGATGGAGGCGCCATACGCGGCAGTCAGTTCCTCCCTGGTTGCTTCTTTGTGCCTGCTGCAATGGTCTGTGCCCCACTTGACTCGCTTACGGAAGCAACCCACGGCCGATTTTGCGAACCACCAAAACCTCTTGCCCGCAACTTCGCGTCTATTACCCCGTTCGCGAGCCACACTTGAGAGCCACGTCCCTAAGTACTGTAGGGAAGCTCTCGCATTCTTTTTTCCACCCGGCAGATTGTGCATCTAGAAGGGCAAAGCGCGAAAGGCGCTCCAATCCGTCAAGATGTCTCAAATCGCTTCCAAGGTAAGCTTCAACTCACCCCACTGTCATATCCAATTTCGCGCTCCTACAATGGGGATCGCAATACATGTTGCGGTACGCTATGCAGTTCAATGGCTAATTCTGAGCGCAGAACATTTACGAGCTTCTGGGTACGTGTGGACGCAGCGTTACAGCCTCGAAACACTCACTCATGACCCCGCAGGCAATGACCCCGAGCTCGACCCCAACAGGCCGGCTGACCCGCCAACGAGGGCAATTGAGAAGCCCGTCATGAGGCATGGCAAGCGCGATGGATCTGACGCTCCCAAGTCCATGCCCGAGAGGCAGAGCCACCAGAACCGTGCCAAGCAGACCGACAACGCCAACGAGAACGGTACGTGAGACAGGCCGGGTACTAGAGATACCCTACGGCTATATGAGAGGATCCAGACGAACAATGGCTAATGAGACATACAGCTTTCCGGGATCGCGGCGTAGGATCTGACAAGAACCGTGGAAGGGGATCTGGTGGTGAGTGGGGCACTTTTGGTCTGCCTACATGTCAATACTAATTCAAATTAGAGCCTACTGGCACCGGTGCCCGCGGTAACCAGCGCGGCCGTGGTCGCGGTGGTCGCGGAGGCCGTGGCGGCTATGCTCGTGGCGAGGGTGACCGTCACAGCAGGACCGGCATCAGGTAAGACATTTCCCACCCAGATTTCCCTTTTGATCAAGCTAATAGCTTTTAGTGAACACGAGAAGCAGGCTGCTCACGGCTGGGGCGGAAAGGACGGTGACGCCGAGCTCGCTGACGAGCAGGCTGGCGAGGCCATCGCTCACGCTGAAGAGAAGGACGCCATCCGGGAAGATGCCGAGGGCGAGGTCGAGGCTGAGCCCGAGGACAAGTCCAAGTCCTACGCTGCCTACCTTGCTGAGCTCGCTGAGAAGAAGCTTTCTCTTGCCGCTCAGAACGTCCGCAAGCCCAACGAGGGCAGCAGCGCCAAGTTCCCCGAAGGCACCGCTCTCTCCCGCGATGACCAAGAAGACTTCATGGCCGGCGGACAGGGCAAGACCAAGCGTGAGCGCGCGCGCAAGGAGAAGGTCCACGTTGAGCTTGACGGTGACCGTATGCTTGCTCCTCCTCCCCGTGAGGGTGGTGCCCGAGGCCGTGGCCGTGGCCGTGGCGAGTTCCGTGGCGGTGAGGGTCGTGGACGTGGAAATGGTGAGGGACGCGGTCGCGGCGAGGGCCGTGGCGAGTTCCGCGGACGTGGCCGTGGCGGTGAAGCCCGTGGACGTGGCGAGGGCCGTGGTCGTGGAGGCCGCGGTGGTGCTCAGGCCGGTCCCAACATCACCGACTCAAGTGCCTTCCCCAGCCTGGGCGCATAGAAAGCGTCAACACTCATTACGGCCTGAATACAGGACGTATCTACATCCGACAGTGTGCTGTGGATGAAACGAACGAATGAACATCAAGGCTATCTCACGACTGGACGAACAAACGGAGAGCTAAAGCACAATACAAAGGATCTCTGAAAGAGATGGCGGCGGGCTGAAAATACTTACATCTACCGGTACCCAAAAATGTAGTCAACTTGAGCTCGACCTTTTTCTGTTCATGTGTTTTTGATTCCCCGGTTTTGTGCGTTCCGTTTGTAGTAGTTTTGATCTCTTTTCCTCAATGATCAAGTATGAATGAAGCAATAAAAAGACAAATCTCCGTTTTCAACTGGTGTTGTGTGTTGTGTGAGCGTTGGTGTTGGCAGAGTATGTGGTGTATCTTGTCGTTTGTGTCTTCACTGGAGTCAGGATATTGACTATGGATGTAAACCAGATGGTCAGCTTCTTGTTTCTTATCCTTGCTACCTTTTCCCATACATTACCACATATCTAATAGGTTGAAGATTGAAGAAGAAAAAATCCAAGAGTAGAGAGATTTGGGATAGTGGTGGTTATTCACTACCAGTGTACTGAACAGGGAGATCATAGCTAAGACTGATGGGAGTAAACAGAGAGAGAGAGAGAGAGAGAGAGACAGAAATTTATCATAATAGTAAACCAAGCCTGTAAGAGAAGTAAAATTCCGTATCTTGGTTGAGTCACTAGACAAAACGAGTAAGTATATTGTCTAACGAGAGAGAGAGAGAGAAAAGGGAGGAGGGGAGGAGAGGGAGGGTAGAGAGATGGTATGTTTAGATTGGTTGGTCGTGTATCGTAATAGAAGAACGAGAAGAGAGGGATAAAAATGATGGATGTGGGCTGTGAGGTTTGCGTTAATCAATGTTTGAGGGGAAAGAGTAGAGAGAGGAAGATGGTAAGAAGTGTATGTAGTAAAGAAGAAAAGGAGAAGGAAAGGAGCGGAGCACGCAGGACATCTATTGTGTTCATGTACATGATTTTGAGATTTCTTCTTCGCTGGGTATTCTACGTGCTAGGCTATACAGAGAGAGAAAAAAAAAAGAGAAAGGGCAAAATAGACTGGAGAGAAGAGGTGGAGGCCCTTTATTTTTTTTTTTAAAAAAAAAAAAGAAATAGAATCGTGTTGTGATTTTTACATGTGGGAAGTAAGAAGGGATTAAGTGAAGAAGGGATTAAGTGAAGAAGGAAAGGTATGTAAGAGATATTACTACAAACGGCTACTATTGTAAAAGGAAAAAGTAGGATACATAGATTTGAAATGATTATGTGTTAGAAGAGGGACTAAGAAACCAAATTATGTAGGACAAAAGATATTTGTGTTTCACCCTCTTTTATTTGCAACGGAAGAGACGAATTATCCATACGCAAAGACCTCCCAAAATCGAGAGGAAAAGTGGTACACATAAATAGCATTTTATTGGAAAACGTCTAACTGCATTTCGCCAGTTATACAAACTTCATTTTCTTCATTAGCTAGGCTTAGGTTAGAGTATTTTACCCCATGTATGTATATATATATATATATATCATGCCCGCGTATCGTAATCGTTTAGCTGGGAATAAGAAAGAGAGGAAAAAGAGAAAAAAGAAACGCTTTCTAATGCAAAATGTCATGATGCTAGATATCTCCAAGGGAAAAAAAAAAGAGAGAGAGAGAGGTTAGAGGTGTTGTTGTTTTGGGACGTTACCATGCCCCGTCCATTAGTATCCAGCCTTTCTCATCTTCTTCTTTCTCCTCATCTACTCCCTCTTCCTCTTCTCTTGTTGCCTCCTCTCCTTCTCCTTCTTCTCCTTGTACCTCACCTTGTTCTGCCTCTTCTTCTGCCTTCTCCTCCTCTTCCCCGGCTTCGCTTGGTGCTTTGTTAGCAAGATAATCATCTCTGCAGGAAGGACAGAAAACCATGCTGCATGCCCAACATTCGTATGCAAAATCGATTTCTGGCTTTCGGATCCTGGCAACAACGGTTGACGATGGTCCGGCAACGGAAGCAGCTTGCTGCTCTACTTGACCGTCCAATTCCAATGTGAATATATCGTCCATGGATGCCCGGCGCTGCTTCTTCGGCTCCGTTTCTGAAATAGTATTGTGGTAGATGTCTACTACTCGCTCTGGAATAATGTTATGGTAGACGCCTAATAATCGCTCAGAGGCTCCTTCCATTAACCAAGGAGCACGTTTGGGTACGCTTTGCGAGAGTGGGGATGACACGGTGTCTGAAGAGGCGTCTCTTGGCTTCACATAGATTGTCCTCTCTTTCCCTGAGGGAATGCCACGAGGCGGCCGTATCTCTGGGTATACTTCACGCCAGCATGTCTCGCATTCTCTCGGCTCTGCTGAAGGGTGTTGGAGTAGGGTATCCTGGAAATCGGTACGGCATGTCTGGAAGCTGTGCTGACAGTCCCATGACCTGTCTAGTGCCATTTCCCCCGGCTCCCTGCCAAAGTTCAGATTCTGACTTTCCCAGTAGGACCTAGTTCCAGCGTCGAGATTGCGGCGCTGGACAGGTGGTGCAGTATGTAAGTCATGTGTTTCGTTGTTCTGCTCTTCATCTTGAGTATTGGATGCTTCGCCATGAGAGGCAGAAGCTGTGTTCGCATCATCCGGGGACTCGCCGTAGTCACTTTCGACTTCATCGTTGTCCTCGTCATAACACACTTCTGTACAATTATTTGGATCACCCAAACAAAAGTAGCAGAAGTGAGCACCACAGAGACATTCCATATGCTTGCACCCATACATGCGCTTTATCCCTTGCTTGCATTTGGGACATTGCTTGTAACCCCACATCTTCAGCAGCTCAGCAGTCTCTTTGTCGATACCAAATTCGGAGATAATGCACGTGCTGCCAGGGTGAGCGATTTGGTGGCAATCCAGGCAGATGTCGGTTTCGCAAGCCGTACATGGTAGTACTTTTGAAATTGGAGTCCCAACTCCAGAATCGATGCGCTTTCCACCTGTGTTTGTGTGTCCTGGAAGAAGCCGTGGCGGTATAAAAGTCGAGCATGCAGGTACAGGACAGTAGAGCGGGTTTGGAGTCATCCATTCCTCGTACTTGGCTTTGTACTTGTCCATCTCTTCTTTTGTTAGAAGAGGCCTTGCAAAGTACAATGGTATTGGACCACAGCACCGTGCGGGCATGCGCGTAGCATCTACGCATGCGTTGATAAACACGTCTTTTATGCATGATACACACCATGGATTGTAACAATTTCTTGGGCAAGGCTTGAGAGACTCTCCATTGCGAGAGTAATCCTTTCCCTCACACAGGGGTTCCAAACAAATGGTGCACCGTTCAGGCTCTGGTTCTGGCACAGGCTCTGGCTCCGATACTGGCTCTGTTGTGACTGCAGGCGGGTCCGTTTCGTCATCGGGCAGTTGGATAGACATTAGGCGGTGCCCCTCGAGGTATAGACTGAAGTCGGCAGTGGGTATTCCTGAGGATTCTATTTCCAGGGGCACAGCTCTCGCCGATGCTGGTGCAGGCGCGCTGTTGCGTCTTCGTAAAGCCATTGGGAATGTAGTTGAAGATATAACAAATGTGTTTGCAAGGTCGGTGTCTTGAGAGGCAGCCGCGTCGGTCACAGCCTCATCTTCCGTAAGCTGTCCGTCCGCCTGAGAGAGTCGAGAATCCATATTAGGGAAGATTGTGAATACGAATGTAACTGTAACTTGCTAGAATTTGATGGAAGCTGTGTATTATATGATGAAATGAAAGTACAGAGAGCCAGAAGATTTGACTCAGAAAAAAAGTTGTTGACTCAAAGAGGGCGGTGCTGCCTGCAGGCAGCCACAAGGCGTTCGTGGGAGATGATTGGGTCCCGAAAACCATAATCAGGACATTCCATCATGATCAGCACCATCTCAGCTGCGATGATCTAGATATGGATCCAAATGATCCTTTTGGTGACTGTTAGTGGACCATTACTGGTCCTGAGGAGGTAGCGCAGGGCTGAGTAGGAAGGAGCCCGTATTTAGTGAGGGATATTCTGCTCGTGCGTTGCCTTGCCAAAGCTGGCTGCACGCCTATTAAATCAGCAACACAATATACTACAACGTTGTTTAAAAATGTTCCATCCAATTTCAAATACAAGAAGCTATACTGTAATTGTCTTGTTTCACTATAGCCATTGAAGACGTTGTTTTGTGTCGCCTTTGGTGGTTAGAAGGTACATAGGTTGAATGTTCCTCACTAAATTCGAGCTTCTTCTTCGTAGCGCAAGGCTGAATAGCGCTAAGACCTTCAGCCCTTTGGTACACCGCCCAACTACTGAGCTTGTATGGTGTGGCGTCAGCGCCTTCGCCCTTTTGAAGCCACAGATGACGCTCTTATTGTGCAATATCTTGGAGAGCAGGTGAGTGTAGTTGACATTGATACCAAAGTCACTACAAGCCCGTGCAGTGGAGTTGTAGTGTGTTGTTGTTGTTGTTGTTGGCATAGGCCCGAATAGAAAAGGGCTGACGGCACTTAGTTTGATTTGCACCGGGCCTGTCCGTTGGGGCTCTACCTCAGCTTCGGGCATATGCACCTTTTTCAATAAGTGTGTCAAGGTCCCTGGGAGAATTAAACTTTCAAGATAATTTCAGCATCACCACCATTGTGCTAGCCTGCCGTAGACCCCTTTTTGTAATTTTGGAAAAAATCAAAACATTCTACGGCTGCTTCTCTGCATGTTGTATTAAGGAGTGCGTGTTCGGCCCATCTTTCATCTGAATGATTAGCCCTGTGATGATGCTGACATTGACAGGAGCTGTATGTGTAGCGTTATTTCCGGAGATTGTAGACTAGGAACCATAGCCCCGTTAAGATTACACCAATATCCTCATTGGCACAGACTTGGTGATTGGTTGACTGCTTCTGCTCTCTAACTAGTAGTAAAAAAAGAAACGTCATCAGATACAGAGAGTCGCGCGAGCTCTGGAAGGTTGCACAACGATGGTCGGTTGAGCAGAGCATCAGCTTCAATGGTCATGTGTTCAGGCAAGCTCTGAAGTATACGAGCATGCCAAGTGGGGAGTTCAAGAGAAATCAACGCTAGTGAGCCGCCTCCATGCGGGGTACAAGGATGGCGGCCAATCCGATTCTTGGAGCAGCAGAGGACGACGTGAAGAAGTACTTCTTCGTTGGAAAGCAACGGCGCCGTTTGACTGGCGGGTCTGGGCGCTCCTCTGGGTTACCATGCGGCTGGTCTGATGGGAGGGGTGGTGACCGGAAACCAGGAAGACTCTGAGATGCAATCCTGGATGTGGGTACATGGGCTGCTGCTGCATGTACACTACACACACGAACAGCGAGACGCCATGTACCGACATTGGCATGTCGACATGCTAGCAGTATGTAGGCTGGCCCGTCTCCGTTCCGATCTCACAGGCAGAGGCGCTATACCCGTCTGATGCCGTGAAGCTGGCTCACGGCGCGCAGTTCCGGCTGGCGTGGGCGCGATGCTACATGTAGAAAAAAGTGTGGTACCGATGGGCCATTGTCGGAGGAAGCTTGTCGGTGACGTGAGTGACTTTTTGCGCGTACTAGGTGCCGGGTGGAGCAGTCTATGAGAAACTAGGACCGGTTTTCTCGGTGCTTACCAGATCACCCGGTGGAAAAGCAGGCTAACTGAAGACAAAGTAGACTAAGAGCTGCGCGGGCGCCTGCTAGCCTCTTGGACAAGACTGCAACGGCCAACATCTAGATGCACATCTGGGGCAGAGACGGACGGGATTGCCAAAGAGGTATTGCCGAAGTTCAGCCAGCGGGAGCAGTGCGGATACCCTGCGACGCCCCGAGGAGCTGTTGAGGACGAGTGGGCAAATCAACGGACGCTCGGAAGGCCAGCCAGGGACTACCGTGTCCATGGCGGACGGGGGAGGGTGCAGGACGGAGGCGTGGTTGCGATGGAACGCTCGTACACAGCATGGCCCCCCGCATGCCGGGCGGCGGCGTCGTCGACGTCGACTGCAAATGAGAGACACGGCCAGCCAGATAGCGTGCAGCACCCCCCTCCTTTGCGGAGTTTGGCGTTTGTTGTGGCGTTGGACATGGGCTGTGGGAGAGGAGCTTATGTGCACGACCGAGGTTGACGTGGGTAGATGACGATGTACAAGGCGCTGGGCACGGCTTGAGCACTGACCGCGTCCCCTGCTGCCAGGAGCGACGACGGGATAGAAGCAATAATAAGGCCTCTGGCGACGCGCGTGGATCGGCCTGGGGGCGATTCATGTGCACGGAAGCCCGGGAGAGAGAGGGAGTGCGAGTGCGACGCAGGTCGTGTTGGTGTCTTGTACTGTACTGGTACCGCATGTAGGGCAAAGGCGCAGAAGACGGCATCGGGGCTTCCAAGCAGAAACGGTCCCAGAGTACCGCGTCGTAGTACCGGGCAGTGCAGCACCGGCTGCTTGTCTGCGCCCAACGAGAGGCCGGGCAGTGGACGAGGCAGCGAGGGGGTCAGCAGGTCGGGCAGACGATCCCCGCAAAAAGAGACATGGAGGGTGGCCCGCCTGCGTCCGGGGAGGTGACGGCGCGCATGGCGCATGTCGCTAGTCGCGAATACTACCTGCGAGCACTAGCATGGACGCGGGCAGTTGGGGAAGCTCTGCCCTTGTCGCTCAATAGCTTTCGGCGCGCAGAACGAAATAAAGCTGTCATTGCGCCCCCGACTTTTTCGGCACCGTGTCTGCGAGCGCACTCGAGTCCTCGTTGCATGTTACTGCAGTAATTGTATCGCTATACATTGCTGTGTGCTTGTATCTCTTCCTCTGCGGTCCCTAGCCACCCAGCTAGCGAAAGCCATACGTCATGCTGTGGCTTGCACAAGCATTACTGGCGGGCCTTGCCCACGCCCAGGTCGGAGTACGTGCCCACCAACGCTTTTGGCCACGCCGCGACGCTTCCAGAGCTCTGCAGGCGCTGCGAGAGTGCGTGCCCGGCGCAATTGCATTCTTGCCGCCGCCTACGGGTGCTCTTGGAACTGCTGCGAGTGTCTTGTTTACGAGCTCAAGCTGACCATCAACAAGACTCCCTACATCAACTCGACACACGCAAACGACACGAGTGGCAGCCCTCTGAACTTTGCAACAAGCCCGCCCTTCTACCCCAGCCCGTACGTACATTTTACATACCTTTTACATACATCTTACTGCATGTCCTTGCGCACAAGAGACCCTGGCGCCGCAAGCGTACCATTGTAGTGCTCCGGCGCTTGTCGCAAAGGGTCGCTACTAGGTGCTTCTAGCACCACGCCAGTGTCACCTCAGCTTCCACCCCGCCGCCTCTCGGGCGTCAAGTGACAGTCATGCTCACCGTTGGAACTATGGCTAACCGTGCACTAGATGGGTCGACCCTACCACCAAGGACTGGGCTGAGGCTTACGAAAAGGCAAAGGCCTTTGTCAGCCAATTGACCCTCATCGAGAAGGTCAACCTCACCACTGGTACCGGATGGCAGAGTCAGTCTTGCGTTGGCAATGTTGGCTCCATCCCTCGCCTGAACTTCGACCCTCTCTGCATGCAGGACAGCCCTCTGGGTATCCGCTTCGCCGACTATGTCTCCGCTTTCCCCGCCGGTGGTACAATTGCTGCCTCGTGGGACCGCGCCGAGTTCTATCGCCGTGGTAATGAGATGGGCAAGGAGCACCGTAAGAAGGGTGTAGATGTCCAGCTTGGTCCTGCCATTGGTCCTCTCGGCCGCCATGCTCTGGGTGGTGTAAGTCTGCAACCATATCAAATCTTTGCTTTTGCTGACAATGTTGTAGCGTAACTGGGAAGGCTTCAGCCCTGACCCTGTTCTCTCTGGTGTGGCAGTTGCTGAGACTGTCCGCGGTATCCAGGACGCTGGTGTCATTGCCTGCACCAAGCACTTCATCATGAACGAGCAGGAGCATTTCCGCCAGCCCGGCGACTTTGGCGACTTTGGCTTCGTCGATGCCATTAGCTCCAACTTGGATGACAAGACTCTGCACGAGCTCTACTTGTGGCCCTTTGCTGACGCCGTCCGCGCCGGCACTGGTTCCATCATGTGCTCTTACAACAAGATCAACAACTCGCAGGCTTGCCAAAACTCATACCTTCAGAACTACATTCTCAAGGGCGAGCTTGGTTTCCAGGGTTTCATCATGTCTGACTGGGACGCTCAGCACTCTGGTGTTTCGTCCACATTTGCTGGTTTGGACATGACCATGCCTGGTGACACTGGCTTCAACTCTGGCTTCTCCTTCTGGGGTCCCAACATGACCATCTCTGTTCTCAACGGCACTGTACCCCAGTGGCGTCTCGATGATGCGGCTATCCGTATCATGACTGCCTACTACTTTGTCGGTCTGGACGAGTCTGTTCCCGTCAACTTTGACAGCTGGCAGCGTGACACGTACGGATACGAGCACTACTTTGCCAAGACAGGATATGGTCTTATCAACCAGCACATTGATGTCCGCGAGGAGCACTTCAGGTCGATTCGCCGCTCTGCTGCTAGGTCGACTGTCCTCCTCAAGAACACTGGCGTCCTTCCCCTCTCTGGACGCGAGAAGTGGACTGCCGTCTTTGGCGAGGATGCTGGTGAGAACGCATGGGGCCCCAACGGATGCTCTGACCGCGGCTGTGACAACGGTACCTTGGCCATGGGCTGGGGCTCCGGAACTGCCGACTTCCCCTACCTCATTACTCCTCTCGAGGCCATCAAGCGCGTCGTCACTGACAACGGCCGTGTCATCACCTCTGTCACCGACAACTACGCTTATGCTCAAATCCAGGCCATGGCCCCTCAGGCCAGCGTCTCGATTGTCTTTGTCAACGCCGACTCTGGTGAAGGTTACATCACCGTCGATGGCAACATGGGTGACCGCAACAACATGACTGTGTGGCACGATGGCGACACGCTCATCCAGAACGTGACTGCGCTCTGCAACAACACCATTGTCGTTGTCCACTCTGTGGGCCCCGTTGAGATGGATGCATGGAAGAAGAACGAGAACGTCACTGCCATTCTCTGGGCTGGTCTCCCTGGCCAAGAGTCTGGTAATGCTATTGCCGATATTCTGTACGGCAAGCACAACCCCGGTGGCAAGCTTCCCTTCTCTCTTGGCACCTCGCCTGACCAGGCTGGTCCTCCTGTTACCTACGAGCCCACCAACGGACACGGCAGCCCCCAGGACAACTTTGAGGAGGGCGTCTTTATCGACTACCGTGCGTTTGACAGGGAGGGCATTGAGCCCGTGTACGAGTTTGGCTTTGGTCTCTCGTACACGACGTTTGAGTTCTCCAACATTAGCGTCACCAAGAGGGCTGCTGCTGCTTACCAGCCCTTCACTGGCAAGACAAGTGCGGCGCCCACGGTTGGAAACTACAGCAGGGACCTCGAGGAGTACCAGTTCCCCGCTGACTTTGTTCGACCTGCTACCTACATCTACCCCTACCTCAACTCGACAGACCTCAAGGAGGCGTCCATGGACCCCGAATACGGCATCACGTACGAGTGGCCTGCCGGCGCTACTGATGGCAAGCCCCAGTCGCGCATTGCGGCTGGTGGTGCGCCCGGTGGTAACCCTCAGCTCTGGGACGTGCTCTTCACGGTCGAGGCGCAGATTACCAACACTGGCAAGGTCGCTGGTGACGAGGTGGGCCAGGCTTACATTTCGCTTGGTGGCCCCGAGGACCCCAAGGTGCAGCTCCGTGGCTTCGAGCGCCTGTCGATCCAGCCCGGTCAGAGTGCCACTTTCCGCGCCGACATTACGCGCCGTGACATTAGCAACTGGGACACTGACAGCCAGAACTGGGTCATCACCAGTTACCCCAAGACCATCTACGTTGGTTCCAGTTCGAGGAAGCTTCCTCTTTCGGCCAAGTTGGATATTAGCGGCTTGTAAATGTATTGCCCCAAAGCGGGGAGCAGTACGTCGCTTGATGGAGCCTAGTTAGGGTTATTCAAGACGACTTTAATGTTGAATTCTTAATGTCTTGGTTAGATGATTTGTCTAGCTTTACCCAACTATCATGTTGTCATCATCATCATCATCATCATTGTGCACCAGACTCTGCGATATGCCGTGACCATGTTTGCTAAGAAACAGTGATGTACAAGGTGACACGGCAAGCATCGTTGGGGAAATGGTGACGTCTCGTTTGCACGCACACTAGGCAGGAATTGGCTGTAGCTATTCTCTGGGCGAGTGATGAGGGGTAAACGGAGTAAAAAAAAAAAGACCGGGCGCCGGAGGAGTTTGCTGAGCAGCTGCGAATCAGCTATGACGTTAGGGAGCAAGCGCCCACCCGGGAAGCAAAAAATCTATATTTGGCCGTTTTTGGCTGTAGTGCTGATGGGCGAGCCATGGATCGAATGCGCGACGGATGGCTGGATTGACAGGTGACGACTGCTGTTGGAGAAGGGCATGTGTGTAGCAATATGGAGTAGCATGTATGTGTGTATGTATGTAAGAGAGAAGGAGCGGGCGCGTCACTGAGTCAGCGCGAGGGACGATGGATGGGGCAGTGATTGGCGACTCGTTCGTGTGGTGTGTGTGTGTGGCGGCATATGCGAACGCTCTGCCTGGTAGCGTCATTGTTTGTGCTTGGCCCCTGCCCCGGGTGTTGGCAACGCGTGAGACTGTGTCAGTGCGCTAGAAGAGCATGGAAACAACAAACGACGGCCTGGCTTTTGGGGGGCGCAAAGGACGAGGGCGAGAGTGCTCGAGGCATGAAGAGATTTACGCGCCCGCCCGCCGGGCCCTCGTATGTGAATGAATGGGTGTGGGCGTGGCTATGGGGCGCGTTATTATTATTGACGAGGGCGGGCCTGGTGCGTGTGTGCGAGAGTGTGCGTGCACGGATGCGGGCTGGCAAAGCAAAGACAGGCGCCCCCCAGCGACGTAATTCGTCTCCTTGGGCCTTCTGCGGCTCTGCGACTATCTCCACGCCTTCGATAATCGTCTATCGATAGCTATCCTCACACTCCCTCCCACACCCCCGACCCTCTGGCGCGTCCGTTCGCTGTGCTGCCCTCGCTGCTCTGCCCTTCCCCCCGCACGCGTCGCTAACCCCCTCCTGCTGCGCTGCCCTCGTCGCCACGCCCGCGCCAGCTGGTCCGTCGCGTCGTGGAATAACAAACACCACCGGGAGACGACGACGACGCTTCCCGCCGCCCACCGCACGCCTCCTGCTCGCCTCCTGCCCACCACCACCACACCACCGCCTGCCACGCCCCCACGCTCCACCACTGCCCGTCGCTGCCCCCCTCTGCACCCGCTGTCGCATCGCGCGCAGTCCATTGGCATCCCCATATCCACGTTTCGCGGTAAGCACCAGCCCTCACTGCGTGCCTGTGTGCGTGTTGTGTGTTTGTGTGTGTGCGTGCCTGTGTGCGTGCGCGCGCCTGTTGTGTGTGTTTGTCGAGTCTCAGGTGGGGCGGAAGCCTTACGCAGCTTCACGGCTCGCTGGCCACACACCCACGGTTCATATGCACGCACACCCACAGCGATAGTACATAGACACATGCAAATCTCCCTCGCTCAACGCACCCGCTGACCGCACCGCTTCGTGCACAGTCTCCCACGCGCATGCACCATGTCGACCCGCCGCAGTGGACTCCGCTCGCGCAGAGAGCCGCAGCAACAGTCTGATCCCGACACGCCAGATGCCACGCCCTCGCGGAAGCGCAGGCGGGTGAGCAGCCCAACAACTACTACTGTTGCGGCGAACTTGTACTCACTCGCACAGTTGAATGGCTCCACCCAGGATGAGGCTGCTTCGGCTGCCGCAGACCCTCCTCGTACCCGCATCACAGAGTCGGTCGCCAGCAACGACTCCAACACAACGCTCCCCAACGGCGGCGATGCCGACAACCCCATGGACCCTATCGAGCGCCAGAATCTCGTTATTGCCGCCCTCCGCACCCCCGCATACACGCCCAACGCCGCCATCGACTATGCAAACGACCTGCAGTCCCAGCGCAATGAGGGCAAGAACATTGCTGCCTTTGCCAAAATCGCCGCCCGCGACTGGTGCTTCTTCGTCCAGGACACACAGGTCCGCATCGGCCGCGTCGACTCTAGCAGCCGCGCCAACCCGCACAGCTCACAGCCCGACCTCGCGGGCATGCCCATGAGCGACTCGCAGCGCCAGGATTGGGGCGTGCACATTGACCTTGGTCCTGAGCGCCAAATCTCTCGTGTACATGCCGAAATCAACTTTGACCCTTCAGACCAAAAGTGGTACATTACAGTGAACAGTCGAAATGGCCTCAAGCTGGACGACCGCCACCTCACCCGGGGAGACAGGGCCCCATTGCACTCTGGCATATGTATCAGCATCATGAGCACCCAGATGCTCTTCCTCCTTGCTAACCAGGAGGACCACTTTCATCCCATGTTGTGGCGCCAAGTTAAGAACGAAGACGCTGCCGACTCTGACAATGACGGAGGCAATCCACCACCAAAACCACATCAGCATGCTCACCCGGGCGGCCCAACACCAAAGCGAGACCAATACGATCCGTTTCCGCCATCTTCGCACCCCCGGCACAAGCATCAATCCTCGCAAGCCTATTACAACCAGATGACATCCACCCCAGGTGGTCAGCCGGGAACGCCCATGACGTTTCGCGCCGAAAAAGACCCTCGTAGCAAAGGCTCGCCTGCTACCTTTTCTCGATCAGTGGTTCTCGAAACCGGAGACGACATTGACTACAGCCTAGACTCTACCAAAGACATCAAGCCACCCCACAGCTATGCTCAGCTCATCGGCCAAGCAATTCTGAGCAGCGAGGAAGAGATGCTTACGCTCGCAAACATTTACGACTACATCAAGGCGCGCTACGCCTTCTTCCGACACACGAACAGTGGCTGGCAAAACAGCATCCGCCATAACCTGTCTTTGAACAAGTCATTCGCAAAGGTTGCACGCCGCACCGACGAACCCGGAAAAGGTATGAAGTGGAAGATTGCCGAAAGTGAAAAGGAGGAGTTCATCAAGAAGCAGCTTTTGAATCCCCGTAAAGGTGGTGGTATGTCTATCGGGTACCGCATGGACGGCTCAGGACCTAGCTCGCCTGCCCTCGGAAATCCATCCCAAGCTACCGAGCGCCTTGTGGGTGCCCTGGAGCGCGACAATCGCTCTCACCAATACGCTCCTCGCATCAAATCACCTCCTCGCTCCGCAACTCCGCCACTTTCGTCCGTACCAGTCGCAAACGAGTCATATACGCCAGACCGTGGCCCACGTCCATATGGAGGATTCAAGCAGTCGCCAACCATGCGTGACCAGGATCGCTTTGTTACACCCGCAAAGCGACTCGTATATGGGGCCAACGAAGGACAAGGCCATCCTTACATCAAACAAGACGAGTCTCAGCGACATCTCGAATCCTCACCCGGTGTTGACCCTGTCAAGCAGAGTGTTCCGGGCATGAAGACTGACGTTGGAAACTCTCCGCCAACTCTTTACTCGGATGCTGCATCAAACAGTTTGAATGGCAGCTATGACGCAGGCCGGGGGAACAACGCTCTCGTCACGCCCTTGGTCACAAGGCATGCACCCCGGCTTGCGCCTCCCAGCACGGCTCAGATGCCCAGCCAGTACATGGCCTTCTCCAGCCCCGCGCCCTTTTGGAAATTTGTCGACCTCCCTAGCACCCCTGCCAAAGGCCCCCTTGAACTCAGCCCAATCAAGCTCCAACGCCCAGACTTCAAAGACGGCGATGACGAAGAGGACAACCACCCTAGCTCCCCACCTGTACTCCCAGGAAACAGTGCTGAGCCTGAAGACGACCAAGACCAGGATGGCGAGGAAAAGGGCGATGATGATGACGATGCTGGCCCCGAAAGCCCGAGTCGCACAGTGTCTCGACCCGTTAGTCGACGTGAGATTGGAAGTCAACGCTCGCGATCAAACAGCAATGTCAACGGACTAGGACTAGGAATTGTCGGCAATGGCGGAATGGTACGAGGCGCCAGCCTGGGAAGCTTTGAGGAAGAAGCGGAGCCCGAGGAAGAGAGCTACGATCTTTCCAAGTACGTATCTGCACCATTCCCTCGTCGTACCACATGTGTGGTATAGACTTTTGATTCAGAAATGAGTTGAGCTGTCATATACTAACACAAGCGCAACCAAAAGGGGTTTCCAGAAAATCGGTTCTTTTCATCGCAGCATGGCTCAGGCTCACGGGCTGGGTAGCATCGGTGGCCGATCTACTGCCACGCCGCCTCCACCTCACCCACCCCAGATTTCGCGCACTAGTGTTCCTGCGAATATGTAAGGTGAGAGAGAGATGATTGGGCGCTGAGAGAGAAAAAAATGATTGCATGCAAGTGTATGAGTACCACGATATACCACTTTATTGCGGGGAGTCAAGGTCCATCATGGGGAATCATGACAGGAGTTTTAAGGGTGTATCTTTAAACTTTTTTTTAACACATGTCGTTTGATTAGCCTCCTTTTCTCTCTCTCTCTGTATTGGGTGGATACGTGCATTTTTATATGCCTAGAACCTCATTTTTTGTCTCGCTCTCTCTCTCTCTCTGTGCATTGTTGTACTATTAGCATTGAATTTTTTTTCCCGACATCAAACACAGCCGTATCACATCATTAGATGAGGGCGTGTGTATATATGTATGGGTCAGAGGAGAATATCAATGGATTTTGTCTCGCTGCTCTTAACTTGATGGTGCTGCTTGCTCTGTCTGTGTCTCTCGTGTCATTGGCCTGATTAGTGAGTAGATTAAACCTCTAGACTACGAAATGGTAAACACAAGCTAGCAAGTATGCAATGCATTCTTTCAATCACATATACACGACACGAAAAGAACATGTTTAATTCCCTTGCATTTCTCCTCAGCGGGAGAAGAAAAAGAAAAATATATTCCTCATTCCGAACTAAGCTCAGGCCTGGTCATAGCTACACATGTATACATGGTTTCCTTTAACCTTGTACTCTGCCCTGTACTGCGCACATACGTACAAAAGCCTAGTTAATTTCCTTGTGAGGAAACCACTTGCTCGGCTTCAGGTTCTTCTCCTCGAGCGGAGCATCCAGCACACCCAGACGCCTTATTTGGCCCGCAGACGGCGCATCGTCGCGTTTTATGTTGGCTTCGGCCTTGCGGTAGGCGGCTTGGAGAGCGAGGGTACGGGCGGCCTGTGCAAATAGTCAGCATCCTGGACGTTGATATTTCGTTCTTGTTTTTTCTTTCTCCGCTTTTGGTGGGTAGGTTGGATTTGGATAGATAGGGTTAGGGGATGAGGATGGGAAAGGGTTATCAAGGGTATCAACGAACCTCCTTCTTGTGGTGAAGACACTCGTAGTAATCCTCAAGAACAGGGGCGCATTTTGCTTTTCCCGAGTCGTCTTCGGCGTTTGTGTTGGTCGTGTAGCATGCGAGGACTTCTTGCCAGAAGGGGAAGCAGCGGGAGGGGCCTGCGGAGTGTTTGAGTTAGTTGCAAGTTGAGGAAGAGAGGTTGAAAGGTATAGCTGTGGAGAGTGGGGAGGAAGAAGAGGCGGTAGAAGGCTTTGAGGAGCTGGCGTGGGTGGGCGGAGACGTGGAGGTTAAGAAGTCGGTGGGCGGGCGGGCAAACGGCAACGAGCTGGCGGTCTTGTTGATCTTCTGAGATGTGTTTATATAGACGTCTCAAATGCATATCGCATCTTATAGGCTCGTATGGGTGCCATGCGCGTGTTGCTGATGTCTCTTTTCAAGTATCGGGCTCGTCCTTGTCGGGTACCGTACACCAGACACTGCCGAAGCAGTAGCTGCTCTTTTTTGCTGCTTCCAAATTCCTCCTAAGTCTCCCCCGACTGTCTGTACCTGTCGACTCGATGTCCGCGCCGTCTCGTTGTTGTCGTTGCTCTCCGCAGTCGTTCCGGTTCCGCTCTTTGTGATGCCATTGCGCCCGTCTCAAAGCCTCCCCAGCTACCCAGCTCTCCCAAATATGTCCACATAAGAGACCTGATTACGTACCACCAGCAAGTCCGTATCCTGAAGCCATTGTCGCGGTGTTTAAGTGGGGGTCCTAGGTCGCGATGCGCAGCTGTAGACGGGCGAGGATGAGCTCGTGTTACGTCAGCAGCGCACGGACCTGTTGGACCAATGGCACCAAAGATGTTGTTAAGACGCGAAATCTTACACTCATTTCAGTCAATACTGAAATAATCTTTTGCAACAGATCGAATCTGCTTTTTAGTTTCGATGTGACCTACATGGTTTGTAAAGGCCGCAGTTTTTGGCATTATGCAGCATGTGACATCCCTCGGCTCGACTGACTAGGCTGCAACTTCTCAGATTGACTTTTTAACATTTGAACCTCATCTTAGGCGGATACACCTGTTTCTGATAATTCTGATCGAGGTCAAAGTATAACTTAATCTCAACCTTGTTCGTTTTTACCTCTATCAAGCGAGCTCTATATTTACTCTGATACCTCCAATTGAAATTTGACCATGGCCTTAAATGAAATGATTGGGTACATCCGATCTTTGTTCGGAGAGGAACAAGAAGAGGAGTTTTGCCCCTGTTGTTATGAGCCGAAACTGTACCAAAAAGCTAACACAGACCCTACATTGTGGCTTTGGTCGTTCCGGTCGCCCAGACCCATGTTACTTGATGAGCTCACTCTTGCAAGTGAAGAGGGATGCCAGAACTGCAGGCTGGTACTCGATGCTATAGTCGCCTGGTCGAATGGCCACCCCCTTGGTCAGAGTTGCCAATTCGAATTCTCCGTCTCCTACCCTGATGGTCTCAAAATCAGCTTTACTGAGGACGTACATGGTTGCACTGCGATCCAAGTCATTCGCATTGTAGGCAAGTGAACAGTTGTAAGAAACATCGATAACGTATACTCATTTCTCCGTGTATAGATGGCCCTCGAGACTTTTGGAGAACATATGGAGACATGTCTTGCAAAATCAAAGAAATAAGCCCATACACGGCCGATCCGCCCTGCAATAAAACCCTTGGTCTTATTGAAAAGTGGACAAGAGACTGCGAAAACCACAAACCTTGCAAGGAAAGACTAGCTCATTCGTTTCCCAAAAGAATTCTTGAGATCACAACCGGAAGCATTTACCTCCGTGAAGGCTTAGAGGTATCAGCAAAATATGCTTGTCTCAGTCATTATTGGGATGACTGTGGCCCTCCAATTGAACTGAAACATGCTAACATGGGTTCTTTTGAAAAAGGATATGGCATTTTTAAACTGCCAGAGATAATACGGGATGTTGTTGAAGTATGCCAATCCCTTGAGTTAGACTATCTTTGGATCGATGCTTTGTGTGAGTCCGTTCATTCCGATACTCTATTGAGGATATGCTGACACAGCAATTACAGGTATTGTTCAAGATAGCCCAGAAGACAGGAAGGAAGCTGAACACACGATTACCGATGTTTACGAGAATGCGTACATCACATTCGCAACAGCATCTGTGCACAATGGTCAAGAAGGCATTTTCTCGCAAAACCATGTTGCCAAGCGGTTGTCAAAATATCCCGAGTTTTACGTGAGACCGCTTCCGCCCAGCCCTTCTGCGAATTACCAAGACTTCTTTGGTCATAACCAAGATGTGTGGCCTCTACTGAGACGCACATGGTCATACCAAAAGCTTAGACTATCACCGCGCACAGTGTACTTCAGAAAGTATCAAGTATATTGGAAATGTCAGTGTGAGTTCAAAACACAAGATGGTCATGAAAAAATGATGCCAGAAGATCCTCAGTCTTTGTTATGGCAGGATTGGGCCAAAGATGCCATCGTTGGTTGGCATGAAGTGGTCCTGAGGCGTTCTAGGGCGCATTCCACAAACGAGAGAAATCATCTATCTGGGCTTGAAGCGATCGCTGATCAGATGTCACGTTTACGAAAAGCAGACGACGTCTACATTGCGGGTATGTGGAAGAATAGTATGCTATACGATTTGTGGTGGAGTCCTAAGCCCGACAATCTTAAACCTCGACCTGAGGGAACGATGCCTTCCTGGTCGTGGGCCTCGATACAAGCAACACCAATTATATGGTGGCCACCTATGTCACATGACTCATTGGATATAGTGTCCCTTGATTACGACATTTCTGGCGCAGCGTATCTTGGTGATGTCAAGCAAGCGAAGATCGTGCTAAGAGGGCCAATACTGGCGATAACCGGAAGAAAAGGTCTCTCTCAACGCGACCTAAGCGACATCTCCGACAAAATTCCAGCAGTGAGGAAGAAGATGCTAGATGCACTTAGAAGAATGCTTCAACCCCACGGTTTCAACATCCTTGGGCTCACCTTCTATCAAGACTACGACCTCAAGACTGCCGTGCCTCCTTTCGAGCTTGGAACTAGCCTGAAAATAGTCCTAACTACAGGATATTTGAATGAAGTAATGGGATTGGTCCTTAGGCAGCTTCGGAAAACTTCTCTAGAATATGAGAGAATCGGATTGATCCGCAGTCAAATCAGACAGCCTTTGTACGATTCAAGTACAAGGCTAATGAGTGATTGTGATTGGAGTAAGGAGAAAATGCTGTGTAGGCAAGCATTGGATGTCTTTATGAAATCACTACTTGTGGAGGACTTAAAGATTGTGTAGATCGGACAGCGACAAGAGTGAATGCTTGATGGCATGATCATACTGATCACTCCTTGAAAGCTTTACCCTGTATGACGTCACATTGAGTTTGCTCGTGAGACTCACGAGAGCATGGTGTTTTTCTAGGCATCTTGACAATCACCATAGCGGTCAACACAAACATCAGTTTGACCAAGTGTGCTCAAGGTCTTGTGACGGAACGATTGCTATACGTAAGAAGTCATCTGACGACACTAAGCAAAGTAACCACAAACTAGTCGTCATAGGTTCTATAAAATCACGCGCTGTCTTTCCCGTCCGTCTACTTTCTAGGCTATTCCACGACTGCTATGGATTTCCAAAAAGTGAACGACGATGTTAAACTCGAATTCATCAACAGCCTTGTATCTGTCCTGGGGATATCCTCCGCTTGGAAGCTGCGAGGGGTTAGCAGTAAGCATGTGTCGCATGGTTTTTGAATCCCGCTAAGATATACAGGACTGTTTAGGGAAGAGATTCGGCGAAACATCTTTCTATGCCAGCCGCAAAGTTCATTTCATTGTGACACTAGCCGTCGATTAATGATGACAAGGTCACTTTCAACTCGTCAGAAAACTCCCGGGTGTCAAGCCTTAGTTTTGCGCTTCATGCCGTACTTCCTACAAGCCAAGGTCACCAATCCTGGTGGATTCAACCCTTCCTTACCGAACGCGATTACGCAAATGTTCAACTACGTTGCACGACCGCTGGGCCGAGGAAATTCGTACAGCCTTCTTGGCTTGGATGTCGCTTACAGGCGAGAGGAAATCATTGCTCATATCTGTAAGAGCATATGTTGCATATTAGGGAATGAGAAAGTCCTTAGCGCTCTCTTCACGGACATCCCTCCCTCGAGCCTTGTGAAGCGTCTAGACCCGGCTTGGTTCGCAGCACTCAACGGAAACTTCGATGTTCACTTCAAAGTTACAGCTGCTATTGCTGCGGGATGCGCTAAACACGTGGGTTTGCTTGTCTGGCAACTGCCCCCTGATTCTTCAGCCCATGCGGTGTTTGGAAGTCCGCTGGTAAATGCTATTAAGCTGAAGGACTCAGTGACGGCCAGGGAACTCATCAGATATATCTGGTGTTTTGATTCTACCGATTCGCAGAGCATTTTTGAGAAGCCAAACCAAGACACTGCCTTTCCTGTTTATCAGGGAGTCAAAGCGGCGATTGAATACAGTCAAGTTGAAATTCTCCTTGACCTTGGAGAGCTGATTCGTCACAAAATTGGGGAGGTCGACTCCGATTGTTTCAATTCGTGGATTATCGAGGTATTTCGCAATTCCAACATTGAAGTTCTCCAATCTCTCTATCAAATTCCGGTAGAGTCAACGTGGTTACTAAGCCGTCAAGCCATGTTTGAGCTTTTCAGCACTGCAGACTACGAATTGATCCACTTCGCCTTTGTCAATGCAAAATACAACAATAATTACCGTCGTTCAGGAATGAACACTTTCCACCTTGCTGTCATTAATGGCATTGAAGCTGCGAAAGCTGTGTACGACACTGGTAATCACGATGTGAACCATGGAGGAGGAGTCTGTGATCTCGACATTCGTTGGAAAGAAAAAGCAACGGCTCTAGACTATGCGATTCACCAAAAGGATCCTGTAACGGTAAAGTGGTTGTTGGATCAAGGGGCAGAGTATCGGGGAAGTTTCACTCCAAAGTGGCTGTCGGGTTGGATATACAATCTCATTCGGGACCAGGCGATCAAAGATGATCCTAGAATGAGCAACCTACCATCGTTTGGACAGTACAAGGAAATGAGCAATGAGGCTAAGCTGTTCTTCACCTTTGATCTTGTTGAGTAGAACCCTCCCTCATTTGGATAATGCGTCCATGTCTTCAGGACAACAATGCTTTGTACGAAAAGCAAGACATGCGATGACTCGAATTGCATCACATTTAGACATGTATGGGAAGGCTACTTACCAATCTCTATTAATCCGATCACTCGTTCAACTACTTTGACTGATCTCAATGTGTCACTCCTAGTTGCATTTTGTATTTCTCTCTGTGCATGTTGTGACAATTTACTATTGACGACTGCCTCCCTGATCAATCTTCGCATATGCGATGGTGAAACCATAGAGAGGAAAGTTTCACTGATAATCTGCACAAGTCCCAGAACCTCCATCTTTGCCACACTGCCACGTGCCTAGATAATGTTGAAATGAATAGGGTTTCCAAATCTATCCCAGCAATATTTTGAGTTGCTATTAGAAAGAGTGGGTGATTGCGCAAAATCTCGGCAATAGCGCTTTGGATGCACTAGCTTTCACGGTGAAGGTGCGAGCTTGTTGAGCAAACAAAGCAGGCACGGAGTGAGTCGAGCTCAAGCGGTCTTACCACGCACCAGACTTTGCATATTTCGCTCTTCAACCCACCACACCCACCATCGCCTCACATCCCGAATATGAATACTAGACGTGGATTCCAAAGCTATGCAGAAAGACAAGCAGCACTTTTCTCACTTGCTCGCGCCCTCAACATCGACGCTGATACACTCAAGATCGCCCTCAACAACGCTTACGATTTGATGTCGGCCACTCGTGGCTGCGGAATCCTTGCGCTGCATATCAGTTTGAATCAGATGAACTATCGCATTGATTATAGAACTGTCAAAGAGGCAGTTGCTTGTTGCCAGGCATTTACAGCTTCTATGCAGGTTCGGAGCAGTAAGTCTGACATGGTAGCAAACGATCATGTTTGATGCTGATGGATCTCTGCAGACCAACTAGCGACAGCCCAGGCTGCCTCGAATCGATACCACGGCCAACAAAATACCCAATCAGCGACAGTTCAAGTAGCTCCAGCCCAATACCACAGATCTGCGAGTACCCAATCAGCGACAGTCCAGGCGGCTCCAACTCAACACTACGGCCCTACTGGTGCGCCAGCAACATGGGAAAGATCCGGGTCTCAAAACATTCCACAGCCATCGTATAATCGCTATGTGAATCCGCCAGTGCAAGCTCCTCCAGCCTCTTCTTACACGTCAAACCTGCAACTTACGCAAGCTTTCTACACGCCAAATGCGTCATCTCCTCTAGCCTTTGACACGCCAAGTGTGCATCCGAATAGGAATTTCGCGTCCTCGCCACCTATGGAAGAAAACAACGGGTTCTCGATGCAAGCTATGCAAGGAAGCTATCCTGGGCAGTTTATGCAAGAAGGTTTTCCGGGGCAAGCTTTCTTCGGGATGCCGCAGTAGGCTACTCTACATACCCAGATGGAGGAGTTCTGGGTCAGATGAAATGGAAGTTCTCAATCGCTTGAGACGTAGTCAAAAATCGGTGCATTATCAGAAACAGTCGTTTGTAAAGTAGGAATCAAATTAGTGGTTGTGATGGCGTTGACGGGTTATTACAGCAAAGATATCATTGTGTTTTTGTAATGGAGTATTGAGCAGCTTAGGGTCGCTAGCTAGGTCATAGTATTCCTATTTAACTAATTTTTTTCACAATGAGAGACATTTGTGGCGACTGCGCACCGCCCTACAATCTAGTGAACGATATCGCTCGCCACAATCAGCAATATCCTGGCTTGCTAGGTATTTCTACGACTTACCCGCCTTTGTTGCGCTATAAAACAGCTCCTCGTGGATCCGTATAGGAAGGGATAATAGATAATGAAGTGAATTCATTCTTGAGTAGTGTTTGCTTCAAAGTCATTCACTTTATTTCTGGATCATGTCATTCACTTTATGTTGCACAAGCCTTACTAGAAGACTCTAGCTCGTCCTCAAATCTCCATCGCCTGTTGGGCTCAGGTATTCATGATCTTCCCCCATACACAACGTTGTATTATTCAACTCCAAACTCAACCAGCCTTTCAACAACATCATGACTGACCAGACTAACAACCAAGCTCCTAAAGAAGGCGGGACTGCTTCTAATGGCCATTATCGTTTCACAGAACTAGAAGAGTCCTGGTTTCCCAACAACGAAGGAGACTTTGCCTCTTCATTCATGAGCTCCAGCGGACCGGCCAACGAACTGCTTCATCTACGTAAGTTATGTAAGCGCAATGGTTTTGGTTTCCTAACTCATGCCGTACTTTTAGCTCCAGTCGTAAACCCAAATTCGTGGCAGGATGCGAATAGCCCTTGGCTCTTCGATCGTAATATGGTTGTGAAGGACGACATGGTGAGACGCTACTGTGAGCCACTACCAGGGATTTCAAGGAGTGTGCCTGCTTCACGAGAGCCCGATACATCACAGCCTCCTAGTATGCTGCCAGAACCTGGAAATCTGCAAATCCCCGAAGTAACCCAGGAGACTGAAGGTCTATGGCTTCTCGGACATCTTCAAGAATCTACCGCCGATAGCACTCCACCATCTTTGCCTCTAATCTCCTCACCGACGCATGATCCCACAGTTTCCGAAACCCAAGTGACTGCTGATACTATCCCACAAAAGAATCCTGGTCCGAAGAACATCGGCAAGAAGTCCTTTCGTGAATGGCAAAAGAAGTTCAAGTTTGTTGGATGGAACGATGAAGCAAAGCTGATGCTGTATCGATGGAAGGGGGTATTGAGGAAAGGACCACTGGCTTTCATACAGTACTTCCCTGGAGAAACTGTTGCATCTCTGCTTGAGGCATGGAGCAAGTACTGTAACGAAGGAAAGCGTCTGTACGAAGAATGGGAGGCAACTGCAGTTGCGGAAGAAGAGTAGGTTGAGACGGCGCGTTAGATGAAGTTGCAGTGAGGGAGGAAGAAATTGATAAACTCTGGACATCCTCTAGTTGATATGCGCTTGCAATGGGGCAAATATGGGGTGGTGAGAGTTCAGAGGGTGTGTTTAGAGGATGTTTGTTCAGCGAGAAATTATGTATTGCATAGACTGGCTTGACAAGACAAGAGTGCTAGAAGCCATGTAGTTCGCTCTGTAGTTTAGCAATTCCGATGCATCATTCCAACTACCTGATGAATTGGCAATTCTTGAGAACTTTAGTACGTAGTTAGTTATAGCCAAGTTTTTACTTTTGTGATTACTACACTTGAGATGCAACAAACGCATCACCCTTCGTCCTCCGACCATATCCATCTTTTCAATCTCACAAAGCAACAATCCGTCAGAAAATTCGTCTCTTGATTTAATTCAGCTCTCAGGATCCAGAATTTCCCTTGTGAAACAGCACCGCTGTTGCCAGTCGCTCTAAGCGAGAATCTGACCGTGAGCAAGAGCTACGCGCACACAAAACGGCTGTCATCTGATTCATCTCCTACTACTGCGGTTTTGTAATCGTACTGGAAGTCTAGCTAAGATTCTCACTTCTGAGTTACGTTTTAGCATGGCCAAAAACAGAGTCCGGGAGCTCATGTTAGAGCCGAATGAGCCATAACACTCATAAGGTAAAGTAACTTTGGCTCACCGACTGTATGTACAAAAAGCCTGCCATACGACGTCTTTCTAATCTTTCACCTCTCGCCAACACCCAATTGAGAAACGTTGTGTCTTCTGCTACTCACGTGCTCATTCACTCACTCACTTCCACTGCGTCATCACGTGAGCGCAAGGCCTCATCTTCCCCAAGAGTTCCAACGCGCGACAGCAAATAAAGACACCTAAACGGTTTCTAAGCGATTCTATGCACGACCATGAGCAGTGTGAGTGGTGAAGAGGATGCCCGGGCAAGCACAGACCATGGGTTACCTACATGTAGCAGGAGCGACGGAAGCTTTTACTTCACTCCCACACTCCCACACTCCCACAATCCCACGCTCAGCGCGCACAAATCTCGAAAACTGCCTGAGCAACCATGTCCCTCGCAAGTATCAACGGCGATGTGAGAGAGATCATGAATTCCTCCGAGTGTCTCCGCCCCACCCAAGAACCGATGAACGGTGCTCCCCCGTTCCAGAACACAAAGCTACTCAATAGTACCAAGAAAGAGTTTGCCCGCACCAAAGAGTCACTCCAATCACTCGAGCAGCAGAATGTAGAGATGAGATGGGAGTTAAAGCACATGGAGAGCGAAATGGATTCACTCAAGTCGTACAACACGAATCTCGAAAAGAGAGCCGCCCAGACAGCTTCGGAGAATGAAGTACTCAAGGCCAAATTTGAGTCACTCACTACAGCTCTGAAAGAAAATTTTGTCGAGCTGTGCGCAAGCAAAGTGCACACCACGGATCTCGAAAAGAAAAACGCTCAGGCAGCTTCGGAAAATGAAGGACTTAGGGCCAAGGTGAACTCACTCAGAGCGTCCAACACAGACCTCGGAACGAAGGATGCTCAAAAGACTTCGGAGATCGAAATCCTCAAGGCCAAGACTGACTCACTCACCACGGCTTCCAGCGAAAAAGACATCGAGCTACAGTCAATCAAAGCGTCTGCAGCCAAGACATGCCACATGGAACGAGAGGCTTCCCGAGAGGCGGTCCAGGAGGCGTCTAACATACGTATCCAAATGCGGGCCCTTCAGACTGAGCTGGAAACTGCTAAGAAAGATCGGGATTGGTATATCGCTCTTCTTTTCCGAACTATACTTAAATCCCTTGATGATTGACCTCCCCAAAATCATGGTTCTACTTCTTCACTAATATATGTATAGGCACCGTAAAGAACATACAGACATCCTCGACGCTCGCAACAAACACAATGCGACATGCCATTCCAATATACACCGTTTGAAGAGTGAGAATGGCCAGCTCAAGAAAAAGAATAAAGATCTTACCGAAAAGCTCTCGAATCAGCTACACCACATCGCCTCCTACATCACGGACCTTGACCTCGTTTTAGAAGGGGTGCGCATCTACAAATGTGAGCACGACGATTATGGAAACATATCATACAAGGTCCAGCACACACAGCTGAAGAAAGGTTGGATGATTGCAAACGACATGTATAACCAATGGGAAGACGAGGAAGAATTTCTGGAGGGTTATGCGGATGCGAGACAAGACTTCCTGGACCACCACAGGGGTCATGAGAGACTGGGTCACCGGAAAGGAGACAATAGTGTGCAAATCCAAGTGGTACTCAACGAAGTTGATCGCAAGCGAGGTGCAGTCATAAACTATAGCTAGGTCGGGGGAAGGACTAAATGATCTGGAGAGGATGATTCAATACACCGTCATCGCAGTATATACTGTTAAATGGCTGAAAGATGGTCGTTATAGTATTCGCATGTCGGCTGTCTGCCCCCAATACACTCAAGCGATTCAGCTAGCTTAAGCAATGCATGTATCAAAAGATCTCTTAAAATCGATGTCGAGTGGTATCTTGCACGTCCAAAAATGCGCGCTCTTCCAAACATGCAGTTATACAAACCCGCCTGCGTCAACAATTGGTCTCTAGACTCATATATCGCCACACCCTCAATCCGCAAAATGCCCCTCAACATGCCTCGCAACAGCCACCTCATCGCCCTCAAAATCCCCACAAACTGGACAAACCGCCGTGGTATCCGCCCCCACACCACCCACGCCTTGCCCCCACCTCTCCTCATGTCTCCGATCCGCCTCTTCCAACGCCGCAAAAAGTCCCGTATCCGCCACATCCACCCGCTTCGACTCATCGAAAAAATACTCATCATTCTCCCTAACATCTCTTTCCATCCTACCGCCCACCATCCTCGTCCTCCCTCCACTATTACTACTACTACCAGCACCACCAGCCTCGCCATTCCTCCCTAGTCCCGCGCCCGCCCCACCAACCAGCGCCTCCCCCCTCTCCCCCTCCGTCTCACTAACAAGACTCTGCACGCGACCAACACGGCCATCTCTCAGTCTAACTTTTACACCGCGCGGATGATCGCCACGCGTGAGTACATCAGCGACAATACCCATGACGCGATGGCCCGTCGGCTGATCTTGTTTCAAGATTATGGCGACGCCCGTGCCGGCGTGGATGGAAGCGTATGCCGGGACGGGGGTGTAGGCTGAGGAAGAGTGGCCGCGGAAGGATCCTCGGTGTGTGTTGGTGGTGCCTCTGGAGCGGTCTGAGGGGCCGCCTCTTGGTTGGCCGCGGCCGCGACCTCCGCTTCCTCTGCTGCCGCCTCGGTCGGAGGAGGAGTTGGATGGGCGGGGTTGGCGGTTAGGACGGCCTCTTCTTCCGGTTTGCATAGCAGTGTTTTTACTCTTTTTTATGTCCCGTTGGGAGGTGGGAATAGCCGCGACCAATCCTGTATTTGAGATTTCCCGAGATTTTCTTGATTTGCTGTTTTCTCCTCTCGTTATCCCTTCCTGTAGTTCCGTCTCTTCTCCTCTTTTCTTCTCGTCTTGTTTTGCTTTGAGCCAATTGACGTGATCACGGAAAATTAGGAAAATCCAAAAATTTGGTTATTGTTAAGATTTTCGGTGATTGTGACCAAGTCTTTCTACGTGTTAACAATATTGGTGATTTAGTTGGGGAAATCTCACAGTCGAACAACAAATGAAGTGACTATTTTTTTGGCAATTAGTCTAGCGCTGCTTACGTCACTGACTCCTCCATACTGGTGTTAAAGCAGCATCGCTAAGGACCACGATTATGACTCAGCAGCCCTGACTTCTCATCTTCTTTCAACATCATTGCAAAACTTGATATTCCATAATTCGTCATGAGGCTGGCTGCAATCATGACATTAGAGTCCAAAGGAAAAGATTGATCTTCAGCATGCTGAGTTCGCTATGAGATCTTTCATAGGGCTTTCCGAGCCCCCAAAGTATGCCAAAAAAACATGAAGCAACGAGAGACGCCAGGCAATGCAACGCACCAGCCCAAAATACAGGAAACGTGATACCAAGCGACCGTCCTACCAATCTGCTGCTCGCGCATCTCCTATACCCAACGCCATGTATGAGATCTGTCGGAATTGTGTCGTGCCAAGGGGTATACACATGAATCAAAGGACGCCTTGGTGAGCCCTGAAGTAAGTTGCGGGCACCCAGGAACAACGGGTATCTTAGTTCCTTAGAAGGGGAAACCACCGGGTGGTCCTCGGCTTCGGCCGCCTCCAGGCATACCACCCATGCCGCCGAAAGGACTGCCTCCACCGGTGCTGAAGTGGAAGCCACCTCCACCGCCTCGACCACCTCCCATGCCACCTCCCATACCGCCAAACATTTGCATGACTGTGAACGATGTTAGCCGTGTCTTCTGAACGAATACCATGGTAGTACTTACGAATTTCGGGGTCGATGCCACCACCCATGCCACCCATGCCTCCGCCCATGCCGCCACCAAACATATCGGACGGGTCGACGAGATCGGCACCAGAGTCGTATCGCTCACGCTTCTGGGGGTCGCTCAGGGTCTCGTGTGCTTCTTGGATTTCCTTGAACCTATCCACAGCCTCCTCATCATCGGGGTTCTTGTCAGGGTGGTGGATAATGGCCAATTTTCGGTAGGCCTTCTTGATCTCTGTCTCGGTTGCGTCTTTTTGGATACCAAGAATCTTGTAGTAGTCCTTCCTCTTGCTCTTCTTCAGTTCCATCTCAGCATCGCGAATCTCCTTGGCAATGCCTGGCTCTGAGGGATTTTCTTCGGCAATAGCCTTGAGATCGCGGATGGCTTCCTCCCAGTTTCCGCTCTCGCCCAAGGCTTTCGCCCTAGTCTTGCGTGCTTTGGTGTAGCTGGGGTCGAGTTCCAGTGCCTTCTCGCAGTCGGCAATGGCTTGCTTCCAGCTCTTTTGCCGACTGTGGCAGAGGGCTCGGTTCTGCAGGATCTTTGAGTTTGTGTTCTTGTTTGCAGGGTCGACTTCGAGTGCTTGTGTGTAGATATCAATGGCCTCCTGGTACCTGCCAGACTTAAAGGCAGCGTTACCCTCTTGCTTCATGCGGTCCAGCTTTTGCACCATTCGCAGGTACTTGACCGCAGCCTTGAAATCGGGGTCACAGTTGAGTGCTTGTCGGAAGTGTTGCACCGCCTTGTCGTTCTCACCCTGTGCGTACAGAATACGGCCACGTAGGACCAGAGCATCTGGGTCCTGGTTGTTGTATCGCAGCAGCGACATGACAACGTTCTGTGCCTCTCCCAGCGCGTTCGCGCTGTTCATTCGCAAATGTGCCTCTGCCCGCATCAGTTGCCATTTCCTTGGCTTGTCCACACCAGCACCGAGGCCCCTTTCAGCCTCGTTGAGCGCATATATGACCATGGAGCCTGAGCCTTCGCTTCGTGAAGTCTCCTCTGCCATGCGCAGGTGCTTCTGCATAGTCAGTGCGGGCTGCTTGTCCTTGGCCGAGGCGTTGATAGAGTCATAGACCTGCAAAGCCTCGTCGGGACGACCCAGGCTTGTGTATACTCGGCCTAACCTTAGCAGAATCTTCATGTTGTTAGGGTCGAGTTCGTCAGCCATCTTGCAGTCCTCCATGGCCTCATAGAAACGGTTTGCCGAAATGTAGGCGGCGGCGCGGTTCGAGTAGTAGGTGGCATTCTTGGGGTCGGCCTCGATGGCTGTGGATTGGTTAGCCTGGTGCTCTACGTCTACTTGGTGTACTGTAGCGCAACGCCTCGGCTGGCGGCAGAGGCCGTGTTACAACGCACCTTTGGAGTATTCCTCGATAGCCCTGGGGTAGTCTTTGATCTTGAAAAACTTGTTGCCCGCAGCCTTGTATTCCTCTGCGTCAATTGTGGGCGGCTGGGCGGGCGGTGTGGCCGCCTCGGGAGTGGCCGCATAGTTTGCCGTGGGGGGCGGTGGGCTCTTTGTGTATCGGTGTGGTGGAGGAGCAGGCCCGTCGGGAGCACCGTTTGAGCCGTTTGTCTTTGGGGCGTCGACAGCCGGGCTCGCGGGAGCGGGGGACGAGGAATGCTCCCTGTCCACGTCCATTGGCTGGGGCGTGGGCTGGTCCATGGCGGACATCTGGAACGAGAGACGCTGGCGCTCTTCGGGAGGCAGATTCAGCGGATGCGAGTCGTGGTCGTACTTGGAAGAGCGTTTGGACGAGTAGGAACTCGAGCGGCGGGAAGAGCGTTCCCTGTCCTTGACCTTGGAGTGCGACTGCTTGTCGGGAGATGCGGGAGGGGTGTCTGAGCCGGACTGCGGTGTGGGCCTGTATTTTTTTGACGATTTAGCAAAGAGGGAGGGAAGAACCATGGGGGCGAAGTGCGGCAAAGTAGCGGCCTGCTGTTGGTGACTAGGTCGCTAGAAATTTAGTCGGGCAACAGTTTGTGAGATCCAGGGCCGATGAAAATTAAAGCTGGGATTTTGATTCTTACCGTTGCTAGAACGTTCCATATCAGCGAGGATAAGCTCGCTAGCCTCTCTGCCACACTATCAAGCCGCAGCGGACGTGCATCGGAAGGCTGGGGCGCGAGTCCTTTGTTAGCATGGCCAAGCCCAAAGTATAATTTCTCGCAACTTTTATTTTTTGTTTCATACAAGGCTCGATGCCAGCTTACGGCCGCTCTCCACGCTGCATCGGGCCCGCAAGCTGGGATCAGAGGGCCGCAAAAGCAAAGCTATATCACCAACCCTGAACCCTTAGTGGGATGAACCGCTGGCCTGGTGCGGCACCCTCTGCCATCTGCCCTCTGCTACACCACCATGGGGCCCTGACGGAGCGACACACGATGTTTCTCGGGGCAACCACGCCCCCCTCAGCAATCAGCGAGGCTGGGACTGCGCACTGTCAACAGATCGACGACCCCGTGCATAATGGGGGGGGCGCAGGAGCTCTATCCACTCCCATTGCTCGCAACCGCCCCTTTCGCCTTGAGACGATGCGCTGGCCTCTAGAGGACCAGCCTGCTGGTTTGTGTGCCAATCCAGCACGTCCGCCGTTTGCCGTGGCCGATTGAGTTCGTGACTATGGCAACTGGCTGGCCAACGCTTGCAGCACCCACTGGCAGACGGATACTCGCCTCCTGACTCGCTGTAATGAATAGTGGGAAAAAAATACTAGGCTCTGCGCGATCCAAAGGCTGGCTGGGGCTCCTCCGTGGAGTAACTGGCGATGCTGGTAGCCAATCAGCAGGGAGCAGCGCACCGTTGTCGCGATGCGCGTCCAGTTGGTGTGCGTCAGTGGGTGAATGCGAATTGCCAAAAGGATAATGTGAGCTGTACCTGTCGTCGCGACGTACCATGGCTTCACGGCGCCAGCCTGTTTCCTGCCTCCAGCTGACCAACGCACATCCTCAGGACTGCCATTGGCCGGTGCATTGACGGGACTGCTGCTGTGAACCCCGCTCCACGCGTTCCTCGCCATTCACACTTCTCACTCAGCATAGGCGTTGTAGGTGCACTCGATTCGGGCAGCCTCCAATACTCTGCACGCGTGCCGGCTAGCCACATCCTCGTCCCTTTCGTCATTCCGCTCCGTCATCCCGCCTGGTCAGCGCACGTGCCATTAGGTACCAGCACCCCGGCGTCACCTCCCCCAGCATACCCAGCCAAATCTCCCACTCCACGACTCAAGGTAGTACGTGCGCTGGGGCGCAATCCCAGGTGCTACACACTCCACCGTTCCCATTGCACCACCGACTAGCTCCTCACCAGCACCGTTGCCTGCAGACCCGCCCCATCAGCACGTATGACAGGCGGCGACCAACTCCCAGTGGCCACTTCTGACCTCCGCGAACGCCTGCCCAAACCACCCAAGCTCCCGCAAGCCTCCACGACTGAGTTGGATCACCTGTCCATCATCATGGGGCTGACGTACAACATCTATCTGAACTCGTCTCGCATCTACGGCTGCAAGAACTGCAAGACGCACCTCTCCAACCACGATGACATTCTCAGCAGAGTAAGTGCGCCGAGATAGACGTCCCATGCCCACGTCGAGACCATACTGACACGGCCTACGCAGAACTTCCGCGGGCAGCACGGGAAGGCCTACCTGTTTGACAGCGTTGTCAACGTCACCGAATCAGACCCCAACGAGCGAAACATGACGACAGGACGCCACATTGTACGCGACATCCACTGCCGCCAGTGTAAGGAAACGGTCGGCTGGAAATACGACAAGGCGTACGAGGCCAGCGAGAAGTACAAGGAGGGCAAATTCATCTTGGAAGCAGAGCTCTTATGCACCGTCACCTGATGAATAGGCCCTACTACACTCGGACTGGCGTTTTGTTTGGATGGGCATTTGATGGGAGTTGCGGATTGGATACGACTATGCGGCTTGGACCATGCTCACGGTGTTTTTGTATGCATTTCGGTTTTATTCCATCGCCGGCCCGGCGTTCCCAAGGGTCCCCAAGTGGCTTTTGAACTCTGTAGCTTTATTTCACCGTTCTTTATCGGCGTCGTGGAGTGTCAGCACGGAAAGAGGTGGAGTGCTCCCTGCGACCGTCCCGCAGGAAGCCGAGGCCCGCTAACACACATGTACCTAGGACTCTGCGACATCGCACCACCACTAGGCTTCCCCCTGTGCAGATTTTTTTTCTTTTTGGGTTTATCTAGTCCTATCATAGCAATACCATTGAGTTTCACAAAGATTTAAGCCTAGGTACTTTGTCCTGGTGGTTGGTAGCTGTTACCCCGCAGTCGAGCTTCGGCGGGGTAGCAGGCACATACTTTCATCACCAAGGCGCCTTCCGTTGCCGTTCCTCGGCCTCATCTCGTCCGGGTGTGTGCCTTAGTATAGTATATGTAGGGCGCAAGCTCCACTTGCTTGCATGACTTTATTTCCGCCTTGATAAATACATATTTGAGCGCTCATTCCTGTTTTCACCTCAATCGTTATCAGTCGATTGCATTGCATCCAAACTCAGTCAAGCACAACATGAAGGCAGTTGTATTCAAGGGACCAGGCAAGGTGGAGATTGAACAGAGGCCAATTCCAAAGATTCAGGATGCGGGAGATATAATTGTCAAAGTGGACAAGGTATTTTTGCTGCTACGCTACAATCGTGCGTCACTAACGCGTTGCAGACGGCGTTGTGTGGAAGGTATGCTGGGATGTTCACACTACGGCACAACCATGTCTGACCTTATACCTAGTGAGCTGCACGTTTTTCGAGGCCACCAGCCGTCCGGAACTGGGTTTGTAATGGGCCACGAGTTCACTGGATATGTCCACGAGGTAGGCGCATCGGTCAAGAACCACAAGGTCGGTGATCAAGTGGTCGCGCCGTTTACCACTTCATGCGGAGAGTGCTTCTACTGCGCTCGCGGCTTCTCATCACGATGTGCCAAAGGCCAGCTCTTCGGATCTGTTGGCCTCGACGGCGCCCAGGCAGAATATGTGCGAGTTCCGCTTGCAGACTCCACGGCTGTCAAAGCTCCATCTGACATCAAGGACGAAGTCCTGGTCTTGATGGCGGATATATTCCCTACTGGAATGTTCGCAGCGAAGAATGGATTCCAATTCGCTAGTGCAGAAGAGGCCAAAGAGAGTGTCGTTGTCCTAATTGGATGTGGACCTGTCGCCCTTTGCGCACTATGCAACATCACCGATTACAAGCCCAAGCATATCCTGGCTGTTGACTCGGTACCTTCTCGTCTGGAGCTTGCCCGGTCCCTCGGTGCTGAACCATGGAATTTCCAAACGGACCGCGAGGGGCTCAACAAACGCGTCAAAGAGCTTACAGACGGCCGTGGTGCCGACATTGTCATTGAAGTCGTTGGACTATCCCCTGCTCTGCGTATGGGTTACGAGTTGATCCGACCATGGGGAGTCATCAGTTCCGTGGGCGTCCACAATGGCGAAATTCCGTGGACTGGAAATGAGGCCTACAATAAGAATGTAAGAATCCAGATGGGCCGCTGCCCTGTGAGAAGCGTGTTTGAAGAGGCACTGGAGAGTCTCAAGAGACACCAAGACAAGCTTGGGTGAGTGTGGACTTTTTTGATAATGGATACGGCATAGCAGTTAACATGGATAGGTTCATGGCGGACAAGATTATGCCGCTCAGCGAGGCGGTAGAGGGCTACGACTTGTTCGACAAGATGAAGGTGCAAAAGGTTGTGTTTGAGGCTCAAAAGTAGGGGGGCATGGCAGGCGTTGATGAGGTTGTATTTGAAGTGCAAAAGTAGGGGCATAGCGCGGCGTTGAGGATGGGTGCATTGGGCGGTGCTGAGCAGCAGAGGCGCTGTTGTCACAAGCAGAGAGCATAGCGTGGCGTTGGGAGATGGGGCTTACGGGTATGATGAGGCGCTGAGTAGTGGTGATGGCGTCGTTGTGTATAGCCGTGTATGCAGTCTCTACTACGCGCAATGACTATGTATATCCCCACCGGGAATTGCAAAAAGGCGGCCAATCAGGTATTTGGACCATGCCATGATTCTAGCTGCATCTTCGTGGGGACCATGGCGCTTGCGAGGGCTCGTGCACGCGGGGTCTATTCTGTCTTCGTGGATGGGGCGCGCCCAAGTGCTTGCTTGACAAACAAGCGGCGTGCATTCACGCCTGCAGTCAGTCAATGCATCGTGATTGCTCTTGTCGAGCACAATGCCGCCTGTCGTGCGAGGACGCCGGCTGCGCCCAAAGATGCGCTGCTGCCGTTCCCTCTTACCCTCGCCTTGAATACGGAAAGGCGTGTCCGTCTCGCTAAGAGAAGCTACAACCTGCCCGCCCGAATATTGCTCAGTTCATCATCACACCTGTGGCCCTCCCTCTCCCGCGTCTTCTCCCTTACCTCCACTATCTGCCCGCTGCAAGGTGGCTCCGCCAGCTCTCTTCTCTCTTCTCTCTTCTCCCACGCGCCCCCAGTCCTCTCTTCTCCGCCTCTCTCCCCCCAAACCCACCCTTGCTCCTTTTCCCACCTGTCGGCCCTCCCGCACCGACCACCTCCCTTCCCCCCCGCCACTTCCGTAATCGCCTGTGAGTAGCTCCATGCTGAGTTCCAGACACAAACCTCAGCACATCCACTGACACTCGAACCCAATAGTCTGGCCACTTCCACCACCTTTCTCTCTCTCCTCCCACCCTCCCCACCACCTCCTCCCCTCCTCAATCCCACCGCCGTCCTTGCGACTCGCTTTCTTCTCTTGTGAGTGTCGCGACGTTGCGCGTGTCGCGAACCTGCGTCACTAACCTCAGCCTCAGCACTTCCTCAGGCCATCCCTACACAATGTCCACCGAAGAGCCCCAGCCCGGTCCCGGCCAGGACGCCAGCCGTGTTGCCGACCAGCTCGACCGCCTTAACATGGACGGTGAGGGCGAAGTAGTTCCGCGCACCGAAGAGGAGTATGCGGAGGCGCAGCTCACCCTCCGAGCCATTGTCTCGTCCAAGGAAGCCGGCGTCATCATAGGCAAGGCTGGCAAGAACGTCGCCGACCTTCGCGATGAGACTGGTGTGCGCGCCGGCGTCAGCAAGGTTGTCCAGGGTGTCCACGACCGTGTCCTTTCCGTAACCGGCAGTCTCTCTGGCATCTCCAAGGCGTACGGTTTGGCCGCCAAGGGGCTGCTCGAGGGCGCGCCCGCCATGGGTATGGGCGGCGTCATTCGCACCGACGGCACTCATCGTACGTACAAGTGCCTTGCTCTCGCACCATAGTAACGGTGTATGAGAGTGCCAAGCTAACTTCTGCAGCCATTCGCCTCCTCATCTCGCACAACCAGATGGGCACCATCATTGGCCGCCAGGGCCTCAAGATCAAGCAGATCCAAGATGCCTCTGGAGTCCGCATGGTTGCGCAGAAGGAGATGCTTCCCCAGTCCACCGAGCGCATCGTCGAGGTCCAGGGGTCTCCTGCCGGCATCGAAAAGGCTGTTTGGGAAATCGGCAAGTGTCTTATCGATGACCACGAGCGCGGCTATGGTACTGTCCTCTACAACCCCGCCGTTAGGGTCCAGCCTGGTGTTGGGCCCGGTCCCTTGTCCAACGGTGGTAGCGCACCCGCTGGTGGTATGGGCGGCGGACGCTCGTACAACCGCACCGGCCATGGTGCTGATTTTAGTGACGCGCCTCCTGCCTTCTCCCGACGATCTGGCTCCGATGCTGCTAGCAGGCCCCCGCCCCCTACACATACGGAGGATGGCGAGGAGATGCAGACGCAGAATATCAGCATTCCCTCCGACATGGTTGGCTGCATTATTGGCCGCGGCGGTAGCAAGATCAGCGAGATTCGAAAGACTTCGAATGCTCGCATCTCGATTGCCAAGGCGCCCCACGATGATACTGGCGAGCGTATGTTCACCATTACCGGCAGCGCTAGTGCCAACGAGAAGGCCTTGTATCTCCTGTACGAGAACCTCGAGGCTGAAAAGATGCGCCGCAGCCAGGCGCAAGAGTAGGCCACCTCATCAGCAGATTCAGCTTCCAAGACGGACATGATGGAGGTTGGCACCGCCTCTAGGCCCTCCCCTTGTTGCGACTCGACTGCGTGGTGTACCATCGCCGGTCCTCTACGTCGATGGCCGATTACCTTTGGTTCTTTAATGGGAAGCCCGCCGACACGACATCAAAAGCATGATTTTGCTTATAGTTTCTTAGTTGCTGTTAACTGATGGATACCACGGATAATTTTGGGGACATTGTTTTTCTTTTTATATTGTCGAGAGAGATCGATATCTGAGTGCACGCTGAGTGGCTCACGAATGTCATGACGTTATGGCCTTTGATATCCGGATCGCGCATGTGCTCGTGGGTAGCAGCGCTGGCATCCATCTTTGGGTTTTCTTGGCGAAGAAGAGCTGGGGAGGAAGTGAGACGATTCTCATCACCTCCAGCTCTATGGCGACACTCCATTGTACTTTCTCCTAATCACTCCCTCACCCCACCTGCCCGCTACAACGACGACTACTCCTGCTACACACCCTCACTCCTACCGACCGATACCGACTAGATACAAGCATGAAACAATATATCTTACCGATGTATGTAATGTGAGCGTTTGACTATTTAAGTGGTGCGTGAAAGTGTGTTTGTTGAAGGTGTAGGCTATTTGCTGACGTCCGTGGGTTGGGTGGCGCAGTGAATGAATTCATAGTGGAGGAGATGAGTTGGCCACTGCACATGCAAGACGAGGCTGCGAACGGCTGGACCCTCCCTGGCGGATTAGCGCATGTACGTCATGGTGTCACGCTTTGACACGAAGCACAGGACCCAAGTGACTTGGCCCCCTTCTGACAACTCAACCACGCCCGGACGGCTGTGCGGGTGCAGAGGGCAAGAGAGGGGCGTCTACGAAGGGGCTGGCAGGCCACAGCAACGGTTCGAGTGAGTCGTTGTCGGTGGATGCGCGACAGCCGTTGATGCGGTGAGGTTCGGCAGCAGAGCTCGCTTATCCTTCTAGGCTTGCCAGGTTGGGTAGGCCAGGATCGCCCAGAATGCCGGAGATTGGTAGACTAGAGCACCACAGCTTTGACGCCCGACCGATTTCCGAGGCTGGGATGGCAGCTGTCTTTTCATGAGCTATGCTATTCTAGGAAGGGGTGCATAATGGTTAAAGATGATTCTTGACCGCACATTCCCTCGTTCCCATGTTCCTGCACTTTCAAACTTTTGCCAGTCTTGACGCCTCAACAGAAACACATCTCTACGACTTGACGACGACACCACTAGCCCGAGAAACACAGTCTACAGCCAGCTATACAGCCTATTCTTAATTCTGGACTGAGTGACGAGCACACTCTTGCAACCATGGCACCCGTTCAGACGCAGACCATGACGTCTCATCAATTCGACAACCCCGTCACAGTCATACGAGCCTCGGGACGGATATCCAAACCACCAGCGCGTTCCACGCGCACACAGAACAAGGCGCTTCTCTCGCACTCGCCACAGGTCCCCACAGCACACCCAGACATCAACATCACATTACTCCGCAACAAGCTGCTCCTGCAATGCCGGAGATATCTGCCATCAAATCTGCTGCACGAGGCGTTGGCAGACGGCATCTACTCACGCGCCACGCACTGGATAACGCCATGCTCGAGCGCGGCATCCAAGTTTGGCAAGCGGAAACGATACTATGTGCTCGACTCGTCAACCTTCGAGTTCCAGTCCCTTGGCAGCGCGTGGGAAGCGCGGATCCTGTCTGGGGGCAGCCAGCCGATCGACGCGGGCAACGGCGTGGTGATTTTTGTCAAAGAGCGCAAAGAGTGGAATGCCTTCATGGCGGGGTACAGGAGGCAAGGAAAGAGAGCGGGGCAGTTGATGAAGCTCAAGCAAAAGGACACGGAGAGGGATTGGAGAAATGCGTGGAAGCGCAAGTGCGGCATGGATGAGGGGGGCGGCAAGGAAGTCAATGCCGGACCCATGTGGGTGCTTGTCAAAAGCGCCATTGCGAAGATTGTCAAAGGCGAGGCCTGAGACACGGGCGCGCCCGGGGACTGAGAAGGGGGGGAAAGGAGCGGAAGGGGAGAGTAGCACGTGTATCCTGCCGTTTCTGGCGCGCCGTCTGTGTGCGTGTGTCAGAATGAGGCGGAGCGTGGTCACACTATGTGTGTGTGAGCGGGGTGTCGTTTGGCATCAGCAGGTCCTGGATCTTCCGGAAAGGCTAGGCCAGGCCTCGGCGTTTTTTTTTCACTTGTGCATCATCTGTTTTAGCGAGCATCATTTTTTTTTTACTACAGACACGACCTTTTCATGATGGCTGGGGGGTTGGGCTTGGGCGGGCGCGGGCGAGTCGAGTGGGGTGGGGAGGGGGGGCCAGCGAAGTACTAGGAAAGACAGAAACAGAGAGAGAGTAAAGAGGAAAAACGGGGGCGGTAAGCGCGTTGAGTTGCAGCGGCGCCAACACCACCACCACACCATGACGCCCAGCCTTTTTCCAAAGTACCTGCTAGTAAGAAAAAAGACTTCGAGATATCCCCTCAATCGACGCCAAAAAGAAATTCATAGCAAAGCAAAAGAAAAAAAAAGTTGAAAAATGTACATGTGTCCTGTATGTGTGTGAGTGAGAGAAAGAAACAATCCAGTAACGCTCGCCATTCTTTCCCCCATACTAGCCCATCTCATCCATCCCCCCAAGTCATGAGTGACCTCAGCATTCAGTCCGACTATGATTGTTCTGGGCGCCGCTGCGGCCGCCGCGCCCCTCCGTCCCAGTCCCAGTCCCCATCAATCGCTCGCCTCCCCGCCGCCCGCGCGCGGCGCGCCCTGAGACTTTTCCAGTCCAGTCCAGACAAGGGCGGGTGCGCCGACCTTCTTTTGGGCGGCCCCACAGGGGTTTTTTGTTCGCCGCTAAGGCCGTGATTGGGAAAGGGCGCTGGGCGCGTGTGGGATTCTTGTCACGCTAGACTGTAATTTCAATCACGCTAGTTGTGTTTAGGTCACGCTAGTCGTGTTAACAAGGGCTTATGTAGTGCAGTTGTCTAATCCCTCGTGCCTGCTCTCTCTCTCTCTTTTGCAAAATGCGGGTTCCAAAGGAACTAGTTTCCGCACTTGTGATTCTTCCTATTGGCAGGAAAGGGAGTTGGGATCTGGGCTGGGAGATGGCCACGTGATGGGGGTTGTGCGGTGAAAAGGGAATTTTTGCTTTTGGTGAGGCGAGGGGAGGAGGAGGCTGAGTGGATGGGAGGGGAGGGGTGGCTCGTGCCGCTGCCGCGCTGCCGCTGTTGCATGTGTGAGGCTCATTGGTTGATGGCTTGGAGGGGTGCTTCGGAGGGGGGGCTGTTTTTCGGTACAACACAGCTCGACGCAGATGTTGATGCGATGATGGATTAGGTGGTGGTGTGATGGGGTAGCATTGTGGAGAGATTGGTGGGGATTTTTTGAGGGGAATTTGGAAGGATGAAATTCGATGCGGGGAATTTCTTACTACCGGAGGTGTGCTACTTGGCGCCTGGTACGTACCAGCAGGTCAGATGATTGTGGTGTTGAACTACTGTTTTTTTTATAGATGAGAGAAAAGGTGCGAATACACATATATGCAAGCTATCATGCTAGACTAAGCAGAGAAAAGTATAGAACTAAAGATCGTATTGCCACGTGAATTATGTGAGCTGGATGTACCTGCCCACGTGACATGTACGTCCATGCACTTGCATAGTGTACCTGTAGTGTGTTGTATGATCTCCATTTCTTACGCGAATTAAAGTGGGGGTATCTCTGGCTAGTAATACATTGACAAACAGGATAAGCTCCTACCAAGCATCAGATCCACAAATAGTACGATGTTGTTGTATGAGCTAAATTCCTTTACTGGAGACCTCACGTAAGGCATGCGGAGGTGTGCTCAATTGAGGGCCTTGGAATGTGGCGATGCGCTTGGTTACGCAGTTCGTCTTTTTTTTGATGAAACAGGGCCGTTACTATCTTCCGATCTTTGGACCCCTTCAGTCCTTCTTGGAACGACCAGATCGGGTATCGTCGTGTGGGCGAATTGCTATAGGTGCACAAGCCGTGCATTTTCGGCATGTCTTATTACCGGGTTTCCGGGTCTAAATGTGTACCAAGAGGAATTACTCGTATCTATTTTGTGCGATCTTATCTGGACCAGTTCTAGTGCTTACTATTTCTTGAGCTTGCTCCTAGATCCCTACCTATTTCATATTGAGGGGGGACATAATTATCACTTGGCGCGGTGTTATATGAATAGTAGACCGGGACCTCTTGATTCGTGATCTTGGCTATTGTTTGGGTATAAAATGCAGTCTCTTCTTCGGAGATCTACAGATCAGTAATCCATCTCAACTAGTTATCCAACTGACTATTCCCACCGCATTTGCATACTACGATCTGCCACTTAACCCACTCATCTCTCCAAGTCAATCAACAATGCTTTTCACCAAGACCCTCTTCACGGTACTACTCGCCGTCGGCGCCGTTAACGCGGTAGCTATTCCCTCGCCTGCTGCTGCTCCTCAAGGAACCCGCCAGTGTGAACCATGCGGTTTTATCAGCGTAAGTTACAAATCACCTCACTTCAGAATGTCGAAGCGCCAGTGGGTCTAACTGTATATCGTAGTGCCAAGTAGGTTATTGTACCTATTGGAAAGAGTTTCGTAGGAATGGTTGCCAACCAGGTAGAAGCTGCTAGAGGGCTAATGTGGATACATACATGCGATACTGTGGCTGTGCGTAACGCATCGCACCACTACAGTGGCTTCACTGCGTATACTGTTAGTACAATAGAAGCTACCAGATCACTATTTTCATTGTCAACAAAACTTATTTAGTTTCAAGACTCGTATGTGCAGTAGTTTTGTGGTTAGGATGTTGCAGATATGTGGATCGACATGGTGGGGAACGCCGGCGCACTAACAGCACACGGCAGCAAGCTGTTGCGCTACCCCGTCTCTTACGTGCTTGAATTCGACTAAAGATACTTAGAAGCCTTGTAGATTTCTTATTAAGGGTAACCTTATGGTTTTTCAAGTAGTGTGAGCTTATTCCGTCACGTTTTTTTTTTTCATGTGGGAGGGTACTCAGAAGCATCACAAAGTCTAAGTATACTACTCTAGGCACTAGCAGAAGTGAGCAGATTCTGGGTAGTGAGTTACGTACGAAACAGCTTTCTGAATGCTAATTTCAGCATGTCTCCCGAGTAGATTAGAGGCAGCTGCAGCCTTGCAGCTCTTCAGCTTGATTACTGGCCGTTGCGTCTGCTGTGCTACAGTGATGCAAAACGGAGTGCGGGACACTGTTTGGGGAACTAAAAGAAAAGAACGTAGGAGCAACTATGCGTGATTGGACATCAAGGAAGAGGTATGATGATTGCGTTACAGTAGAGGATCTGCGTCCCCACGATAGATCGCTGTGTTTATCTCGCGGCTTGTTGGAACGGCGTGGAAGATCTATCGCGGATACTTAACGGGAGGTGAGCCCTGGTCCCGGACAGCACGCTACTATTCTAAGCCAAACTAATTGTCAGTTATGCTGCTTACGCGAAAGTACGGTATGAGACACAAGCTTCTGGCCCTTGGTTGGTGTCTGGTGCAACAGTTGCCCTCAAGGCGAAATTTCTATCTCTCGGTGAATGTAGCTGGAGATAGCACGTCTATCTCGTAGCAGCAGCAAACATGTATGTTGGTTGGGTAAAATTCCATTACACAAACATCGTCTCATGAATTATAGGGAGCGCGTCGTATTCCAAAACTAATGAATGGCTTGGCTGTACAGAAGGTGCATAAATTACCTCGTCTACTGTAGGTATGTTACGCTGTTGTTCCCCTGAATACAGCAAATGAAAACCTTGCAGTAACAAGTATTGTGCATACTGTCAATAACCCAATATCCGTTAAGTTCAGTCTTGATTCCAATTCTGCATCTGATTTTAACCAGAGTCTGTTATGGGAGTGCGCTGATAGGGCATAGCGCCTTGGCAGAAATATTGTATTCAGCCCCAAGGTTGACGACCTCCCCACAGTCATTATTGCACTACATTGTTTTGACCGCCACTTTGTTGCTCCTGTTTTGAGTCTTGTATTGCGCTGCGGTAGATTCTAGAGGAAGTTATGTTCCATGTGCGTCGGCAGCAGGTATTGGATGAGTGCGAGTGGGCACCTGGAGAGGGGCAACTCCGGTATATCGAAGCCCAGAGCTTTGCTAATTCGAGTAAGCCTCCCAACCATAACCTTTAGCCGTTACTGTATTGCTACAAAAAAATTGATAACAGCGAGTATTGAAGATGCACTGACACCTGACACATTTCGTGAGGGTGATCTCCGCGACGAAGACGTGCAAGATTGGTTGCACCAAAAGGGCCGCTTCGTTCCACCGCCTACACCCTTTCTTGGGAAGAAGACCGGTGGGATTAGGCTGCTTGTTTGTGAGAGAAGCGAATTTGAGCCTCTGGTATTCGGGTTAAGCAAGTCTTCCTTGTTAGCAATTGAGAGCGAATTTGATCTACCAGTTGAGATGCTTCCGTTGTTTAGATTCCATGGAGGTGGCTATTCCTATCACTTTCGTCCATCGGCTTCTCAAACTCAAACACCGGAACAACTTGGTAGGATCCACCCATCACTAATATAGTGTCTAGGCCATCTTACAGTATTTTAGTTATGACAATCAAAGTTCCGCAAATGTTCCAGGTTGCTAATTACGGCCTCTGCATCACATATTCTTTCAAAACTAAAACAACACTTGGCATCCTGTTCGGCTGGAACGTCATTAGTGACGAGAACTGGAAAAAAAACATGGGTAGAGAGTGCCCCAAATACATGGAACCGCATATTCGTCGAATTAGCGATCATGTCAAATCGCAAATGCCAAACTGGAGACATCCATTGCTCTTGCCAATAATTCTACTCGAAGACCACATCTACAATGCCGACAATTTCAAAGGATTCGATCTATCTCCAAGAACAACCAGACTAGAGCGGCACCTTCGAGCCACAAAAGCTGGACGCAATGCCAATCAACACGAATCATTGGATTTTGTAACATTGAGTCAGAATATGGCTATCGATAGGTTCAAGATCATCACCGATATCAACACTGCTGTCACTGATGCCGTCACATTCGGCTGTAATATGAAATGGGATAGCCGATACTGTCAATTCCTTCGAGATATTTCCAAACGCCTCCAAGATGAGTCCGAAATAGCGCAAGGTACATGGTCGGAGTTGGACGACGACATTGATACTTTAGCTACTTTTGCTGCCGCGATTTTGGAACACACGGAGTCGCTAAAGGCCAGATTGGACATACAACTCGACGTCGTAAGATACCTGACCCCACGCGACTACGAAAGCATTTCTGATTAGCTACTGTAGTTATACAATCTAGTCGCTCAGGCAGACAGCAATGTCAATTCCATCATTGCAGCAACGACAGGGCTTGATAGCGTTGCAATGAAAGCACTTGCTTTTGTTACCACCCTCTTCTTGCCTCCGACATTCATAGCAGTAAGTACACTTCGTCTTAGAAAGCCATCAACGTAGCTTACATGTTTACTTCTCCAATAGACACTGTTCAGCATGTCAATGTTTGATTGGCAGGGAGACGCTGGTGTACAATCATCTGATTCGACCAAGGGAGACGGGGTTGTGTCGAGACACTTTGGAATTTACTGGGCGGTCAGTTTACCATTGACTATTATAGTGCTCTTAAGTTGGCGCATATGGTGGCATTGGGAAAAGAACAATTATCGGCAAAAGTACCCGCATGTCAAACTAGACCCAGACGTCGGTTCCAATGTCTTCAACAAGCTGAGCAGAATGGTTCGGAGACGAGAAGATTTGAAGGGAATGGCACCATTGGCATAAACGGCTGCATTGATGCTTGTCGCATGTAGACTTACCATAGAATTGCTTGGTTGTTCCCAGAGCACAAAACATTCATCACCACAGATGGCGTCACCTATTTCGAGGCTTTTTCGGCAAGCGCAGTGTTGGGTGTTGATGCAACGAAAGGAGGAAGTCCCTCTAAAACCTCTATTCTTCAGCTCTAATAGGTTGGAAGATTCTCAACTCCGTGTTACTGTTGCTTGACTTCATCAGGATCTGAAGCGATACAAACTGTGCGTAGAGTGTTTGTCGCCATTCAAGGCCCCAGATTAAATCCAGTGAACAACGCATGTCCGCTAAGTCCCCACCTGTTTACTCTAACCTTGTTCATCCAAGGTGATCTCAGTAACGCTACAAGGACAAAAGTGATAAGAGCAAGGCACACAGATGTCACGACGAAAACCCAAAAGTATCCGGTCAGCCGAAAACTGCCATCGCTGTGAATGAGATTCGAGCTGAAAATCGTCTAAATTCCAAGTTAGAATATAGACTTGATATACCAGTACGATACTCACTGCTATCAAAGATGCTGGTAGATAAATTGTAGCAACCGTGCTGAAAGCGTTCAAAGTTTGCGCATCTTTACTGGTTTGTTGTGCCAATTCCAGCATCAGAGCACTTTCTTTCGACGCGTCGGATGAGTGTTCCCGCAGGGCCCCTAGACTGCTGGTCATGAGTTTATTGCTCTCGCTTAGTCGCTGTTCGCCTTTATATTCGAGCAGTTTTGAAAGCTAGCATGTATTGGTCAGATGCTCATCTCGGGATTTTTGAAGAAAAAACTCACAAGACCAACCGTTGCCTCCGCTTCTACGACCATAGCATTGATTCTCAAGCACTGGTGCTGAATCTGCTGAATACAATACTGAATTTCGGACACGCAAGCAGTTCTGGAAGCAGTGGGCTCTGGAAATTGGGTGTCTCGACAATGGTCCCGGCTACCTCTTGCTATTTTTAAACACATTCCCAATGCTGTGGATGTTCGAAGTATATCTCTGCGGAGTAATTGAAGGGCCTGACAATCGGAGATGTCGATCTTGTAGCCGTAATTTGTCCCTGGATCAGTCTTTGCGAAGCAAGCTTTGTCATTCTATGACACATGTGTCAGAAATTCATTGGAAGACAGCGCACCCTAAGATCAACGGGATTTGAAGGCTTACCAAATCTGAAAGCCGGCATTGCAAATGCTCGACATATTCGGCCCAGCTTGTCGTCATCAACGTAATAAAGGACACGTGAAGTCGCAGGCCGATGCCCATTTGTTTGGCCACATCACTTACCTCTTCGATGGGAGCGTCGAGACTGTCGCCGATGTCTGAAATAATTCCATTAGGAGGTTGTAATATGATCCAAGATGAGGTTCCTCCATCAGGATACATTTGCTGATATATCCCAGATTGACGAAAGGACCATGGGTTGCCTTTCATGCGATTCGTGCGCTCCCTGTAATAAAATTTGTAGCATACTTCTTTGCGTCGCTGAACAGACATCCCAGGATTTTGCATAGAAACATGTGTGCGATAGCCTGCCCAACCATGTTCGGTAACATTCTTCCTGAATCCAAAAGCTTGAATCAAATCCAAAACCGGTAAAAAAACGCGTAACCGAAACAGAAGGCCTTAAAGGGCAGGTTGAGCTATGCATAGTCGACTTAATGAGTTTTTCTGGTAGATCATGCTATCTCCTTCAGTGTCTATGCGCGTACCGTGAATTAATTTGGTTGACTTACTATATCGCATGGCCGAAATTGTTCTTGGAGGCTGTCTATAAACAATATTATGAGTAAACGATCATCCTAGAAATTGACAGCAAGACTGAATTACATCTGCATGCGTCTGCAATTCTGCCGCTGTTTCAACTGAATGACAAACAGCTAGATCGGTGCACAAAGCTTTAGAATAAGGTTTCGAGTAAGATTGAAGATTTACCTTCACCGTTGAGCCCTATATGCATGACCCGTATCACAGCAGGATCTTGGCCTGTAGTAAACAACCGTGAGGCGTGCTGATCATAACGAGTACGGTAGGCCCGCTTATTTGCTCCAATTGGGATAGTGCATCCATCAAGAAAATCAGTAGGCGTTGTAGCTGGCATGAGTGTATAAGAATCTCCGGTTATACCGTAGGCTTAGCTATTTCTACTAGGCATTGTGGGTTTAAATATCATCGGACAATGGAAGAATGTGCAGGCATATATGCCCGCCATCATTACGGGCTTCCATCACCGAAAGTCCTTCAGCCTCGTCATGTACAATGATGTCACAAAAGCTGTTGTCTTTGCATGGCGTTTATCTCGCTTCCATAACACTGAGACCTAGATCCAGTAATAGCTCGACACGTTGCGAGCTGATCGCATTCACAAGGCTAAGCAGGTGGCATGACCGGCGTATCCACCAGAGCGAAGGCTGCTTGTCCAAATGCCGAGAGTTAGATGTGGTTAGTATATCACAGCCTTGGGGCCAGAACCCCCTAAAAACAAAGGATAAATACCGCACATGTTGGTGTACTCACAGTCGCATTGGAAGCATTCATACAGTTGTCAGGCTAGCTCGAAGATTACCACACAATAATGGCGTCTAAGATAACACAAACACTCGGAATTTCATACATTGATGAGGATAAACTTCTTTCTAAATTGACGGAGCTGTTCGGTAACGATTATCATATAGAAGTATTGATCGCCCATGTTCTCCGCTTATAGGAACAGCTGATTAATTGGGAATGTTAACTGACAACCTTAGGAAACCAACGGCAGGTATGTCTTGACATTACCATGGGAACTAAGTCATGTATGCGTCTCTGCATACCCCGCCACACAGCAAAGCAGACTAACATGGACTTCAAGGAAGACAGAGGAAATTCGGAATGATGAAAGTTCATATGCACCCAGCTAGGTCAAAGATTTTGTGGTAGATTTGCAAGAATATAAATAGTCCATGTGAAAAAGTGATGTGATTTTTCAAGTAGTTTTTAAGTAATGCAGTTTGGGTGGCACCGTATCATCCACTGTGAGCGTCTTCGTGCTGCCGCCGCACCCTCCCTCCCATCTCTTTTTCTCTTAGTCTTGGCGGGGTTAGAAAAGAATATAGGAAGAGGGAGGTACTCTCAAAAGTATGAGTACTATAGCCTTGTCCTGGTTCTTCTCGAAATTGGTCTCTGGAAACCACTGTCCATGATATTAGAGGCAAACAAGCCAAAGGAAGGACGGAGAAAACCAAACTACGATTACATTGTATCACGTGTCGTTCCGGAGCTGGCGTTCTTTACCGGGAATCGTTATCGTCAAGTGGTCCGGCGTTGTTTGGAGGGGGATTTTGAAGTTGACACTTCAACCGCGGCCGAAGAGGAGCAGTATTATACCGATCTTCATGTAAATTTCTCAAGACTGGTCGTCCAACAGCTTGCAAAATGCTCTGGAAAGTTAATAGCATCAGGGAAGGACGAGGCTAAGGAGGAGGAAGAGAGGAAAATACTCTCGGGCATGCAGTTACTTTCGTTGAGTTGACATATGGATAATGGAAACGCTGCTGAAGCCGAGAAGTCTTCGCCTTGGCTTACTTCCATATTTGCCACCATTTCTTTCGTCTCCCTTTAGAGAAGCTAAGGATTGACACAGCACGGATGGTGTCTGGATTTTCATGACCAAGCAGTTTTGTCCGCATGGCCATAACCAATTCCAAGACCGCCAAACCTTCTTTGAACCGATCCATTTGGCAGAGGTTTATGCCGCGGCTAAACTTGATCGTTAAACTCGTTGTTTCTAGCTCACCAACATTCGATTCGCACATTTCCAAAGCCCTCACAAAGAAACGCTCAGCTAATCCATGGCGCTTCAACAACCGGTTAACCTCGCCCAAGTTGTGAACTAACTCGACGTTCTGTGTGTCAAGCAGAGGATCCTTACCAAATGCACTCAAAATGCGCTGGTAAATTTGTTCGGACTCTGTTCGTCGCTGTTCGACCGCATGATGCTGTGAAAGCGCGACCATGATGACCAGCGTAACATCATGGGCAGGCCCGAGGGTCTCTATAGCGATCTTGATGGCTCTTTCATAGTACTCTACGGCCTTCTGATCATCTCTTCGTTTCGAACAAAGATGGGCTAAACGGCGCTCAAGCTCCAGTACACGACGGGAGTTTGGTCCCATGTTTTGGCTCAGCTCCTTCACCAGATCTTGCCAAAGCTGTTCCGCTGTGAATGTTTCTCCTTTCATGTCGTATACAGTGCCAAGGGTGGTTTTGATTACACATTTTGCAGTAGTATCTTCTTCGTTGAAGCGCTCCGTAGAAAGGATGGAATCCTCTGAAAGCGAGCGATTCAGCAGATCTTCGGCCCTGTTCAGCTCGTGTTGGTCCAGATAATAGATAGCAAGATGCTGCAGAACCATTCTAGTCCAGAAATGGTTTGGACCGACATATCGATGGAGCCCTTCTTGAATGCGACTTGTAATGAGTATCTTGGTGGGAGGCGCTACCCTGTAGTTGCCACGTGGTAGAAGTTGCAGTATAGCACCTGATTCGTATGCGGCTCCTCTAGACTTAAACGGACCCGCCTCGCCGCTATGTAATTTTAATCCTTCGTACAGCAGTTCTATGGTATGTTTAGCTTCTACACTTTTACCAGCGGACTCACAAGCGCTGGCAACATTCCTCATCCTGCCTAAGGTGAACAAGTGATTTCGTCCAAACTCTTTATCGGAACGAACCATTGCATCTTCATGTAGCGAGATCGCCTTCGTGTAGTCGTGAACCGTTTCCTCATAAACAAAGGCGATATCCTCCAAGATCCGAATGGTATCCTCATGTGTCTCACCGTATCGCGCTTCATAAGCAGCAACAAGAGTCTGAGTCGTAGACTCAAGGCCTCTTGAGTCGCCCATGAAGGCATATATCTTCATCAATGAAACGGTAGACCGAAGAGTCATCTCATGGTGCGGGCTCAAGCGGGCGCTACTCGCATCTACCACCGATTTATAATAAGGTGCAGCCTTTACATGTTGACCTCGATTAGAGTGCAAGATGGCAAGATTACCTAGTGTACGGACCATATCCAGTCCAGGTTTTCTATCAGCAGTCTTTTGCTGTTCAAGTACCTCGAGAAGGATAGCTTCCGCTTCTGATGAACGTCCTGGTTGATGACTGATAGCCAAAGCTAAGTTTCCTTTCTCTGTAAGCAAGTTGAAGTCACCATCTCTTGAATTGACCCACGTGATCCATAACGATATGAGCTTTCTGTGCTCTTCCTCAGCTTCCAGAGGTCTCCCAAATCTCACACATAACTGGGCAAACTTTTGGCGCAAAGAGAGCACTGCGGTTGCCTCATTTCCAAGGGTCTGCTCAAGGCGTTCAATTTCTCCTTTGTGAAAGTAGTAAGCTGCCGCTATGGTCTCAGCCTTTGTGTAGATTTCCGGACCAAGCAAAAGTCGCTCCGCAATAGCTTCCTGAAAAAACTTCGAATGGTATTTTGAGGACGCCTTTTTAAAGAACTGTACTTGTTGTTCAAGCTCTTCGATATGTCTCCCGGAGCTTTGAAGGCAAATGTCTTCATGCAGAACACTTTCAGTTACAGAGAATCCTGTATGCAGACAAACAGCCAGCTCGAAGACGATGTCTTTATTCCTCAAATCCATACTGTTTTGGTAGATCTCCAGTAGTTGTTTGAACATCCATCTACGAACGCGAAAGTCGACCTCACAGAGCTGAGGGAATGAGGACGCAACCTGATCACAAATTAGACTTGAAAGCTTTAAATAAGCTTCAAACATGAGTCAAAGCATACCGAGAACCTTGATGAGGTATGTTTCAATGCCATGTTTTCATAACATGCAATGGGGAGTTCTGCTTTGCAATTCACTTCCATAATTGCAAGACTTTGTACCCTATCCGATGGGCATGATGACAGAGCGGACGCATAGAATGATTGTAGCATAATTCCAAGATTGGGGCCCAAATCATGAGCTTCGGAAGCTGTGTGCAAAGCCGCTGACACAAGGTCCTGACAATCATTCCGTAACTCCTTCAAGGCCTGTACACTGTTTGGTACATGTTGCTGCGGGTGCGACGAGAACTGCGGAAAGGATTTCTGGTCGTGAAATATGAACCACCAGGATAGTAACGCAAAGGAAAACGTGTCCATATTTTTGGCCTCAACTATAGTGTATCTTTGGCCTTGTACAAGCTCCGGAGGATGCCACGGTTCCGAACGGGGCATCAGTAGCCCTCTTTCGTCATTTGGGTCCACCATATGAGAGTAACCGAAATCGGACAACCTAGGGGCATAATCTCCCGAATCGTTGGTATCCACGAGAACATTCCCAGGCTTTATGTCTGCATGAACAATCCCTGAAACGTCAGATGGCTGCTAGAAGTTGTCCCGATCCAACTCACCACGGCGATGTAGATATTGGATTGCACCAGCAATGTCTTGGCATATCCGTATCCGACACCATATACTAGTGTTTATGCCTTCATTCGATGCCGCGAAGCTTTCCATATCCCCATATGCCGTTTTTTTCATGGTTAGAGCGGGCCAGACGCGACCGGAATCCATGATTTGAAAAGATATGCCGATTAGCTCCACTATGCTCGGGTGCTCACGAACTTCCGGATGTGCGAGGACATGGAGTTCGTTGAGTATTACCCGATAAGCCGAATTGATTGATCGTTGCTGATCGTGTTCTTTTCGTCTTTCGATAATATCTGCGTCCTTGAGCGTTTTGAAAGCAAAAGTATGGTGTGCGTCAAGTGGTAGCTGCCGCACGCTTGCCATTGCCCCCAGACCCAAACCAGCAGCTCCAGGCTCCCATGTCAAAGGTAGTAAGTCCACGGATAGACTTTGCGCAACGGCAATCGTGGAGATGAAATCTAGTGGCTGGGGGACTTTTTCCGATGGGTCAATTGTTTCAATATCATCATACACCTCCCAATGCCGGACGGGCAGCCCTGAACTGTGACTCACAAAACCAGATGAATCTTGGTGACGACTGAAGTCATATTCTGGATCATAACCTGAACTAAACGACATAGTCGAGGGCGCCGCAGCGAACTAGCTGTATTGATCAATAAGGTACGTATAATGGAGGCTCTACAGCGAGTGGCAACAATAAATGTAGAAACTGGGTGAAACGCGTGTAGTTGATGTAATCGCGTCAATCGATTCCTGTCAGTTGTTGATATCTGAATGTTATTACATGCGACAGCGATAGCGTCCTCGAACTTGCGCATAGGCCCAAATACAGCTGAGCGTGCTTGGCGAGCCGAGCCCCTAAAACGGAAATCTGGTATCCTAGCGTTTCCCGTCTTAACTCCGGGGGCGGGAGAACCGTGGATGAAGCCACGGTTGAGCCTTTCGTCATGTCCTCAAGACGAATTTAAATTACCTAGTTTGAAGGGGACAGGTGGTCACTCTAGTTCGCGACAAGTGTGTGTCTGGCTTGTCATTAGTGGACTTTTATTGTTTCTGCGCGCCGGTCCTTCTCTACTTTTCTTCTGCTTTCTTTTTATTACTCGTCTCGCCGTCGCTCGAGCGCTTGGTTTCACGACGCCTTGAATAAATACGCTCCTTTTATTCCCCGAAGCCAGACTCACCCCCTCCACTCTCAGTCTTTTCCCTCGACGCAACTGTCTTTTCTGGAATTTACGGTATAGCGCATACGTAAAACATGGCACAAGCAGTGCGCCGCAAGGCCAACGAGACCAACGGCCATGCAAACGGAAATGCGCATCATCGTCTAGACGATGATGCGGTGCACTCGATTGAGCAGAAGCTGGAAGAGCAGGCCGAGCTGCATGCGCGGAATCCGCAGGAGCAAAAGGAAGCGGGATTGTTCCAGCTGGTCATCTGTGTCGCTGGTATCTACGGCAGCTTGTAAGTTATGCGTGCGCGCGCGAAATTTGGCGACGAAGAAAGAAGCTGACGGAGCGCATCGCAGCATGACCTGGGCATGGATCCAAGAGCGCCTCACGACGACGACCCACGGCCCCCGAAACGAGCGCTTCACTTACTCCATCTTCCTCAACACGGTGCAATCCGCCTTCGCCGCGATAACGGGTCTCGCATATCTGTTCCTCTCCGCGTCCAAAGACCCCAAGACGGGCGTGCGCAAAGTCCTGCCCATTTTCCCCTCGCGCGCCATTCTCGTGCCCCTCCTCGGCATCGCAATCACCTCGTCGCTCGCCTCGCCGTTTGGCTACGCCAGTCTTAAACACATCGACTATGTGACGTTTATCCTCGCCAAGAGCTGCAAACTGTTGCCCGTCATGTTCCTGCACATTTCGCTCTTCCAGAAGCGCTACCCGCTGTACAAGTACGCCGTCATTGGTTTCGTGACGCTCGGCGTCGCTGTCTTCACGCTGTACAGCCCGTCGACGGCCAAGAAGGCTGCGAAGAAGAGCGGTGCTGCCAACGCGGATGCGTCCCAGACAATTGGTCTCGTACTGCTGGGCGTCAACCTGCTTTTCGATGGCCTGACGAACACCGTTCAAGATCATATTTTCACTACGTTCAAGGGCTTTACCGGACCCCAGATGATGTGCGCGCAGAACATCATGTCCACGGCGCTAACAGTCTCGTACCTGCTAATCACACCTCTGCTTGCTTCCACCCCGCTTGCAGCGTCTCTTGGTCTTAAGACCGACGAACTTTCGTCTGCGCTCAACTTCGTCACCAAGTACCCCTCTGTCGGCTGGGACGTCCTCATGTTCTCCGCATGCGGCGCCATCGGCCAGGTTTTCATTTTCCATACCCTTGCCCATTTCAGCAGTCTCTTGCTTGTTACAGTTACTGTAACCAGAAAGATGCTTACGATGGTCTGGAGTGTCTGGTGGTTCGGACACGAGATTACCAGCATGCAGTGGGTGGGTGTTGGACTCGTGTTTGGTGGCATTGGAGCTGAGGCCGCCATGGGAAGGAGGGAGAAGGCGAAGAAGGCTGCGGCGAAGAAGGCCGAGATGGAGAAGAAGAAATAGAGGATGCGGTTCTTATTCATTTTTTGAAACAGTGGTGAGAGTTGCGGGAGATATTTTTTCCTCGTATCATTATATGGATTTGTCGTCTTCAGGGCGCTTTAGATACCTTAGATCCCAACTAGATACACATGCTACAATGTAACAACTACGCCTTTTTGTGCACAAACGTTTAATCAAACCAGCTGAACACTTCACATGTTTTCAGATCAAATCAGGTCACAGATATCTATATTCTTACTTGCTGACGTAGACCATCTACTCCACCTTGCCTGTCCTTGCCCACTCCCTCAACACGTTCTTCTGAATTTTGCCTGTGCTCGTCTTGGGCAGCTCCTTGACAACAACAACCTCCCTCGGCACCATGAATCTGCTGATATGGCTGTTTTCCTTTGCCCACTGAATCACCTCCGCGCCAAGCGTCTCGCTGTCAGTGTTACCGTCCTTTGTTGTAACAAAAGCCTTGGGCCGTTCTCCCCAGTGCGAGTCGGGCACTGCGCAGACGCCGACTTCGAGGATGGCCGGGTGTGTAGACAGCATTGCTTCAAGGGCGACAGAAGATATGTTTTCGCCTCCTATGAGAAGGGAGCGTTAGTTGTTGTACATTCAAATAAAGTATGCCTCTCCAATTTCTCAATTGGAGAATAGAAGTAGGAAACGTACCACTGATAATGATGTCCTTTGCGCGATCCAGAATCTGAATCGCTCCGTCCTCATGCCAAACGGCTAAATCACCAGTGTGCAGCCATCCACCATCCCAAAGTTTCTTGGTCGCCTCGGCATCTTTATAGTACCCCTTTGCGCAGATGTTGCCGGAAAAGATGATTTCACCAATTTCCTTGCCGTTTCGATCCACGTCAATCAACACGCCTGATGGTTGCTCAGTCTTGATGACGCGCAGCGCTTGGCTTACGATGAATCCGTGGCCCTGACGTGCCATGCGATTGTATTTTTCCTTGTCAGGCAGTGTATCCCACTCAGGCATGTGGTAACCCTTTGTAATGGGTCCATATGTTTCTGTCAAGCCGTAAACGTGGACGGGGTTCAGGTTCAGGTTGGACATTTGTTCAAAAAGCCAGGCTGAGGGTGGGGATGCCGCTACCGTCACGCGCACAGGATGGGGTAAGCGCTCTGCTTCCTTGGCTGCGCACAGAAGCGTGTTGACGGTGGGCGCGGCGTTGAAATGCGTGATGCCTTCTTGCTTGAGCAAGCGCCAAATCTCCGGATAGTCGATCTTTCGAAGGCAGTAATGCGTACCGCGGACAGCGGTGACAGACCAGGGAAATGTCCAACCTGTGGCGTGGAACATGGGGAGTGTCCAGAGATACTTTGCGCGACCTTTGTGGTAGTTGAGGCCGGACTCAATTATGTTGCCCATTGCTGCAAGATAGACGCCGCGATGCGTGTATTCAACACCTTTTGGCCTGGCTGTAGTGCCACTGGTATATGCGAGCGCAATGACATCCTCCTCGTTTTTTGCTTGTGACTCCAAGTCTGACCACCCTTTACCGCCCTGTTCAATGTCGTATTTCAACCCCTCCAGCACCGCGTCGTCAAAAGGTCCGGAGAGCTCGCCCTCAGTGGCATCTGTATCCATATCCACCAAGATTGGCACATTCGGCTTTGCCTTTTTGTAGTCTTCGAGCAAGCTCACAAACTCTGTGTCTGCGATAATCATATCAACATCCGAGTGCTGAAAGATGTAGCTAATGTCATCAGGCTTGAGCCGATAATTGATAGCCACATTCACAGCACCAGCTGCTGCAATGCCAAATATGCTTTCCAGGAATGCTGGCGTGTTGGTTGCCAGTACACCCACCCTCTTATAACCATACTTTCTCAGGTAGTATGCCAATCCTCTTGCGCGATCCGCAGCTTCAGCATAAGAACGTCGCAAGATCTTGTCGTTCGCCGTCTTGTGGTAAATCGCGGTAGCATCGGGCTCGATCTGCGCGGCACGCCAAAGAAACCATGTCGGGCTGAGTGTGTGAAAATTGTGTCGGTGGTGATATTCGTGACTGTCACCGGGATGGATGGCTGGGGGACCCGGGACGGGGTTTGCGGAGGTGAAATGCGACGCGAGCTGCTTAAGACGGTCTTTGGCGCCTTCCATGGTGTATATCTTGTGCTCAACAGAGATTGGAATGCGGAAAGCTTTTATATACACGCAAGATGCAATGCCGATCTACTTACAAGCCTGGCCGAGCTGAGCTGGGGCTATCGACGCGTGAATGCGGAGTCCGCTGCAGGTGGATGTGCGAGATAAGTCCGAAGTCTTGTGCGCGTCGAGGGAATGACGATCGTAGACTCAACTTAAACACCACTTGAAACGGAGCGAAAGCGAAAGGACACTTTTCAGCTTTAGTACAACAAAATCTACCGACAGAGTAGTAGCATGCACAGAGTGCTACGCCGGTCGACAGGCTGCGTCAATGCCAATAGCCCCGATTTGGGGAATCTGGGGAAGGGAGCCGATGCGGGACGACGTCAGTGCCGAGGTTAAGCGCTAATTGGCCTGCCACCCTGCCATTTTGTCCATTCCGCCGACAGCGACGGTTCCGCATGCATGCAGCCTTGTGTACATGTTAGTTGTGGAAGTTATGGATATCAATGCAGACAGTTCAATGGAGATGCACCGTCAGAGGGAGATCCAGTTGGATTAAGAACATATACCACCAGTCTATTGCTGAACGCTCAACGCCATCACCATGCTTTACATCAGCTGTGATTTTTCATTTCGTATTGCTTCTAGCCGGAAGAGTACCTGAAGACACAGCAGACCGACCGCAAAGAGACCCATGAACACGTAAGCACACTGGTATTGATGTGCTCTTTTAGCCTGGACACCCTTTCGAATGGTCGGAGTATAGTAGAGGAAAGAAACATCCCATGAGCCAAATGCAATCCACGCCGAACCACGTCACTGAAACCGACACTGGTCATCAACTGCCGTTTTCTAGTAGCCGAGGGCGGTAAGCTGCTCCTGGGTCTTGCTGTCCACGTTGGCTGTCTTCTTGGCCTCGGCCAACTGCCTTCGGAGGGCCTTCTTGCGCTCGTAGTAGGCGGCGCCCTTGACCTTCCTGCGCTCCTCAAGACTGTGAAAAAAAATAAGTTAGCAATGTAACGCCGTGCGCGACAATCGTAGATACATACCGAGCGACAACGTCCTGGTACTTCCAGCCGAACTCGTGGCCGAGACGACCGACAGTGCAGTACTTGCGGCCGGGCTTGAGCCTCAGTACCCTCAGGGCCTGGGGAACAACGACGCGCTTCTTCTTGTCGTAGGGGGCGGGGATACCCTCAAAGGTCTTGAGGCGCTCCATGGCGGCCGCACCACGGGCAGTCTTGTGGGGAATCATGCCGCGGACAGTTCGCCAGAACATCTTGGAGGGGGCACGGAGGTGGAAGGGACCTGGGCAATGGGTTAGCACGGCGCGGGCGACATGGCACACACACTTAAAACTCGACATCAAGTGTGCGGCAGATGGATGGAATAAAACGTACCACCACGGGTGGGGTTGTAGCGAGTCTGCTTGCGCAGGAAAGCAGAGTACTTCACTGTATGATGCTGTCAGCCATTGCCTTTTTGTTTGGAATGTCCCGAGAGCGCTTCGCCAGAGCAGCCACAATGCACATCAACAACCATTCCACATCCCAGGTCTAGTCCCCTTTTCCAATTGCATTCTTTTTCTGTGGCCTGCTATCTGGGTCGTCTGCTCGTGTTCGGTGGGTGAACGTACGCTTCGCGCGGAAGAACTCGCCGGAGATGTTGAGAGCCTCACATCGCACGACGACGATCTTCTGACCGTTGAGGAGCTGCTTGGCAACGGTGCTGGCGAGGCGACCGAGCAAGTGGCCCTTGCCGTCGATGACCTGGGTGCGCTGTCAGCGAAAGACTCCATGGAAGAAATCTGATATCCGCGGTGTTGACGAGAGCGCGGACTGGCACGGCGGCGAGGTGCGGCTGCCCACGCTGGAAATATGCGGCTTCGTGTATTCGGGGCGTACGTACAATGACGGGTTCGAAGGTCGACATTTTGCTCGACTCCGGTGTGCTGTGAGGTTAGTTGTCGTGAGGAGAGAGCTCGTTGCAGCGGATTCCAATACCACCAACTGGCTAAGCGAATATTTCCACTGGTGTGTGCTGTGGTCCGTGCGCTGTTTAGCGTCGCTTTCGACTCGACCACCAACGCTCTGCAACGTGAGGAACATGTCCTTCGGGTGATAATTTTGCACCTCTGACGTGCCGTCTATCAAGATGTGCAGTGTTGTGTCTGTTCACCCTGTTGTTGTTGTTGTAAGCGGGTGGGAGTGCCCTTTGCGGAAACCGTGGTACTGAGACGGTACGCCGTAATTACGAATAAGCATTTTCACAGAGGCCATCTCGAAAGCCGTCAGAGAAATATCTTCATAGTCCGTTCACGCGTGTCACGATTCACTGCACCTCATGCATCTTTTGCATGTAGTCAATTTAACAATAATAATCTAGCTCTTCTCCTTAGCAGATGCTACAGGCATGTCAAGCTGCATGTCAGATGTTGCGCACGTGCTCTTTGTATACCTATACATATCATCGCAAGCATGCATGTTCATCATTCGCATCAAATCAACTACGTATTGCCTGATCTCCATTCTTACCGGGACTCTTCTGCCGTGATTGTACCGCTGCGCATTCAAACTCTAGGGCTCATAAGCTGCTAGACTATCCACAACAACGCAACGAGTCTCAATCACCGCTGCAATTCTGCTATCGTCTCACAACTATCGTGGTCATTACAGTTTTCAATCTCAGCAGTATATTTTGAAGTCACAACCAATAGCAAAACTAATATGGCGGTCGTGCGTACATGCATCCATACTCCATGTGAGAAAATTACACAAGTCGATTTCCTTGCATGCTACCAAGCTATGAATCTACTCGGCCTACAAACCCTTCACTCCATTAATGCAAAAGCCGGTACCGGCTTAGCTGGAGGAACACGGCATGACAGGATGCAGGCATTTATCCGACTTCTTTTGGTAGACATGGGAATTTAGTTCCCCAGAGGATGTCAATTTAGAAAACCCCTCGATCTAGTTGCCACGATCAATGCATCATCTGCATATTACACTGAGGCGATTGCAAAACGGCTCCTGCCTTGGTCCTTCTGTCCGATGCACTAACCAAGCTCATGTGCTGTGGTGGGCAAGTGTGACCCATAGCTCCTGCTCACCTACAACAAACGTGCCCAGAGTTGCACTCCACTCCGATCTGTCTGGTAAACGTGTCATCACTCTTAACCACAATGCAACATTACAACGACCAAGAAAGCCTCCCCTCATTCGACCGCTCTCGAAACTGATGAAACTAAAGCAGTCGCAGCCGATGACTCAGTTCACGTGAGCTCGGCACTCTTCCCACACCCCGCGCCTCACGCAAATGCTTGAGTTGTGTAACGACACCAACCGAACCAAGCCTACTGTCGAAGAACTCGCCCAACTGCGCAACTAGCTTCCATCAACTCGTTTACGAACCACTAATTGTCACAATAAAACACAAATACGATACGGGTGTGCGGAACCAAGCGTATCTCGCTGACGCCAAGGCCTTCCACCTGCTGCTGAATTTGTTAGTTGCATTTTGTTCAACAACAGCCTCGGGTATGTTATCTGTCTACCTTACGGAGAAATGTCCGACTGGCAGCAGATCTCACGTAGATACAGTCATTGGAATATTTGGAATCAAAAATATCCAGTCGCCACTCACGCCTCTCTTTGATAACACCACTCCTACTCTGAACAGCTTATATTATGGGGTTTGGTGTGCCAGCTTCAGTAGCCTACCAGACTCACAACTCCAAATCCGCTGAATTGGGTTATGGGTCGGACGTCTAGACTCCCGCCAGAGCCAAGTATGAAATCAGCACTTTCTTGGCATTTCTAACATCTTTGTCATGGTTTGTTCACAGGCTTACTACCAACACCGGACGTTTTGAGTGGCGGTTTCCAGCTCCGCCTTGTGGTGTCTAACTTCTTGCTATACAGGCTGGCTATTTTCTTAGTCCACTTTCAATTCGCTAATACACAACCCGGATTGATTTAGTAGCAATGCTGTATCATGCAAGATGAACCAGTTCCGCTCTGCTGAGGTCATCGTTAGCGATCGCCATGTCGCTTGGTTTTCCTGAATCTGCATCTAGAATTTTCCGTCGTCCGTTTGGATTTTCTCGCTGCAGCACGCAGCCTCGTGACATAACCAAACATCAGCCGCACGCAAAACTAGTCTCTAGTACCCGGACCCGGAATTCTGCTCCACGCACATTTATGCATTCTAGAATTCATGCCTAGAATCACCTCATAAGGCTGTGACGTAGGCGGCGACCCAAGAGGGCATGGTATGTTAAGATCGATCGCGGCTCTTTCGTCCGAACCTTGATGATATCGAATGGTCGAAGCATGCAAAGAGAAAAAAAAATTCAGCGGTGAAGAGTGATTGCTTGGTCATGCTGTGTGCTGATCGTCAAGCACAAACTTTTTCGATTGGTATTCTGCTGCGTTGTCGATCGCTGGGAGTGTGTGGGATCTGCAGCCCACGTGACATTTGGCAGTCTGATCGCAAGCAAAATCAATAATTCCATCAAATTGGGATCGTTCGTCTGCAGAGGGCAACTCGCCAGCACATCAGAGCAGGAGCGACGAGCGGGTGGCTTTATTCGATGAAATATACTTTACCCCGATATCTGTTGCGCAGAGTAGCATGGGAACTATGGATGGTCTCCGTCGACTAGCCACGTGGTGATGAGTATCCTGGCCGCGGAGCTGCCACACCAAAGTCGTGTCATGCGCCACAGCAAGATGCAAGCCGGTCGCCAACCCCTGACATTTACCCCTTGGCATCATGCGCCAAAAGAGCAACTCAACAACGCCTCATCTCATGCCGCGCCGCACCGGGGCAGAGACATGCGCCACACCGCAACAAGCTTGGCTTCAGCTTCAAAATCCTGATGCGGGAGAAGGTATACGCGTCTGCCGTGCATTGCGTGGCTAGTATTGTGGCTAGTGCTGTGGCTAGACCGGCAGCCAATCTCATCGGTACAGGGCATGTATTGGCATCTTGTCTTACACATGCATTGCACGACTCGAGACGAGCAGTTGGAAAGGGGGGCTCTGAGTGAGGCCGCTGAGTCATCCGGAACTCGGCACGTTTAGCTCATGAGCAAGCACCACTAGAGAACATGCCTAGCAAAAGGATGTCCCGAGCATCAGGCTTTGCGGGCGTCCACATCTGGAGATGTTTTCATGCCAAGAGGCCTTGCTATGACGCAGACGTGCAGCATCGGGTCTTCCGAGAGGCATGAATGTGGTAACATCTTGCGCTCAACGGCAGTTGACGACCGTTTGCCATGAAACGTCCCTGTGCTACTTGTACCATGGGGAGTAAGACGCAGGGACTGGCTCAAGCAGACTTCGGCTTGTGTGGCCGTATTGCGAAGGAGCGCGCTCTCGCTTCGCTCATCCAATACACCCCATCAATAGAAGGAATGGATGGGGAAACTAAAGCGGAAAAGCCGACCCACCGGCTGTTCCAAGAGTGTCAGTCGGTCACTACCGACGACCGAGATATAGCCCATGGGGGTGAGCATGGGCGCTGCCCTCTTTTTTAATACTTGCATCTGCCATGACAGGCTTGCAATCAATCTATGCAGTGCCGAGTAGGCTATCTACACGTCACGACCCATAATGTAAAGGACCAAGACATGGCCGTAGCGTTGTGGCACGATGAATGCTGGGGGGATGGGGACTGAGATGAGTTGAAGGCTAGGGTCACCAGCCGCAGTCAAGCCACGCTGTCATGTTTCTGGCGACTTTATCCGACGCTAAGATGGCAAGGCTGGTCGAATTGTGCAAGTGGGGGACAGACTTCGGGAGTTCGCCCTCGTCGACGCCCCGACGGCCGGCATGTCTTTTGGGGGGAAGGATTAAAAAAGAATTGCAGTCGGTTGGGGATACGGGGAGAGGGCTAATAACCGTATACAAAGTGTGGGACACGGCGGCCGTAAGCGAGTGTGGTTGATTGATGATCGTTGCTCGAAGGAGGAGGCTTTAGAGCGCACGAGGAGCGACGAAAGAAGGTCAAGCTGCAACGGCACAGCGGATCAGGCCACTAGCCGGGTCCCTAGCGGTGGCAGAGCCACGGTGAGCGATGGGCTTTTCCCTTCGCTTGGATGCAGACAGGGCCCCCCAATGGCGCAGGGCCGTATCGCAGCTTTCCTTGGGTGGCGTGGGTGGCGGCTCAGCAGAACCCCTCACCTGGTGTTCCCCATGGCATGGGCACCCAGCGTGCCAGGAGCTGTGCACGACGCCACAGGGCGCAAGGTAGCACATGGCAGCGCTGTCCACTTGGCGATGATGATGGCGGCGGTGGTGATAGTGGTGGTGGTCTTGCAGGTGCAGGTGCAGCACCCACTGTGCGTCTCGGACGGTCTGAGTGCCGCCAAATCACCATTGGCAGTGCCCAAGGGTGGTGGGGTGCGAGGAGGGCAGCCGTGATGCTGGTCGGTCAGGCCCTGGAGAACGGCCGTTGTCCATGGTTTGCTTGCTCTGGGGGAAAGGTTAACAGCGACAGGACAAGGACTCGGAAGCGCCGTCTCGTCGACGGGACGCAGAGGGCAAGGCCACTCGCCGAGATGGCAGCACCAAATGTGCGCTTGGCCTACAGGTAAGAGTGGACAGCGGGCAACTCGGCGGAGAGCAACGATTCGACTCTATTGCCCAAGCCCGGCGGGACGGTGCCCATGCGACATGCGACGGCGCTAGCCCTAGAGCTAATCCTTGACCCACCAGCTTCTCCGCCGCAGCACAACCCTGTCCGAAGCATCCACCGGTTTACTCTTAGGCGCAGCATTCCCCCCCAGCCACAGGCCTGCGATGCTCGATGCTCCCCAACTGCCACCCATGACCTCCCCGGCCCTCACAACAACCGAAGGCCTGCCAGCAGAGGCTGGCCGCTCGGGCCCGTTCGAAATGCAGCAGCCCGAAGACACGTCTGAGTTTGGCGAAGAAAACTCAGAGACCAATGACGTCGGCGACGATCAGGCACCGAAGCCGCAACCCCAGAAAAGACGGAGAGTAACGCGTGCCTGCGACGAGTGCCGGCGCAAGAAGATCAAATGCGACGGCAAGCAGCCGTGCACGCATTGCACCGTCTATAGCTATGGTATGTCTGCAGCCCATGTGCAGCGCCTGCATTTGGTTTTGTCGCTTTCGGCCGCATGCTAACCTAACCCTGCGCAGAATGGTAACGGCCCCTTGGTGGCATTCACGCCTCGCAAATTATCAAATTGACTTTCTGCCAGCACCTATGACCAGCCGTCGAACCGCCGGCGCAATGCAACTCCCCAGTACATCGAAGCCCTGGAGAGCCAGCTGAAGCGCGCAAAAGCCCTGTTGCACGTGGTGCTACCCACGGTCGACTTGAACGACCCCGCCATCGACGCCCACCTCCAGAACGGCATGCTCCCGCAGCTGCCCCAGGTGGCTGCTCGACCGCCAATTGTGCCCATGGAATCACGCCCGCCCCAGCATCACCCACCTCCACAGCACAGCGAGGATGTGTCCGACTCGCATCTCGAGGCTATGGTGAAGGCGACAGGCCAGCTCGATCTCGACGAAGAAGGATACTGGGACTACCAAGGCCATTCTTCGGGACTGAGCTTCATGAGGGGACTACGACAGTTTGATGATATGTTCCAAATTCCTGCAGATGAATCCTCATCCTTTAAGCAACGCACTATGCTCTATGATGTCCCCTCGCCAAGTGCTCTTTCCACAACCGGATCCATGTCCTCACCAGTCAATGTGCCTCTGCCCAACCGGGATGAGGCGCGCGCCCTGTGCGACAACGCCATCATACAGTACAGTGCCATGCTCCGAGTGGTCCATCTTCCTACTTTTCACAAGCAGATGGACCGCGTCTACGAAGTGCCCCCTGAGCAGTACGGAAACGCCGAAACTAGCTTCTTGCCTCTGTTCTACTCTGTTCTGGCACTGGGCAAACTGTACTCAGAAGACGACAGAGTTGATGGTGCAGGTTACGACACACTGACCGACGAAGGGTAAGCAGTCCTATCCATGGGATGCCAGCTCGTCCAAACTAACACCATCTCAGACTCAAGTACTTCAAAGCATCTCGCCAACTTCTCGATATTACTGACTGTAGAGATTTGACTTCGCTCCAAGCCATTATCTTCATGATTCAGTTCTTGCAATCATCAGCCAAGCTCAGCACATGCTATGCGTACATTGGAGTTGCACTACGCTCGGCATTGCGCATGGGTTTGCACCGCTCTTTCAACGTCAAATTTAGTCCCATTGAATCCGAAACACGCAAACGCGTATTTTGGGTCATTCGACGAATGGACACTTATGTTGGCGCAATGCTAGGATTGCCGCGATTCTTGGAAGACGAAGACATTGATCAGGAATGGCCGGTCGAAGTTGATGATGAGTATATTACAGAGACTGAAATCTTGCCAATGCCAGAAGGAAGCATCTCCGTCATGGCTGCCTTCAATGCACACACTGGTCTCGTACAAGTGCTGAACAAGATCTGCAAATACGTTTACCCCATCAAGGGAACGCAGTCGGGCGGCAAAAACTCGGTGACCTATACCGTAGGCTACTCTAAGATTCGCGAGATTGAGCAAGACTTGGCACGCTGGCTAGATGAACTGCCTGTTGCACTGAAACCAGGTGGTGAAGCGCCCCCTATTATCAAAAGGTAAGTCGTTCTAGTTCACTGTTGTTGCACCAACTGATAGCAATAGCAGGGTTCAGCAGCTTCTCCGCATGGCTTTTGGACATGCGCAACTATTGCTTTACCGACCATTTCTCCACTATGTTTCGCAGTCTTACAATGTTAACACTGTCGACCAAAGGGCATTTGCTTGTGCCTCCGCTTGCGTCAACGTTTCACGCAATATTATCCACATTTCTACAGAGATGCGTAAACGCGGTTTGCTAGCCGGAGCATATTGGTTCTCCATGTACACAACATTTTTCGCTATTGTATCAATTCTGTACTTTGTGTTGGAAAACCCGACCAGTCCAACCAGTTTCGAATTATTGCGAGATGCTGTTGAAGGCAAGGAGGTTCTGGCTTATTTTGCCAAGAGGAGTTTGGCAGCGGATAGGTGCAGCGTCGCGTTGAAGGTATGCGAATTTTCCAAGTCATCAAAGTCATGGCGCTAACCAACTGTTCTAGGGAATGTTTGAACGACTACCCGAATCAATCAGGCATGGTGGAGAAATCATCGCCTCAAAAAAGCGCCGACAAGGAAGCTCACCGCAGTCTACAGGAATGCGACCAACTTTCCTTGGTCAAAACGATACTACAGGCCCGCGACGTGCGAGCACGTACCCCGACAACATTCCACACGTCAAGACGGCAGGTCAAGGGCAGGCATATCCATCACCCCATCATCAATTTAGCGGAGTTGCTTTGAGTTCCTCGTACCCTTCACACGCCATGTCCAACCCAAACCTCTTCGATGGTGTGCCTGATCTTACGCCCACATCCTCCAACGACAGCTTGCCAAGCTTCGGTATCGCCCCTATTCATGATCCGCAACACAGTTCGGCCTATAATCCTCCGAGTATGAGTAGTGCATTTGCGGATCCGTCGGGTATGAATGTTCCGATTGCGGACATATCAACCATGATGTTTCCTTCTGCCGATCCTCTCGCCTATCCGAACCAGCCAATGACTGCCTTTGAAAACAAGCACCCTCAAGCATTTGATCGCACCAGTGGTCCGCCAGTAAGCAGCGGCCTCGTGCCTCAAATGTCCGCCAGCATGGATCTAAAAGGACACCCCGCAATGTTTGCACCGACCAGTATGCCCAACGGGCCAGGCCGGCAACAGACCGACAACGAAGCCCAACTATTTGGTCCTATGCCTATGTACATGATGCAAGGCGCGCAGCAATACCGAGGCTATCCACCGCAGCCAGGAATACAGATGCCAGGATCGAGTAATGTACAATTTGATGAGTTACTTAACCAGGAGGACTGGTCACAGTCTTTTATGGACCCAGCACTGAACATGGGCAATGGACGGCAAGCACCACCTCAGTTCACTGGATGGCGCTAAGATACCGTTGCCAGTAGATGTACAATTGATCAGATTGAGATGCTTCGGCTCCGGAACACTGTTCAATTTTCGAATGCGACCCATGACTCTAGACCCGACGACCGATTCGAGCTCCAGCACTTCGTCTGAATCGAAGTCGTCGCTACAACTCCAACTTCTTTCAACCGCCAGGCTTGGCATGTGACGAGCAACGGCCGTACCTTTTTTCCGAGTACGAATGATTTCCATTGGCGTTTTTTTGAGTATCAAAAGCATTATACCCCCAGGTCAACCGGCTGGCACCGATGAGTTAAGCGTTTTTCCAACGGTTTGCGTAGGGTGAGGACAGAGCCTCACTGCTCGAAGTTGCAACTTGAATGTTCGCTTCGATCGCGACCTGTCCAATGCATTTTAGCGTTGATTTGTTTGCTGATTTCATACTTTTATTATCACAGCCTAGGGTGGCGTTTGACTGAGTGGTCTAGAGAGGAGAATGTATGGGCTTTGCGATTACTATTTCTTTGCATGTTGAGAGTTGTTTTATTGCCAGGGCGTACTTGGAGAAGGTGGGAGTTGAAGAAGAAGACTACACTTGTTTTGTTGAATGAGATGATGAGCAATTGTGTTAGAGTAGCAAATTGACACCTACACAAAACAACAACACGCTCGGTGTCCACCTCCATAAGACTTGTACGACACAAGTCTGGGAAGCCTTACATATTCCAAGATATCAAACGTGAACCGCTAACCGCATCTGCTTCGGGTTAGTCAAGCAACATAGGCGAGGTGTAATGTAGTACTAAGGCCACCCCCCCTTCGGATGCAACTCGACTGTTGAAGAAGCAAATGGCCAAAAGTTATTGCATGTTAGGCTGACAAGAAGACGCAATAGCTGAGCGGGGTAAAACCCTTTCCAACACTTCCAAGCACAATGCCTAGCCTTGCGCCATGAGTGCCGATGGCCGCCAAGCGCAACTACTCTTCTGGGTCGTCATCCGCCAAGCACGAGTGCCGCCATTGGGAACAAAACGTCTTGTGGAGAAAGTCCTTGTGCCAAGCACCCGAATACCGGTTTCCCATAGGTGCTTACTAGTAGCAAAAAGGGACATTTCCTTTTTCCCTTCCAGCGGCGAGCGGCACAAGGTGCATTGTTTGCATTACTGGGTTAGCCAAGGACGTGTGCGCGTGCGCGGCTGAGTTGGTCCCCGGGCGTCTTTTCTTGGAACCCAAGACTGCGTATCTAAACACCTTCTTAAAGTGGGTGATGGATACTGGGTGGTTGGGGTTTTAGTCCGCAGCTTCTTGTGCCGATGGGCGTTGGTGTGAGGTGGCACAGGTATGGCGGCATTGGAGTTGCGGGACTAAGGAAAAGGCGTTCGGCTTTATGGGCTTGGTCGTGAGGGATAGGAATGGGATTCCTCGGGATGTATATATATCTGGGGTGTTGCTGCTGTTTGGGGTCCTGTCTTTTGGAAGATCAGCAAGTGCTCGTCTTGTGACTACTGTACTTCTTCCTCTTCTTTTTAAGAGAGAGTGTACCGGGTTCGTCGTAGTAGTCTTTCATCATGGTCTTCCTGTCGTCATTGTCGGTGCTGGGCTCTGCTCTGGTGGGGCTGAGCAATGCGGCGGCATTGGGTACTGCCGAGGAGTATGCGGACGGTACTGTGCACGCGAAGATTATGGCTATCAAGGTGGTATGTTGTTGTTTCATTGTGGTTGTTCTGGTTTTCAAAGCTAACATGGACTTTAGGCTCAGTGGGATGCTGAAATCGCTGCTGGTGAAATGGATAGCTCCAGGTACCCTGAGCTGGGCTACACGCCGTGTGTAAATGGCTTTGCGGAAGCAATTCCGGGAGACTTTAACAACACGTTCAAGTGCCATAACGTGAGTCCTATACATCTGGATGATAGAGCGGCATGACTGATACAGGGTAGATTGACCTTTACCATTTCCTCCCCCACTCGCTTCTTGGAAGTGACCAGGGTCAGGGTTCTTCTTCCTGGGGTTGGACTTCGGAAGACGGACGAGAGTTCGTCGCTATTGGCCAGTTCGATGGTACCGCATTTGCAGAGATCAGCAAGGAAGGAAAGCTGATTTACCTCGGACGATTGCCGCAGTACGACAAGATTGGATCCCGATGGCGCGAGATCCGTGTCATGAATGACTACGCCGTGATTGGTAGTGAAGCCATCAAACACGGTGTGCAGATCTTTGACATGAAGAAGCTGCTTGAGTTGGACGGTAAGGAGCCCAAGAACTTCACTCAGGAAGATTTGACTGGTCACTGGGGATTGGGTACCGCGTGGAACGACTTGCCTGTGGGAAGGACGCACAACATTGTTGTCAACCCGGAACTCAACTATGCCGTTGCTGTCGGCTCTGTTGGAGGTAACGAGACGATTCGTGTACGTGGTGACCTACCCTGCCGTGGAGGTCTCATCTTCATCGACATGACCGACCCATCCAAGCCTACTAGCCCCGGTTGCGCCGCTGCAGACGGCTATGTCCACGATGCGGAATGCATCGTATACCGTGGCCCAGACAAGAAGTACTATGGCCGAGACATTTGCTACGGCTACAACGAAGACACGCTCACCATTTACGATGTCACTGACAAAGTGGGAAACACGACCAACATCATCTCCCGCACTACCTACCCAGGTGCCGAGTATGTCCACCAGGGAGTCGTCAACAACGCTTCATGGCAAGAGTACCTATTCCTTGACGACGAATTCGACGAGCGTGACGCAAAGGTAGGCCCTATGACCCAGGGTCTTCCCACCACTCACATCTTCGACATCCGCGACCTGGAAAACCCCTTCTACTCTGGATACTACGAGGGAAAGAGGCGCAGTATCGACCACAACCAGTACATCGTCGACAACTACCTGTACCAGTCCAACTACGGCAACGGTCTCAACGTCCTGGACATCCACTCCATCACTTCAGACCCCACTGGCGCTGGCATCTGCGAAGCAGGATTCTTTGACATTTACCCCGAAGACGACGAGAACGAGGGCGGTGGTACCGTTGCATTCCTGGGCTCATGGTCTTCCTATGCAGACTTCAAATCCGGCTTCATCTTCGTGCACACGATTGAGCGCGGCTCCTTTGTCGTCAAGATGACTAGCAAGGAATGCGAGAAGCCAAAGGTGTGTGAGGTAGATGGATGCCTGACCAGCATGCGCACGGCGAATGTCGAGGGAAGACTCCAGGCAAGCCAGGAGTTCTGCGGAAACTTCACTCAGAGGCTCGTCGAGGATGTGGCCGTTGTGCCAGACTTTGCCAGGACGGCATGTGCGGCGGAAAAGGATACCGTGGCCAGAGTTAGCAGTGCGTGTGGATGCTTGCCTACGCTGCCTGTTCCGGATCTGCCGCGGACGACGAGTCGCCCGCCGGTGCCTACGGTGTTGCCGCCGAGGGCGTAATTGCCAGGAGGTGGGAAGAAGGAAATATAGTGATTGGCATGAGTGTTCTCTTGCTAGTCTCAAATGATATAGACCGAATGAAATCACGAATTAATACGTATAATATGCCGTTTGAAGAGGATTCGTTATTGTCTTCTCATATGTGTTCAGCTCCAAGTGGATGTTGAAGGCGGTGCCTGGCAGATTGTCTACCCGAAACAGACTAGCGCGTTGCGCCACGTCTCGGTGTGGCTCAGTCGCGAAAATGGACGTAACGTCATTGCTGCTGGGTTTGGCCTGCTGGCCAACAGTTCGCCCACTTCCCACACGCTTTCTTTCGTCATTACCCTTCCAAACACCTTGTACATTAGACGCCTCAGTTGCGTATGGACGCAAGTTAACGATTGGTCCTTTGTTATCCGTCATAAACAGCCCAAAGCCGGCGGCCACCTTTGTCTACAGCTCGCGCCGAATACCTCCCATCTCCCTATCTATTACACCAAAATGGCGACACAGCGTAAATCACCATCCAGCGAAAGCAACGGTGCGTCTGTTGTGGATGAAAAGCCTACGAACAGCATGCGCATGCCGACGTCGTCCGCTCGTCGCTCGCCCTTCTTCCCCACGCGCCTCGAGGCCCAACTCATAGCCATCTACCCGCTCACGCTCCTGCTCGGCAGCGTCTTCAGCACGCTTTCACCCTCGACGCGCAATGCGCCCTACTCTGCGAACTCGCAATCGCACCCCGTTGAGTTTGCGCCGTCTTACTTTGCGCAAAAGAAAAACATCTTCAATGTGTACTTTGTCAAGGTCGGCTGGTTCTGGACCACGCTCGCGTTCGCCGTCTTTGTCATTTTCCACCCAAGTTTCGGCCAGGGTGCCAGCACGAGGAGGCTGAGGGCCTTACTGCGATATGCCGCCGTGACGACGTGGTGGTGCTTCTTGACGCAGTGGTGTTTTGGCCCGCCGCTGATTGATCGTGGCTTCAGATTTACGGGCGGCCAGTGCGAGTTGCTGAGGGATCCTGACGCGCGGGACGATATGAGTGACACACGGGAATACATCACGGCGGCTACATGCAAGGCTGTGGGGGGCACGTGGAAGGGCGGTCACGACATCTCAGGCCATGTGTTTTTGCTCATTCTTGGATCTTCGCTGTTGTGGCTGGAATTTTTGCCTGCGTTGACGCGCGTAGAGGGCCTGCGGGACGGCAGGTTGATTACACTTCCTGACGGCAAGGTCGCGAGCGTGGCAGTGGAAAAGGATCTCGCCAAGACGGAGGGCGAGGCCACAGCTAGAGGCGTTAAGTTCGCGCTTGGTGTTGCGGCCCTGATGTGGTGGATGCTGCTTATGACGGCTGCTTACTTTCACACGTGGTTTGAGAAGTTCACGGGACTTCTTGTCGCGTTTGCAGGACTGTGGACGGTCTATTTCCTTCCTAGAGGTGTGCCACAGGTCAGGGCATGGTTGGGCATGCCTGGTGTATGAACATGACGAATGAGTAGGCGCGTCACGAGAGATATATTTGGCATTTGCTTCTTTGTCTCAAGGGTGGTCAAAGTTGAATTCAGGAAATGGCATTGCTTGCATGACGAGTTGATGAGTTGAGCGCATGGAGCAAAAGCATAGCAGGCGTAGTATTGTTTAATACCATGTATCACCATGTCTTCAACAACAGCATCGTTCTTGTTTGCTGAGCCTTGAGGCTTCAATACCGGAGTCTCCGCTTCACCCCTTGCATATTTGCTTCATCTCGAGCTTCCGTACTTGAACTAGCGGTCCCAGCTCTTCCGACTAGCAGGGCTGTATTAACATATCGATCGACATTGGGTGGAAAGCGGGTTTCTTCCGAATTTCAATCCGACTCCATGTAGACCAGAAACACTTTCCCCGCACTGGCATTTTCCAAGCATTCGAGCCGCATGAAAAGCCTCGAAGCGAAGGTCTGCGCTATTGCTTGCATGCAGCTTGCATCCGACAAAAGACCCAACTCCGCGATTTTTCGAGACGCACGACATGATATGACGACACCAACCGGCTAAAGCTGGCATCGCTCTCGTGGATACCATGTGCCGTCTAGCCCCATGAGGCAGCCCATCCGCCTCATCCCAGCTCTCACCAATCATTCGATTCTCCGCAAAAGCACCTCGCAGGGCGAGTTTGCTCGGTGACCCCAGGATATCCCCACTTCCCCTCACAACGGTCAAGTTTCTACAGATCATGGCCGAAAGCTCGGGATGCGCGCCCTCGGGAGTTGGCGGTACATATAACGTGGTACCTCGATGGGTTTCCATGATGCATTCCCTCACCACACTGTCTCGCCATGTTGGGTATCAAGGGTGTTTCTGCGTTGAGCCTCGTGCTGGCCAGCGCCGTTGCTGGACAAGATGGTAAGCCATGCAACCCTGGACTATGCATAATTGCATCCACAGACGACTAACAGAAAACACATAGCAATCACAGCGAGTGGAACAAATTTCACTCTCACTGCTGATGGCATGTCATACCTCTTCCATGTGGATACCGAGTCTGGCGACCTGATCTCGGACCATTTTGGAGGACCAACTACCGACTTCACGCCGCCTGCTGCTGTCGATCAGCGAGGATGGGTTGCCGGAATCGGCAATGAACGTCGCGAGTTTCCAGATATTGGCCGCGGTGACTTCCGCCTGCCTGCTGTTCACGTTGAGCATCCAGATGGCGATACGGTAACGGCTCTGCGTTACAAGTCTCATGAGATCTCGCAGGGTAAACCTACTCTGCCGGGCCTACCTGCGACCTATGGAGAGGCGGGTAATGTTACTACTGTGACTGTACACATGTACGACAATGTCTCGAATGTCGAGGCTGCCCTTTTGTATTCGGTTTTCCCCAAATACAATGCTATTGCGCGTAGCTTTAGTATTACGAACAAAGGGAACTCGAGCATCTCGATAGAGCGAGCGGCGAGCTTCAGTACCGACTTTCCTAATGTGGAGTTGGATATGATTGAGCCGCATGGCGACTGGTCACATGAGTTCCAGACGGTGAAGAGGCCAATAGACTATGGCGAGACTACGTAGGTTTTCTCTTCGTTTGAGCTGAGAGAAATGTGACTGATTGGATGTAGATTCCGAAGTACTACGGGCTACTCGTCGCATCTTCACAATCCTTTCTTCTCACTTGTATCCCCAAGCACTACTGAGTCTATGGGAGAAGCATGGGGCTTCAGCTTAATTTGGACCGGAAGTTTTGCTGCGACGGCTCAGCGCTTCTCCAATGGCTATGTACGTGTACTCATGGGGCTCAACCCGCTGCACGCAAGGATTCCCGTAGCACCAGGCGAGACTTTCCAATCTCCCGAAGCTGTCGGCGTCTACTCGTCAGAAGGTATCGGAGGCATGTCGCGATCTTTCCATGACCTTTACCGTAACCATCTCTCCCGCTCCAAGTTCACAGACCAAACACGACCAATTCTACTCAACTCGTGGGAGGGTCTGGGCTTCAAGATCAACGAGACCTCTCTCGTCAAGCTTGCTGGTGAAGCAGAAGAGCTTGGTATTGAACTGTTTGTCATGGACGATGGTTGGTTTGGCGTCGAATACCCGCGTAACAACGACAGTCTCGGTCTTGGTGACTGGTCGCCTAACCCAGCAAAGTTCCCTGAGGGTCTTGGGCCATACATTGACCAAGTTACTGATCTCAAAGTATTGAATGAGTCAACCCCCATGAAGTTTGGTATATGGGTTGAACCAGAGATGGTCAATCCTAACTCGACCCTGTACCAAAAACATCCTGACTGGGTTATGCATGCGGGCAAGCACCAGAGGACGCTGACACGTAACCAATTAGTCTTGAACGTTGGACTACCAGAAGTTCAAGATTTCATCATCAGCACCGTCTCTGGTGTTCTCGACTCGGGAAATATTTCCTATGTCAAGTGGGATAACAACCGTGGCATGCACGAGATGGCTCACCCATCGGACGACTACAAATACATCCTTGGTCTCTACCGCGTCATCGATAACCTGACTACAAAGTATCCCGACGTTCTTTTTGAGGGCTGCGCATCAGGCGGCGGGCGCTTCGACCCGGGCCTTCTCCACTATTGGCCTCAGTCCTGGACCTCGGACAACACGGACGCTTCGGACCGTCTTACAATCCAAATGGGGACATCGCTCGTCTACCCCCCTTCTGCAATGGGCTGCCACATCTCAGCTGTTCCCAACCAGCTTACCCACCGCAACATCAGCATCGAGTACCGCGGACACGTCGCCATGATGTGCGGCTCTTTTGGTCTCGAGCTCAACCCCGAGGAGCTTTCGCCTGAGGAAGCCGCTGCCATCCCGTCCATCATGAGCGCTGCCAAAGAAGTAAACCCGGTTGTAATCTCAGGTGACTTTTACCGCCTCGCACACCCCGCCCAGACCAACTGGCCCGCCGTGCAATTCGTAAGTCGTGACGGGGCTAAAAGCGTCGTGTTTGCGTTCCAGCAATTTATGAAGGTCAAGCCTGCGGCGCCGCCGCTCCGTCTCCAGGGCTTGGATGCAAAGGCTAGATATAGGAACAATCTGGATAATGCGACGTATAGCGGGGCCACGTACATGAATGGTGGGATTAACATCGCGTGGGAGACGGCTGGTTACCAAAGTAAGCTGATCTGGCTAGAGAAGGCATAGTGGGAAGGGAATAGGCTTGAGATTGAGTATGAATGTACGTCATGTGGTAATGCTTGAAGAAAGTGTTTGCCCGGCATAATCGTTTTTGAGTGATTTGTTTGCTCCATAGATCACTGCTTATTTGTTGTTCTTGGTGCAAAAGAAGGGAGAATATGGATATTCAACCATCTCGAAACAATCTACATATACTCAACTGCAACAGCATCCAAGCTTTTCTCCATTACTTATGAAGGCAATAGCAATTACACTCTGCGTTTTTGTTTGCGTATGCGGCATGCGAGGTGTATGTACCGGGACACTACCTTCGCGTTATTATTCCCTCCCAACATAACAAATAAGGTGAGTATGATCAGTTCTCTGTTTCTTACAATGTTTCTACAATAGGCTCTACATCTCGTGAAATCGTCGCCTCCGCAGTTGGAAGGCTGAGAGTAGAACTGTTAGTATAGGTTTGTATTGCTAGTTATTGAGACTATATGTACGTACCCCCCATGATGCCCATCGATCTGGAACTGTAAAGCAGCCGATACTGTGTACCTTAGCGGATGCCAGGTTTAGGAATGGTAGGGCGAACAAGGGGAGGGTGAGAATGTTGTGATGCATGATTGATGAAGAAGCAGTTACAGACGTTCGATATTAGAGTGCGAAGTTGAGGAAATCTAGCTACTTATATTATTATCCTTGAGTCACAAAGTCTCCCCCTATAGCACAGACAAACAGTAAGAAAGTAGCCACATACGTGCTAAGATAACTAAAATCTTAGTAAAGTAAGCACTACCGTGTAAACTAGTAGACAACTAGTGTGTACTAAAAGCAATAATTAACGCATTGTAGCAACTTGATAATGCTCCAACACAATTAAACCATAGTGCAGTAGCAGTCGCAATTGTTTTGCGCATTTGCGAATCCTTGAAAAGATCCTCGCCACGGACGATTCGTTGGACCGCACTGTCTTTATGTTAGTTTCTCCTGTGATAAGAGGGATAGGTTCTAGATATTATTACCCGTCTGATGCATACATCATTGCATGCCGCCCAATCTTCTGTAGCGCAGTTTGAATTCTATAAATAAAATAAGCAAGTTTCAGATGGCATAGGTAGAAGCATACATACACGACCCCATGCTTCTGGAGCTCTGTAACAAAAGACGTTGCCTGTTGCAGCAGAGACTAGGTTGAGAAACGGCAGATTGAAAAGGGTGAGAGTGAGAATGCTGGGATGCATGGTTGATGATGAGGTAGTTACAGGCGTTTGATGAGAGATTGCGAAGTGACGGGAGGTGCTACTGTTCTTATACTTGAGCTGCAAAGCTCCCATCTATATCACGGACAAACATCGAAAAGGGAGGTAGATGCACAAAGAACTAAAATCTCAGCAAATTGAGCACTATCCTGTAAACTACTAGTGACGAACTAGTCTAGCATGTAAAACAGATATTGGCGCATCATAGCACCTTATTCCTGCTCTAATCAACGTTCACCGCAGTAGCAGTCACATCTGTTCTGCTCATTTGCGAATCCGGTAATTCTATATGTTCGAGGACACTAGCTGAATATTAGTTTTTTCTTCGTGTAACAAGAGGCACAAATAGACTTTAGATATCGTTACCTTCGTTGAACATTCATTGATACATGAGAACATATCATCCGTGCTGCAGTTTGAATACTGTAAATCTAAGATAAGCAAGCTTCAAAGGATATCTTTACAGGCATACATACACCCCATTCTCGTGGGGCTCCAACGCAAAAGGTGTTGGCCACGTCGGCAAAGACTGGGTTGAGAAACGGTAGGCCAAAAAAGGTTAGGGCGAGGACGTTGAAACGCATGGTGGTGATAAAGCTATGGATGCTGATGTAGCGTGCGGAGTAATAGAATGTCCAGCAGTTCTTATACTTAGGGCACAAAGCTCTATCGAGTATAAAGCAAAGGAAAAACAGTGAGAAAATAGTTGCACAGACGCTAAGATAACTAGAATCTTGGTAAGTAAGCGCTATCGTGTGAACTAGTAAATATCTAGTATCTAAAAGAAACAAATGACGCATTATGTGACCTAAAATGCTCCTCCACCACACACTATCAAGCGCAGTAGCAGTCGCATCTATTCTGCTTATTCGCGTATGCCCTGAAATTAGCATTGGCACCACACTATCACCTTGATGTTAGCCTTCTCTCTTACAACAAGCGGTGCTATAACAGCTTTTTTTTCTTTCCAGGATATTCTTACCGTTGATGAACATCGACCCTCGCAATCAAACCAATCTTCGACACTACAGTTTGAACGCTGACGAGATACAAATAAGCAAAAGTCTTTAGAGATGTTAATGATCTACGTGTGTATACATACACCCCATGATGCTGGAGCTGCAAAACAGTTGACGTTGGCTACATCTGCAGAGACTAGGTTGAGGAAAGGTAAGGCGAAAAGGCCGATGGTAGTAAGAGTGTAGCGCATTTTGGTGACGATTATGGAGTAATTTCAGAGAGTGTGCGGGTACGGGCGTAGTAAAATGTTGGCAGATACCCCGGCTATTGCTAAAGTGGAGGACTGCATTTTCTAGTTATATACGGACTGAGCAAAAAATACGAGGGTACACAGGTTTGTAGCGCTGACTAGAGTAAGCACTGTCAGTCAAATTGGTAGTATAGAGCATAGCGCTTAATATATCGGGCTTATAGTGGAGTGATACTACGCGTCACTTACCCTCTTTGGAACTCCAAGTGGTGCTGAGAAGGTGCTTCGGAGGCTTGTGTTTGGATAAGCGGTGTTCATTCGGGACCTCGTGGAGTTTCGGACTTATTCGCTAACATATATTATAAGTGTTTCTCGCGGTGCGTATGACATGGAGCAATGCACATGCCTTTAAGCGACTGCTTATGTCTTTGGCAAAGGTATATATTTCTACACCAGCTTTAGCGGTTAATTAGAAGACGTGGAGGTCGGTTTTTAATGGAGTGGATGCACCACCTGATCGCTGAGGCTTAGAGGAACTCTCCCGTGTAGATCGTGATTTGCGCTGGTTGAAAGCTAAAGTATGCAGATATGCCTTTTCACTTTCTTCAGGCGGTTTTCAAAAGAGCACCACGACTTCAGATTCTAAATTGAGCTATAAATACTCTTTGAAGCTACTGCAATTGTTCACGGCCCTTAGCTCTTCATGGAGATATGGCGTGACGTTTGCTGGAAGAACTGCTAATATCGGCTAAGCGACAATAAGCTCATCTCAGCCCACTATGCATACAGCTCATGTTTCCAAGGACGCTAGTCAAATTGTTTGATTCGGCTAGTTATACATCTAATCTAGTCTCTAGTGTAGTTACTACGTAGACTAGTAAGTCTTACACTGGTTCCCTCTTTCTGAAATGCTAACTCACTCGAGCTTAGTTCTTACTTTAGCTGCAAGTTAAACTGCTTATGTGTATCGCCAAACTTGATATTCATGCTCTTCACGTTGAGATAGTGAAGATGCAAGTGTAGCAAAGAGAAAGCCAAAAGAAAGATGAAGGGGAAACTCAATATGACTGAAAGCCTTGTGAAGTAGCTTCATAGGTAGAAATATATACGGTGGACAAATAGACTATGTACAAAGAAAGTAAACAGGAGCAACCGGGCCCAATCCTTCGCCACTAAAATTCTCGCCGCAACTCATATCTTGCGCTTAGCAAGAAGCGCCAGCAGGCACGTTCTGACACTTGGCGCTCTTCTTTCCGCCAGAGATGCGGACACCAGACCAAGTCCAGTTGGAGCAGCTGCCCTTTCCGCAGAGAATGTAGACCTCAGTACCTGACGAAGTAACGGTACCGGTGACACCCTCGATGGTAAGGCCAGTGATGGGGACTCCAGTGGTCGGGACTCCGGTAGGAGATCCGTTCTGGTAGTCCTGCTCGATGACAATGCCGTACTTGGCAATGTTCTGGAGCGTGATGTCCTTGTAGGTGACACCAGAGACCGAGCCAGTGGCACCGGCAATGGTCTTGATGCGCACACCGTTGTCGGAGTTGGTGATGGTGGCACCGGAAATAATGACGTTCTTGACGGTGTTGTCCTTGCGGCCACCAACAGATCCAATGGAGATACCGTGGCCGCCTGAGCAGGTGCCACCGGTAAAGTGGATGTCGGAACCGGAGTTGACGGCGAGGCAGTCGTCTTGGTTCTTGACGTTGGCGTTTGTGATGAAGACGCCGGTGGAGCTACCGACGTCGAAGGCGTCGGTGTTGTGGGCGCCGGCGCCGTTGCCGGCGCTGTTGTCAATAGTGATCTTGTCGAGGGTGAGGTTATTGACACCGTCGATGGAGAAGCACTGGACGGGTGTGTTCTTGATGTTGAGTCCGCTGATGGAAGACCCGGTCAGGGAGTGAGCTTGGAAGAACTAAAGAGAAGGGTCAGCTTGATTAGGAAGTATCGCCGTAATGGAAAGCTTACCTTGGGCTTCTTCTTGCCGCCGTTGCTTCCCTTTCCGTCCCACCACCTTGCGCCGTCACCGTTGATGACATGGCCAGAAGCACCACTGACAGTGATGCTGCTACCAGAGATGGCGAGGAGAGGACCCTCCCACTCCTTGTAACCGAATGTTGTTGTGCCCTGGAAAGTGACGGTAGTACCAGACTTCAATCCCGTCAAGTCGAGGGTGGTGCCCGCAGGGACAGCAATGTTGTTCAGAACAATGCTGGAGCAAGAAGCCTTGCCCTTGATGGCCGCGGCAGCATCAGTGAAGGTGCAGCCAGCACGAGCTTCAAGGCCTGCTGGGGCAGCAGTGACGAGCGCGCCAGCGCTGAGGAGCATGGAAGTAAGTGCGACGGCAACCATGATGTCCGAATTTTGTTTTTTGAATGAAATGAAACGTTGCAGAGGAAAAGGCGAAGGAAGGGATGGCTGAGGTTTGGTTTTACACTGACATACCACCTATTGATACTTATACAAGGCCTCCATGCATCAGGGAGAAGTAGCAGGAACACGCCCGGCGAAATCCCCACATTGTCATTAAGCTCCTTCAACATTAATTTTTCCGAAGCTTGTCGCTCTGGGCAAGGCTTGTCACAAACGTAGCCCCAGTGTTTTGTGAACGTGACATGAGTAGCTGAATCGGGGATCTTCTGGAACAGTGCTTCGGAAAATAGTCGTGTTTGATCTACCACGGTGCCGTATTTTGCCGTCTAGATGCCTCGTACAAGTAAATTAGAATGAGTAAACAGCCTACACTGTCCGTCCATCGGAGTTGCAAACATCTTTGAGCATGGCCAGTTTTCTCTTGCTTCGCATCTCTCTGATGCGGGAATAAAATAAAAAATAAGACCACTTATGACAGACGATCCAGGCACATTCTGGGACTGACAGGCTCTCCCAGTTCAGATCCGCGAGTGGTGTTACCGATTTCGGGTACCGGCCCATGTCGAAACCAATTTACGGAGTGGATGGTGAAACGAACCAGGCCACTGGGTCTAGATGCGTGGCGCTGCACTCGCGTGGCTCTGTAAAGCGAACGCCAACACGAATCCGATGCGCGATATTAGTGCCGGTCACAGCCGATTGACGGAACATCTTGCAAAGGTCATGGTGAAGAACGACGCGTGACAGAAGACATGTAGAGGGGGAACGGTATTTCGCAGAAGCAGGTCGAAAACCAACGTCCCGGACGCCGGAAGCGGCTATAGGGGCCAAGTAATAGCGGTACCACAAAAGGAACAATCGTGCACTTCCCGTATTCAGCATGCAAATTTCGATTCCTCCCGTCTTGCATGGGCTGGCGTGTGCCTGACGAAACAATAGCAGCTACATACTTGAAACGGCTCGCCGCGTGTCCCAACTAACTATTGGTGCAATATTTGGATGAATCTGGGACGTGGAACCATCAGCGCGCGTCTACATAGTAGTTACTGCAGACGTTCATGTCTACCCCCATACGATCTACGATCTAGCACGATAACTCGTATTGAAGCTTCATGGTATGCTGAGAATCCGGGGGCGCGTTGTGCCGGCCGAAGATGCGCCCCTGCGTCAGGCGCTCCATCGAATCGCCGTAAAGCAATCCAATCTCGCAACGCCCTAGTACCATTGCCGTTGCTGCTCCGATGGCGCTCCACTTTGATCATGTCCGCGACTTTTCCCCTTTTTTTTCTTTCCTGATTCTGCGATGGCAGAAAATCAAGCTTTCGCCTTGTTCAAATAGTATACCAGTTGATATGCACATCAGAGCATGTACATGTGAGAACAACGTGCTCGGTATACTTGCATATCTACCCCCTTCGATGCAGGGATCGGGGCTAATTTAGACTCCTTTAGGCGTACATGTGCTTACCAGAAAGGTAAGCTAATCCAGATGTGGACTGTAGACAAGATAATCCGTCAATGAATTTAACGCATGCGAGCTGTAATAAAAGGCCATTTGACAAACCCCGCAAACCTTTGTGGATCAGCAGTCAACAGTCGTCCGTGTATGGTATGGTGGCGAATGTCGCGGTGTGATGTGTGATGAACCTGGACTTCAAGTCTTCGGCAATGTCGGATACGAGTCTGCGCGTTACAGCCGGTGGTACCCTCGAGTCAAAATAAACGAATGCTCCTGAGGAGTAAGGTGTACAAGTCATGGTGGTGATGCGACTGCGCTGAGCACCAGATACCGGCGCCAAGGCGCTATGCCTGCAAGGGCCAAAAGCCATCACGATGCGTGCCCACTCCGTATCATTTTCAACAGGAAGTATGGAGTATGTTCATATCGACAGGGATACCGAAGCCACGATCTGGTTTGAGGCCCACGTTTTTTGAACGTTAGTGTGTGTGGGGTACATGCCGCACAAGCGAATGGTTCTGATCACGATTCAAACTTTTGGTGGGAGCTATGCAAGGCTGCTTGACCCATATGACATGAATCGTTCATTCCCCTTGTAGGCGTTGCCTATCATATATCATGGATGCCCAAAGTGGTATCCTAGATCATCTTGTCAAGGTATTGCATGCCCCCCACCTTCTGATTAGTGGATAAAGAGTCCAATACCGCATTTGCTTTGTTCCTACAGTGAAGATATTACTTTTGGATATCATACCATTAATCAACATATGCTCGAACTTCAAAGGCTTTCAATACTTGTTAAGCAGATATGTGATCGTTTTCTACTACATTATTTACTAGTATACCCTACCACGTTATGAAACCTACTGCCTAAGCACGTCAAAGTCATTCATGGAACATTGACAAAAGTGACATGAGGAACAAAGTTTCATATCTACGAGAAGGTTTTTCTAGAATCGTAAATCTGCATCTCTCGCCCTTTTTGTAGTTTGCAATAAGGTTCAGCCACAACCTACCTTGAGCACTTGGCCTATCTGACTCAGCGCACTAGCTGTTCCACCGATGGAGCTTCCAATATTAGATCACCACTTAAACCTCATTGCAAGGAACAAAACTCAACAATGCGCTACTACAGTAAGGCTTTGGCTTCTCCGGGTACGTACCTTAGGGTAGGAGGTTTTCGTGGGGACTTTTAACGAAATCGACCACCAACCAACCAACGTACTCCTACTCAGTGCTTTTCAGTGAGAAACTTCAGGAAAGAAAAATATCCTGTTAGACTGAAACAACTAAGGCCTTCCGATTAGCACTAAACAGACCCCATTATCACCTGAATATTGAAGTTTTGGCCATCCATAGCAACTCTCTAGGATTGTCCGTATCTCCACCCTCAATCACGGACCCCAAAAATGACTGCATTGACATAAGAAAATCTTCATCGCCAGTGGAAAGAACTGGCCCAGACTATGTCTTGTTTGACATCAGTATCCCAGAAGCTTAAACATCGATCGAAAAAGCTAGAAGCAGGTCGTTTTAGAGTATGCGGCCTTGGCCTATACTTCATGTAGGACATAATATGCCGGCTTACTCAGTGTAGTACTGGAGACCGTCGCTGGAATAGTGTTCAAAGATGCAGGGCTAGATTGGCGGTTAAGGAAGTGAGCGGCATAACTCAAGATAAAAAAATTCAGTGAACAGTTGAGTGAAGGGCACTTGTCGGAAGGCTGCTACTGGAACGGCATACTGATCAAGTGAGGGATATGGTGAGTTATATTGTGCTGTCAAAATCCACGCTCGCACCGCTGTATAGATCGCCTATATCTTCAGTATGGTAGTACGACACTGCAAGCTCTGAGTCATGCGAGATTTTGATGTGTAAGCTAACATGCGATCGTAGCAATCTGAGAAGATTCAGTCATGTTATTAAACATGAATCTCGTCCCACATGAAGACCCCCCAACCAACTGACCCATTCAAACGTTCAGTGCACTAATAAAGATTGCTGTATTGCTTTCCTTTCCCACTTAGAGATACCGATTGCAGCGTTATTGTAAAGAAAAGAGCTTTTAGAGTATTCGCATCACCAAATATTTGATGAGGCCGAACCGACTGAGAGCAGTCAGTCTGGTCCCACATATCGAAGTGGGATGTCGTTGGGGTTCATTCTCACTAGTCAGGAGCATAATATGGGTCTTCGAAGGCCTACTGTTTCCTAATTGCGCTTTTCCTATATCGGCTTCGCTCACAAATCATCCCTGATTCTGCTAGTATTTCCCTTGCTCTGGATGCTGGGTCTGATCTTGGAAGCATCATGAAGGTATTCTCCCAACCAGGCTCACGGAACGGCGAGTATCACACCACCCTTGCCATACGATCACGGAAATTGTTGGAATCTTATAGGGAAGCATTCCACACTTCTTCACTTCTGCAAATGTTGCATATTGATCCCAGCAAAAACTCCTTTCACAGATTTGCTGAGCTCAAACCAAGAACTACGAAACAGCCGACCCATGATAACTTCAGGTATCTGCTTCAAATCAGGGAGATGTACTTCTCCAGAATTACTATCGAGACATGGGTATTGCCTTGCAGTGCCTTAAGACTCGGTCGCTCCTAGTGCATTTTCGATACCAACATCCATGCTAAAAGAAGTGACCAAAGCTTTGCCACTCTGTAAGCTCTAATCCACTGTTGCAGATTTCTGACCAAATCATGCTACAAGGTCTTGCTCTAGAAGACATTCGTCTTGTGACACACTTCCAATATCATATTGGTGTTGTCCTGTTGGCACTGCAGCCCCTGACTTCGGCTCGACGATGCTTTGCGCGCTCCTCTGGTATACGAAAGTAATATAGGTATGCGGCTCGGTATGCAACGATTCGTGGGATGAAGATAGCGGTGTCTGAATCATGGTCTAAAAAGGCCCAGGGCGAGCCTTACTTGGCCTTGAAAGTCCTGGTGTCGCCAAGACAGAATACGGGGGTCGTGTCTGAAGGCATCGTTTCGCTTGCTGGTGACTTTGGTTTTTTATGTGAAAAACGATGGACTCTGCAACATGGTGCAGAAGCCAAGTTGAGGGATAAGAAGAGAGGGTGAAGATAATTATAACGCTTAGTTATGCAAAGTCGTCTTTGTCAGCTTATCAACCACTTTGCCAAGCGTTTCCTCTGCAATTCGCCAAGCAGCTCATTAGTACCTCAGATCGCTATTAAACCGGGCCGGTTACTCTGCATCGATCGATCGTGTCCTGGCAGATTTGTGAATGCTGTTTAGCGATCCAAGCTCGTACAAAAGAAATCTTACAACTACGGGGTATCAGCGTGAAAGCTGCTTTCAATGGTGCCAAACGCAGCAGCAGTCCGCAGCTTTACTAGTGCATCCTCGGGCCTTGGTCACGGGCGCATTGCTAACGCATGATCTCGCAACATGCTCTCATTTTTGACAACCATCAATGTGTTCGCTCCAGTAGTGCATCGCCGGACAAAGCATGAACTTGATCAGGTTTTCAAGACTGATGACACCCACGGCGACATTTATTTATGTCTTTGCAAGTGAACACAAAACATGTCGGCTAATGCGGAAGGGCCAGATAGCGAACTAGCCCTTGCCCCAAGGATAATATCGCTACTATTGCTTGACGTTCGAGTGGAGTTCTGACTGTATCTTATGATGAACTTTATCCACCGGAACTTGGAGTGCAAAAGATGTCATCGCAGGGCCTTTCATTCCCCAGGGCCACGCGGCGCGTTCCGCACAGAAACGAAACTTTGGTGATTAGCGAGGTCATCCTTTGAAAGAAGCTAGCCTATCGACAGCCTTTTGCGATCCAATCTCAGTGTTAGTGCTATGTCTTATCCACAGAAACTACACTGTCTCAACACCATGCGCGTATGTTGTCGTAATGCTGAACTTGATCACGAGATATAGTGCACCACTCACAGCCTAAATTCCCCAGACTTTGCATGGGCGACTTGTTTAGAGCCTGCATATGTGTCGTGGTGCTTGCGTTGCCTGAGGGGTACATAAAGGGGCTGAGACAGGATGGAGGCTAGCGGCCGCTTGACGGCTGTCCGAATAAACCGTGTTTCCTCTTAAGGTTAAGCATAGGGCTAGCATTTTACGCCACACCCATTAGCTTCCCATGACCCCGATAGCCGCCCAAGCCCTTGCCTCCTGTCAGCATGAATTGATGCAACGGTCGTCTTACTACCCGGGAATACGGGAATCGATATTCTCAGGGTAGGTGGCAATGACCGGTTCCAAAGGTTACGTTCTACCAAGGAAGAGATTCGAAAGCGAAGGAACTGAACAAAAAAAAAGTGTTCGCCGTTCAAAGTCGTTGGGAAATGACCAGCAGCCGTGGAAAGGGCCGACATAAACGGATTCAGGGTATGTGCACCGTTCTTGAGAGTGGAGCCACCTGCAAAACTACTGGCTGATGGCGTGAGGCTGCTTACATGTAACAACAGATGAGTGTACCAAAATACGATATTATGTAAGAAATTGCGAACTTGTGCGAGGGCTAAAAGCCTCAATGTCAACCAAGTTGTACATACAAATAAAAGGAGGCGGCCTCGAGAGGATGGTGCGATTTGATTTCTAATGAGGTCAAGGAGAAGTCCGGCTGTGAATGTCTACTAGGCTACCAACGGTATGTAGACAAAGCAATTTGCGCGCACGCGTCAAGATACTTCCATGCAGGTGCCAAAGAGCTGATTAACTAGTCTATTTTAGGTCTGATGGGTTTCTGAACTTTTTTTATTTTCGAACTGCCGAATGACGACAGAGCAAGGAAAAGTTTATCGTTAAGGTGTTAGAAAATAGAGCTGCCCTGTCATGTCCATCTTGAAAAAGGTTCTCGGCAAGGATTGTGCTTGAACAAGCTGACAGATTGACTTGGGTTGCTCGTTAAAGCGTTGGGATTTTCAAGATATTTTGAGTCGATTAACGGACCTTGGCCCAAGCATGCTCATGTTCTATGGCAGGTAGGTCCGATTAAAGCTATGCGCCAGAGGCATGCTCGCCAGGAACACACCAATCAGAACTGCCGGGGGGCATGATGGTGAAATCAAAGCGTCTTTCATTTGAAACAGCGGGCTAAAAAGCGCCGAAGATCCACACGCTAATCATTAAACTCTGCGCTCCGACACCACTGGAGATCATGAATCCCCAGGTTTCGGCCCGTATATTCTCCAAGGGGCTGCCGCGCACCGCCTGCTTTGACGAACAGAGGCAAAGGCAGGTGTTATACGTAATGCTTGGGGAGGGCACCAACGGCCAAATGTTAGCTTCACGGCCTGGTCCCCGGCGAAACGCCATGGAACTAGTAGATGGGCTCAAACCAGAGGGAAATGTCTTAAAGAGATGGAACGCCTCACCTTGAGATCTTCTTTCACCCCACGCATCTTCATTGCGACCATTCCTTAATCGACTGTATAGTCTTTCCCTGGCCTCCAGCCGTCCTATCCTTAAAAATGCGTTTCTCTAACGCCGCCACTCTTTTGTCCGTTGCCTCACTGGCTAATGCCGCGCCAGCTGTCCATGGCCACCAGCACATGCATGCTGCCCGTCAACTGCCCGGTTTCGATGAAGGCTACCCCGCGATTCCTCCCACTGGCCATGAAGGCCATCACGCTCGTCAACTGCCTAGCGAGGGCTATCCCGCAATTCCCCCAGTTGCTCCCGTTACCCCTCCTGCTGATAACCCAATTGGATTCCCTGCCGTCCCTCCTCAGAGCGCTTCCAGGAAGGGTTTCCAGACTGGTACCTTCTTCGTGAACTGGGCCATCTATGCTCGCAAGTTCATGGTCACCGACCTTCCTGCTGAGCAGCTCACCAAGGTCAACTATGCTTTCGCCAACATCAACAACAGGACTGGCGAGATCATGCTCTCCGACGAGTGGGCTGACGTTCAGTTCCCCTACCCCGGTGATGTTGCTACCAACGGCAGCCAGCTGCTTGGTAACTTCAACCAGCTGTACAAGCTGAAGATGAAGAACCGCAACCTCAAGGTTGTCATCTCCGTCGGTGGATGGAGCTTCAGGAACAACTTCAAGCCCGCACTCGCCACCGATGCAGGCAGGAAGAAGTTCTGCGAGAGCTCTATCCAGCTGGTTGGAGACCTTGGCCTGGACGGTATCGACATCGACTACGAGTACCCCGAAGACAAGAAGGCGGCCCACAACCTTGCTAAGACTGTCAAGTACTGTCGCCAGGTCTTTGACAAGTACTCAGCCAAGTACTACAACGGCTACCGCTTCGCCATTGGCATCTCCTCTCCCGCTGGACCCCAGAACTACGAGATTTTCCCTCTTGCTGAGATTGACCAGTACGTTGACAACTACAACCTGATGGCCTTTGACTACCAGGGCCCCGGATTCTCCAACTTCACTGGCCACCTCAGCAACGTCTACCCAAGCAGGAACAACCCCAGGTCCACCAACGGCTGGAATGTCAAGACCAACTCCTTCACCCCCTTCAACACTGAGCGTGCCATCGCCTACTACAAGACCAAGATCGCCGACGCCAGCAAGATCCAGCTCGGAATGCCTCTGTACGGCCGCGGATTTGCCAACGTCGTAGACCCCAACCCTGCCGGCAACGGTATGGGTATGGTCTTCAACGGCTCCACTGCTGGAAGCTGGGAGGCTGGTGTCATTGACTACAAGCAGCTCCCCAAGGGCAACGCCACTCTCTACTCTGACTGGGATGTTCGTGGTGCCTGGACCTACGACCGCGTCGCCAAGGAGGTCATCTCCTTCGACACTCCTCAGGTTGCCGTATGGAAGACCCAGTACGTCAAGGAGCAGGGTCTTGGTGGTGCCTGGTTCTGGGAGTCCTCTGGTGACCGCCCCATCACTGACCCCAAGTCTCTTACCCGCACTGTCGTTGAGAACCTTGGTGGTGTTGCCAACTTCCAGCAGGACCGCAACAACCTTTACTACCCCAGGTCCAAGTACTACAACATCCGCAACGCTGCCGCTGTCGCTTAAGCGAAGAAAGTCTCTACGACATCTACTTTTTAGAGCTTGATTTTGGTAGCTTCATTGTGAATTGATTACCATTGTACATATGCACTCCATCGATGCACAAGGGTCCATGGCGTGTTGGGAGGTCACACCAGTGCGGTTTTAGCTTAGCGAAAACATTTATACCCCTTTATAGACATATACACAAAACTCTGCTTACCTCCAAAACATGTGCTCGCTCGCCACTCATCTTCACGTGCCTCATTGCACAGTTCCGCCGTGATCCGTAAGCGCCACACCACCATCCCCACCACGAGACAACAGCAATCTACCCACGATTCAAAACGGGACAAGACAACGTTTTGGATAAACCCTGTAAACAGTTCTCATTTGATGCACACTAACGGGCCATGACAAGTGCCCTTAGTACATAATAGGGTAGCTATTAGAATACGAGCCGGGCTTGTCAGTCATCATTCAGTTTCACGCCAACACCCGTTCGAACCATTGACATGCCTGCGATCTACCCTCGCGTACCTGCACATGCCTGGGCGCCAAGAAGGTCATATTGCAAATCATCAAATTGCCCCGCCGTAATCACTGGCCCCTGCAGCTGCGCGATGGCTGCCAGTAAGTTTGTGAGGAAAGTCGGTGGGTAGGGCAAGCTGGTCAAATACGCCACCGTGGGCGTGAGGATTGACGCTGAGATCTGGATGCGGGCTGCAGCCGGCAACGTTATGATTCCTTGTGCCATGTCGGCTAGCACCAAGTTGTTAGGCTCGTATTCGAGCTGCTGCTTTCCGATGCTTGCACCGGCGGAATTGAAAGCCTCAACAGTCACGTTGCATTCCAAGGGAATGTTTGCCGCGCCTTCGAGGTTCGTGGACGAACATCCAAAGTACAGTTGCCTCAACCTGACGCAGCCGCCGTTTTCGGGCGAAGGCGAGATGCTGCCGATAGCGGGCCTGATAATGAGTCCGACATTTATTCCGGATCTGGGACGGACGCCAGCGACAGGTGTGCCCAGCGCGCCGCCCGGCGTAGTGTAGCGGAAGGTGTCCCCGTATGCAAGGCCGTTGGTTGGTGGGACGGGAGCAGCTCCTGCAGCGCCGAGAGTGGAAGGGTAGGTATCAAACTGTGAAGAATTAGCATGTTGCAAGTAAAGTTGAAAGAAAGGGACACGCGTACGGTTTCCGTGATGGCGAAAGCCGAGGTGAAGAGCAGTGCCAAGGGTAGAAGGGAGCGTTGGAACATGATGAGCGGCTTGTATAGGAAAAGCAATCAACGAATTGGGTTGTCGATGGGATTGATGGTAAGAAGATCGATGATACTCTGGTATGAAAAAGATAATGTTCGGCATGCTCTGCTCTTTTATAGACATGGCGAGCTGTGTTACACAAAGATACCTTATGGTATTTCATCGCCCCTATACATGCCAATTTTTTTGCTTTTACATGGCTATTATGAGGCGTTTAGATCTAAGGCTGAAGTAATGGTTGTGAACCAATGGACACATCTGAGGTATCCACGGTGGTTCTGAAGGCGTTCTTTGTGTTACATCGATTTATCCTTTCTACCATGGTGGCTGGAACATTGTGTATGTGATGCCCTAGTGCCCGCGGAAAACAAATACTACGTAGAGAACTTGAATGAGTTGGAGAGCGAATTCCACACTGAAAGTCACTTTTCTACATCCATCTCTTGTGTTTTTAAATCTCAGGATCTCTAGATCAACATGTGTGAGTCTAGGATATTGATTTGTTCTATACATTGCAAGCAATCTGAGCTATGAATTTGGTATCAGGGGATATGCAAGAGGCGGGATCTAAGACATTTCCAATAGTTCAGGTGGGTGTTGATCGCATACGTCAGTATGCATCGGATCGGGCCAAGTGCACTAGAATGTATGAAGTAGGTGCGATTGGTGGACTGGCCATGGGGGCAAATCGAGGAAGCGTTCGAGTTGCATCTAATCATAAAAAAAAAGAACTCTATCGAGACATACTCAGAGGAAAAGTCAGAGTTTGGTCGGTGAGAACCCCGTGAAGATTACGTTATCGCAGTCGTGATGAGAGCCGCAGGGTAGATGCGGCTGATCCCGGACCCACCAGCGAGGTAGAACACTAAATGTGCATCTCTATCTCCATCATGAATGGCCTCATCGCTCGACACGCCAGTCACCTCTGCTTCCCACTCAAGTCTCCGTTCAGTAACACATCCATTCGCCTCCCCTTACGTGTAACGCGATCGGTCAACACGATGACGCAGCCCGTGCGACCCCGGCGGTTCGCTCCGCTGGACCCGGCCAAGAAGAAGGACGGGGATGACAGGCCGCTATTGAAAGGCATTGTATTTGACGTGGACGGCACATTATGTAATGAATCACCTGATACTCATAAGTAGGAAGGCGCTTTACTAATGCGCAGCAGGCTTGCCGCAAAATTATATGTTTGCAGAAATGCGGGCAGCTCTTGGCATTGAGAAGCCAACTGACATTCTCGACCACGTGTACTCGCTGCCCGAGGCCGAGCAGGAAGAGGCACAAGAGAAGATCCGCAACATCGAGCGCACTGCAATGAAGTCGCAACAGCCACAGGCCGGACTGGTTGAGCTCATGGACTATCTCGACTCGCGGGGTGTGAAGAAAGGAATCTGCACACGCAACTTCGACGCCCCCGTCACCCATTTGCTTACTACCTTTTTGCCAAAGTCAAAATTCAGCCCCATTGTGACGCGCGAGTTTAGACCGCCCAAGCCTGATCCTGCTGGTATCCTGCATATTGCTAAAGACTGGCAGCTTGAGGATGGAGGGAACAGCTTAATCATGGTGGGCGATTCTATCGACGATATGACTGCGGGGCATCGCGCCGGAGCTGCGACGGTTTTGCTGGTCAATGATGTGAACAGGCACCTATCGGAGCACGAGCACACGGATTTCGTTGTCAAGCGACTTGATGAGCTGATTGATGTTTTGGAGAACGGATTCGAAGGAAGGCAATGATGATTGCATGGACATTGACGGTCTCTACGAGAAGCTATGTGCAACTATCGAAGATTGCCTACCTGATGAAACGATATTTTAGACACATCAAGCCGAGGAACATTATTTTGTGCAATGTCGTATTTTCGTCCACGACCCCATGCAGTACCTGTTTTTCGGGACGCGGTGACACAGCAGCCATGCAGCAAGGTCTGGCTCCCATGACTCGCACCTGTTTGCATGGGCATGTTATACGCCGACCTATTCCCCAACCTCGGTATGTGGCGCCGTCTGTAGCGAGAGGAGCAGACCCGCTTGCCGCCCGTAACCCAAACGCCACGCGGCTAATCCTCCACCCATCTCAAGCTTTTAGCACACACGACCAAGCTCGTCGAGCCATCTACAAGCTTCTGACAGTCATGGTCCGACACATTGACGTTTGTGGTGTATCACACTATGCTGACAGCCATTTATAGTCTGTCCGGGATCTTGCGGCTCAGTATACAATCAATGCACGCAACTTAGATGACCAACCATATACCCGTCAAAATACCCGGCTTACGCCTTGACAGATATTAAGTCAGCCCGTTCCTCGTCAACCATAACGTGCCTGAGTCATTAGAAGGACAGCGGAATAAATTGCAAACTCATAGCTGAAGTCGTGTTGCAACTGTCAGGGCGGCCGTTTTGGAGGCCCTGAGGGCGGTTTGTTTCATGTCCCGCCAATCCGGGACCAAGACCTCAGAATCGGTTGTTTCTGGGGCCCTACTCGTGTCCACTGACAGGACGACGGCTGATCTTCTTCATGGGGCCAACTAGCTAAATGCAGTCACTATGATGCCCGGGCCATTTGTTAAGATCGTCTGTTTATTCTACCTGTCTGGCCTCTTGGCAGTGACTACTATAATTACGGCAAGAGGCCCTGCAGAGGCAACTGCTTCACCCCACCGCTGACTCCTGCCGCCAAGGGTCCAAGGGGAGTAAGAGGCCTTTATGCGTCTTTGCATCTTCTGGGTCCACCACTGTCAACTCTTGCTCCCGACTGGCGAGTCATAACATACCCGAAACGACCAATTTCGGTGGTCTATTGATTACCTTCTTCGGCATCGTTACCATCGCCAACAAGAATGAAGTGCAGTATTATCCTCGCAAGCCTTCTGACCGTTAGCGGTAGCCGCGCTGCAAGCACCTCTCACATCGAGGGCGAGGTTGTTGAGCGCCTACACGGAATTCCGGAAGGATGGACTGAAGTTGGTGCTCCGCATCCGGACCAGAAGCTGCGCTTCCGCATTGCAGTGCGGTCGGTGAGTAATTGCGGTTGCATCTCAAAATGCAAAGTTGGCAACGCTATATGCTGACCACTATAGGCGGATCCCGAATTGCTTGAAAGGACTCTCATGGAGGTCTCCTCTCCCAGCCATCCTCGCTACGGACAACACTTGAAGCGACACGAGCTCAAAGACCTCGTAAAGCCGCGAGAAAGTTCAACATCTAATATCATCCGTTGGCTCGAGCAGTCTGGCGTGGAATCAAGAGATATCCAGAATAACGGAGAATGGATCAACTTTTACGTTCCCGTCAAGCGCGCTGAGCAGATGATGGAAACTACCTTCAAGACCTACCAGAGCGGTTCCCGGACCGATATCAAGAGGATCCGCTCTCTGGGCTACTCAGTACCAAAGCATGTGCGAGATGACATTGATATCATCCAACCAACTACACGCTTTGGTGAGATCCACTCGCAACACAGCCAAATATCGAGTAAAAAGGTAGTTCCTCTCTCAAAGCTTGCTGTCAATGCCACATGCAACGATATGATTACTCCTGATTGTCTTGCGGAACTCTACAACTTCAAGAACTACAGGCCCAACAGTGCCAACGTTACAATTGGGGTTACCGGCTTCCTAGAGCAATATGCGCAATTTGCCGATTGGTCGAAGTTTGTCAGCTTATTTGCGCCAAAGGCAGCCGGTACTACGTTCGGAGTCACGCGTGTAAACAATGGGCCTTTCATCCAAAACGCCAGTGACCCCAATTACGAAGCCAACTTGGACGTCCAGTACACTGCAGGCCTCGTTGCGCCCGCTATCAAAACACAGTTCTATAGCGTTCCTGGCCGCGGAGAACTGGTTCCTGATATTGATGCGCCTGCTCAGTCTGGCAACTACAATGAGCCGTATCTGGATTTCTTCACGTATATCGCTGATCTGGAAGATGATGAACTGCCAGACGTGTTGGCAACTTCTTACGGTGAGAACGAGCAAAGTGTGCCTCCTGCATACGCAAAGAAGGTCTGTGACTTGATCGGCCAGATAGGTACCCGTGGTGTCTCGGTCATCTTTGCGAGCGGTGATAGTGGTCCTGGTTCTGCATGCCAATCCAATGATGGAAAAAACACGACACGTTTCTTGCCCATCTTCCCCGCTGCCTGCCCTTACGTCACCTCAGTGGGTGGTACCACAGGTATTTCACCGGAAGCAGCCGTTGGTTTGTCTTCTGGTGGCTTCTCTGATCTTTGGCCTCGGCCTGCGTACCAGGACAAAGCTGTGTCTGCATACCTCGAGAAGCTTGGCGACCGCTGGAAAGGTTTCTACAACCCTCAGGGACGCGGATTTCCAGACGTTGCGGCCCAAGCCCAAAATTTCATGATTTTTGACAGGGGCCAGATGGAATCAATTGGAGGAACGAGCGCTGCATCGCCTGCTTTTGCGTCTGTGATTGCCCTTTTGAACAACGCTCGCAAAGGGGCTGGTATGCCTTCGCTGGGATTCTTGAATCCGTGGATCTATGAGCAAGGCTACAAGGGTCTGAACGACATTGCTGAGGGTGGCTCGCGTGGTTGCACTGGTAGATCTAAGTACTCGAAACTGATCGCCACCTGGGTACCCTATGCTGGTTGGAATGCCACGGAGGGATGGGACCCAGTGACTGGCCATGGTACACCTGACTTTGAGGAACTACTCAAGCTCGCAATCATGCCAAAGAGCGAGCGTCGCATTCGTCGTGGTGGCCTCGGTGGCTAAGCCTAGACGATGTTTTGCAGCAAGTATGAACATCGAAGGACCTGGCAAGCTTTTCGAGCGTTGTGAGATGAGATGCACCTGGACTAGATAGACATATTACCTAAGAATTCTTATGCAAATTTTCACAGTCTGCTGTATAATTCTGTTCCTTTAGAATTATGGTGAAGAATAAGTTAATAACGCGAAGATAGAGCTGCTACACGTCACAAGATAGCGAAACAATGACTAGGGAAGCATCACGTGACATAAGCCACACCTGAGTACCAAGTGGCGTTTACCGTTGCCGAGACTTGCAACTTAACCTCAACCTCCGGTTTCACCACATTGCATACACGAATACGGCATCTGCTCACGTCGAAAACCGGCGCATTCCTGTTGCTACTAGAGCTTACGCCACGCTACCGAGCGCTACCTGGCCGAATTTCTCGAGCTTCCTCATCCGGTTAATGCATCCAACACCGGTCTCTGCCAAAACCCGACAAGCATTCGCCACGGTGCTTGATCCCTCGCCAGCCATGCGGATGAAGACACTAAACAGGATGGGCCTGCTGCGCCCCTGGCCCAATCATTATCTGCGCCTATCTGTTGCGCCTCACGGAGAATCTGCGCATTGAGCGCACAGAGAATTTGCGTCCCCGCCCGAGGAACAAAGATAAGAGTGGGTTCTTTTACATTAGCAAAGAGATTGGATCGCCCGGTTGCTATCACAGAATTTGCGGAGTGGGCCTGGCATTGCTTGAAGGCCGTAGCGGAGTGCATGGCGTGGCTTGTGGAAGCTTTTGTGCTGTTAGTCTCGGTCCATCCGGTACCGTCGGGAGGTCATTCGCCCAACAAATGCGCCTCCACTATTCCGACCCTGGTGCCTGGTCCGTCAGTGTGGACCATAGTTATATCAACGCTCCATTATGTCCGGCTGCATATGTTGGAGGGTAGCTGGGTCTGGATGGACATTGGTGAGCATGCTGCCACCCCGCGTAGGACCGATTGTGTACCCTGAGAGTCATGTCCGACCTGTGGCCCGGTTAAACCACACCACGCGACTATGGGCTCACGCCTGCCTAACCGGGCAAAGAGCGGCGCTTCTTTTTGTTAAGCTTTACCCGCCAATGTCCAAGTACAGCGAGATAGGTGCCGTCTTGCCTGCAGGGTAGCTCCGTAGTGATGTCAGACTTGAGTGCGCTGCCAGTACTTGAAGAAGGTGATGCGCCCGCATGCGTACCTTTTCTCTTCTTTTTTTACGGCCATTGATAGTCACAGCTCGAGCTTGACTAGTAGTCAATTCCGGCATTCTCAGACTGAAGCAAGTCAACATGCAGCTTCTTTCAATCATCGCTGTGTGCGGCCTTACGGCCAGTGTTTCGGCACGAAGCGCTCGTTCTGTCGGCAAGAAGGTCGAACTTCCTCGTCCTCGCCTCACCATCCCAGTGCAGAACCTACACCCTCACAAGCGCGAGACTGGTCGCATTATCAACACTGAGGCTTCAAAGTGTATGTACTGGCAACACAGTGTGAGGGAGAGATTAGCTGACAATATGTAGCTTTTGCCGTCAATGGCTCTGCAGGCGCCATTCCCCAGGTCAACTTTGACATTGGCGAGTCGTACGCCGGTCTTCTCCCCATTAGCAGCGCTGCCAACGAGACCTCTGAGCTTTACTTCTGGTTCTTCCCTTCGCATAACCCCAATGCCACCGACGAAATCACCATCTGGCTGAACGGTAAGCAAATCCCAGTTTTTACTCCAGAATTCTTCTAACAACGCGTTTAGGTGGCCCTGGTTGCTCCTCACTCGAAGGTTTTCTCCAGGAAAACGGTCCCATCTCCTGGCAATACGGCTCCGGCCCCGGTCCTGTTTACAACCCCTGGAACTGGGCAAACCTCACCAACATGGTCTGGGTTGAGCAGCCCGTCGGCACTGGTTTCACCCAGGGCAAGCCTACTGCTACTAGCCAGGAGGAGATTGCTGAGGAGTTCCTTGGCTTTTTCAAGAACTTCGTCAACACTTTCGGTCTGCAGAACCGCAAGGTGTACATCACTGGCGAGTCGTACGCCGGACGCTACGTCCCCTACATCGCCGACGCCATGTTGAGCAAGAATGACTCCAAGTACTACGACGTCAAGGGTGTCATGTTCTACGACCCCAGTATCGCCGAGGACGTTCTTCTCGAGGACGTCCCCGCCGTTCCCTTCGTCGACAAGTGGGCCGGTCTCTTCAACTTCAACCAGAGCTTCATGGACGACATCCACAACCGCTCCGAAGCCTGCGGCTACAACGAGTACATGGAGAAGTACCTTACTTTCCCTCCTCCCAGCAAGCTTCCCTTACCCGCGAAGAACGCCAGTGACGAGGGCTGCTCCCTCTGGCAAGACATCTACAACGCCGTCTTCTTCACCAACCCTTGCTTTGACGTCTACGCCATCGCAACCACTTGCCCTCTGCTCTGGGACCCCCTCGGTTTCCCCGGCTCCTTCGACTACCTGCCTCCCAACACGGAAATCTACTTCAACCGCAGCGACGTCCAAAAGGCTATCAACGCGCCCATCCAGCCCTGGGCCGAATGCTCAAACGGTGTTCTCGACACTGATACCTCGCCTCAGTCTTCCTGGGAAGTCATTCCCCGCATCATCGATCAGCTCGACCGCACTATCATCGCCCACGGAGAACTCGACTACATCCTCCTTTTCAACGGTACTCTCATGGCTATCCAGAACATGACTTGGGGCGGCATGCAGGGATTCCAGAAGCCTCCCACTGACGACTTTTACGTCCCATACCACGATGATCTCAGCTTGACTAGTTTGAGCGCAAAGGGCCTTATGGGCAAGACGATTACCGAGCGTAAGCTTACGTATGTGCAGCAGGCTATGAGCGGTCACATGGTGCCGCAGTACCAGCCTAGCAGTGCGTACAGGCAGTTGGAGTTCTTGCTCGGCAGGATTGAGAGCTTGACTAGCCGAGTTCCTTTCACTACGCTGCCTTCGTACCCTCAGAGCAATGCCACTAGCATTGGGGAGAAGAGGGATCTCGCTGTTATGGGACACGAGTTCAAGAAGTGGTTTTAGAAGAAGAAATCACATGCTTCTGAGAAACATTTTATATGAGCGTTAATGTTATAATGTCAATTGATGAGAATCAACAAAAAACGGAAGTTTCTACTTGGTTGCTATGTGAAAGTGATATGTACATCATCATCCTGCAACATTCTCAACTGCTTTGCTACCATCCCTGCCCACCACACCTTCATGTCTCTCTGCCTTGGCCGCAGGTACATCAGCAAATATCTTGGTAATGGCCTCGATAGTCGTGTTACCCCCACTAAACACAATACCCACATTCCAGCCCTTGTCCCCGGCCTCCCGCTGCACCATGTTTCTAAAGTTCTCATTGTACAGCACAGTCGCCAGCCCGACGACCGCCGAGGGCTCCACGAAGCACTTCATGCGCTCCAGCACAAGTTTCATGGCATCCTTGATATTCTGCTCGGTGACGGCGTACAAGCCCTGGACATAGTCGGGATTAGAAATAACGCTCCACGTGTGGTCGCCAAGCGGCGTCCGCAATCCATCGGCTATAGTCAGCGTTTTCACGCTCGTAACGCGCTGGCCGGCTGCAACGCCTCGGCGTGCATCGTCGCCGCCTTGGAAACTGGGTTCTGCGCCAAAGACACGGATCCCGGTGCCGTGCAGCGCGACGGCAATGCCGCTGAGCATGCCGCCACCGCCACAGGGTGCAATGACTGCATCGAGTTTGTTGCTGCCGGGTGCCGAAGTACCGCCTTGAGCGAGCAGCTTCGTGACCTGTTCTTGGATTTCAAGGGCCATTGTGCCTTGACCGAGGATGATGTTTGGGTGGTCATACGGCGGGATAAGAGTTGCGCCCGTGTCTTTGATCACGTCTGCAACGACAGCCTCGCGCTCTGTGCTGGTGGAGCCCGAGAAATGGACATTAGCATTCTGGGCCTGGGTGCCAGCGATCTTGGAGGGCGTGGAGATGGACGGCATTACTATGTGCGCGGGAATGGAAAAGGTGCGGGCTGCGAGGGCAAGTGCTTGCGCATGGTTTCCTGAAGAAAGTTGTTAGAAGATGCTTTAAAAAACAGTAATAGATAGTACGGAGAACATACCACTGCTATGTGTGACTACGCCCTTTTTTCTGACTTCCTCCAGTCCTTCCTTCTCAATCAATCGTGTGACTGCATGGAATGCGCCTCGGACTTTGAATGCGCCAATGCGCTGGAAATTCTCACACTTGAAAAAGAGATTGACTTTGGGCTTCGAAGGTTCTTGGCCTTCCCATTGCGTGCCTTGCAGCGCTTCAGCTGTCTGCGGCGTGGAGGCGAGGTTTGTCAGCGTAGTGTTGGTTAACACGGGTGTATCGTGGATATGAGGGTTTATCAAAGCACGAGCGGCTTCGACAGATGGGCGCGTTAGGGAGGGATGAAGTGACGGGGATGCCATTGTTGCGAGCGGACAAGGGAAGAAGAATTGTTGAGAAACATTTTCGGTAGGATTGTAGGAAGGAGCAGGCAGCGACTTGGTAATACGTGGATGGCGGGGACAGCGTAGTGGGGGAGGTATGGCGCGAGTCACCTTGCAACCGCGGCTTCTAAATTGGCCAATGACACGGCGCTTTCTCCGCGATTTTAGACTACTCCACAGCACCAGGCTGTACTGTACTGTCTCCAATCTTGTCGCTGTTATTTCGGAAATACCACCTGTCGACATGATTGTCAGACCTAGGACCTCCACTTTTAGCCGTCTCTTCTATCTACATTAAGATCGACAGCGTCACTCTGATCGGCCTGTTCGCCCCATCGAGGCTCTTGTGCGGATCACTACTGGCCCAGTTATCGGATTACCAGGTAGTCCGAATATTGTCATTGCACTCCATACAGCAATTCGAAAGTCATGTGAGGCCAGTGACAAGAGTCACACAATGATGGGCAAAGTGATGAAGTTGATTCCATTTCAGCGTTGTCTCAACAACATCAGACTATTACATGTGTGTACAGTGGGCCTAAGCTTAGCCAGCGAGCCATATTACCATTACCATTACCACCAGATGTTAATACCCATAACCATTCGTGACCCTCTACAGGCCGATAGCATTTCCCAGCTCAGGATACCACTCCTTGGTCGTCATGGTCGGCTCGTCAGGGTGACGGTTGATATTGCTGATCATCAGCTTCACCTCTGCAGCACGCACCAAATATCCGGCAGAGCGATACAGGTTCAGCGACGCCTGAACATTTGGATTGCGAAAGCACTCGGTGATGTGGAGATCGAGGACTTTGAGCGAAGTCATGTTGTCAGTCAGAAGGCGGAGGATGCGTGCACCTGGACAGAAGTAAGAAAGCTCGGCAGTTGATTCGAAAAAGTGGACTTCGTGTGGAGGGGCGCGGTCGCAGGCCCCTCCATCACCGGCTGCAAATTCAATCCATGAATCGGCGAGGTAGATCTGGAGCTTGACGTGACGAAGCAAGTGGAAGGTCCAGCTAGGGGGCAGAGGAGGGCCTCTGTGAACTCCATGAGCAGTCCAGTAGTCCGGAAACCTAGTAGGAAATGAGAATTCGAATTCGTTGATTTGGTAGAAGACCCATTTGGCAAGTTCGGCAAAGTGACGAGAGGTTCGAAGAAGCTTGGAGTACATGCCGACCTTGACCATGAAGTGGAACCATTTCGTATCAATGACTCCCTTGGGGTTGAGGAGGGCGTAGGTGAATATCTTCTCAAGCACTTCGTTGGGAAAGATGAGAAATTGGGGAGGATCGGGTTCAACCATGGTGATGGCTGTCGGGGAAGACATTTGCCGAAGATGGATTTCCGATGTAGGCTGGAGAGACTTGCGAGATGTGGAGAATTGAATGAAGAGTATGAGCTTGAAATGGGTGTCCTGTTGACAGGTTGTAATTTCAAGTTGAAGAAAGCCGATTGAGGCGAGGAGCTGCGGTCTTATATAGACTGGATGGAGAAGCTCTGACCTGCAGAGAAGCCGACTTTCTTTAGGGATGAATGATGAACGCTGCAATTCTGAAGGTGGCAAGTCGTGAATCATGAGACAAGGAAAAGCCGCGTATCGGACCCGGCGTTCGTGATTCGCTTCAAGTCGATGAAGGAAGCTTTTCCACATTGTTTCACTCTCTTGAAAATATTTTTCTTGCGCTTTGGGAACTCCAAAGCTTACATAACATTCTCTCATATTTGATTGTTGGTGAAAGGACTGGTGGCTGTGTACCGGCAGTAGTGATTGTTAGCTGGACGGTGAATGAATAACCGGTGATGATTTTCTTAACAGGAAAGAATTGATATCTTTGGCAGTGCTGAGGCGAAAGTCGGCTCCTATTTGTCTGTGGCTTCTGATGCTGGTGAAGGAAAAAGTTTGGCATTCGGAATTTGCCGACGCTCTTTGAGAAGGAAGTGAAAGTGGGAAGCTCTTGCTTGATGCGTCTCGGCGCGGCGCTCCAGCTGCAGACGGCACAAGCTATGGAGACTCCATATGGAGAGCTCCTCGGCGCGCGAATTTGGACTGTTTCTGCCGGGGCGGTAGCAATATTGACTCTTGAAAATGATATCCACGGCATGCAGTGACACCTAGTCGCTTTCTAAGTTCAAGTGATGACCAGAGGATCATGTGTTTAGAGCAGCGACGTAGCGTGCGAATTGAAATAAGAGTCGAGACAGTAAACATCAGCACCATAATAAAATGAACGGAACAGTCATTCGCAGTCGAATTCTGCGGCATGCTAGTCGAGATGAAAATTAGTATACAGTACAGGCAACAGCTGTACTGAGATCAGCTAGCAGTGCGTACCGCCTTTACGGCCAAAGTCCCAATCTAGAGGCATAGCGGGCTGATCAGATCATCAGCGAAAGAGCCGAGCAGCAGCTTCTGTTTATTCCAGAATCACTGGATGTAGAGGAAAAGGCAAAGGTTGAGGGATTGGAAGACCCTATGCGAGGCTTGACTTCCGGGCGGCCCATGCACGCTAACGATGGCGTCTCCGCTGCCGGTCATGACTGCTCGCAGTCATCCTACCTTGCTCCAGCAACCATTCGCCAATTTATATGCACGATAGCACCGAGGTCGCCTTGTGATGCTATGACCAAGAGGTCTCATGCCAGTATATCCGCCTCGCATGCAGAGCCTCAGGAGCGACAGACGTCATATGATGGCGAAGGCAGCGCCAGCCATGAGGATGGCGACGGATCCTCGCTGAAAAAGGCGCGCTCTTTCATGGCCACTCTCGTAAGTCGGATCGCATATCAATTCCAAGTAAGACTGACAAGGACAGGCCTGCGACGTGTGTAGGTCGAGAAAAACAAGATGCGACGAGGACCGGCCAAAATGTGGCTATTGCAGAACCATGAACTTGGAGTGCACTTACCAAGCACCGCGCGCAACCAAGAAAGATCAATCCATGGCGGTAGCTATAAATGCTATTCGAAGGCTCGAGTCCAAAATCGAAGATCTCACTGCGGCTATCAATGCTCCAAAGGCTGCGCCCACGTTGCCGCCTTCTCCAGCAGGACCCATCTTTGACCATCACTCGCCTCTGGCAACTTTCTCTCAGCCTAGTCCCGGGACCCATGTCGCAACCGCAACTTCAAACAGCTTTCATGGCAGCAGGCTCAGTATACACGAGCCTGCAATGTCCCCGCAAGTTGTGGGGACCCCAGGCAAAAGCCCTTTTCCCCTCCCAGAGGTACAGGGTGCAGTGGATCTCTCCTTCAGTCAGCACCGGGTTGCTTTGTGGACTGCCGTGCAACAGATCCTCCCCGCATCATTCGTCTTGGCGCGCAAGGAGCTTCCGGAAGACTACATTGTCGAAATTGAAAATCAGAGACTGCCCCTACCAATGCATATTGATCGTCCGTACGGTACGAGTCCTGACAGTTGGTTGATGAGTCTTCCGCAATCGGCAGTAAAAGGCCTCGCAGATGCGTACTTTGCCGTCTTTCACCGCAACACGCCAATACTTGACAAGTATCATTTCTTCTCCAGCACTCTAGGTATTGCTATGGAAAACGAGTTTGGGTATGACATTGAGTCTGCTTTGGTACTCAACGTACTGGCGCTGGGATGCTTGGCGGTCAAGGCGCATGAGGAAGGTGACTTTAGTCTTCCCTCTCGCCACGCGACAACGGGACGTGGCTTTGTACATCCCGAATGGTATGAGCTCATCACTGATGAACCTCCGGGCCTCAAGTTCTTCAATGAAGCCCGGAAACGCTTTGGGTTTCTCATGTGTCAGACCGACATTCAAGCTGGTCAGTTTTACATGCTGTCAACGCTCTACTATGCTCAAATTTTGCGACCATTGGATTCGTGGACTACAGTGAACAGGGCTGCGTTGTGCTGCGCAAGCATTCTCACGCGCACATCAACCGTCGACTATGATACGTGGGAGGGCGACATGCTGTCGAGGCTCTTCTGGTGCACTTTGATGTACGAGACGGTGATTATTCAAGAGCTGGACGGGCTTCCTCACAGCGGGCTTCTGGATTATGAACCAGACATTCCGCTGCCAAAGTTCACACATTGTCCACGACCTAAGACATCGATATCAGGTCTGCTCACTGATGAGGACGATTCTCTGTTCAACTTCCACTTCCTCGCTCAAGCCGCGCACCGCATTATCCTCACGCGGGTGAAGCAGAGCCTGTACACGTTTGCGGAGAAGGAAGGATACCCAAGCGCCAGCCTAACTGCAGAAATGCATCATCAGCTGGAGCAGTGGCGAGAGAATCTCCCACCAACGCTGCAGTTCTCTGACAGTGATGATGCCAGCGACTCAGTTAGCCCCGCACATGTCATTGCCAAAGCCATGCTCCGGAGTCGCTACCTTGTCGCAAAGTTTCACATTGGACGGCCGTTTCTCTACAAAGCGCTCCACGCGCCGGCGTACACCAATGAGGCCGAGTACGCGGAAGTGCGTGAGGGCCTGCGGGGTGGCATGTATTGGCCGACAACCATGGGACTGTGTACGCAGATGCTGTCAGCTCTGCCCATAAAGTTTGGGTGGTGCTGTCAGTGCTTTGGCCAGGTACTGCTGTTCCACGCGGTAGCGCGCTGTGGCAACCCAAAGTTGCGCGAGACGTTACCTGAGGGCTGGCAGGAGTGGGTGGGCATCATGATGACGCTGATTAAGAGCTGCGCCAGAAGGAGTCCTGGCATTGCGAAAGACTACGAACTTCTGCGGCTGTTGGACGTTTAATGGCGTGTCTACTAGAAACTATCACGGTTCGGCGGGGTATACCTGACGTCGGTACGAGTCGCGGGATCCAACGGTCGCGCACAGTGACAGCGTCCCAACAAGATTACACAGCAAAGGGCTGCATTACTGCGCCATAGGTGACGCGGTGGCACAGGTTGCAGAACTCGGGGCCAATGGTGGCGGTCTAGACGGGGGGGCAGAGTAGGCGCTCTGGTATACGCTGAGGCTGGTGAGTCGTGCCTGAATGGACACGGGGTTTCAGGTGCAGGGTGGTCCTGGCGGCCATCATTCCATTTTAAGCTGAGTACGAGCAGAGCTTGCGTGTACATCGTGATTACCACATACGCTTGTTGTACTTTGGCTAGTGTACGCGACTGGAAATGCGAAAAAGGGGTCCGGTAGTGGTGCGCGTTGCGAACGCCAAACTTGCAACCAGGGTATCGAGTCGTAGTAAAACGATTGCAGCGCCACAGGATCTTTATCGGGAGCCATGCCATAATCCCTCCCAGTCCTCCGCTCTGATCGACAATTTGCAGCGTCGAGGCGGCGAGGCGTCAAGGCGTTTCAGCCCTCTCGGGGGCGGCAGCTAGCCCCGATCCACCCGCGCTAAGCCCGTTTTAGGCGTAAGTCTCCTGCTGCTGGGACAAGGGTATCACAACTGCGGTCTGACGGCCATTCTCCTTTGGAAACACACTACGACATCTTTCTTACGCTCCTTTTGTCTTCCCATTCCTGCCTGCCTGTCTCTTTTCTGCCAGCACCCCGCCCGTTGCTGCGTTTCACTCCGGCGTCTCACCACCTTGTTTGGTCGCTATTCGAAATATATCTTTGGCGCCGCGCCGCTGTCTTCCGTTTATTTGTTGCCTCGCGGGTCCTGTGCTGTTGTATGCCACGCTTTGTCGATTCAAATCACCACATCACCCCGACGGCCTCTCGCGGCATACCTTGAGGCGTGCGCATTGTACATACGCCTTGAGCAGGCTTTAGCGCAGAAGCGAAACGATTGCAAAGTCTGCCGGTGCCAGAGTCGAGCGGAATTCCAAGAACCGGACCGGAACGCTCCGTAAGGCGCTGAACGCCTTCCCATCGCTTCAATACTTGAGCAATCAGCACCAGTCATGGGCGAATACAATTACCAGTCGCTGGCCAACATGGGGCCGCAAGGCCGGTGGCGCCGCGTCTTGCTGATTGCCTTGGTCCCCATGGTGGTGGCATTTATTTACTACAGCACTCCTACTTCATACATGCCAGCCGGTCTGACTTCAGCACCGTAAGAAACCCCTTCCTTCGAAAGCCTGAACCTATCTGACATGCGCCAGGTATCCGCACACTCAAAACATAACCCTTCCAAAAGACGACCTATCCATGGCGACAATAATAAAAGCCCTCTACGGTCCGATAGTACACCCGATAGACGCCGCAAACTTTACAGACGAAGATGGAGATGTATACAGACTGCCTGGAGAACCAAGATTTAAGAGCCCGCTGGGGAAGAAGGTGCTCATTTTGGATATCGACAGCAGACCCTTGACCGACGAGGGCCAGCTGATGAACCAACACTTGAAGTGGAAGGGAATGCGATCCCTTTCCGCTGGTATGCTGGGCCACTACATGTTTGGTACGTATTCTGAAAGTGGGGGTGACAGGCCGCACATGGACTCGCAATGCGCATTGAAGGGCTTGGCTAACATTTGACAGCCCAAATCCACGGTTACGACTACAAATTCATTCGTGCACCAGACTATGCAGACCGCTGGGGCACGTGGGTCAAGGTACCCATGATGAAGGAAGCCCTCAAGACTCACGAATACATTGTCTTTATGGACTCAGACGTCATGTTCCACTACCCCCACCTTCCGCTCGAATGGCTCCTGAACTACTGGAACATGACCGACGACACGCTTGCAATGATGTCAATTGATCCGAATGAGCCGCAAAACTATGACGAACGGGGCAACCGCTACCTCAACACTGGGTTCGTCATTGCGCGTCAGAGCAAGCGTACACAGGAGATGTACAAGGCCTGGGCCGAGTGCCCCTCCGAGACACGCTACAAGGGCTGCGCAAAATGGAAAAAGGGTTGGGCACACGAGCAGGCCGCATTCGGAAACTACCTGCGCTACGACTACGACCGCCCCAACGATATCCGTGTCCTTCCTTGCGTCGAAGCTAATGGCGCACCTGAAGCAGAGAAGCGCGGTGGCTGCAAGGGTGTCTTTGTGCGCCACTTTTGGGTCGACAAGGGCCTTGTCGCAAAGAACCTCGCAGACAATGTAATGCAGTACTTCCTGCCCCGCCTCCACGAAGCATACCTCGGCTCCGCGAACGAGCACATTGTTGACGCAAAGGGCTTCAGGCTGGAGGGCGCAGAGCTGATTGAAATGACCGAGGCGGAGAAAGAGGCGGCAAAGAAGGAGAAGGGAAAGAACCAGAAGGATGAGGGCTGGTAGAATGGGTCCTTTGCTCCCGCTCCAGTTCTTCTTCCTCTTGTACTCTCAGATTAATGGCCTTTTTTGTTGTCGTCTCTTGTAAGATGACGCTTTTTTGATGTCTCTCTCTCTCTGTCTCTCTTGCTTTTCAAAAGCTACGTTAGCGAAACAGCTTTTTTGCGCTCTTGTACGCATTCAGGTTTTGACTGCTTATACCATTTCATCAAATGACCTCTACTATAGACAGCTAGCGTGCAAACCATCTTTAAACTCGGAGGGGTGGGAGGGTCTGGTTTTTGGGGAGGATTTGGTTTTGATTATGGGAATTGGATTAGAGATTGAGGATTGATTCACGTTTTTTTTTTCCTTTAAAGAATCTACGGTAGTGGAGTGCAAGAATGAAAAAAAAAATCTGCATAAAGACATCTGTTTGCAACTCTTCCTTCCATCCCGCCATGAGTCAGTGGCGTCGCGATTTTTCTTTTCTTTTCTCCATCAAGCAGGTGTGGAAGGGTGTAGTGGGGGTACAGTTTGGACGACGAAGTGTAGATCCATATTTTTTGAGAGAAGGAGAACAGGTGGAAAGGGGTGCCAGTACAGAGAAACCAACGGTATACAGAGATCAGCGGTACTGCTTGTGGATCCATTCCTTCTTGTCTGTATCCTTTGCTAATTACTCGTTTTCCACTGCATTGCCATCCGGAACACACCACCTTCCCTCCTTTCCCTTCCACATCAACCGCCTATCTGCAAGCCCTTCGTACTCTTCCTTACAACCTCCCCAAAAACATCACTATGCCTATAACATTTCTTGGAACAGCGCTCATACCCCACCTCAACAATAACCTTGACTTTCTTAGCCTTTAACGGAATCTCGAATTCGTCTAGCGATTTCTTCGTTGCTTCGAGTTTGGCAGGATGAATACAGCATCCCTCGTGATTCCGGACACCGTTTTTATCCATGTCGTCTGCTTCGTTGCTATCCCACATCTGGACGTGGATGGTAAGCGTGTGCAGGTTTGTGAAGAAGGATTGCCATGCTTTGGCATCACTGTTTTCCTCGACGATAGCAACATCATCTCCATCATCTTTCAAAGAGATATTCGGTTCCGCAGTACCACCAACCGACTCGCTACGTTTCGCCAATGACCGCTTTAGAATCTGAGGCTCATCACTAAACCCCTCTTGCAACCTCCCATATCCTGCTTTCAAACACGTGCTGATCATCAAATGCCGTATTCTCTTTGCACAACCCTCCTTTGGGCGCCGGAAATTATTCGACCACCCGTTCGTGATGTTGAGGCAAAATGTGTTTTGCTGGTAGTACGTTTCCTGTGCTAGCGTTGCCAAGAGCGTGTTCTTGGTTGCAATGAGGGGAGCCAAGATGTTCCGGAGACACAGCTGGTGCGATGTGTTTCCTGGCACTGTGTGCCAAGTCATGTACTTGTTGTAGTAGATTTCTTGGCCAGAGGGGAGGAGGTGCGATAGTACTTTTAGCTTGAGTTCGGTGGGGAGGCGCGGCCACAAGTGGAAGGTGGTGGTGGGTCCCGTGGGTTCCGATCTGTGGTTTGCGGGGTGTAAGTGGGTATCTGAAGATGACGCTGCCATGTTGCTTTTGGGGATGATGCAGTTGTTTTTGAAGAATTTTAGTTTAGAAACTTGAGTGAGTGCGAATGTTTGAATGAACAGGGTTTCTGTGATGATTTTTTGACAGTTTTTTGCGTTGCGGCGTTCGTGAGGGGTTGAGAGTAAGCAGTAATGTAAGGCGGAGTCGGGCGGAAGACGGCTATAAGAAGTACGCTTCTGCTAGTAGCGCCTTCTCGCGCATTACAACTACATGCTCACAGAAAACAGAACAAGATAAAGAGAAGACAAAGTGTGCATACTTGACAGCCTTGCCGCTGATGGAACAGTGCTACGAGCGCGTGAAGCCTCTCAGTCGACATGGATGTCTCCGGGTTTGGTGCATACGGCTGGATGAAGTACAGAACAACTAGCAGCTGTTTCTTGGAGGTAACGGTCGCGCCGTCGCTGAATTCATTGCCAACGATCAATTCTTGTCTTTCATATTAACGGCATGCGAGGGTCAAGGTAGACGGACACTCTATTGAAGTTCTCTCAGACATTCTCGTCTGAGCGGGTCTTGACATATTCGGCAACTTGAGCTTTGTCGAGTTAGGCGTAATTGATGACCTTAGTGTACTCCAGGCTTAGGCTACGCTACAATACATCATCACTCCTATAGAGATGTTCAGTCCAATCTCGTGCCGTGCTGGAGCTTATGTTTGGCCGGAAGCCGAACCGAACCCCGCCTTCAATGGCGTATAGGATTCTGGTCAACTGACTTGTGGATTGTTCCATCAATCCTTCGTGCCAAGTGCTACGCCGTAATGTATTACCCAACCTATGAGAGCGTTCCTACAAACCTTGGAATCTTGGCCCCGTTCGTTGCAACAGCCATCAACACAGTGGGATACGGCATCGAGAATCATGTAGATTCGATATTAGACTACCTTTTCAACGGTCCGTCAAGAGTGGACAATGCTTGAGCACTGTAGGACAAAACAGGCAGATTGCTTCAACGTGGACGAAGATCAAAATTACTCGGTATGCCTCCACAAGCTGGCCCCGCTCCCTCACTATTTCCTTCGCCTCGTCGTACTTTGTCATTGTATCTCTTGATTTCTTCAGCGCGCTCGTTCTTACTACCTCGGGATTCAATTACACCCGGTGGAGGATGCAGCCAATGCCTACCAAGTTAGTCGAACAATAATTGCAACCATATATCTTTCCGTGAATTACTAACTCTTGTGGAACAGATGTTCCGTCAACTCCTCGAAAGAGGTCTTCTACCTCTTGACTCCAGTTCATCGTATAGTCAAGGTACGCCTTGAGCAGTTCTGGTGATAGAGGCTTGGAGTCATACACTGCGATTGGAGTGGGCTCGTCGAGTGGTGCGGGGAGGAAGTAGAGGATTCGCAGAACTCCGTCCTTACAGAGGCAGGTGAAAGACTTTCCATCCGCTGGCCTCTTCATAGATTTGAGCAAAGAATTGACCAGGTCCCGAGTCTGCCTGGATGGATTCGCGGGTGCGCTCTCGATAGCAGGATCAGCATCGCTCACTTGCGAAACTGATTCTTGTGCGTACTGTTGGTTCGATGGTGGCTGCTTATCGTCTCTGTGCCTCAAGTCTGCAGAATCAGGCGTTATGGGATCGGACATAGTTGACTCCCTGTTCATGTAAGCATAAATATGACGGGGTTCGAGTAGTCGAGTCCAAGTAGATACTTGGGGGTGGGTGATGGTTGGTAGAAGGATTGTTGGCTAGGAACTGGGTTCGTCGTTTATTTATGTCATTGTCGTCATGCCACGTACTCATGCTTCAACAATGTCACAAGACTTCAACTTCCCGTGTCTGGTCACCCGCGGCATTTGTGACTATTGTAGATTACTACTAATCTTAGCTGGCCTATCTTGCATCCGTATAACTGAACTTTGCAATACAGCAAATGGTATAGAATATACAGCCACACCTATCACGCGATAGTGCAGACCTGGTAGTAGTGGACCTTTGTCGCTGAACCGGAAGCCGATTGTGCTCGCCACTGTACTGCTTCCAGGTAGCTATCAGCATACGCAACATCCACTTATAGAGCCAAACAATGCGAGCAACGCACTAAATACTTTACGGGAAAATAAAGCAGCTAATGCGATGCACTAGATCTAAGTGGGAATGTGCAAGTTTTCGCTGATTCGACTTCTGATACGGATCTCACACAATACCACTATCTTACAGCTGTGAACTCTGGAACCCACTCCAGCCCATCAGGTCTAATGCTCTCGGCCTCCTCACCTCCTTAATCAACACCGTATCCGGATCGTCGGACGGAACTACTCTTGAATCAGTCAATGCGTCTTCATCGCATAGCTGAATCGCTAGTATCTCTAGGGTATTTGGTGGCATACGATCCAGAAATTCACGCTCAATTGGAGTCCTGTTTTGGCTTGTTAGCGGGTGAAACACCTATGGCAGAGTACGGTAAAGACGGTGAAGCCAACGCACATTCTTTGGTAAAGAATATCCTTGTCTGTCGCTATCTTGAGCAGCACTTCTTCGCAGTACTGCTTGTGTTCAAGCTCCGATTCGATATATGCAGTCTCCCATTCGCGTTGGAAAAAAAGCTTCAGCAGCGTGATAAGATTTGGACACACTGCGTCTGGTATATCGTGAACGTCGTACGCGAAGGTTTCTGGATGTTCAGTGAATTTCACAATGAAAACATCATCATAGTAAAACCGCCTTGAATAGTCAATGCGATCAATGCCAAGCATTCGCTTGATGTACGCATTTTCCGGAAGATCAACATTCTCATTCCGATAAACCCAATAGTCTCCTTCGACCGCTTTAATGGGTTGGTCATAGACAGTGTAACGTCTGAGTTCACGGTCAAGGTGGCAGGCTGCCCAAAATTCACGGAAGTCAGGCACAAGTTTCAAGCCGAGCTCCGGGATCCTACGTTTCGACTCCAGGGGCGGGACATGAAAGGTAATAAGTACCAGTCCAGGCTCGCTTCCGTCAGCTGGTATTCGAAATACTCGAACCGTTTTCACCTTTGGACCAAAATTGTCGTCACTTTCATCTGATTTTCCTACTAGCTTGCGTGCGTTCGCACTTCGTTCATGGGCAAGATGCTCACGCCTCAGCTTGGATGGAATTGTACCAGATAATGCGCCGCCCGCGGACATACCAGCAGAAGAATCTGCTATAGCTTGTTGGAGTACTATTGAGTTGGCAGAAAGCTTTTGAATGATGCTGCGGTAGGTTTTTATCAGTGCTGCAGCTGCAGATAGACCAACACTGGACTCTGCAGAAGTCGGGATGGACGGTAATGTCCATAGCGGGTACACCTTTCCGTGAGACATTCGAGCACGAAAAGCCGGGGTACGCTCACCATCCGCGGAAAGCCTGACATAGTTCCGAAGAAATTCATCACACAAGTAGCATGGTTTCTTGCTGGTTCCGATATAATGATGGACGTTTTGCCGCCACTTTGGCCTAGTTTCTAAATCTACAAAGATCTGCATCTCTGCATGAACATGCAACCACGAGGCCCTAAGGTAGCGCTGAGCATAGCTACCTTTGGGGAGCCGCTTACGGCCAGTTGAGTTTGCTAGGCTTTGCACCTGCTTGCGGAACCTGCTTGTTTCAATGTCGACTTTGTGAGTAGACTCCACTGACTTCCATTCAGGAGATCCAAACTCGGGAAAACTGAGCGCAGTCGTCTTGAAGCATTCGTACGCAGCACGGAGCCGGCTAAGCATCAAAACCGCCTTGAGAACTTTAGCGAAGGGCGGTTTGTCGAGCTGATGTAAGTCAGCGTACCGCAGTTCATAGGCTAAGTCCACTAGTTCCCTAAGGGCAGGGATGCTTGGGCTAGTGCTATATGTACTACAGAGCTGCAACAGGCGTTGAATTTGCCCAGTCGATGGATCGTGAACGCCTAGTCCCGAGACATCGAATGTGCATTGGCTAATCTGAGAGACATAAAGTTCTAGCCTGGAACGGGAGTATCCGATAAGTCCTTCCTTGTCTGCTCGACTGTCCCAAAGAAAATCGTTCTCTTTTGAAGGAGCTTTTCCACTCTTTGAGATTGCGCGAAGCCAGATCTGCAATGCCCCTAAGAGTCTGCGATCGCGCTCGTCGAGGCCCTCGTTCTTAGCTAAGAGGATCGTCATTGGACTATCATAGCTGGAGTTGATCCAAGCTGCAGCAGCTACATGCTTTGCAGTGGAGTGTTTGGGGTGTAGATTGGAGGTCTTCTCGCGCGCAAGCACTTCTGACAGTCGGTCGAGAAATTTATCTTTGAGAGTATGGCCGGTCGCTCGGTGAAGCTTTTCGCAGACCACCCTGGTTTTCCAGTCATCGCTGATGTCCTCTTCACTTGAATTATCATCGTCGCCTTCGGGAAGCATACGGGCGGGCCGGAAAACAGATTGCTGACCCGTGTAAATAGCAAATAGTGCTGCTGCGGCCGCGAACTTTTCCTCCTCGATGTCTGCAAGGTGCCAGATATCGCTCATCATTGGCAATGCTAGTGTTGAGATAGGGGACGGCAAAGCTGGATGTTAACTGCGGTTCACAAGTTTGTGTTCGGCACGAATGTAACGCAGGTTGGAGACGTGCAGAGCTTGAAGGATTTAGCTGATGTTGAGGGGTAAGACGTGTCGTAAAAGCTTGCTTCGGCCTCAAAGCATGCAGAATATATGGGCAATTCGTAGCGTGTACGTATGTGCTGCAGCAAGCGACAAGGGTGGCTGTTGTTGGTGAGTGTTGGCCGCCTAGTATTGGCTGCACGTACATTGTTCTGTTTGCACACCCCGCCTACGACGCCTATTCAACCTGCTGCCGCGGACCAACTGCTTTCTTGTTGGGGCACTCACGACACGCCACGGCATTGCCTGCCAGTAAATTAGTCGGCATCGTACAGTACGAGAGCGCTTCCAGAATGTCTGTCCGACGCACTGCCAGATTCGTTATATCGTAATTTGGCAAGTAGGAACAAGTGTATAAGTATAGTATGAATTGAGCCAAATCTTTATGTTTTTATGGATTCCTTTGAACGCGAAAAGAGGAGTAGTACTACCCGAAAAAAATCTACAAAGTTGATGAAATCCTTAGGTTTTTCTCCCAAAAATTCAGATAGTAGGAGCTATATATTCTCTATACGGGCCTGTGGCCCTTCTAGGCTGTTTCTATATCAGTTTTCCCTAGGGTTGTCCCTCTTTGAATCAATATCAGAGTATACTGACATTAGTGCAAGGTTATCCGACCATTTCAGTCAACCAAGCGTCGTGATATAGCTATCTACGAGTCCTTCATATCTACTTTGCAAACCTGGCAAAAATGTCCTGGTGCTTCTGGCATACCACACGGGATCGGAAACATATAGCATCAGTGGATATGACCACCTTCCTAGCCGTCAACGGAAGCTCTACCTGCTCCACCTTTTCCTTCAACAATATGAGTCTATCTGGGTCGAGGCAGCACCTGTCGTGGGGGTTGCTAACCTTTTGTCTGGCTTCATCATCATAAATTTCAATGTCGAGAAAAAGCGTCTGGAGATTTGTGAAGCGCGACTGCCATTCTGTGTCTTGAGGCAAATTATCAGAAATCTCCCCATGTCCATCTTCTATGGTTGGCGGCAAGGGGCCGAGCGGTTCAAGAGGCTGGAACATCCATTCCCACTTCCAATCTCTAACCTCCCCCATGAAACCCTCTCGCGCATAAAACTCTTGTGGCGTTTCTCTGAGTTTAACCGTGAGTCTGACTGTGAGATGCTTCATGATTTGGGCACAAGAAGGCTTCGGCAGGGAAAAGAATACTGGCTGTGGGCTGGTAAAGTAAATACAGAACGTATTTCGTTTGTAGTACGTTTCTTGCGCGAGAGAAGCCAAGTGACGGTTTCTGGCTGCGATAAGAGGGAAAAGATGGTCCTTCAAGAGGCCTTTGTGTGAGAGATATGGTACGGTTTCTCCGCCAGTGAAAAGCTGACTAGGCTTGAAAAAACCCCCGTCCGAGATTTCTTTATCAAAGGTGAGCAAGTGCGACAGCACCTCCAATTTGAGCTCATCTGGGAGTCGAGGCCAGTCGTGGAACGTCGTTGCCGCTTGTTGAGTGGTCGCCATGATTCGTTTGTCGGTGATCCAGACTGAAGACTGCTGCTAAAATATTATGTGCAGTTGTAACAGGAAAGAGTTTCTGAATGAGCATTTGGCAAAAGTGGAGGGCATTGTCTCACTCAAATATAGCGACTTCCAGTCATCAGATCAACACCGTCGAGTCAACTCCATTGTCACCTCAATACCATTATACACTCAACTTCATTGCCTGTAACCTCGCTGATATCTTACAATGTCCAAAAAAGATCAAATATTCATTCACACTGCTCAAACCCCTTTTAGAAACTGCTAAACAAACATATGAAGAAAGGGAGTTCATCATCACTGTAAACTTTAACTTTCGGCCTGTCTGCACGTCCATACGGATATTTTAGAAGGGCGCAGTAGTAATTCTAATCATTGAGTTAGCTTGCGAAAAAAAACCCCCACATCAATCTCACAAAAGAACATCCCGTCACCTTCTTCTTCTCTATCTCTGAACATTGCACTAATGAGCCAACCCGTCTTGATTGTCTTTGGATAAACGAAAAAAACAAGGTTGTCGTTGCAAAGAATAACGTCATATTATCCAGAGTTGTTTGTAAACCTGTTGGGTATGGTAGTATGTAGCTAATCCCATCTTTCAACGCGTTATCATAAATAACCCACTTCGCATTCTTCTATGAGAAAGAAGCTTTTTATTTCCAGGATCTACTCTATACCACTCAATCACATAGATCTACATCTCTGCATACATAGTATTTTGCACCCCAAACCTCTTGTAGATTTTTTCTTCTTCTTTTGAACTCCTAAACCTCGTGCTCGATATCAGCAGCTTGTGGTACCTTATTGAACGGTACACTACAAAATTTGGCAACGAGTTGGACCTATACACATGCACATCTTGAGTCAGCCAATTGAATCACTTTTCATCAACCGTAGGAACAAAAGAGAGGAATAGAGTTATTTCACATACACATTCCCTCACCGCCTCCAGATCCTCTTTGCTGGGACCAAGACGCCGGAATCCGCGCATGTGCCACGCGCTTTCTCGAGGCAAGTTTTGAATCATGATGCCGCTGACGACCGTGAGTTCAGTTTCTATGTCGTTGAGGATGCGCTGGTCGGAGAGAAAGAGGCCGTAGGTGATATTTTTGGATACCCATTCTATGTGTTTAGATTAGCTTTTTCTTTCTCACTCACTCCCAAACCCGAGTAGGGAGATCTTGGTAAGCAGGAAGAGGGATAATTTACATACCAAAGTCCTTTTGCGACTCAAATTGCTTCAATACACCCTGCTGGTTGTGCTGGTAAAGACGCGCAAGCCATGCAGTTCCTCGCTCGAGATTCGCTTCGTCGCATTGCCAGCCTTCTCTGCATGCATAAAAACATTAGTCACCTCAACGTCTTACTGCTGTTTTCATACGCAAATCAAGGAATATCGAACGGCGAAAAAAAACGTACCTAGAGCAACTGTAATCCTCATCCTCAGGCTTCGTCACAGCCGCAAGATCAAAAATCGCCTCAAGCGTCTTGCACACTCCCACAATAATCGTCAACTTGAACAAGCCCTCACGCAGCCTGCGCATTAGCTCTTTTCGCTGCTCCGGTGTTTGGTATTCTGGACGCTTGATGAGTTCCTTATAGAGGAGTGGCGCGAAGTTGGGTTGGCCACCGCCTGTCATGGCTGCAAGCTATATGTAACAAACAACATCTTAGCTACTCGCTCTACTACCAATCGATTTTCTTTTGAAAACCTTTTTTGGTGATACTTACCAACAAAATGTACCATTTATCGCTACCCAACGTTTTTGACGGGAATTTTTCTTCTACCGCTTTGAACAACGCGAGGGCTTCATCTTCGGTTGGCTCGCGGGGTATGGGGATCTCATTGGTAGAAGAAGAAGCCATCTTGAGTGTAGTGGCCGAATACTCTCTCGTCGTGTGGTAATGAGAACTTGCTGGAAAACGATTTAGAGAATGAATTGGATTGTTGATGAGTTGGTTCCGGCTGACTGTTGTCATCAAGCTTAAATTGTTCCGCGTAAGCCGGCGATCGGGACGCAGTGGTATCGAGGGACGCGGCGGCGGTCCGAAGACGCGTTGTCGCGCTAGGGCGGGGTAGTTTCTCCAACTCATCTTCTCCGACTCCGGCGTCTGTTCATTGTGTCATCCTGTAGATTTATATGCAGGGCGGTCGGCATGCTCGGCAATGCACGGGTGATAGCTAAGCAACGGGAACCCTGGCACGATGCATTGCAAGCGGCCGATCCTATTAGCTCTAGTCTCCCCTTCCACATTCAACCTGTTTTCCATACTCAGAATTCATACTAGATCAATTCAAGACTGATATCAATATACAAACTATCTGTAATCTCAAGTAAAAACATGCTGCCTCTGATCCCAACGCCGGATAATTACCAGACATTGGTCCACGGCGTCCTCATCACCAGCGCTCAAAGCATCCACACCTAGCACCTCTAAATACATCACCGCATAACCATCATCAAATATTGAAAGGTATCAAAGGGTAGTCTAAGAAACAAAGAGAAACATTCCGCACATACATTCACCTCATCCTTCAAGTCGGTTGGCTCAGATCCCAAGCGGGATCGAGGATGTCGGCATTGAACCAATCAAGTGACGGCTGCGACTGGAACAATTGCCACATCATATCATCGTTCCAGGAAGAAACCATTGTATCATTGGTTGGATCGCCAGCGCTGCTAGTCAACATATCGGGGCCCTGGGTGAAAGACGTCGATGAGGGAAACGCTGCCATATGGCTACTCGGTTCCGAGGTTGCAGGCAGTATTTGGTGGTGTAGGCTTGGGCTCTCCACAAGAGGTTTGCAAAGACCCAGGAGTGTTGCGCAGAGGCGATGCAGACGGTTGACATACTTGTTCTCTGCAACAAGTGACGATATGCCTTCAACGACATCCTCAAGGAGCTGGAAATCTCGAGCGTTATGAGTTCCAACTACGTTACAGAAGACAACGAAGAACGGACACAATGGATGTGAGAGCAGAGTCCTGGCTCGTATTAGTGGTGACATTCACAAGGCGAGGTATCGCAGGTCTTACCATGAAAGGTAGGGGTCAAAGCCTTCGATAAAATGAGCCAAGGATTTGGCAAGCTGTTCGATCATCTTGACACATTCAAGCGCGTTTCGTGCGCTCTGCAGACACTCTTCGCGCTCCATGTAATTTGTCGTGACGGTAGGACTGAGTCGATGGACCGCAGTTAGGAGTGAGAAGTATTTGAACTCCATGCTTTTGCAATGGATAAGAGCATCGGTTCTACTGTCCATAAGATGCAATTGGCGCTCCTGATAAGGAATTAGCATAAGAACAGCGTAACGGTGTACAGCATGGTTACAGTACCTTTTCTATCATGAGGTAGATGTCTTTCATTTGAGCTCTCAGCTGAGCAACCTCCTCTTTCAAATTGCTTGGCGGCCGTTTTGCACTCGAAGACAAAGTCAAATCTAGAATCTTGTCTTGCACATACAGCATTTCCAAAACACTCATCGGATTGGATGGATCTCCTCGCAATAGATCGTAAATCCTGATCTGAAATTTAGGAAGTGATCTCGGCCGAATAAGCAACAGACTCATGACGCTATCGAGCTCTGCGCAATGGGCGACTATTGTGGCTATCTCGTACTCCTCTTCCGTTTCCGGGACCGTTTTTTCGACAAGGTGGTATCCGAGAGCTATGATTATTTGGGATGCATGAGCTGTGAGTTCCCAGCACTGTACGGGGTTACCTATGATTTGCATCATGATGGCCTGAACTTTGTTAGTGAGGTCGCGATAGTTTACAAATAATCATGACTTACCCCCGTCACCAGAGCCTGCACTAGGAGAAGTGAAGGTGCAGTCATGAAGCTGACATTGTCCAGGGCGGTGAGGGCTGCAGTTATATGATCGTATTCCATTTGTTGGTAGTGCTTTTGAACTGCTGCGCTTTTGGGCCCTTGTAATTGGCTCGTGTACATGATGACAGCCGCTTGAAAGTGAATTATTACTTTATAGAGGTTCGCGGTCTTCTCATCCGTATTGCCTGCCAGTAGAGCGAGGCACATTCTCTCGATAGCCTTGGGCGGAATGTGGTCGGTAGTGTGGTAACGAACCTTGGTATCCACTTGTGCCTTGAATTCATCTAAGGCAGCCATTAGCCTGATAGTACACAATAGCAAGACAGCTAAACTTACTGCCCATAATGACGTTGAAGATCTCGCGCTCGGACATTTCTGTCGAGTTGTACATGGATTTGTTAAAGGTACTGCGGTCCATTACGTTTGGTGCAGGCACGTGCGACAATTGGTCAACAAATGAGATTGCGGTCTCCAGAACGGAGCGTTGGTGACCGGACAATAGTCCATTAGTAGAGAGTTCTTTGGTGATGTGTAGACGAGCTTCTTTGGCTGTTTGTGAGCTAGTGTCAAGTTCCGGTGTGGTTGGAGGTATTGATGGCTCGTGAGAGCTGCCTGTACGTTTCCTCTTGGCTGGACGGTCTGGTATGGCTTCTGGGCTTGGTTTGAGGGAGCCATTGATAACCTCATGGTCCTGGGTCTGTTTCGGGCTACGATGAGCGGCATGAACAGAGTTCTCCAAGGATGAAAGCCTCTGCAAGAGAGCCTGTATCTTTTCATCCCTATGCCCGGGTTAGGTCTGGACAACGATAGGGCTGATAGTCATGGACGGGAGCAGCTTACGTCCGGACTTTGGGTCGGGGAACGCGCTTGTGCCTGTTCCGCAAGCAGTCGGCCTTGGCCGCTACGCAGTTTGCACATGGTTCCTTTCGGTCGCATTTGACCTGGGTTGTGTTAGGGGCATGAGAGATGTGATGCACATGCAGACAATAACTTACTTTACGAGCATGACATAGATCACATGCGGGAACACCCCCATGGGCAGCCCAATTCTCTTCCGGCATCTAGTCTACCCGTTGAGGTAATCAGTGGAGTATGCAGCAGCGCTCTCGCTCTTTGGGGGCCTCGGAGTGTTTGATCTCGGGGGTCTTGGCAAAGTGCACGGCGCATGGCCCTCCGAGGGCCGAATGAACAGGCGCCATCCCTGCCGTCTCACCATGCGTTCCTCCTCGCGACACGGGGAAGTTGGGCCATATTAACACGCTCGAACTCTATTTTCGCCATGATCAAATGAGGGTCAGCAGAGAATGACCGAGTCTCTCCCGTACATAGAAATAGCTGGAAGCTAATGGCGCTGACTGGCGTCAGAAACGGCCCTATTCTGTGCTGACACCATGTCTTGCGTCGGCAAAGACTCGACGTGCGATTGCGCAAAAAGCAAGCAAGAGACGTCTATTTTACATGCGCGCGTTGTGCAAATAACAGGTGTAGTTGTATGGCGTTATCGCAAAAAGCATACGTGTGCTAGTAGTAGTTGGCGCAGCATGGCTGTCTGGGTGCATGACGTGCATGACATGACGATATCGTGCCGTGCATGCCAGTGGTGCGCAGCCCTGAAGAAGCAATTCGAGCGTGGGAGATTGGTAATGGGATTCAAGCCATTGCCCGTTTCCAGGACAGACGGAGACAGATTCTACAGCCTCCCCACCCGTAGACGGCTACTCCCGTAAGGCTAGCCGTGTTTGGCTGTTGTCATCCGTGGGAAATGAGGTTGTACAGGACCAGGAGGAATGCATGAGAGGACACAAGACGAAGTGTTACATACGGGACGGCAAGTGGTGAAGGAGGAGCATGCTGACCGAAGTCGGCGGGCCTGAAAAAAAAATTGCACGCAAATTTTATGATTAGTTCTTCGCTGGTGGTAGAAGTAGTAAAGTAGGGTGCAGTGGTGGTGATGGTTTTGCTCAAAAGAGGATTCCAACAGTCACGGCGTGGAGGTGCGTGCATGTAATTCGTCCATGGGTTCCACAGCAATGGGAAAGGGAGAAGGGCAAATTTGATGAACATGGTGCAGGTGGGACGAATCCAAGTGGCGAGCACTATCCACGTTTTTCCGAATTTTGTCGGCTGAAGGCGGCGCAGACCATAGTGGTGCTCTATGAGTAACATGTTTACGAGACGTGGGATTTGGTGGAATCGTGGGACCTAGACGGCCTCTCATGTGATGGCGCGTGTTACGCAGCGACGCGGTCGACACAAGGTGGTTCCTCGGCAGCCCCGTGGCGCCTGGACATTTGGCTGGATATTTGAGCCTCACTGGGCATGGCCATAGAAGGGGTTTGGGGGGAAGAGGGCAATCGATGCAAGAGCAGAATGTGTCATATGACAAGGGGGCGTTCGTGGTGTGGCGCGTCTTTGCGTCAGCGCCCGCCTCAGAGCTGGGGCGAGATGTTATCCACGAAACCTCCCGGACCGTGCCTCGTTCGGGAGCGGCTGTGGTCGTGAAGGCAGCGCAGCGTCTTGGGTCTTGGAGCCGTGTCGGCGCATATGGAAGCGGGAGCGGCTGGCTGGGGATAAGGATGCGCCAATGGCCAAGAGCAGCGTCACCGCTCCGTGGGCGGCAGCTGGGGCTGGACTTGGTAGAACAGACGACGAGCAAGGGCTTCACTAGCATAGCAGCCGTAGATAGACAACGGAGTATAGCAGCAGAAGCATGGAATCTTCTGCGTTGATGGCGCAATGGGGCGAGCCAATCAGGGCGCGTACAGGCGCAGGGTGCGTGGGGGTGCGTGTGTAACTGTATCCAGACGTCGCGATAAGCAGCCCATGGCGGTATGGCCTTGGCCCCGGCCATGACATGGAGCAGTGACTTGGCTGGCAGCGGCCGGCTGAGACGATGGTGTTAGTAGGGCAGGCTCGATTGGGTGGTTGTAGTGGGTGGTTGTAGTAATAGTGGTGATGGCATATACATACATAGTACATGTGTGGTAGTGGTGGTGGTGGTGGTGGCGGCGGTGGAGACGGTAGGATGTATGCGCACATGTAGTAATGGGCGGCGGTGCACCTACACACATGTGGACGTGCGGTGCTGTATGTGGTGTGTAGTAGGAATAAACCTTGATGCCCTACATGCTCGACTGCCGCGATAAAGGCGCGCGCAGGGCCTGCGCATGCAAGCGGGCTCCGATGCGGGAATGGGCTGTGGAATGCATTGCATGTGGGCTTGGGGTGGGCGTGTGTGGGAGTGGGTGGGTGGTGTGCGGCAGAGGCCAGGCACAGGCAATAGGAAGCTCCATGGGGCCTGCGGCCAGCTGCTGCGCGCCGCGTCATTGGCCCGTCTTATCTCTTACTCCTGGCATCGGCGGGCCACACCATTCTCCCCTCGCCCCGAACCCTCGCGGCTTTCGCTTCCCTCCCACTGTGCCCACACAACCACCGCGCCCAAGCACTGTCCCCGTCCCCAGCCATGACAGGGCTGTCCGTCCCCGGCGGCGCGGGAGCTAGTTCTGGCCCAAAAAGAAAGACGACCTTCAAATGCTGCTGAAAGTCGCTCCCTCTGCTGCGCCCGTCCTCTCGTTCGTTCTCTCCGCGCCCTCCACCACCCGTCTGCGTCTGCGTCTGTCCCCCTCCCTCACCACCTGCGTCTGCACCCGTCTCGTCTTGTCCCTTCTTTTGATTGTGCCCCCGTCCATTCGGATGCTATCGTAGGCGCCGTCTGCTCGGGTCTGATTGTGAGTAGCAGATGATTGCTTATCTTGTGCGCCCGCCGCCCATGTTGGCCACCGCCCATTCTGTGCCTGTACTTTACTACTAGTAGAGCCTTGCCCCCCCCAGCTAACCTTTGTGCCCTGCCTAGCCCCAAGTATATCTGCGTAGCTCCAGCTCTCTCTCTCGCACTGTCCTCTTGCCGGCCTTCCATGAGCCGCCCATTTCCTGCCCAACCACTACGCTACCACAACCGGCTCAGGTCGACTCCTGATGTTCCTTGATAACACCCAGGCTCCGGTCCACCTGCCTGGAAAGCCTGCGCCTGCTCAAGACGCACACCCGCTTCCGCGCGGAGAATGCAGCTTCATTCTCTCTTCTCCCGGCGGCAATGGCGCCCGCGAGCGCTGCTCCTGTCGTAGCTTCTACCCGGACCCCGTCATACGCTCTCGCTGCGGGTGCGGACACCAGGCCTGGAACCATGAGGCCCAACCCCTTTCAGTCGTGTCAATGGACGCATACATACAGGCTGTAGAGGAGATGAAGCACCTGAAGCACGAAATCAAGCGCTTCGAGACGTTGGAACACGACCTCAAGCAAGAGTTGTTCAGAGAGAGAATGGCACGAGAAGAAATAATGAGGACCAACAATGCGGTCCAGGCCCGCATGTACCAGAACATGCAGTTCTTGAAGCTGTCCATGGATGACCGCGTCGAAGCCGTTGTGGACAGAACAACCGAACTCAGTGACCAGATCAAGCTGCAGGGGGAGCGTCTGACTATGGTAGACGAGTTCAGCATGGAACTCGAAAACAGGGTCGACCGCATCGAGCAGCTGAATGCCGTGTCAAGGGACGCAACACCCGCTCCATCTACACCAAAGGTGCGCCGGTCAACACCACAGGCGGCCCCACCAGTTCCCCAGCTGCCACCCATGATGCAAACCAACCACACCCTTGGCCAACTTCCCATTCGTAATGACAAAAAGTATGCCTTGTCTTGGACTGTCCGCGTCATCTTTGTGCCCCGCAAATCACAAAAGTTTGCCTTCGACCCCGATAGCAACGCCTACCGGCGGTGCGCATCCCGCAAACTCCACCAAACCCTCGACTTCCCCAGCCAGGACAGCTCCTGTTTCGCAAACCGCATCGAGACTGCCTTCAAGGGCGTCTTCCGTGGACGACCATGGATGCCCATGACCGGCCACCGGCCCGCAGACGAGCCTTTTGGTCGCATGGCTCTTACTCTCTTGCCGCCCGATCTGGTGCATCGCGGCGTGTGGGACTTTCCGTTCCTCGAAGACCATTGCATCGCTCACGACAAGATGCAGGGAGACGTTCTCTACATTACTCTCCAATATGAGGACGTCACGTGGAACGAGATACGCTTCCTGCCCCCTGTCACTGGTGCCGACGAGACTTGCTGGGAGCACGACGAAGAGCTCGACGGCACCGCCAAATACAAGAGCTTGGACTCAGAAATTATGTACGATTACCAGGATCCTCCTCCTACTTATTCATCTCGAACTCACTCCATGGCGACTAGGACGCCTTCGGGACTGGATGTCCTTGCTAATTCGGCCGCCATGCTCAGTCCCATTGAGCGTACTATGACGGCATCGTCCGCTCACTCGTCAAGGCCAAGTCTCCTGAGCCCTGTGCAGCGTGCGCCAACACAATCGTCGAATCACTCGAGCACTCCTCGCTTCTCATCCGAGCGAAGTAGCCTTCGCAGCTTTGACACCGAGACCACTGACGATGAGCACCGTGACAAGAAGCCAAAGCTGCGACTGAAACAAAGCATGCCTAATGTAAATGCTGGTGGCCATGCCCCACAACCCATGTATGTTTCGGGTCGCTCAAAGCGAAAGATGCCTGTAAGAGAAAAGGGTCCCAAAGAGCCTTTACATTTCAACGTCGCTGGCGTCGCCAAGGGCGGTCTGCACTTCTTGCATCCCCGCTCATCCAAGGGCAAAGAGGTGGCTCACAACCCATGAAACTAACGATGCCCCTTTCCCCCCTTATTTATGTTGACACATTTTCTATTTTACTTGGTATAGGCGTTCACGAGTAAAAGTCTCGTTGTTTCAGGATACCCATTGGCGTTGTATAGTACGAGTTTATGCGCCAGTTTCACTCACGTAGACTTGGTTCATCTTCTATTTCCATTCTTTATATTTCAACATATCACCACTTTGTATGCTCGCCTTTTTCTCTTTTCTCGATGATAGATGGTTCGAAAGACAATAGGTCAGCCTTTCGCCCGTGGGCATGTCGTGTATGAACAGCGCAGGTTACGAAAGTACATCATGCCAATGCATGCACTTCTCCTACCAAGACTCACTCTGCTACAGCGGTGTACATGTTGATAAGAAACCCATATCAGATCCGCTCCGTACACGTTTCGCCTCTTACATGCGAGGATTTGTCGTGCATTGTGGAGAGCAAGCTTACAAACCAAGCATGTGGCTCTATGATAACCGTATCGGTTTGCAGCCACCCTGCACTGATAACCACACTGATAAACTCATCCAGGAGATGCTGTTAAAGGCATAGTGTTGACAGGAGATGCATGTCATGTGACATTGGACTGTACTCTCATTGATCACGCATACACTGTCCTGCGTGTATAAACAGTCACGCCCTATATATATGCACTTTCCTTAGCCACGCGAAGGACATGCGTGAGCAATGCCCGAATCGTACGGAAGCGAAAGCCGATGACAGCATTACCATGGTCACGGACCGCGATACCTTGGACACGTGGGATCCACCCTTCTAAGCCGTACCTGCCAAAGACGGAGCCATGGTTTCTTCCCACTTTTATGGTTATGCGGAGAAACTGTATCAGTGGAGTACACCCCACTCGTATCGTGAGCATGCGACAAACACGACCTCCTCGCGCTTCAGCTGAACGACGAAAAGAAATTTATCCAGAATGAATCAATTGCGCAAAGACACTCGACATTGCAAAGACCAAGCCATGTGTGCCATCTATCGTCATACCCAAGGCGGTCTTCCGAAGTCGCACTTGGGCGGGCCGTTTCTTATCAAGCTATCTCCGCACCAGCCCCCGACAATCCTTTGACAATCATACACGCCGATCCCACCCTTCACGTCCCACAGCCGAACCACTCACACGCCATGCCACTGGTCCCATGCAAGGTCGCATAAGCAGTATTGGTCAAACCGTCGAAAAAGAGCAAGGAGGTTATCAAGGTAACCGCATGCTGACTTGTGCAATGCGAAAGAAGGGCGGAGAAGGTTACTTCGTGCTCACATCCGCCATGGAACGATTGGGCTAGCGCCACAGCCCGTCCAGGGTGTTTACGGGAGCATGTAACTCCACGGCAACATGGACAATTGATAGCGAATGATTGTCGTACAAAAAGCTTTCTTGTCACAGTCGTTCGCCATTTCAGCCGTCGCGTCTCTCTCTCACTCTCTTTTCTCCTTACCACCATTCCTTCAGAGGAGCGCTTCACTGTCGCACCCCATCTCGAGGCTCAATTGGTACCGAAAGTTTCTTGCAACGCATTGCCCTCTGCTTGCCTGTCAACATGGCGAGTAGCAAGGACCCTGAACTCGCCAAAGATGACCTCCAGGTCACGACTTCACTGTCTTCCTCCAAACATGCCAATGCCCCTGTTCCGGTCGAAGGCACCACGCAACACCTCCCCACCTACGAGCATGAAAAGGCCTTGACATTAAAGTTCGATATTCGCATATTGCCCGTTTTGGCTTTAATGTACTTATTTAACGCTTTGGACAAGGGAAACTTAGGTCCGTACTTGATTCCTCTTCAAAAATTTGAGCCTGGGCTAATCCAAGATTATCTAGGTAATGCGAAGACGGATGGCATGGACAAGGATTTACACTTCAAGGGGAATCAGTACAACATCATGCTGAGTATCTTCTATGTGCCATATGTGCTTTTCGCACCGCCTGTCGGTATGCTCGGAAAGAAATATGGACCGCATCGTGTCTTGCCGATCATGATGTTTTGTTTTGGCAGTGCGACGCTGCTCGCCGCTAGCGTGCACAATTGGAGCGGAATGATGGCACTGAGATGGTTCTTGGGTAAGTATTCGTGTTCGAGAGATATGAAACATGACAGCTAACAAGCTACAGGAATGTCAGAGAGTGCATTCTTTCCCCTGGTCATTTACTACCTGACTACATTTTACCGCCGTGGCGAGCTCGCACGACGACTTGCCATTTTCTACGCTGCATCTAACATTGCCAACGCCTTTTCTGGACTCCTTTCCTTTGGCGTGTTTCAGATCAAGTCAACACTCGATTCGTGGCGATATCTCTTCATCATCGAAGGATCACTTACGGTCTGCTTTTCGTTTTTCACCTACTGGTATCTCCCGAAGAACGCCTACGAGGCCAAGTTTCTCAACGAGGCAGAGAAAGAGCTCGCGTTCACGCGCATTCAGATTGACTCTTCGTCAGTCGTCGGGCAAAAGTTCGACTTGAAAGATGCACTGGGCATCTTCAAAGAGCCATCGACCTATGGATTTCTCATTATCGAAATCTGTCTCGGTGTTCCGCTGCAATCGGTATCGCTTTTCTTGCCACAGATCGTTGGCAGACTCGGATACAACACGATCAAGACGAACCTTTACACTGTCGCACCAAATATCTCGGGCGCCTGTGTTCTCCTCATCCTGGCCTTCGCCTCCGACCATACACGCCTCCGTTTCCCCTTCATCTCCCTCGGCTTTCTCCTGACATTCATTGGATTCATCATCTACGCCACCATTGACGTGAAGCACTCCCTCAAGGTCGCATACTTTGCCTGCTTCATGATGACATGGGGAACATCTGCACCCTCGGTCCTCCTCTCTACCTGGTACAACAACAATGTCGCCGACGAGAACCGACGTGTGACGCTTACGTCTGTTGGTGTACCACTGGCAAACTTGATGGGAGTCGTTAGTTCAAACATCTTTAGGCCGCAAGATGCACCAAGCTACATTCCAGCGCTGGCTACCACGGCGGCTTTTGGGGCAACGGGCGCCTTATGCGCTGGGCTGCTAGGCTGCTACATGATGATTGATAATAAGAGGAGGAACGCGCGGCAGGGCGTGAATCTGACGGCTAAAGACGTCTCGACTGAGAAGCTGAGGGATGGACCTAGAAGCCCCGAGTTCAGGTGGTTTTTGTAAAGTTTGCGGGATGTTGGAAAATTGTAATCATAAAGGGCAAAAGCTTCTACTCCTAAACTAGACATAGACATGATTGAGTTAAAATAATATGTGTATATATTGAGAAGAAAGTATGGGCATGACGGGCTTACGCCCAGAAAGCGGAAATGCTAAGGAGGAACCGTGCCTGATGTGATCACGCGTCCCCATCCCCCGAATAAGCGCGAGACATGTGCGGAGGCTAGCGCATTTTCGAGTCTGCCTCCCCCAGATTGGCAGGCACATGGCAAGAAGTGCCAGATGGCCGGCATGTTTGAACTGTATGATATGCATACTACGACATCAAGACAGCAAACCACAGATGAATACTGCAAACGTACAGCTGCAAGAAGCGCGCGTTCTAGGGATCATCCCGACTCCAGACGGCGGAGAAGGCTAGCGCGATCTCTTATCGCCGGAGGCGTGTGCGGCTCCTACATCATTCGTCGCGCACCCTCACGCGCCTCACTTGCGGATCCAAACCATCACGGGTCGAAGCTTGGAGCTTAAAGCCACCTAGTACCTTGCTGTCGCCGAGGTCATCTCTGCTTCCTCCTCCATCATTCATCTTCATCCCTTCTGCGCATAGCGCTCTACATTCTTTGTGAGCAACGGCTGAGTACGTTGCATCCGATAAGCATCCATTAAGCAAGCACTGGGACAAGTGAGCTCCAGGAGCTCGGCTCATCCTCATCATGGCGGTCAAGGCAACGGTGCCATTTCTCGTGGCGATGATGCTGTTGACGGGCGTGTGTAACACGCTGTTGACCAAGTATCAAGTAAGTCACCCCTTCACATGTGACTCAATGAGTTGGATGCTGATGCCTACAACCAGGACATGCAATGCGTCAAGAACTGCGATGCTCCAGCGAAACACCAAGAACGCTTCGAGCAGCCCGTCCTCCAGACACTACAGATGTTTATTGGAGAGATGGGTTGCTGGCTCGTTATCGGCGCGTTCAACCTCTACCAACGATACGCGACGGCGAAGGCTGGTTACGAGCCTATCCCAAATGGCGACGGCGCAGCTACCCCAGCTTCGGATGAAACCGAGACGACGCCTATCGCGAACCCGCTGAGGCCTGCGCACCCAGATGACGAGGGCAGAATCCCGCTTGAAGGAAGGAGTATACTGTTGTTGGCGCTTCCAGCTTGCGCCGACATCGCCGGAACAACGCTCATGAACGTTGGACTGCTGTTCGTTGTCGCCAGTATCTACCAGATGACTCGAGGCGCGCTGGTGCTTTTCGTCGGTCTCTTCAGCGTGTGGTTCCTCAAGCGTCATCTTGGACTTTACAAGTGGTTCTCACTCTTCGTTGTGGTCACTGGTGTCGCAATCGTTGGACTCGCTGGTGCCATCGCCAAGGAACCCGGTCACCCATCAGACGATGGCTCTACTGTGGGATCCGACGAGGTCAAAGCAGCCGCTTCGCAAGCTGTCATGACTATAATCGGTGTTATGCTCATTGCTGGCGCGCAGATCTTCACTGCGACACAGTTCGTGCTTGAGGAGAGGATCATGGAAAAGTACGCCATGGAGCCGATCAAGGTTGTTGGCTGGGAGGGTACCTTTGGATTCCTCGTTACACTCATCGGCATGGTCATCCTGCACTTTTCTATCGGCACTGGATACTTCAACGCGAGAGAGGGTTTTCACCAAATGTTCCATAACCGTGCCATCGCACTCTCGTCGTTATTGATCATGATCAGCATTGGGTATGTATATTCTGTTCGGTCCGGTAACACATCCGCTAACCATATACAGTGGTTTCAACTTCTTCGGTCTCTCTGTTACCCGCACCGTCTCCGCTACTTCGCGCTCGACGATTGACACCTGCCGCACGCTCTTCATCTGGATCGTGTCGCTAGGCCTTGGCTGGGAGTCATTCAAGTGGCTGCAGGTTGCGGGTTTCGCTCTGCTCGTGTACGGCACGTTCTTGTTCAACGACTTGGTCCGCCCGCCGCTAAAGGCATGTGTTGAGCGCAAGCCCGAGCCACTGCTACCTGAGGAGCCGATTGAGCACATCTAGGCGAGCAGTAGGAAAGTGGGGGGTAGCGGCGCTTTGTATCTACACAACTCGGAGGACGGCGTTTTTGGGGTGCATTCTCAGCATTGCTAGACTGTATTTGGTTTCAATATCGATTCAAATCATATCATATCACGTCATTCAGCATCCACACTATTGCATCAATTTACCTGTTCTTCTTGGTGTGGTAGGCTGCTATCTTATCAGTGGCCGATGATGAGGGAGGTGGTCCGAGCTTTAGCGCGCACTCGCTAAGCGACATCGAATTGCGGTTCCTACGAGGCATCACAACTTCGATAACAACGGCTCGACTTTTCTGAACACCCACGCCCGGAGTTCAGTTACGCCCATCGACAGTTCGACAAAATGGCCACCACTCAAACCGCAATGTGAGTTTATCCGCCCGCCACCGCAGCAGCCAGGCGCGCAATTGGGGACGAATACTGACGACATTGTAGCTCCAAGAGGAGAAAGTTCGTTGCTGGTACGATATACCCTTTGTAGAAGTAGAAGATGGCGAAGAAGGGCCTATGAGCATCTGCAGCAGCCGTCCCTTTGCGGGCGCCGCTAGGATGGCAGCATATCAAATTGGGAGAGGGTCGAAATACTGCGCACACAGAATTGGTCGCTAACACAACCCACCCACAGACGGTGTCTTCTACGCCGAGCTGAACGAGTTCTTCCAGCGCGAGCTGGCCGAGGAGGGCTACTCCGGCGTCGAGGTCCGCGTCACACCCACCGTCACCGACATCATCATCCGCGCCACACACACCCAGGAGGTTCTTGGAGAGCAGGGTCGCCGCATCCGTGAGCTCACCTCGCTCATCCAGAAGCGCTTCAAGTTCCCCGAGAACTCTGTCTCCCTCTACGCCGCCAAGGTCCAGAACCGTGGTCTCTCTGCCGTCGCCCAGTGCGAGTCCCTCCGATACAAGCTTCTCAATGGTTTGGCCGTCCGAAGGGCTTGCTACGGTGTCCTGAGGTTCATCATGGAGTCTGGCGCCAAGGGTTGCGAGGTCGTCGTCTCCGGAAAGCTCAGGGCCGCCCGTGCCAAGAGCATGAAGTTCACTGTATGCATCCTCGCCTTTGTCGTCTTGAGATTGGTATATTGACAAAGTGTAGGACGGTTTCATGATCCACTCCGGTCAGCCCGCTAAGGACTTCATCGACCACGCCACCCGCCACGTCCTGCTCCGCCAGGGTGTGCTCGGTATCAAGGTCAAGATTATGCGCGGCTCCGACCCCGAGGGCAAGGCCGGCCCATCCAAGTCTCTTCCCGACTCCGTTACCATCATCGAGCCCAAGGAGGAGCAGCCCGTTGTCCAGCCCATGTCGCAAGACTACGGCGCCAAGGCCATCGCCGCTCAGCAGGCTGCTGAGCAGGCTAGGCAGGCAGAGCAAGGCGAGGCCGAGGCTCAGCCAGCTGAGGGTTACTCTGGGGAGCAGTAGGTTGATGATTTGTTGCGGGCGCAATGAGGTTACGAAAAAGGCATTTAGCGAAAGGTTATGATGCCATTACGAACCCTGACACAACTTCCTTTGCACATTCGGCACGGACTGGGCTGCTTTTGAGAGGGGCGGGGGAATAAGGAGTCTCTATTGCTTCACTGCTATGTACTTCAATCGAACCACCCAAACATCAAAGATGGCTTTGACCACCGGAAAAAATGTTCTTCATCGTAATACGCTTGTCTTACTGTGTCTTTTGCGTCATGTCTTTCGAAATTCATAACTCACTTATGAACAGGTATAGATCCTAGTTATGTTTCCATCTACGTCGAGTCGTTGGGTCTCGTGCGTTGCCCCATTAGGACATCCCGCCGCATCCCGTGACTCGAGACTAGATGCCTTTTCGTTCACATTTCCGCCTCTCCCCCACCCGTTACTCTCTTCCACGGTAATAACAAAGCATCAATGCCACCCCTCCCTCCCCTTGCCCTATTTGGTCAAATCGCTTAGCACCTCATCTGTTTTGAAACAAACGTTGCGCTTGTATAGTAAAAAGCGGATCACGCGGCCCCTTGGCTGATTGGAGGAAGAACAATGGTTCACATATTATTCCTAGTAGTAGTAGCCACGCCGCCGCCTCCGCCGCCGCCGATTCTTCTAGCTTTCGGGGCTTCGTGGAAGCTTTTGGCACCCATGTGGGAAGGGTAATATAGTAGTGGGGAAAAGAACGGCTGGTACTTACCCCATTTGAGGAACATTGTCGGGGTGTTTCGTCGTATATTGCAGGGCTGGGTGGGGAGGCAGTTAGGAAGGAGGGAAGGAATGGGAAGGGGAAGGTACTATATATATATTTGATATTAACTCGGAGTATTAAAAGGCGTTGGCATATCCCTGCTTCCTAGTCTCTTCTACTGTTACTCCTCTTCTCGTTTCTTTTTTCTGTACATACTAGCACTGCGTCGTCGTTTGTCGCAGTCGCGCGCTTCACACCCTTCACGATGCGCTTCACACCCCTCCTACTGTCGACGCTCCTCAGCAGCGCCGCGACCCTCGTGCACGCCGCGCTCCCCTACAAAGGCGCAGACTGGTCCTCTGTCCTCGTCGAAGAAGCCGCCGGCAAAAAATACAAGAATGCCGCTGGCCAAGTGCAGCCGCTAGAAAACATCTTGAAAGCTGCTGGCGTAAACAACGTCCGCCAGCGCGTCTGGGTCAACCCTTCCGACGGAAACTACAATCTCGACTACAACATCAAGATTGGCAAACGCGCTAGGGCAGCGGGACTGGGTGTATCGCTAACGCTGCACTACAGTGACAGCTGGGCCGACCCCGGAAAACAGGTTACGCCTGCTGCGTGGCGGAGTCTGAATAAAGATGCGCTTGTAGCCAAAGTCTACGAGTACACCAAGAACGTCATTGATACGTTCCAGAGGAACGGCGTCCCGCTTAGCATTGTCTCGATTGGAAATGAAATCACTCCAGGACTGCTGTTCCCCGTCGGCCAGCTCTCAGGCAACAGCAAGGCTGCTGCTGCTAATGTCGCTGCTCTGCTCAAGTCTGCGAGCAAAGCTATCAAGGAATCGAGCATGAGCCCCAAGCCTAAAATCATGATTCACCTCGACAACGGCTGGGATGGATCTCGTCAGCAGTGGTGGTACGATCTCGTTCTCGGATCTGGAGGCGGACTGTCGCTGTCAGACTTTGATGTCCAGGGTGTATCGTACTATCCTTTCTACTCTGCCAGTGCGACGCTCTCGGCGCTGAAGTCGTCGCTTAACGGTATGGCGTCCAAGTACGGCAAGGAAGTCATGGTTGTCGAGACAAACTGGCCGAGTTGGTGCCCTAACCCCAAGTACCCCTTCCCTGCGGACACAAAGTCGATTCCGATTTCCGTGGATGGCCAGGTTACGTGGATGAAGGAGGTGGCCAAGAGGGTTGCAGCTGTGCCGAATGGAAAGGGAACGGGACTATTTTACTGGGAGCCTGCGTGGATTGATAACGCTGGACTTGGCAGCAGCTGTGGCTGGAATGTCATGTTTGGGGATGATGGCAAGGCCATGAGCAGTCTGCCTGTATTTGGATCCATCTAAGGGGACTACGACGATAACAGTCATGAAGAAGAGAGAGAAGATGAGGAAACATTCAGTGTACATATTTACTACAGTCGACGTACATAGCGCCAGCAAACAAGAGGGTCACTCGGCTCCTTTACTGATCAAAGTTCTTGACTTCGGGCATCATACCCAGACCCTTTCCTTCCTGGTGCTTTTGGCCGTGACCTTCAATGACACCGCCTGCCTTCCTCTCATTGACGTGTTTTCGGAGTAGGCTAAGAATCTCGCTGCCCTTCCACCGGTTGGGAACAGGCCTGTACGCAGGCTTGAAAGTGCCGACAGTCTGCGCCCATTCGCCCTCTCCAGGGTCTCTCTTGCGCTCATCCTTTTCTGGCAGCTTCGTCTGCGCCGTCGCATCCTTGCCCTGTGCATTGGGGGTTGACAAAGAAGAGCCACTGCCCTCGGCCGTCTCGTGTGATGTGGGTGTGGGCTCTTGGGTTGCCCAGTAGTAAATGTCCCAGTCGTTTTCATCGAGGAAAGAGTCGTATTGTTGCATGAGGGAAGGCGACATGGTGGCAAGGTGGGCGTCAGCGAAGGTGCTCAGAAGGAGATCACTTTCTAGGGTTCCCCTCTTCCGACTCTGATCTGCTCATTGTTAGTTCAATTGCTTTTTACGCTAGACGACGCAATCGACATGACAAATGGTCATGTGAAGCACGAAACGGGGAATTGTATGAACGGACATAATAACCTCGCGCGCATCGTGTTGGCGTCCTCGCCTGTCCGCTTGATCGGCTCGACCTTGAACTTGGCGCCCTCCATCTCGCCAACGCCCAGTTCGCTGTTGGTCATCAGCTCTGGCGGGGTAGTGGCTGAGCCGGCAGAAGGCATCTTGTTGGTAATAGTCGACGTGGTATTGGGCAAATGCGGGTTCAGAGGCTTCTCAATCTGGTATTTGCGGTAGGTTTCCGAGGTGTCGTTTGTGCGCTTGTTGAGGGCATCGAACTCGCCATTGCGGAGGGAAGAGACGCTGAAAGCGCGGCATTGGGTGCGCTGGAGCGAGAACAAAGCTCGCGATGAGCGGGCGACAATTCGTGAGGACGCCATTGCGAATTCTGTCAAAAGAGTACCTTGAGGCGTCAATTGCACTTTAGAGAGGTGAAAGGTGGGTTACCGAGGACAATGGAGAACGTCACCGGGTCCAAGCTCTCCGATTACTAACGCGAAAATCAACCCTGCTGATCTGCCCAGAGAGTCTAATACCCTTATGCATCGTCCAATAACATTTCGAGTTTCGGATGTAGATGTCGGCATTCACGATCAATGTCGGCATTTGTTGCAATTGCTGTCATATATTGGTTTCGAAAGAAAATGTTGTATTCTCAAATTTCAGACACAAACGCGGGCAAAAGGAAGTTGTTCTACAAGATTGTCTTGGCTGCACCTTCAACACTGACTTGTTAAAGACCATGAAATGGACGAAAAGAAAACGTAAACATTTGATACGCAGATTATGATCGCAAATCTCTCTTCACGTAATAAGACATCTACCTGCCAATAACATCCGCCTTCTTCTCGGTCATTACTCGTTCCCCTTTTACCAATCCAACACTAAGCCACGAACAAATACATCATCACACACTCATAGTACGTCAAATGAATCCAATAGAAGAGAGTCTCCATCGCCTTGCGCCTAAGTCTTTTGAACATGGTCAAGCGGCACACTTGATCCCATATGGTACTCCCAGCAACATTAAAATTGAACTGCCTGGTCTGGCAAGTAATTTACTTGAGCCCAGTAAACCACCAGACGGGAAAGATTTAAAAATCGCTCTAACACATCACAGCTGGTATCTGCCGACACCACACAATCACCCAATGGTGTGGGTACATCCATATTTAATCGTTTCCATTGCTTATTCGCTACCGTATGAACCCATGGGGTATCATCTAATGCATTCATCATGATATGTAGTTTCGTTCATTAGAGAAAAGAAAAAACCAATCAATCTTCGTCATACTCGTCATTGCATCTCAATCTCCACCTCTTGCTTAGCCTCTTGCTTAGCCTCTGGGTTGTGGCTTGGTTTACGGCTCCGACTCCGGTTCTCGGCTTGCTTCTCGACAATGTTTGCTCCAAGGCCGAGACTGGGGTCAGGAGGTGATTCTGGCTCTACAGTCGGCTCCGCACTCTTTTCTGCATCAGTTGTTGTGTTCTTGTCTACCGACGGTTCAGCAGGTACAACTTCGGCATCTTTGGTGGTTTCCTCAGTCTTCTCTTCGGCCTTCAGATCTGCGCTTAAGTCTGAACTCGGTTTGACGGCTTCTTGTGCGATGTCTTCACTTGGTTTGACTGCTTCCCGTGCAACGTCTTCGCTTGGTCTGCTGCTACCTCCAGCTGGACTTGTTCCTTTGCTCGTATTTGCAGTTCCAGTGATGCCCAACCTCTCAAAGCTCGCCATCATGCCTTGTTTCAGGTCTTGTCCAAACGAAGCTGCATCGAATGACTTTGAGGTGCTAGAGGCTCTGGGAGAGCGATCACCGGCAGCATGTGTAGGTGGAGGATGAACTGTTGTGCCGGCGCCTGACGCTCCTTCCGCGGTTTCAACACCCGTGACAATGGGTTCACTGACTATCGGTGTATTAGAACCGCTCCTCCCGTTGCTCGCGTTACTGGTTTGCGGAGTTAGGTTAGGAGGCGCCTGTGGTCCGAAAACGTTCATCTCCTCATCCGTGCGACCAAAACACTCTGCCCACCACCTTGCCTCTCCCTTTCGAGGAAATATCATTCGCTCTTTACCGCGAACAGCATCGTCCACTTCTGGATCGTACTTGGGGTTCATGAACTCTTGTCTCCGGCACAGGAAATAGTCCCACACACTTCGTGTTCGCTCCTTGGCCCTTGTCTCAACACGCTCCTTTTCATTATCGAAGAGGAATGTACCGTATTGGCAGGAATACAAATGGTATAGCAAACGTCTCAGGAAGCGCTCGTTGAATTCGAATCGGGTTGGGTGCTGGTAGTGTAGCTGATAAACACAATCAAGGAATTGGTGGAAAACGGGCGATAGCTCATTGACCTTCGTAACCCGGTGCTCCTCTGCCGCGCCGGCCTGAACTGGCTTCGATGTACCGGCATCAGCAATGTCCGTGACATTCTCTGGAAGATTGGTCTCTGGAAGCTGATTGAGGGATTCGTTGGACTCGTTGTGACGGTTGAAGAGACCTCGTGCGCCCCGAATAGCATTCTCAAAAGCATTGCCACCACCCTGACCGTCGTACTTGCGCTCAATCTTCTCATTCTCAATGGTGAACCATTTCTCGTGGCTTAAAAACCCTGAGCGGTGTCGAAACATGTGTCCAAAAGATAACCAGTCCTTCTCCACGAGAACCATGAAGCCTTCCATTGTCCTGTAGTATGGATCCAGGAGGATCTGACTGAGCGCACTCAACTGGCTGGTACGGTCCCATCCATCGGAGCAGTGGATCAAGACGTGTGAATGCATGATTCCCACTGTACGAGCTATCAGTGCAGTACCGTCCAGGATGTTGGCAATGTGCTTGATCCAGTTGCTCTTGGCCAGTAACTGTCTGTTTGGGGGGAAAGACACCAAATCCGATTCTTTCAAAGCCTCTATCACCATGTCCAAAGACTTGCGCATGACGTGGATATTGTCGATTCCGAGGTAAGCCTTCTCCGCACCAGGGTAGTAGTCCATCTTCTCTGAGCCAAGCCCAACGGCTTGCATCGCATACGCATTCACTGTCGGTCTGGCATCAACAATCAAGTTTCGCTGTTGAGCCCCATACACTTTGGGCAAATCGACTTCGGATTCTGTAGATCCCGTAAGGTCATCCACAGTGGTTCTTCCGTTATTTGCTGTCACTTCTGCACCAACAAAGGAACTATTAGCACTGGATTCATTAAGGTTTACAACGCTCGAGTCTGGAGTAAACTCGACAGAGCCTGAAGGAGTGGTTGTAGGTTTCCACCCACGATTAGTTGCCCAAATAGCTGCGACGAGTCGCTCGTCCTGGGGGTTTCGGTTTCCGCGGAGCCCGGGCGTAGGTTGTGAACTTCGCGTTATAGAGCAGTTGTTGATGGGGTGACGGTATACGAGGGCGGGTATGCGCTGTCGGGAGCGGTATTCACCGGCATATCGAAGAACGCTGTCCGAGACATTGGTCGGCACGACGAGCAGAGCGGGATACGTTGCGGAATACTGTACCACTCGTCAAGAAATGTCCCAACCGTATGTGTCGCATATCATGTACCTTGTATTCCTTGTTGACCTCTGATATGCGCCAGCCCTTTTCCGAATCCTTAGGGCTAATTCCCAAACGCTTCCACTCGCGGCGCGCATCGTATATGCTCCAGCCATCCTGCTTGTCCTCTGGAGGCTTTGGCTGGTAGCTAAAAGCCAAGAGCTTGTCCAGCCTCCCAATCTTACAAGACAAGGCTCGTATGCTCTCGTATACGTCACGTGCTTTCTTCTCGTCAGGAAAGAAGAAGGCGAAAAAGGTAAAGTCTCGGCATCGAATTCGGATCGAGGGTTCCTGGCGGAGGACTGGGGGACAGGGTCTGAGACAGCAGTAATTTATCATGGGATACGTGATCCAGACTTCTTTCTGCCGCGGCGGCTTCGCGTCGGGAGGGGCATCTGGGGGAAGGCTCGGAAGGTAGCTGAAGACGAGGTGATGGGGCATGAGGTGCAGTGTGCCATCGAACCGTGTGCCTCTCCGGAGAAGGTATACATTTTCTACCTGCAGTCATAGTCAGGTTGCGTGGTTCGAGCAGCCCAAGACGCCTACCTTGCTAACGCGTATCCGCTCCATGGCCGTGGTCTTGCGCGCGCAAAGGTCGGCGGGGGACGTGACTCGGGTGCTGGTTCACGACGGGTGTGGGTGGTAAGGTGAGTTGCGGGCAGCCTGGAGGCGGGGGTTTCGATCGCTACCAAAGTGAGGGGCTGTATAACGCAGGCATCGAAAAGGTGACACAGGCGCAAACAGAGGCGTCAAGCAGTGAAGCCTGCAGCTACAGGGTAGTGATGTGTTTGCATGGTAGACACGAGCTTGTCCGCATGTGCCCGCCCTGTCATGCTCATGCCTCGTCCCGCCGCGTGTGCTACTAGTATCGTCTTGGCCTTCAACGTCATCAGACTACTGCACCTGTATTGCTACTCGGCCCGCGCTTTAACAGCGTGCAGGTGCTCACAACAATACACTTGTACGCATCTTGCTTGCAATATTCTGCTCTGCACGTGGGGTTTGCGCATCTGGTGATCTGGGCAAAATGCTTGCATCTTTTCTATCCACTACGCTCAAATTGGTGAAGACTAACGAGAAACATGGCATTCATAGACCCGGGTATTGAACATCAGATACATTTTACTGGTGAAGCATAGATCCATACTCGTTTCTTGAAAGCATAAAGCAAACAAAAAATGATGGTATTCAAACAGGAAAGGACCCGGCATTCTCGGTTTCGCCAATCAGCTTACCTATCTCACCGCAACAGGCCAAACGTTAGCCACTGGTTGTATTACATGTATAGAAAACCCCGAAAGACCGCATATACTGTTTTGTTGGCAGCAAAATTCCTATAACCACATCAAGAGCCCTAGAGCCTGTGAGTTTAGACACAAAAGCCGACTACATGTCGATCCAGATCTACACTACGACTGTTGTTGCTACTGCCACTCTTAGTTGTCTACGCTGGGGGCGGCGGTGGAGGCGGGACATCGCTCGGTGGAGGAGGTGGTGGGACATCACCCGGAGGCGGGGGAGGCGGCGCAGAGCCAGAGGGTGGCGGAGGTGGCGGAGGAGGGCTTCCAGCAGAGCCGTAGCTCTGGAAGAGAGGGCCAAGACCAGGTGGAGGGCCTGCGGGAGGCGGAGGAGCACCATAACCAGGAGCACCACCGTAAGCGCCGGGAGCACCCATAGCAGCGCTCTGGTCATAGCCGTAACCGCCATATCCATAACCAGCACCAGCAGGAGCAGCAGGAGCACCGGCGGCCCAAGGAGCTGCGCCGCTTCCGGCACCATAGCCCTGGTCGTACGACTGACCTCCACGACCGCCACCACTAGCCCAAGGCGGGGGAGCAGAAGAATGGCTATCGCCGCGACCACGGTCGTCGTCGTTGCGTGCCCAGGGTGCAGCGCCACCAGAGGGACCACGCTCCCAAGGCTTGAGAGGGCGCTCTCCTCCATAGTTGTCGCCGGCGCCGCCACCATTGCCGTTGTACTCGATCGCGCCACGCGATTGTCCACCAGCACCGCCCATCTCGGCCATGAAAGCATCGAGCTCGTTCTCCGGGGCGCCTCCGATGCGGCCTTGCTGACCACGGTCGCCGAACCGGTCGTTGCGCCAGGGCTGTCCAACCTTGCGCTCGGGACAGTCGCGAGCCATGTGACCGGCTTGACCACAGACACGACAGATGATGCTGGCAGTGAAGTTCTGCTTCTGCGGACAATCGTACTTGCGGTGGCCAATCTCTCCACAGTTCTGACAGGCTTGGTTCTCGTCGTCACGAAGGGTACCGTTGAGGGCGGCGAGCTCTCGGAGCTGGTTACGCTTGAGTTCGTTCTGGCCTTCGGGGATGGATGCAGCCTAGAATTGTTAGCATTGTTCAAAATTATAGATTGAAAGAAAACTCACAGTCTCAATGACGTTGTGGATAAGCTTCTTGGCTTTGTTGACCTTCTCCTCAGTGTCGGCCATGATCAAGCAGTGCAGGTCTTCTTCCTGGTTGCTGGTATGAGCTGCGTCAGAGCGTCCTTTACCCTCCTTCACGGAACCCTTGCCACGGATCGCAATCTTTGCCTGGGATTCTGTCTCCATCTTCTTGAGCGTGTTTCCACGGGGGCCAATAAGCAGACCAACTGTTAGTGCAAAAAGCTGCGGTTAGTCTATGATCAAGAAATATATGTATGAGCAAAAGGGTTAGGGTTAGTGACATAGCTGTACTGCAGGTGCCACTAGATGCGAATGAACATCCAGCAGTCTGAGCAGGCTGGTCAAGACAAAGGCTGGGGTGAAGCAGAGCAGGGGAAGGGGGGTTAGAGGGGTTAGTTCCGTACTGAAGTTAATCTCCGGGTAATCATTGACCGGAACATAGACTTTCTCCTGTGTCTTAGTAGGGCGCCTGTAATCGGCAGGAGGGTGGTAGTTAGGAAGTGTCTTCATCGCCTTCTCGACGAGCTTGTGACGCTCATCTTCGAGGCGCTTGCGGTAGCGGAACTCGCGAGTGTTGACACGGCGACCAAAGTTATCGTACTGCGGCGGAGGCGAAGGAGACCTATCCGTGTTAGCCGTCGACCGGATGCAGGCACCAGAGGGCGCATACCTGTCACCATCGGCTGGAACAACGTCGTTGATCTTCAGCTTCTGGGTGATTTCCTCGATACGCAGATGCAGAGTATACGCGTCAAGCTGCTCGGTCGTCATGGCCGAGTAGATGGCTGTGGGCAAGCCCATCAAGCCAGCAGCCTTGTTCTCGCTCGCGTCGCCCCATCGGTTTCGCTTCTTTCGCTGTCGCGGAGCATCGGCAGCTACAATAGAGATGTCAGTAAACGTTGAGAAGTTGTATGAAACTCGACATACCGCGCTCTGGGCTGCGACCGCGCTTCAGCTCAGACAGACCCTCGGCGGGTGCCGAGGGATTGTAACCACCATCATCATCGCCACCGCCGAACCGGCGACGAGTACCTAGAGGAATATTGTTAGATCCGGTGATGCCCTGATTACGCCACGACATGATTGCGGTCGACGAGAAGTTCCGTCGAGGTTATGCAGCGAAACGTTGCGGCGCGATGTGTGTGGTTTTATGCGGGTTGAGAAAGTTGAGAGGCCTGCGCGACGGGACAAAGCTTTAGGCTAACAGGGAGTGCGCTTGACCGCTTTGGGATGTGCCATGCCGCTCACGTACAATAGGCACCATTCGAGCATTGTAGGCAGGACGTGTGGCGTCATATTCACGTGTTATCTGGCTGATAGCATCTAATAGTTTTTTGGTAGAAAATACCTTCACTATGAATGCGCGCATGTGTCTTGGTCTCGAGTCGACTTGGAGCGACGCTTCCTGCCGCCAGGACATTACCACTTTGGGTAATCTTGCACCCAATGCGGGTAGATTGTAGTCCATTGGTTCTAGTATTTCTTTTCTTTTGCCATCATCTCAGGGGCGATTACGGAACTAAGCGCATTGAAGGCTTTCCACATCGATCAGATATGCATGCAGATGTACGACGTCCATTGTCTATTCTTACATTGCCTTGTGTGACGGCCTTGAAAAAGAATCACCTAACACTCGAGCACACTACTACGAAGAGATATAATTACAATTGTATTCGATTTAATCGAATCTAGTCTTACACACACGGAAAGACTGCGTGAACCCGTTGCTGCATTCACATGTTAACAGCAAGTCATTCAGTACCACAGTATCACCAAGCAAACACCACTCATGCAAGAATCCCTGGTTTCTCTCACTTCCATTAGTTTCTAGCTCACTTACCACGGAACCCCATATTTTCGTGTCATTCGGTCCCGTATTTCTAAGCAAATAGCAAAGCTCGTCATACCTGCCCCTCATTGAGCCCCACCTCTAGCTTCACAGCTCCCTCTCGAGCATAAAGCTTCATTGCATTGGCTACGTAGCATCTCTGTACTTTACAGCCAAGATACCTGTTATCTCAAATCATCTACTACGACTACTACTTTTTTGTTTTTTGTATTCGAAAATACGAACTGCTACCGCAATCATGTCTCAGGAACCCAATATCACGCTTTACACTACGCAGACGCCTAATGGCATCAAGATCTCCATTACGCTCGAGGAGCTAGGGTGTGTATGATTCTTGTTGTGTTCAAGTTACATCTCATATCTCTGTGTTCTTTCACTATACCGGGTTTCTTTGTCATCTTCGGGTCTCACATTACTACCATGTACCTCAGTCATGGTCACTTCAGAAGACCTCACTTTCATTTTATATCGTCTTTCTTTCATACATCATGTCTGAGTCTCTCGTTATTACCGTGTATATCGGTTATGTTTACTTCCTAAGACCCTGCCAACCCTATCTCTTATATCTACAGTCACTGGACAAAAGTTTGTTCATATTTTTATGGGAATACCCCGTAACTATGGGAACAAACTAATGCCCTAGTACTGCATTTGTCTTGAACCCGAGTAAGAGTTCAATGGGCAGCAGGTGTTTTATGGGAGACTTCAGAATGTGATCTCGTAATTCCTCATATTCCTATGGATACGTTTCGCTTTTGTACTATCCATTTCTGCGCATCTCGCTTTTCCGCTCATACTCGGTTCATTTTGCAAATCTCCTTCTCCAGCCCTTCAATATTGTACTTTCTCTGGTTTCTGTTTGCGCAAACCGAAGTAGCTATCCCACTCGTGTATTCACATTTCCACATTTCCACATTCCGGATGTGAAGCATACCGTCACTGTACAGCTGCTTCATCAACATCAAAACTTTGAGGCAGCAGCATCTCTGCACTCAAAACATGGTAATGAGCTCACATGGAAATTTTTATTTTTAAATCCCATCTTCAAGCATGTATCACAACCATTCTGACAGCCTTTTTCTTACCCATCTTTACTTACCTTTCTCCAATCCTTTCTCTATCAAACACATCAACCAGCAGCACACCAATCTCCATTCACTAACCTACCTTTCAATACAGCATCCCCTACAAAGTCGAAAAAATCGAAATATCCAAAAACACCCAAAAGGAAGACTGGGTATTTACACCTCCCCCCTCCCATCCCTTCCACTCCAACCTCCAAACCATCCCCTCATTCAAATCCCCTCCCTCTCTTACTCCACTCCCCTCTCTCACACACACACAACATACGTGGACACACACACACACACACATACACCAATATACCACCCTACTTACCCCAACAAAAAACAGTTCCTCGCCATCAACCCCAACGGCCGCATCCCCGCGCTGACCGACACCTTTACCGACGGCCAACCGATCCACCTGTTCGAATCAGGCAGCATAATGCAGTACCTAGTGGAGCGCTACGACAGCGATTACAAAATCAGCTTTGCAAAGGGCACGCGCGAATGGTACGAAATGAACAATTGGCTGTTTTTCCAAAACGCCGGCGTGGGCCCCATGCAAGGACAAGCCAGTACGTATCCAGTTATGATTTTCCCTTTTGCATCGTTTTTCTTCCTTTCTCTTAGTGTTTTTGTGCTTCGTCTGGCTTCTATGTACGTTCTTCGTCCTCCGGCCTGCTCTATTGGTTTGACGGCGGCAATCTGGGGGGGAGAGATCTGGGGTCTGCAGATCTAATCTGGGTTTTTGTGGAGTAAGATCAGAAAAAAACGGGTTGCTTTGCCTGTTCTGTCTGTTCCTTGTCGTCCCTGATTATCAAGATATTGGTAAGGGAAAAGGGAAAAGGGAAGAGGAGGGGTGTCACACACATACACGCACACACGGGACCGACCGACCAACCGACCGCCGCGCCGACCATGTTTTAAACTACATACATATGCGGATTGCGGTGCGACGCGGCGAACCAAGAGTCTAGCTTTTCCGTCGGGGGGGCGACTAAAGTTATTAGACGTGGTTTGTGTCTGCACGAAAAAGCCGGTCTAGCTCAGCCCTTGGTTGCTACTGCCGCCTACCACACCCCTTTGGGGGTGTGACAGACGCCTTGCGTGGCGCGCTACGCGGGAAGGGCCAGCCAGAAAAGAGGGGTTTAGCATGGCGCGCGCGCACACGCGCTGAGCAAGCAAGAGCAGCGAAGAAAAAAATGGCGTAAAGGTCACACACACCACATGGCCCTCGGGATGTGGGGAGGAAGGGCCGCCAACGCGGGCGCGGCGTCAAGGCGGTGGGTGGGCGGGCGCACCGTGGGTTGTGTGTGTGTGTGGCGGGCGGCGGCGGGGGAACTTCCATGACGAGACAAGACTAATCGCCCTATTTCCGCACCAGAGATCGCGCCGCCGGACGCAATCACGAAAAACGAGGCCGGGGAGGGGGAGGAGAGAGGGGCTTGGAGGGGCTTAGCAAGTCTACGCTAGCATCTGTTTGGTTGTCGTCTTTTTTTCCAGAATCAGAAGTCTGTGACAGATAGATGGACAGACAAGACAAGACTGGACAGGGCAGGGTAGGGCAGACAGGCATGCGGACATGGACGGACGGACGGACGGAACGAACTGCAGATCTAGAATGAGGGAGAGAAAATTCTTGGCTAACGGAGATGATAACAGATCATTTCACGCGATACGCCCCGGAGCATATTGAGGTAAGTAGGAGCGAGCGAGACGGAAAAGAAGCCTTTTTGCTTGGCAAACCCAAGTTTCTGGCTGGCGGCCTGAAGGGACAAGATCGCAGACTAACTCTGTCCGCAGTACGGTGTAAATAGGTACCAGACCGAGACACGCCGTCTCTACTCTGTGCTCGACAAGCATCTTGCTTCGGACAACAGGCCCTACCTGTGCGGTACCAAATGTACCATTGCCGGTGAGTCTAAAAAAGCGCGCCACCATCATCACCACTACCACTGCCACTGCCCACCACCATCCACGCATGACTGCCTTTGTTTTTGCCCATACACCTTCCACCACAAACATGGTGTTTCCCTGCGTTGTCCTAAACGCATAACACGTTCGTCTCGTCCAGCACCCATCATCCCAGCCCGGCTTTGGTTCCTTTATCCCTTCATTCGTTCGCTGGCTCCAACAAAACTTGCCGGCAGCAGTGCGAAACCTTAAGCGGGAGCGTCATCCGCCGCTGCTGCCGAAAAAGCATTTTGAGCCAGCAAATGCCATAGTTCCCCTTTTTACATATTACCTCTACTCTATCCCCTTGTCACTAACCCCCCTGCCCTTGTCTCTCCGCCTCCGACCTTCCCACAAACTTTAACCATGTCGTTCCAAAGAAAAGGTCCCGTTGTCTAACAAACCCTGAGATATCGCGCACTACGGTTGGGTCGCGGCTGCCGGCTGGGCCGGTATCGATATTGACCGCTTCCCAGCAGTCAAGGCCTGGGAAGAGCGCATGACGTCAAGGCCAGGTGTTGAAAAAGGCCGTCACGTGCCCGACCCTCATACCATCAAGGAACTGCTCAAGGACAAGGCCAAGATGGATGAGTATGCCGCCAAGAGTCGGCAGTGGGTGCAGTCCGGCATGAAGGAGGATGCCGAAAAGCAAAAGTAGATGTCAGATACGCGTACACGTATCTACGCGCACACAGGTTCTGTGTACGTACTCCATTCCAACAATTGTCCGGTGCAGCGGTGAGCAATCTGGTATTGTACTGGTGGAAATTGGTTGCTAGCTGGGGAAAGAAAATGGTTTCGGGTGTACGCTTCCGGCAAGGTCGTGTACATACGACTTCCTGTTCCTAGTAGCCTCTGAATCGTAACATGCGTCTGTGTGCCCGTTAGCACATATTCTCTCACATGTGCAAAATTGCAATCCTTGCGAGTTTCCCTCTTCAACAAAATCCACCGGTGGCGCCAAATTTGGAGAATGAAAAAAAAAAGTCAGGCGTTGTGTCGCGTCAGTCACGCTGACAATACCCACTGTGACCCAAGTTCCAGACTCTAGGGACTTTTTCGGACCGTCTGAGAACTGGGGGGCCGGCCGCAAACGCGCTTGCAGACACACCCACACCCACAGAAACAGAGACATGAACTCAGGTACAGGGCACTCTGATCGACTGGGAAACAAGGGTGCGTCGAACTGGCAGGGCGATCCGATCCGGTCTGTGTGATGATCATGAAACCTCGCTCCAAGAAATGAACAGTGATATGCCGGGCGAGGGCGGGCGAGTTTGACAGACCATGTTTCAACTTGTCGCAACCCCAAAAAAAATCAGAGCGGGACGAGAAAAGCGGCCTAGTCTGAGACTGGCCCAACATTGGGTGCGGTATTTCCAGGGGTGGGCAATGCTGTGTGAATGGAAGACGACTCGATGCAGCATGGAAGCTCGGTAGGTTACCATAGCGTTGCGTAATTCATTGCCCGTCAGGGGCAACCTGAAAGCACAAACACCCTTGCTGCATAACCTGAGCTGCCAGTCCATTCGGCAAGTACAAGGATTGCTAGCCAAAGATATCACGCTATGTCGGCACGATGCTAGCTCCCAGCTGTTTTCTGCTACGGCGATGTAAGGCCGTGAACGCGACCTTGTGCCTCCGCAGACGCACCGATTAACATAGTCGTCACGCTTCATTTGAACGCTTCGAGACGGTGGCAAGCGGTTTGCTTGACCTGGAGGAACAGGATCGCCAAGCGCTCGTGTAGCAGTCCACGTGGGCGCTTGTGCGACTGCCTGGAGCTGACGTTCGGAGAAGACGGGAATACTCTATGCGAATCCCCCGCACCAGGTTGACACTGTCTGGCGCAAGTACCGGATGGATGCAAAGTGACCTGTCGTAGCCGGTGAGCACCTGAGTCGACGAAAGACGAGAATGACTGTGCATTTTTTTTTCTCTATTCTCTTTCTTCTTTCGCCCCAGTCCATGGACAACGCTCTAAACACCTGCAGCATCATCCATATTGAGGGGGCTATGCACCTCATCAGGAGGGCAGCCAGTATCGAGCCACAAATGGATGACTCCATCCCCCTTGGTATGATCAAACGACTGGTTACTCGTCAAGCTGGCGTCAACTTGCGTCTGTCGCAATCACCCACACCCACCACCTATAGGCTACCCCAGCTCAATACTTATCCCCGCATTAATTGTCGATGATGCATGATCGCGAACCGCCCATGCAGTGGCGGTAATAACACTTTGGGATTCGCTGAAGGCGCTCCCGTCTAATCCTCGACGGCGGGTCTGGGGGGGATCGTTGATTCCCAGCCGTGAGGGTGTCGAGCCGTAGCAGTTGAACTACGGCTATTTTGCAATCGCACAGCCGCTGCGCTGCGGTACGTGGCGTCCACCCCACCAGTGGTCGGTCCTGCTTGATCAGCCTTGATGGCAACGGTTAAAACCCTAGTAGGGTAGCGACAGCAACCCACTGGATTCCAGTCAAGGACGATCCTATGATTGACAGGGCAGATGAGCATCCCATCATGGTTCTCTAGCACGGGCGCCATCCACTGATCCGAAGCTGACACACTCTGGCGGCCCCCCCCCCCTCCTCCCCAGATCTTGGTGCAGGCTGCGTTCCCAGGTTTCACTGGTGGGAGAATCCGGGGTACATGATCAAAAGCAAGAGATGGCTATGCACAGGCGGCATCTCGTGGGAGTGTGGATGCGTGGCATTCTGGCCGTTTTGGCCGACTGGTAGCGAGGTGTAGCTCATGTCTCTCTGCGAGCCCAGTGGCTTGTGGTTTGGACCCTTAATATAGCAGCTTAGTGTAGCGTGAACCCAGGGTCTGTTCCATCTCGAAGAGAACACGAGCAGCTTCACGGTGGAGTGTACATGACCTCTCCACACACCATTTTCGGCCCAACTTGACATGTAGCGGCTTTGTGCGGGTCTAAGTGATGAGCGGTCAGACAATCTACAGGGAGTCGAGCATATCATTCCTTCAACAAATCCAGCAGGTGGAGATTAGCAACCTGTAAGCCAAGTATTGGCATGTGTGGAGAAACACAGTTCTTGTGGCGACTGCTTCAGCAGCACCATGTCGTGGTGGCAGAGTTATCAAGGGGACATGGTCTTTTTTTTTCTTCAGGAGGATTCAGCATCGTCCTGACTGCAATCAGCGGAGATGGGGCGGCGGCAGCGGAGGGGAGGGACAAACAAGTCCACGTCTAATGTGCGGAGGAAGGAGTCGCTTACATGCAGGAGGCTGACCTGGGTCACACTCTTGAGACCCAAGTGTGGAGGCAACGCCGTTGTGCATACTCACGGTGCATGGCAGCGTGCGAGGGCGGCTGGCCGACACACTGTCATGACATGCTAGCAATCCGGGGCCTGTTGCAAAAAAGAGCAATTTCAACGTCTATCGGCCAAACCAGTTCCGGTCAGACAGTCTTGTCGCTTTGGTGTAGCAGGCAGGTAGCCAGCACAGCATAGCACGAGCTAGTTAAATGGGCCGGGCGACTGGCACCCTCTCATCTCCATGCACGAGACTGGTTGCGTGTGACGGCGAGATTAGACAGAAATTACGGCGATCACAGCACGGAGCCACGTCGAGAGAATGGCATGCCCTTTGCTTCGGCGGGCGGTCGCATCCTAGACAGACGTGCTCAAAATCGAGGCGCTAAACATGCGGCTGAAACGGCAGGTCTGAAGAATTTTGCGATGCGCCTGGGTCGAGAAATGAGAAGCGCAAGGCTGGCGTGGTCTTTTTTTTTTCTCTCATGTTTAATTCTCGCAGGCCATGGTACCATGGTACCATGTGCCGTGTACCTGGCGACGGCGCGCATGAGAATAGCGGGCTGGCGGGCGCACGAGGGGGGACATGGCGATCTGCTGGGCATGCAGAGGTGCAGATCGAGAGCGGGCTGGAGTCAGCAAAGGTTAGCAGCTGGACCGTTCACAGTTTCGGCGGACATGTGGTTGCGGCCAGTCTGCGGTGATGGGCCCTCTTGGAGGAGGAGCAACGGTGACGTTGGGCCGACGACACATGTCGGAGTCGGGTGGGCAGGCATGGTGGGCTCGCTTAGCGACCCAGAAATTGTCGGCACCTCCTGCAGGGCGGGAGCCGCTTTGGCACTGGACAGCAGGCGGCCAGGCTGCAATAGGCGCCCGACAGGCCTAGTGTCTGTGTCTGTGTCTGTGTTGCTGTCGCTGCAAAGGACCACGTCGCAGGCTAACGAGGGCCATGTGGGTACGCGAGCAGCAGCAGCGTGTGTGTGTATGTACGAGTGAGTGCTAGCAGCCATGTATGTACAAGCATGTGCCCGTCGCCGTGCTGGTCGAGGCCCTCGCCCGGGGAGCACCTTGGCAGCGGGTGCAGAGGTTCGCTGCTGTCGGCACTCAGACTTGGACGGGGCCTGGGTTTCACGGGCCCGTGGGCGGGCGTGCATATTTTGACGTCCTGACGTATCGCCCTTGGCCCGACATGAGGGCAGGAGCAGTGGCAGCGCCATGAAACGGCACCGTTTGCGTTTCAGCAAATGACGGCATTGCGCGCAGAGGGGCGCGCCCGTTAATGGCCGAAAGCGCTATAGCAGCTGGGGCGCGTCTACTTACGTGCAGTGGGCTGGCTCCGAGACTCGTGTTGCGCAAGAGGGCCGCGGGAGCGTTTTGGCCCGCCGTGAATGGGGAGGGATGGCATGGCATGGGGAGCGCTGGCCAGTCGAGGGTGGTGGTGATGGTGGTGGTGTCAGGCGGTGCACGCCACAACCTGGAGAAGACAGAGGGGGCCCTGGCAGGTGCGGTGGCGGGCGATTGGCGGGAAGGCGCGGTGCGGTGACTGACTGAGCATGAGCAGGAAGGAGCAGCCGTGGCCGCAGTGGTAGGAGCATGAGCATGAGCATGAGCGAATGTGTGGGTGTGTGCGGGCGGGCACTAACTACTACTGTACCAGACTAGACCAGACCAGACTGCCTACCTACCAGTACGGTGAGAGTGCGCGGTCGGTGGCCGTGGCCGTGGCCAAGGTCAGTGTGTGTGTGTGTGAGAGAGAGGTGAGCGCACAGCGAGCGGGCAGGCGGCGCCAGTGCCAGGGCGGGCGCAGGCTGGCAGGCGCTAGGCGCGAACTGCAGGCAGCCCCGCTTCCCACCGTCGAGGGCAGGCGCGCCCACTACGACTACTGTGACTGGTACATGTACTCACTCGCACTACCGCAAGGGCAAGGACGACCGGGGGCGCCCTCTCCCACCGGCTAATGTCGTTTTAACCGTCGCCCACCGTCCACTACGCCCGCCCGACCCCTCCCCCAATGAGTCGTTTTGCACGCCGACCGCGGTCCCCTGACGGCTTGATCCTGACCCTTGCCACGAGCTGCCCCAGAGCCTGGTTGCCGTAGCCAATGGGTCGATGCTCTGCGACGTCCCATGGTGTGTGCCAGAATTAAACACTCCCGCCCTCTGATATTGCCCTCGTCTTGATCTCGCTTCTCGAAGCCTGCGCCGACGCATGGAATCTTCAAGCCACAGATCGTCCCACTGACCCTGCAAATCGCCTCCAAAGCCTAGGTCCTTGTGCGTGTCGCGTCGGCGTGTGCCCTCGGCACCTAGACACCTAAAGCATTGTCGGAGGCCCACATATGCTCCCCAAGTATCCCATGACCCGTGGTCATCCCCAGATTACCGCCTGCCGCTTCCTTCGTCCACAAGTACTGTACTGCTCCTGCGACCCTGCCCGCCCGTGCAAACTGCTGCCACCTTCCTGCCAACTGCCCGCTCGCTCGCTCCTCCAACTGTCGCCACCGTGGACCTCGACAGTACGTCACCTGCTTTTGCCTGCCATGCATGCCCATGACTGGTGCTGAGTCGACATGCTGATTTGATTCGTCATGTAGAAACAACGGCGCCCGCTGCGTCTCTTGAAGCATAGCATACCATTGCATTGCCCAACTTGTGATCAACAGGTCCCCTCACATACACACACATACAGCCATGGAGTCGACAACAACAACTACAGTCACTGCTACGGCACCTCCCGCTCCACCTCCACCAGCAGACACGCCCAAGGTTGAGCGCCGAGGCTCGGCGCCCGTAAAGCGCAGAGTAAGCCGCGCCTGCGATCACTGCCACCGAATGCGCACACGCTGCAACGGCCAGGCTCCCTGCTCGCGCTGTATAGAACTCGAATACGTCTGCCAGTACAACCGTGAAAAGAAACGCCGCGGAAAAGTAAGCATTGCCCGCCTCTAACCCTTCTAGCACTCAACAAACACCACCACCACCCATGGCTACTCTATGCATCCAGCAGCTGACGAGTCGCAGGTTCCACGCCACATCCAGAAGCAAAGAGAGGAAGCAGCTGCTGGCGGCAGCCCCCAGACGCCCAATGGCATGAACAACTACTTTGAGCGGCCTGCAGTCATGAACGAAATGGAGGAGGATGTCTGGTCGCAGTCGGAAGCCACGCCCGTGGTCCAGCACTTCCCAGACAGCAAGAGCACCCTCCCCAGCGCCAACTGGCAAGCACTGAACCCCAGCGCCAACTTTGATCCACCCGTCAACCACATGATGATTGACCCCTTGCTTCTCGGATCCAATGCTGCTTACCCACCAATGCACGCAGAAATGCCTCGCGAAGAGCTCATGTATGCCATGAACGGTACGTCACGTCAACCAGCCTCGACTTCTCTGCACTTCTCCAACGTCATGTGGGGGTGTTTTTGAGTGTTGCGCGTGTTTGTGTTGGCTTGGAAAGTTTGGCTGACAGGCAATAGGCATGCACATCATACCTGGACCCAACGGCACACCTGTATCGATTCCTTCCGAATACGCAAACATGTCGTACCACATGCACTACCAACAAGCCGGAAGGCAGTCTTCGCCTCACAGCTATGGCTCTGCAGATACTGGATCGCCTCAGTCAGGAGTCAGCGTAAACTCGTCGCAGAACAGCGGCCCCATGCTTGCTTGCAAATACCCCGTTTTGAAGCCTTTGATACCCCACCTTAGCAACATCATCAACATTCCGACCGCGTGCGATCTTCTCGAATTCTACTTCCAAAGCTCTTCATCCGTCTTCATGGAGCCCGTCTCGCCATACATTCTCGGATCCGTCTTCAGGAAACGAAGCTTTTTGCGGCAACACAACCCAAGACGGTGCAGCCCAGCCCTCCTGGCCAGCATGCTTTGGGTGGCCGCGCAAACAAGCGAAGCCAGCTACCTGACTTCTTCGCCTTCGGCGAGAGCCATCATTTGCCAGAAGCTCTGGAAATTAACAGTGGAACTACTAAAACCTCTTGTCCACTCTCCCTCTTCACACGGCTTCACTCCTGGACCAGGAGTCACTTCTGCTGCTCACGACGCTTTTGGCGTTGATCGGGCAATAGGACGATATGACGGAAGGCCAGACGGAGCGATGCCTCCCACGAGCACGCTAGATGATGTTGCGACATACATCAACCTCGGAGTGGTTACCTCGGCAAGCGAGTACAAAGCAGCCTCTTTAAGATGGTGGAACGCGGCGTGGTCGCTGGCTAGGGAGCTCAAATTGGGCAGAGAGCTGTCTCCAAAACCCACCAAAGAGCATGAAAATGGAACCGACGGAGAGATGGATGTGGGCGTATCTGATGGCACCAGCGCTCAGCCACCTGCAGGCACACCAGCTGCAGCCATGATTGAAGAAATGAAGGAGGAGAGGCGCCGATTGTGGTGGTTGCTGTACATGGTGGATCGCCATCTTGGACTCTGTTACAACCGCCCACTGGCCATGCTTGACAACGAGTGCGAAGATCTTCTTCAACCAGTTCCAGACACTCTTTGGCAGCAAGGCGAGTTCTACACTGGACACCCAGGGCCGCGAAAGCGGGGCCTCAACTTCCAGTGCACATCGTACGTACCATGCGCTCATACGCGAGTGGCAAAACAATGCTAACTAGAATGCAGGCATGATGTTTTTGGCTTCTTCCTCCCTCTGATGACAATTCTCGGCGACATTGTAGATCTAAATGCACAGAAGAACCACCCCAGATTTGGCCAGCGGGCGTCTTGGGAGCTTCACGAAGCGGAAATCACGCGCCAGTTGGAGCGTTACGCGTACAGCATCGAGGAGTTCAAGGCGCAGTACGGCTGCGGTCCAAACGACGAATCGCAACCAAGCACCACAGCAGACCCGGTACGAGGCGAGTGGATTCACCAAACCAGAAAGGTTGCAGCATATGCCACCCACATTATGCATGTCCTCCACATTCTGCTTCACGGCAAATGGGACCCAGTAGCGCTTCTGGAGGACGACAACATGTGGGTATGCTCGCAGTCGTTCCTCGCAGCAACCTCGAACGCGATCACAGCTGCGCATGCAGTCGACGTGATTCTGGACGTGGACCCAGATCTGTCGTTTATGCCCTATTTGTTTGGCATGGTAAGTAGATTCTGGGTTTGCGGGCTTGAAGAGCCCCAAAACCAATCTTGCACATTTCAAGAAATAGGCTAACCAGCAAACAGTATCTGCTCCAAGGCAGTCTCATCTTGTTGCTTTTGGCCGACAAGCTATCAACGGAAACAAACGACAATGTAATTAGAGCCTGCGAAACTATTGTACGAGCACACGAAGCCGCTGTTGTGACTCTCAACACGGAATATCAGGTATGCACTGTTTTCCCCTGGTCTGACATGCATGACACTAACAGCCTGCAGCGGAACTTCCGAAAAGTCATGATCTCGACATTAGCGCAAATCAAGGGCCACGGCCACGCAAGGGAAATGACACCCGCAAAACGAAGAGAGGTACTATCTCTATACCGATGGACCAGCCTAGGAAATGGTCTAGCAATTTAAATATGTTGATCAATCTTTCACGCACGGTTTGGGTTGGCGCAATGGAATTCACAGTGTCTGGAGTCCAGTTGGGTTGAATTTAGGATTCGGCGAACCGGCTTACAGGCAGGCACACAAACACAAATCTCAGGAACTGTACGATTATGACCAATTTTTGGGAAGGGAAAGGAAAGGAAAGGGAAAACCGCTCTGGATTAACGATTTGGCAACGTCAAAAAGGGGTGCGGCGCTGCTCTTGGCTACGACTGAACTGTACACACCTTTTACCTTCACACTCACATCTATTCAACAAAACCCTTTTGTTTATAGCGCCTTTATTTTTTTTAACTAGCCAGCGGCAAAGAAATTTACGATAATGCGAAATCAAAACGTCACACCAAGAGTATTGGTATCTTTCATCTTACACATACGTCCCGCGCGATCCAAAGAGGCATTTTGCGCGAAATTAAAGAGAGAGAGAAAGAGAAAGAGAGAAAGGGCCTCTCTCGGAAACCCTCAGACCCGCGTTCCAGCAGCCAGTCAGCCAACCATCGCGGTCTCGAACATCAAGGATCCAGGGTCCAACGCGGGACAAGGAAAGGAAAGAAAAAGCGAAGTGAAGCGAAGGGAGGGGAAGGGGAGGGGGTGTTGTTCGGCGCGCGGGAGAGGAAGGGAGGGGGGGGGGTGAGTGAGCATTGCAAACATACATACGTAGTTACGTAGTACATAGACACACAGACACGACCGATAACACGACCGACATGAAAGAAAAAAAAAGACATTTGCTACCCGTCGCCGACCCGCACCCTGTCCGAAAATCTGACATCCCTCCCCTTCCATTTATTTAAACTATTTTCCATGACTTGCATTGCTGGCGTTGTTGCTGTTGTCATCATCATCGCCGCCGTCATCATTACGATCATCTGATTATCATACTTCTTACACACTGACACGGACACAGACATGGACAGGCAAAGCTGAGAGAGAGAGTCCATGCGCGAAGGAGGGGGGCGGGGATGCATATGCTCATTGCTGGTGCGGAGAGGAGAAGGAAGGCGGAGGCGGAGTGTACATACATACGTAGCAAGCAGGCAGGCAGGCAGGCAAGACGTGCATGTGCATGTGGATGTATGTGGGGTGGAACAAAACTACAATTACTTACAGCGTCTTAGCGCGTATGCGCGCGACGACGACGACGACGACGACGGGGGCGGAGGAGCAGGCGGCGCGGATTTCAATTTTTTTTCGGGTTACTTTCCCTCCCTTTTTTCGGGTTTGCGTAATGCTAGTGCTAGTAGAAGAAAATAGAGAGGAAGGGATGATGAGTTGGGGTTGGGGGGTTCCTGAGTCGACGAGACAACGTGTCTGACATGACTGACTAGTATTACTCGCTCTCTTCTGCCCTCTTTTTTTTTCTTCTAATCGAACCCTTTTGGGTTTTTAGGTTTTGCGAGGACGTGGGGGGGAATTTTTCCTATTGGAGGATCATGATGCACCAACATACATGTACACATGTACATATGCAGTAGGTGAGGAGAGTTAACTATAGTCTTTCTACTGTGCATGCATGCCTGTGTGCTTGCTCTACTTACTGTTCCTTACCGGCCTTTTCTGACTAATGTGTATGCTTGCATTCGGCGCGAAAAAAATCCAACAAAAAGGAAATTACATGGAATCATAATAAGAAGCGGTATATGAAATCTTTTCTTTCATGGTCATGGATCAGGTCCGACAAGCTGGGGTTTGGCGTGAGTGCGTGGGTTGGGTTTGCCGTTGCGGTGCGTTGCGGTGCGTTAGGGTACAAAACCAATACGTGGGTGTGGTAATTGCCGGGTTGGGACGTGGACGTGGCGGCGGCGGTGTCATGGTCGTGGTCGGCGGGCGGCACAGAGATGCCAGCAACAACAACAGCCAGGGGGGAAGGGGGAAGAGGAAGCACAGACAATGGCGTGTGTACATGGCAAGCACGGGGCACAGCACAGGAATAAAAAAGCTACATTAAGGTTGCGGTAAGTTGCGGTAAGGTACTGGTCGAGGCGTCTTTTTCCTTTCCCACGCTAAAGGGTAATGTGAGGTGAGGTGAGGTGAGGCTAGGCTAGCGAGTTTCAAACGGGTTGAGGCGGTAAGCGTCACACGGGGGGAAGGGGGTTCCGATGCAAAGGGCAGTGAGATATATATCCACAGGGTCCGTGGGTTGCAAATTAAGAGTATTAGAGAGGAAGAGAGAAAGATATATAAAAAAAATGGGGACGGGAAGGAAAGGGAAAGGGAAAGAAAAAAGGGGAACAGGATATCTATTATCAGACAAACTATGTACAGCCGCCACCGAGTGTTGTAGGTTGTAAATGTAGAACCAAGTACTTTTTTCGCGTTCTCTGTCTCTCGCTTTCTCTCTTTCCGTCAAACGCCCCCACCGATAAAAGAGTGTAGTAAGAAGAAAGAGCATGAAGCGCAGCGGATTATGCCAGCGGAAAACGCCATGCCTGAAGCAAAAGCGGTTTATAAACTCTTCTCCACTTCCATGACCTCCTTGATACCCTGTGCAACAGCATCGACCTTTTCCTGCGGCAGCCTCTTGAGCGGCTTGCGAGGGTAACCCCCGTAGCCGTAATATGACTGGATTGCTGACTTTGTTCCGGGAATGGCCGACTTGGTGAGGACCCAGTCGCCTTTGCTGAGTACTTTCTGGAGCTCAATAGATTCCTCGTACTTGCCTTCTGCCCATAGGTTCCAGACTTTGACACATGTTTTAGGGAGGACGTTGGCGCCACCAGCAATGATACCCGAGCCACCGCTAGCCGCGGTCTGGGCGGTAAAGTCAGCCATACCACCAAACGCCATGTAGCCGCTGCCATTGCTCTTAGTGCTGCAGGCGTTGGTAGCAAGGGCAACACGAGTGAGTTTGCCCGTGTTGCCGCAGGTGAACTTGGTTCCGACAATGTTTGGGTGCTTGGCAAGTTTGATGATGAGGTCACTATCCATGTCGATGCCGGCGACAGCACCTGGGTAGTTGTACAGAAGGACAGGTAGTGGGGAGCCATCTGCAACCTTGGTAAAGTACTCGTAAATGGCGTCCTCGTCGATGGCATAGCGGTAGTAGCTGGGCGGCACAATGAGGACGTACTCGCCGCCAGCAGCCTCGGCTTCCTTGCACAGCTCAATGGTGAGCTTGATACCGTGCTCGGATGCTCCTACAATGACGGGAACATTTTGGTAGCCAGCCTCGTCAAGAGCCTCACGGGTTGCTCGTGTGACTGCAGTCTTCTCGGCTCGTGATAGGTGGACAGCCTCTCCGTTTGATCCCATTGTGACTAGACCGACAAGGCCAGCCTCGGCAAGGCGTACTGCATGCTTCTTGATAGTAGGAATATCTAGCTCTTCGGTCTCTGGATCGAAGAAAGTCATGGTAGGCGAGTAGATGCCTGGCCGCAGAGGCGTACGCTCCTTGTGGTGGCCATTGGCGCCGCTGCCGTTGGATGCCATGTTTGAATATACAAAAGTAGCAAAATAGAGAGATTGAGAAAAAAGAGACTGTAGTATATAGAAATCAAGTCTTGGATGGGAGAAGGGGTCAAGCAACAGCACGGTGCAGGTACGGGTTCGGTCAGCTTTAATAGAACAGCGAGATGGAGGCAGTCGGCGCAATGTAGGTCAGAGGAGCCAAGTCCGACAGAGCCTAGCCACCGTATCGTTGTCGATATTCTATCGATTGCGCATCTGTGATTCGCCAAGGAGGGTTACAGCGAAGGCTAGAGCAGAGTCGCGGGGACAGGGTGGTGGGCCATCTGACGAGTTCGGGCTACTTGAGCGCGAAAGGCGGGAATAGAGTGCGGCCATTTGTATAGTCGTGACTAAAGTCGGCGGGTTGTCAGATGGACGAAGCCGCAGCTGGGGGGTGCAAGGTGGCATGTCCAACACCGTGACGTTGTCCACGACGGTTTTGGTCGCTGGACGGGCTTGTTTGGGTTCTTCCACCAATCAGCGGCGGGCCAATGTCTACCACAGAGGCTTGGCCCTGGGGAAAGTTCACCAAGCCCCTCCGCCGACATCCACGACAGGGCCGCGGCGCACACACACAAGTGGAGCTGCCGGATCGGACTGCTTGCCTTGCACGATGCGGAGGCTCTCCCAGCCCAGTGCAACGCAGCAACAAGACGCTGAAAACTCAAAAATGCCTCTGCTGGCGTTGCAATGGATGCATCCATGCCCCACGACCACCCCCACGGCCGCCCCCGCCTTCGTATACCGTAACTGCTAACGTCATCCGGCCGCGGTTGCCGGCAGAAACGCGTGAGCGCCTCCTGCCCCTCGTCGCGTCGCCGGCCCATATATTCTCCGCCGTTATCGACAAGCATTCAGACGCCGACGACGCCAGCTCGGGTATTGAACTTGGGCACCGCCTTCAAATTAAGCCCTTGGGGTGTCTCTTCTCCTCGTCGAACCCTTGAAATTTTTTTGACTCTGCTGAGGGATTCCCCCCCAATTGCCCCATTTGCCCATTTGCTTACTACCCCTCGGACATTCACCATGGCGCCGGTAGAAGTTCTCATGGTATGCTTACCCCTCCCCGACGAGCAATTTGTATTTGCGCGATATTAAACTAGATCCGTGGCTGAATGCATCATCTAGGTCGGTACTGGAGAGTACACGACGGGATTCGTTGGAGGCGGCGCCTCAAAGTCTGACAAAAAGGTCGGCGTTGTAGGGTTGACCCTATTTGACCTCCGAAGACGCGGCAAAGTAGGCAAACTGTCCATGGTGGGCACATCGGGCGGCAAATTCCCCGCAATCCGTAAGTTGCATATTACCTCACAATAACCAGGGTGCTGATTCGGCCCAGGTGAGCATCTGCAAAAGAACATTTCCGAAGCCTACAACAATTTGGATGTTTCTTTTGAGGAGTTCCCAAAGGAGGGAAAGACGGACCCAAATGCCTACAAGACGGCAATTGACGCGCTTCCAAAAGGCAGTGCCAGTAAGTAGAGCTTGTTTTGCTTTCTGAGTTGTACTGACGTTGCATAGTCACCATTTTTACTCCCGACACTACTCACTACCCCATTGCCCTGTACGCCATTGAGCGCGGAATTCACGTTCTAATCACAAAGCCTGCCGTAAAGCTGCTAGAGCACCACCAAAAACTCCTCGAGGAGGCAAAGAAGCACAATGTTTTTGTTTACATTGAGCACCACAAGCGATATGATCCTGCCTATGCGGATGCGCGCTTCAGGGCGCAGAAACTGGGCGATTTCAACTACTTTTACTCATACATGAGCCAGCCAAAGTAAGATTTTGTACCAACCATGAATGAGTAGCAACTGACCAAGCAATTAGGAGCCAGCTGGAAACATTCAAAGCATGGGCTGGTGTTGATTCCGACATCTCCTACTACCTCAACTCCCACCACATCGATATCAACGAATCCATGGTTCCTGGTTGGAAGCCAGTGCGTGTCATGGCTAGCGCAGCCAAGGGCATTGCTACTGGCTTGGGCTGCGATCCCGCGACTGAGGACACAATCACACTGCTCACCAACTGGGTAAAGAAGGATGACCCAAGCAAGGTTGCAACTGGTGTCTACACAGCTGGCTGGGCAGCACCGCAAAAGGCTGGTGTACACTCAAATCAATATTTCCACTACATGGCATCGACCGGAGAGATCCGCGTCAACCAGGCCAAGCGAGGTTACGACGTCACTGACGATGAGACTGGCCTGCTATGGTACAACCCGTAAGTTGAAGCGCGCATGACAATGAATTGACTTTGTACTAACCAAATGTAGTTTCTACATGAAGTATGCCCCTGATGAAGAGGGCAACTTTGCAGGCCAGATTGGCTACGGATACATTTCGTTTGAAAAGTTCATTGATGCCGTCAACAAGCTCAATGCGGGTGAAGTCACGCTCGACCAGTTAGATGCGCGGCCACTACCAACCCTGAAGAACACGATTGCGACAACAGCCATTCTGGAGGCCGGCCGGAGATCTCTAGATGAGAACCGTCCTATCGACATTATCCAAGAAAATGGTGTCTGGTCTCTAAAGTAGTTCCGGGTGGTATTTAGTACAATCGATATTGTGCTATTCATATGAGCGGAGATGTCTCCCGAGTCTCCCGTTCCCCTGCTTGATCTCAGCCACGAATGGCGCCATTTCTGCTTGCTCACGTTTCTATTTTGCCTGTGGCGTCGACCGTTGTGGCTACTGACTCACTGTAGCTGGACTCCACCCCCGGGCTGTTTGATTGCCAGAACAGCTAACCAATGTCAAGACAAGGTTCAGGGTATACCCACAATGTGGCGCCTGCAGGACTACGTGCCGTTAGAGACCGCGGCATGATTGGGGGTCGTTAGTCAATTACCGCCACGGGCTCGGGCAAAAATACCCCGACAGAACGGTCAGGCTAATGTGATCTCTAACTTCTACCCAGCCATGGCGTCTCCCGTTGTCCTAGCACAGGCCCAGAGCTGCCCATCCTGGTTCGAGATTGCCGAAAGGATTGCCGTTGTCGTTTTGAACCCTATCCCAACGTCTTGAAAGCCCTCGCTAAGCCCTGGAGTGATCTTCGGTTTGCATCAAAGGCGTACGGAGCTTGTGGCTGTATAGTGGGATCATCCGTGCATAATGGAGAATACCCCTGTGTCTGCTTGCAGATCCCGTCGGGGTGGATAAGTCCCTGTCATAATCCCTTCTCTTGCCTCGTGATCAACGGGGGCTACTACAGCCACAGACACATGGCTTGTCCTAACGCGGTACGATCCAATTGGGTCGGAGGTTCAGCTGGCAACGACCGGTGATGCGTCTCCATCCAATCCTGTGTATTCTTTCGATCGTACAGCCAGGTTGACGTGAACGGTAGGTTGCGCACAGGGCCAGTAAGATTACCAGGAGCCGGGTTAGAGTAGAGCGAAACGACCAGGGTTAGGCGAGCAGTGTAGAAATGTCCCGAGGTGGCTGCTTGACGTCCCTACCAATCATCCAATCCTGTACTCTTGCTGCCCTCCATGATGGGGTGCCCAGTGCTCCGAAGTCATACGTGCTCGCAGCCTTCACTTTTTTCTCAAGAACCTCCTCTTAACCACGACAACTCCAACATTGATTATCAACCCTAGAACCTTCTCTTGCTTGATCCACGGAAGATAGCGGCGAAGTGTGCGGTAGTTCGTATACGTCTATACAAGTAGTCGAGTTTTCCAGATCGCTCGGTATTTGAATCAATATTTCGGCGTCGACATCCAGAGGCCAATCAATTCCACGGTAAGATACGGGCTAGGTCGAGCTTTCGATCATATTCAATACTGATTAAGGATCCACGGCAGGCAATCAAGGGCGCAAAGAAGTTCGAATCGGTTCGAAAGGTACGTATACGTTATTCGACGACATGGCTGGCAAGAAACTTCGAACGGGAATCCTATTAACGGGTAACGGTATCGGCGCAATGTTCATCCTAGAAGTACAGTACGGTCGACAATGGTGTGAGCGAGCAGTCGGAAAAATATTCGAAGTCAGGACGTCAGCGCGCTGGGGCCAAGCCTGATACTTATAATCTGACGGCTAAAATATCGAACAACCGCAGCGCTTACTTCAGAACCGTGCATGCATTCAACCGCAGGCATAAAAGACAGAAAAGGGAAAAAAGCAAAACTAAGCCGGTAAGATGCAAGGGGCGCTTAAAAAAGCAAAAGGATTACTTATCAGTTTCTTGTGCTACTGTGCTTCTTCTGCCAAAAACAAACTTTGTGGTTCATGCACGGATGAGACGGAGTTTGTCCCGTTATCTTTGCAAAGGGCAATTGACGTCATGCTTGGAAGGGGTTCCGGCTTATTGCGGTCAACCACCGGTAGATGTCGGAGGTGAGTTGGAACGAGCGCTCGGGATCGGAGCGCGCTGCGAGCGTAGTACTGAAAGCTTTGGGACGCGAACTTGTAAGCCTTGAAATAACACCGTGTTATCTTTTATTTTGAATAGCACATTGTTATCGTGTTGTGTTGCATTGTATGCTCTTAGGGTTCTTTTTCTTTTTCTCTACCTAGACACAATTCTGCCACCGCGACATGTACGTCCTTGATGCAATGCCTAAATTGGCAAGTCATTGTTTCACAGACCCACTGCGAAGGAACCGAAAGGGCCTCCTTTGAAATTTGTACAGGCAAAAAGGCCCGAGTGCAAATCAGCCTGTATTGACTAAACAAGACAGGATTCACTTTTTTGGGTTTCTGAATCTAGACCGTTGCACGTGGCTTCAGGTTGGATTGGGATTCGGGAGGGGGAGTGGGGAAAGATTCGATGCATATGAATGTAGGACCTATCTGTCATTGGGTTTCAGATCATTATTGCCGGTCTTGCAGTACAGAAGCATCTTTATGTGTTGCTGATAGCCGGTGGGTGTAATGTGTGAATGAGGTGTTTTGTGCATGAATGGTACGGACATGTGATTATACAAAGGATTGTATATCGGATATTATGGTTTCAACGGTCTCAGCCATATTTCCTTGTTCGGGTTGCATTTTTGTCTTATCAACCGTCTTCTTTTACAGTACTTTCCGTGGAATTTACCGTGGATATCACATGTCATTCTCTTCGCTCCGTGGTCTTTCACAGCGGTACACCAAAGATTTGGTCTACCAGCTTTTCAGTGACGAAGTTTTTCCTGCATACTTCTCTCGCACCTACGAAGATGCTGGGACCTTTTTGACAAAGACACCCGTTTTTGAATTTTTGCTGCACTGATAAGGTACGCTTCACTGCTAGGCCGTCGTACGGGCCGTAATTACGCTTGTGTGGGTCGTACGCAGTACGGTACAGAGTACGGTTGAATTAGTCAGTACCGTAACCGTAACCATAGCCGTAGTACGGCGTATTTCATATCTTAAACAACATTCATCGTGCTGTAATTTACGCGTATTTTACGACTGGTACTAAGACCCAGCCCGTAGAATATTCGTGATGGTCTTACTTGAGTTGTGATGGTAGCTACTCAAGATAATCATTGCAGCGTTGCCGTACAGAAACCACTTGTTAAGTATTAGCATCCTCAGACGTTTGGCGAGGCCAAACAATCTTAGGAAAGAAAGTGCACATACCAGCCAAGACTTCCTTCTGGCTAGATATGTTTACAATCTCCAGCAAGTGCTTACAACGGGTTTCTTTCCGCTTTCAGTCAGGCTTGGTACAGAATTTAGGCATTAATTTAGGCATGTAAATTTCCGAGAGTGAGGCGTATGGAGGCAGTGTTACTTTCGTGCATACCGCTTTTATCCAGCGAAACTATTAAGACTTAATCTAGCAAGGCTTGAAAAACTATGATTGTGTGGTTGTTTGTTCAAGTTGATATGCAAATCACCACACTGGATGCTGCTTTGTCCCACATAGGTCTTGCAATGCCGTTACTTCATCAAATGAGAAGGCGAAGGCAGCGCTTCAAAGAGAACACCAAGGCTATAACGGCGCTTTTCAATTCGTTCACAGCATTTATCTTGTTTGATTTTACAGTAAACATAGAAGATACTATTTTTGTAGCTAAAACCATAGTTGTGACCCGTAGTACGCTGTTGGTAGCTCGCCTTACATATACCGAATTTTCTTCGTCTGGATGTCAATGTTATACCTATCATCTGATGACATGAATTTTTTACAATTACACGGTCCACGAGTAGCGTGGAGCACAGCGTTTAACTCAGTGTTGTCTCTTCTGTTATGTTCAAAGTGAAAAGAAATTCATTCTTATTTTAAGTTCTCTACTTACCCTAATTCTGTGGGCCTTGTTACAAAAAGACAAGAAGAAAACATTTCACACCCTTAACTCTAAACAGCTCCAAACCATACATTAAGATGAAGATCATGGGTTTTTGGCCACGAGCCTAGATCCTTCACGGCAGCCCGCCAATACAAGCCACCCGGGTTGTTGTAGTTGTACGAAAGCTCGTACTCATGGAGGTCGCCATGATTCTCTGGCTCAATCAATTTGATTCCAGCTGTACTGAATAGTGTCGACCCGTAGTTCGTATACTCCCATCTCAATCTGTATTCGACTCCAGCAGTATCTCCCAGTACTGCCATACGCCCAAAAAATACTTTAGCGTTGGCTGGCGAATGGAACAATTCGCTGAGAAATTCGATAGCCTTCTCCACAATCCTTGTTGTTTTGAAGCTAAACTTTTTTGTACAGATAGGTTCAAGTGCTTGACCAATCTGGCGATTATCTGGGTCGATAATGTTCATTGTGCCTTTGAGAACCGTTACACAAAAATAGTCCGGGTTACAATCGCCGTGGACAGTGTAGACGAGATCGGGAGGCTCCTCTCGGTCGCAATCAACGCTAAAGCTTCTAGCGGAAACACATTGGTTCGATGTTGAAGTAGCATGTGCTTTTAACAAATTGTTTTCTCTGCAAACTCTGTCGAGATCTGGACGGTAGAAGATTGTGGCGCGAGTATTGAGCATCTTTCCATGCAAGTCGCGGGCGTGCAGGTTCTTTATTGATTCTTCTGTTGAGAAGTGCCTGTCCATTCTTCTCATTACCGCTCGTCGGAGAGCATGCTCACCGTCTTCACTGCGGATGTGAGGGACTATCTCATGGTATTCGAATTGGAGGTCGTGGTGAATTTCTTCCTCACCTGCCACAGGCAAGCTGGAAGAGAAGCCAAGTAAAAGAGTCAGGGCAAAGAAGAAAAAGTAGAGCATCATGATGATTTGATTGTGGAAATGTGTAGTAAGAAGAAACTGTCGCGCAGTTGCCCCTTCCATATATATATCCACGGCACAGAACATCTGCAGGTTATGATAGACATTCCAAGTGGGTCTCTGACAGGAACATCAACCACTAGAAGGAGCTCGTTTAGTATGTACAGTGACTGTATTGATAGGTTCTGCTAGAATCGACTATCAGCAAACAAATTTATAGCCTACTATTAGTGGAAAATGTTATCGATCCCGCTTTGAGAACTTAATTTCTAAGACTGTAAAGGACATCACTAGACGGAAATTCATCTCAACCTCACATAAGTAAAGTATATCTATTTATACTTGCTGAGTAAGTATTTGAGTTTTTCGGAAAGTGTATTCCAATGGAAAACTCGGGCTTACGGCAGATTGACCGGAGCAACAACTTATCCTCTCCAACAGAAGTGAAATGTGTCTGAAATCTTACTGTGGTACGGGATGAGGGGTCTAAAAACGGATTGGACGGCCTTCAGTGAGTTTTTCAATCCTATCACGTCGCAGAATAGAGGTCCCATGTACAAAGGCTTCTCTGGTCCTTTTGTCATGTCCTGGAATAAAGCGCAATGTTGGCACATCACCAATCATAGCAAGAAGTTCCAGCACTTCTATTTATTGAAACACATCATAATAGTCACACAACAAATCTGTTGAGGACATTTACCTGTAGGGCTGTGCCGAGAACAACGGTGCTTGTGCAAAATCTGCCGTTCATCAAAGTGTAAACTACCGAGGCTCACATCCGGAGACAAAGTCAGAGGAAGGAGGTATGTCTTCTCAGACGGATGTAAGCTCAACCCGTGTGTAATGCCCCCGCTTTTGCAGTTTACGTTGGACGGTGGACAATGTCCGGCCGGATGTGCTGTTTTTTTCGTTTGTGCTGACAGGAAGAAACTCTAGAAACTATGTGCTTTGTCAGAGTCATGATGGCACGAGTCAAGTAACTCCAAACTATCAAATGTTTGGTATTCTCTGATATCGCAAATCCTGGCATTATCATAGGGAGTGAGCCATATGCTACAAGACCAGTACTACCTCTAGCATTCGCACAAGTCTTATCTCGCAGCATTGAAGAAGAAAGACAATACGATAATCTGTTCTATCTTCGGAAACGAAGGGATAGAACTTTGGGCACAAAATACGGGCTGACCAGATGAGTTAACTAGCGCAAAGTATATACTGCCACGCTTTTGATTACTCCGTACTTGGCCCTTCAGCTTGTATTGGAGTGTCGTCACGTGACTTTCAATCATACCCTATATAATACCCTCCCAAATTGCTATTACTGACTAGTTCCCTCATTTCAAGTCCACAACACCTTCGAATCCTACAAATCTTTGGTACCTACCTCACTCTTCTTTTTCGGCTACTGAAGATGAAGTTTTTCTGTCTAATCTTGGCATTCACCCCCCTTGCCTTGGCTGAAGCTAAGGCCCATGCCTTGGTTGAAGCTAAGGTGATACTTGATACATCTTTGAGAGGAGTCAACATTCTTGAGAGGAATGTGAACGAAAAACGCGAAATAGACTCTCGAGGGCTTCCCATTTCACGCGGGGATCTAGGCCAATCACTTTGCGGTTCAGAAGACATTCCGCAGAACCCTAGACGAGGCGCCCGAGTGATAAAGAAACTAGCACTTATCAAAGCAACTTGTCTTGATGACATCAACTATGTTGCGACTTGTCAAATAATCATTCCCCTAGGTGGCGGAGCCAAAACTCTGGAGGACAAGTGCTGGGGCGATGAAATTTGTGTGCAGAGAACTTATAAGAATTACATGGGGCATACTACAAGCGAAGTATCCTGTGTAGCACCGGATCCTGCTCACGAGAGATCATGGTCGACAAGTACCAGCGAGACGTTAAGCCCCAAATGTGGTCCAGGATTAGCGATACAGGGAGGGGGACAGCTTACGTTGAATCTCAGGTTCTTTGGTGGCGACAAACCTTCTACCCAAAGAAATTGGCTTTCGTCCGCCTGGATTCAGAGCAACAAAAGACCTGGTTATATTACATCCGAAAGAGGAATCAACGGTATGTGGTGGGAGGGACAGGTAAAGAACGGCGAGACGATCCAGCCCTGCTTCAGCCGCGATGTTGAAACTGATGCCAACAAGGCTGTTATGGATTGGTTTTTGCTCTAAGGACCAGTTGTATACAGTGCCAGGCTATAATTCTCTAGTCTGAATCTAGGTTAAGATGAGAGGAGGATTTGGCGTATATCGGTGTGATTGTAAGGAGTTGCAGTGGAAAGCACAAAATGATCAAGCAAGAAATATACCTATGCCATCACTAGTACCACTAATCAAATCTCAATTCCTTGCTAGTCATCAAGTAAGTTCACATATGATTACTAGATTAGACTTGATATAGTATACTGCTAGGATAGTACTATTGCTCTCTAGAAGCACTCAACATGCGCTATTTTCTTCTGCTGTAACAGTGCTAAGCTATACCTGCACTATCATGCAGTGAAGCCACCTCTATATTGTCTCAATCAACAGAAAATGGATCCTCCGATATTCTAAACACAAGGCTAGAGAGCCCGAGTATTCTTAGATAGCGACTCCATGGATTTTATCTAAGAAAACATGCTATCACACGGCTACTAAAACAAATCAATCAATCTTTAGAATAAAGCAAATGCTGCCGTAGTTCGCTTGTCACCCTTTCCATCTTTGGTATTAGACTTCGAGCCACTTTCTCCATAACCCGTGATTGCTGTCGCCTCTTTGGAAGTAATGTATTGAACATTCGTCTTTTTTGCTTCGTTTTCCGCTTTCAGCTGCTTCCACAGAGCTTTTGCCTTGCTTCCAATGGTTTCCTTGGAGCCGCCAAGGAGCGCTGTTATTGAACGTTCAGACTTCTCGTCACTTGTAACAATCTCATTGCCTAGCTCTCTGTCAGCATTTGGTCTGCGCTTATTCCGTAAACATTACCCTGGAAAGTTTCTGGAGCTTCGGACATGATGCGCAAGTATTATGGTTTTGATAGGTAAACTAAGCTCCACGGCTAGGTAAAGAAGATGATGTAAATACCTCAAACGCGTATGCGCCAACCCATGTTTAAAAGCTATAATTGAGGTTCTTGGCAATGCACATATACTGCAAGCCGCTATCACAACATTACGTCTTTGCGGCCTAAAACCACTGGTTATTCGTGTGATTATCCAGCACAGCCTCACAGTAGGCGGGCGGAAACCCGGGGTTTGCTACGCCGCAAACTGCCGCCAAGATGTTGTGAACTAGCCGTATCAACCTCATGGGCGACCATGCTTATCCACTTTGATACGGCACTATATGGTTTTCTTGGGCGAAACCTAAGATTTGAACGCATGTGACTCCTAAGGAAAACACAACGGCAATATGTGCATGCTCATGGACCACGATCGTTGATTGTACATTTCTTAATTTGCAACTCACACATACAAACAGTATATCCTATCACATAATTGAGGAGGAAGACAGGTGAATTCAGAAATAGAAAAAAACTCAAAAAAAAACATACAACAGCGGGGATTCGCCAGTGGTCACCCACCTGACTACTAATCCGCCGGTACGCTGTTTGTGTATGCTAGATCAGACGGGTTAGCCACCGATAAGCGTCCTATGGTCGTATGTATTAGATATCTAGGTTCCAAATGTAATATACTCGATAAAAGAACAGATCTGCTAAGTGGTGGCTTCCAAGATGTCTTGGTCTGCCTTCGAGACGCATCTCACCACCACATCGTTATTTTCTCAGGGCACAATTAGTAAATGTGCATTATTGCCAAGATTCTTCTTTGTTAGAATTAGATTGAAAAGGCAAAATTTCCCCACTCATCCAGGTTATATTTCTACTTTCTAGCTATAGCCCACTCTACGTTTGCAGCGCGATGCGTCCACGAAGACACCTTCTTGTGATATATCGTCTCTTTTTATTACTAAAGAGGCCTGAGCTCGAGGCATGTGAACAATGCTAGAAGCTGATTTCAATTGTATCCTAATTCACTACATTAATTAGAGTTCAGTTCCTCGCTGAGTAGGAAATTGCTTACACTAAAAGATCCACTGGATGGGAGTCGTGACGGGCCGCAAGCCACGTATCTCGTCCGCTTCCATTTTACTCCATACTCGACATATCCGGCACAAGCAAAGACATCCAATGCGCCTGTACAAATTGCAATGTGGTAACATGGCAAAAAATCTAGGAACATTAGGGTGGAGAGATTTCGATTAATACTGAGAGAAAAAAAAAAAACAAGAAACTTGACAGCTAGGCTATGCAAATTTGTATAAAACACCTGTTCCATTCCATGGCAGCGCCGCTGTTATCTTTTCTTCCCTAAAGACACCATAAACAAATTTATGTCTATCATCATCTTCTTCAATGCGATTTCGCCAAGGGAAGGGAGTAATACAGTGACTAGAAAGGGGGAAAAGTAGAAGAATAATTAAAAGAAGAGTTTTGCACTCATCTGTGCAAGACCTCTATTAATTTGCATGCAAAAACTCCTCGCCCGCTTCGTTGTAGAAATACGCACTCTAACTATCCTTGCCGACTTCATCCAGCTTCGCCATCATGCCCTGCACTTCCTGGACGAGTGCCTTCCTCTTGACTCTTGCGTCTGGGTCGCCCTCGGTGTCGACCCCGTCTAGCTTAAAGATGATTTGAGTGAGGATCGTCTCGCTCAGCTTCTTGTACTCAAATGCTTTCTTTGCCTTGTCTTCGGGCGGATTGGACATGAACTGCACGCACAGTGGAACCAGTTCGGTGTGGAATTTGCTGGCAACGGCCTCGAGCTTGGCAATGGGAGTCTGAGGCTGAGCAGGCTTGGTGTTTTGAGGAGGCGTAGATGAAGGGCGGGGTCCAGCATTGATGTTGGATGGCATGGGGAGGTATTCTGCGCCAGCACCGGCACCGGTGTAGCCGGGTGTGGAGGTGCCAGAAGTATTTCCAGAGGGGCCCTTTTTCTTGCTTTTTCTACCACCACGCTTGCGGGACTTCTTCTTGCCCGATGTATTTACGCCAGAGTCATCGCCGTCATCATCGTCGTCTTCACCCTCGCTCCATGCGCGTTGTGCGGCGTCTTCTGAACCACCAGCATAACCGGCGGCAGGTCCTTCGCCCACAGTAACCAGAATCTCGCTACCACTGCTGTCACCACGTAGGCCTTCCTCTCGCGCAGTCCGCTCATCGTGTTTCAAATTCCTGCCCTTGTAAAACATGCGTATCTTTCGGTGGTCATCGACGCCCAACTTCTTCGCCGCGGCCTGCCGCACTGTGCCAATCTTCAAATCTCCATCACGTATGCTGTGTGCCGGGAAGTGGGTAGGGTAGTGTGTCCGGCCGTGCTTGAAGATGAGTACATCCGTGTCCCTGTCTGGGTTCTTGTCGTCCCAGTCTACAATCTCTGGCCCTTGTGCCTGCCCGTTCCGGCGCAGGTCTTCGTTTGTAATGTACGAAAAGTCTGAATCGTTTACGACGCCAGCGTTTGGCGAGTTGCCCGGACGGCCAAAGGGCGAAAAGCGACCTCCCCAGCTGCCGCCAGCGCGAGAGAACCACGACATGGCGACGATCAAGGAGGCTAGCGCGATAACAAGTGTTGTAAGGTAGGCCGGGTCGTCGAAGCGTGGGTTGGTGATAATCTCTGCGACGCCGCTCAAACCGCGATGTTGCAGGAAGTGGATAATCTTTGACAGCGCGTCTGTAGAGTCTTCGGTATCTGTGTTGGTGCCTAGAGAGCTGTTGCTGAAGAAGTTGAAGGATTTCTTCAATTCGCCGACCAGGCTGTTCAGCGACGCCACGGTGATGGTGTGATGGCGCCCTGCTAGTTAGCAAGGCGTGATGTGTCCGCGCGTTCTCGGATGACGTAGCAGTAGTTGGGAATGTCCTTGTGTGTGCAGTGGGGTCCTCTGCAAGCGGTCGGAAGTGCTCGTTGATCGGCCAAACGTATTAGCGATGTGACGTCGCATTAGGAAAAGGTCCGACTACGATGCGCACGAGACACGCGGCTTAGTCACCATCAACTCCACGACATGCCTCACGACTTTACACACTGGTCAACTTGGGCCTACGCTTTTCTATTCAATATATAGTACACAAGCTAGGCTTAATCATCAAGACCGTTTCCGCTGTATGCAATGTCCATGGGACATGAGAGTCTGCGAACCAAGAAACAAAATGTGACAGCTGATATCCTTTGAAAACCACAGAGTATTACGCCCGCTGCCATGACATGAAAAAAAGACAAGTTTCGTGAAATTAGACAAGTGACATAAGTCGTGTTTATGAAATCTAAACACCACCAAGAACGCTCAAAGACACAAAAGTGTAAAAGTGAACAGGTGCATCCAAGGAAAGCCGCAATCAGACTTTGCTCCGCTTAGGTGTAGCCAAGAAAGCCAGCCTCGATTTGCTGATGGTGCTAGACCGGCCACCCGGAGTATTGCGTGGTATCTTGTTGGTCTTGGCGGGAGTCTTTGGGGTGGGCGTAGCAAGCTTTGCTTTCTTGGTCGAACGCGTCTCGTCTTCGGCAGGACCATCGTTCTCCTTGTCAGAGGTCTCTTGCAGGGTTTGTAGCTTGCGCTTCTTGTCTTCGGAAGAATCGCTACTGCGGACCTTGCGGATCGTACCACTTGATGCAGGGCCTGAAACAAAGTTAGTAAACATACATAATCAAATCAAGGTACTTGCACATACCAAAGTTGATGGCTTGTCCAGACTCGAATGAGAAAGAGCGCGGGTGGTTGGGTGTCTCGCCACCAAATACAAGACGCCGTGACGGTGAGTTTGTGAGGGTGTCGGCGTCCTGCGACAGCTCCGGGTACTTGACGACAGCCCCCAGATTCGGATAGATGACGGCACCGGTGGGTACCTCAGTGCCTGCCCTAAACTTCATTGGCGACGGCGACTTGCCCAATTCATCATGCGATGCACGCTCCAAAGTACTGGTCGAGAAGTTGACATGCTTCTTCACAGGAGCCGTAGCAGGAATGGCGAGTGAAGCATTCTCAAAGTTTGAAGACACAGGAGGAGACATGTGTGTGCCTGCTGCAACCTTGGTAGGGTCGTTTGAGAACTTGCGGTTAGGAGTACGGAGGATCGAACGAACACGCTGGAGGTTGTGGCTTGCCTATACAGAGTTTAGCGACATTTCAATCATATTTGTGTGGATACATACCTTGCGCATGCTTTCTTTCGCATTATCCCTCATAGCGCGCAAGTTGGCAAGGTTACTGGACGGGGACATTGTCTGATCTGTGGATGATGACCTGGCCAGGTTGGTTGTAGAAGGCGATCTCCCAAGGGCTGGGATCATCGATGTGGTCTTCACATGCTTGACACTCTGCGAGCGTGCGACAGAAGACTTTGTGGGCGTCATTAGACGAGCAGCTAGACGGGGAAGCGCAGTCTGGGATGTAATCTTCCGCGCTGGTGTTGCAACAGTTGGAGCATCAGTCTTGTTCTCGGAAGGTGCAGGACGAGTAGTAGCAGCGTCATCAGACTCTGTGCGCTTGACGCGCTTGGCTGCTGGGTTGCGATCGCCTTCACCTTCTTGTGAGGATGGGCCAGGGCGCGACAGACTGGATCCGGTAGAGTCTGTCCTGGACTGTGTGCGCTTCAGCGGTGTTGGCGGAATCTTACTTCCCGAGTCTGTTGTCGCCGTCTTAGGCTGTGTACGCTTCGAGTTACTCGACTCTGCAAGGTCCATCTTCGACTGTGTGCGCTTGAGTTTGCCTGCCTCTGGCTTGGCGACATCTGGCTTGGAAGGCGATTTCTTGGCTGACTGGCCAATGACGGGCTTGAATCGGGCTGGGTCGGCGCGAAATGCTGAAGGGTGATTGGCAATAGAGTCCATGTTCTTGAATTGCTTCATGTGAGCATCGTTGAAGCGGGCCATTTTGCCCTTGGCTTCCGCCTTCTTGCGCTGAGGGGATACATCGGCCTTTGAGGACCATTCGCTGGTACCTATCTAGCGGTTAGGACAGAAAATTAAACAGAGTCAAGTAATCACATACCAAACAAGGCGCGACATCCTGCACCAGGCGTACCTGTGATGCCGGCATCCTTCAAGATGTTGCGCGAGCTGGGGCTCAATTCGGCTTCATCGGGCTTGGAGCCCCTCAGCACAGACGAAGGGGACTTGAACCGGAAGCGGAAATTGGGCGACGACTCAATGTTCGCAATGTTGCTTGCGGTTGGAATGGGAGTTTTTGAAGGAGTAGCTTGGCCTACCGCCAAACCAACTGCCTTTGGTGGCGCAGTATGCGCGCCCAATGATTGGAACCCTAGCCAGCGTGCCTCATCCAGAATCTTGGCAGTGCTGGCGTGATGATGCGCTGGGTGCATCTCCTGACCTGCAGGCTTGATAGGAGTACGGTCCTTGGGTGTATGAATCTCTGCGACTGTAGCAGGCGCCTTGGTAGACTTGTTCCTGTGCGGTGTGGGCGTAGGGGTTGTGGTTGCTTGCGCTAGCTTGGACGAAGACTGGGCGCCCTCGGAGGGCTTTGACTGCGATGGCGTCTTCGTACCAGGTTCCGGAAGCTCTGGGAGCTCTGGAAGATCCGGGAGTCCTACATCTGCAGGGGATGCAGTGTGCGAGTTATCGGCTGACTTTGTTGAGACATCTGGCGTGTTCTCGCGCTATAGCAGAATGACGCATTAGCAGATGTAAACAAAGAGGAGTGAAGCAACCTGGGTGCACACACCTTCAAGAGACGAGCAGAGCGACGCGCCATATTGCACCTAGAGTTCAAGCAACTGCTGAGCCAGGGTGAACAATGGTGTTGAGGGGTGGAGATTGAGGATGGTCTGTGGGTGGGGAGAGACGGGATGTGGGAGCAATCGGCTAGGCGTCGATAAACAAAGTGCACGGGCCTTCCTGTCCACGTTAGGCTGCGACGTCATGGTCCACAAGCGTAGAATGCGACGAAACGCAGAGTTTCTTGTATAGTTTAGTGATATTTGCAAATGTAAGAGGTGGCTTTTTCAGGGCAGAAGAGCAGGTGATACCTCAGGGGGCAGTCTTGAGGAGATATCGTGGGTCATTGCTTGGATTTGCAGATGTCACACTGTGCAGAAAACATTTGAATTCAGTAGGAATTTTGACTCCACGACGACACCATCTTTGTTAGAATAAATGTCAAGACGCAATTCCAGCGCGTTATGAGCTCTGCGTTGAATACTCAATCTGCGCCATCACCAGCCCTTCTCTGTCTGCTTTCCAAGTAGCGCACCAGGCGGCTTGGCCAATCCAGCCTCGACACTCTTCTCTACCTGCTCCCGCAAATCCTCCTTGGTCGCCATCTCCGCCTCACGTTCTTTCTTTGCCTGCTCTTCGCTTTTCCACACAAAATTACCTGCTCCTCCTCTTCCGCTCCTTGCAACAGGTAGCTCCTGGCCCTCAGGATGCCACGGAGTGCTGATTTGTGGAGTGGGAGATGTCGGAATAGCAGTGGCATCGCCGGGCTGAGTAAACGTGCCGTCCTTCTGCAGCTCAGTGGGTTGGTACCAGTTGCCTGCTCCACCCCGACCCATGTGTGCATAGCTCTGTGACGAATTGGCAGGCTGCACGGTTGAGGAATGCGAAGGTGGTGCCGCAGTAGAGCGGTTTGCCTCGACATCCTTGGTACAACGTCAACTCGGTCGCGTCTCCTGGCAATAGGGTTTATCTAAAAAGCTTACCTCGGCGGCTTTCTTACTCTCTTCTTGGGCTGCGTAGTAATTACCTGCGCCTCCTCGTCCGTATGCCATGGTGTCTTGTTGTTCAAAAGTATGAAAGCAAAAGCTGAATGTGGATTTTTCTCACGAGGGATGACTGATAAGGAGATGGCGAGATCAAGGGTTTACATGTCACAATGCGCGACACACGGCTCCGGGTGGGTCGTGTGAGCAAGCACCCGCCGTCCTGGATCGAAGGAACGTGGGGAAGATGACAAGAATGATCGGGCTTGAGTGTGGGGGTCCAGGGTGACTACATGGACCGTAGGCTTGGCAGATTGATAAAGACGCACACAAAATACGTACACACATGGCACAAGAATTGGCAGGCATCATCATATAGCAAGACGAGTTCATTCAAAGATTGAAGATTGGAAGATTTGAACATGATAAAATTTACACAATGTGACTGAAAAACGTGCGACTGAACAACCGGTCGTAAGAGGCATTTTCCCTAGTAGTGACCGTAAAACGGGCAGAAATGAGACATCGCTGTATCAACAAAGTAACCTTGGACCATCATGCCGCCTTGTAGTGATTCCTGGCGAACGCCTTGACGCCAATTCCCCCCGCCCAAACTCCGCAAAGCATCATGAACCTAGTGATGCTACATCAAATCTATTCCCGTCCCTCTTGCACAGCGCGCAGGACTGGATATAGGTTGTGCGCATCATCGTCGCTCATGCGGCGCTCCTGCTCGTGCTTCACGTCATCCTCGTCGTCGTCTTCGGTGAAGTCGTGCGCCTCTAGTCGTTCCTTGAGGTAAGCACGAAGTCTCTCGATTACGCGAATGTTCTCAACCCAGGATTGCTGGGATGAGTCGCCTTGCTCGGTAGTAGACGAAGACACGCTTGGTGAGCGAAGAGCAGGGTCAACCTTGGGCGAGTGCAGAGCCAGCTGGTTGACGTTGTGGTGGAGAGTATCTTGCTCAGAATCTTGAGACTCCTTGGGAGAAGCGCCATCACTTGAAGTGTCCATGGAGTTGCTCTCGGACCGATCTGGGGCGGCCTTTTGCAGAAGATTACCCGAGAATCGTCGTCGGTTGTCGGTGTCGAAAGCAGGGGCAAGACCCGATGAGGGTGCTGCAGACGACATGTCCGACATCGCGCTGACGGATGGGAGAGTAGGGTACATGCTACCGATGGATCCTCTTGATGTGGGCGATACTCCGTTGGCAGAGTGCGACGGGCCAGGGGAGTGCTGCGAGCCGTAAGACAGAACGCTCGATGCAGGAGTCAAAGCCGGAGTCTCAGCGCTAGTGGAGCCGATGGCAGTAGCGTGAGATGATTGAGAGTGGCTAGAAGAGAGGCCAGGCGGTGAGTTGCTGGCGCGGTAGCCGGCGCCGGTGTGAATGTAGTGGCCGGGGTGAGCAACACCGGCAGCAGCAGCGTGGTTGGGGTTCTCGTAGACGGTGCTCTGGAGCTGCTCCAAGAACTGATCAATGTTCAAGAGATCGCTCTTGGTCCTCAGGTTGGGCAGGGGCAGAGAGTAGGGGTGGTGCATGGGTGGGTGCTGCGCTTGGGCAACCATGGTGCCCCCGTGGCCGCCGTACTCACCCATGCCGCCCTGGTAGCCTCCGCCACCGAGAACAGGAAGTTGGACACCCTGGAGACCCATGAGTCGCTGACCGACGTCATAGTAGGTCGTGGGGTCGATTGCGCGACGCTTAGCATCTCCAAAGAACTCGTTGAGAGCATCGTACGCGGCGCGTTTCCTGATTTCGTAGTCGTTGTTGAGCTGCTGCGACTGGTTTACGGCATAGTAGACTGGGCCATAGGCAGAGTTCTGGGGCGGGCCTCCGTAGAAGCCAGCCGGAGCACCGCCGGGGTGCTGCTGGCCGTAGCCGGCATTGGGACCAATTGCACTGTCGGGATATTGATATCCACTCGCTGTAGCGGCAAGGGCCTGCAAGTCAGCGACCACTGTAGCAGTCTGTTAGATAGTGAAAGGAGAAGGATGGGGAATTTGGCAACATGAACATTTCAAGTGAACAAGTCATGTGAGTGAGGACTTACGTTTGCCGTTTTGGCCGGGGTAGCCTTGGGCGCCGTGGGCGCCACCGCGGTTGGGCTCGGGAGAGCGAAGCAGAACAGAGTCGTCGGCGTGCGTCTTGACGTGCTTCTTGAGATCCTGGGGGCGCTTGAAGGCCTTGCCGCAGAAGTCGCACTTGTGCGGCTTCAGAGGCACGTGAACACGGATGTGAGAAGTAATGTGGTCACGCTTGACGGTGGTGGTACGGCAGTTACCCCACTGGCACGTCAAATTCAGGTTGTTGGTGCTCTTGCGGCCAACGTGACGCTCACAGACGTGGTCCTGCTCGCGGGTCAGCACACTGCACCAGGCGGTTCCCGTACGTGCGAGAGCGGCTGCGTGCTCTCGCAGCGGGCGGGCGTTACTTACGTAGAGCTGCTCAGCAGAGGGCAGGCGGTCGCCGCAGTTCTGCCACTGGCAGACGAGCTGGTCGCCAGCACCGGCGCCGGCGACCGAGGCGGGCGTGGGAGCATTCTGCTGGATAGGTGTGCCCTGGGGCTGTTGCTGGGGCGTTGAAGCCGTCGCTGGGACGGGGTTTTGGACTTCGCTCATGCTTGGCAGAGAGTCCTGGTGGTGTGTTGTGGTGGGGGGATACAGAGAGGAGCAGAGAAAGAAAGGCACAGAGGTCAGCGAGAACCAGTGCAAGTAGGACCGACCGACTCTTGACCAGACGCTGCGGTGTGGAGAAGCGCGTCCTTGGGGATGTGAATAAGAGCAGAGGGAAGAGCGCCGAGCCAAACTGGATTTCGCGGGGGGGCGCTGCGCGTCTGATGTAGGGGACTGGGCAGTGCTCGGAGCGGAGCTGGCCACCCTGCGCCTGCCAATTTTCTTGGAGCCAAGTTTTAGATTGCCGCGCTAGTGGGCGCTGGCGCCTTGGCCTAATCAGCCGGTCGCATCCAAAAACCCCTCAGCAGCGAATCGGCTGGCGCTGTGCGCGGCCATGGGCGACCGCGACGCCGAGAGCCCCCAGCAGCCCCCAGCAGCCACCGCGCCTTCGTCCTCGCCAGCCGGCCCTTCCGCCGGGCCTGCCGCCTGCACGCTTCACCTCTGCCTGCCCTCGCCCCCGACCCCGACCCCCCTTGCGCCCCCATCACGCTGCAAACACGCGCTGCCCGCCCAGACACGACCGGCAGCGCATGCAGACTCTGGCAACACCACGCCCAGGAAAAGCGGAGTTTCTTGGAGATGGCGGAGTTTCTTGTCCACATGCTCAGCGCCCTCGCCGGCGAGGGCTGCATGCACGCGCACTCTCTCCCAGCTCTAGCCGCCAATGCTGCCTGCCAACTGCCCCGCCATCCTCTTCTATACAAACGCGGCCGGGGCGCCGCAGCCATGCTCCCAGCACTGGCTCTGGCTCTGGCTCTGCAATGCTATGCTTCCCACCCCCAACTGCTGCTGCTGCTGCTGCTCCCCCACCATCTTGGTTGTGTCGACATCGAGACGCCATCATTGACCTTGACCCTCTCCGTGTGCCCCTCCTGCTTCTTGCTGCGCGCAGCCAAGCATGCTGTCATCGTCGCGCCCACTGCCCTCGCCGCCGCGAAACCACGCCATCCCCCCAGGCAGCGCCTCGACGACGGTGGCTCGCTAGCAACAACTAACCTCCGTCCGGTTGACGCAAGTCTACTACCATTATTGCCTGTCCCTGTGTTTGATCCAATTTCACGTCAAACTTACGTTGCCTCTGTCGGCTGCCTCAGCTGACGTCGATCGCCCTCGCGCCCAATCTAGCAACTTCATGCGCCTCGTAGTCCGATGGAGGAACCGTTTCAAGCTCTCCGTCAGCCAACACTGCCGAAGATGCAGCAGTCGATAGGTGGCCCCCAGGGGGGGCATCCATCGCTAAGATGCGAGCGGAATCCCGCTCGCCACTTGGCAATTGTTCCAGCCAAGAGTGCCCAGAAAAATTGAGGGCATTGGCATTATGGCTGTGCCAGCTTTTACCAGCTTTTTGCTAGCCCCGTCTCATTGGGGTCAGGGTATCGCACCGACATCACACTCGGGCCCTTCCCCTCAATCAGCCTGTTGAGGGCCAGCTTACCAACCTTCCCAATTTGATACACGGGGCAATTTCGAATGCAGTTATTGCCAGTCGGAGTAGGAGCCATTTTCCCTCAAGATTAAATGAGCAGCAGTAGTCTTCGTATGCGCCGTCCGGACACTACCGGTGCGAGGAGGGGGGGCCTACGCAGCACACACCACGACTAGAGAACGGTAATCCACACCCGCATACAAGTCACTGTCATTGTGCCCGTCTCAACCGGGTGGCCGGAACGCCGCTGGACCGATGGAGATGCCACACACTGTTGAGCAATTCAGCCACTTTCGTAGGTCAAGTGGCGGTGCCACATGGCCTCGACCACGCGCGTACGGCACAATGACGAGCGCCATGGACACCCAAAGGCCTGTCCACCTTGGTTGCATGTCTTGGGCCTGATTGCGGAATTTCTTGGACACCAAGAGCGGGACTTGCGGGTGCCCTCGTGTGCCAAGGAGCACACACATACGCGCGAATATACCACACCCACATGTCCACATTAATACTTGAAAAAAATGGAGTCCATCTTACCTGGCGGGGAAATGAGTGGAGTATGCAGTCAATGACACAGCTAACGAGCCAGACCGTGTTTAACAGTATTCGACACGTTGGTTTTTTGAAACCACCTTGTTTTTCGGCGGCTTGTTCCTCCAAACGCTATAATGCAAGAGAGCTCCGCGCATTCGTAGCAGAAACCTACGGCCCTACTGCCCCCCTTGCTCCCAACCACATACGTAAGTTGGTCGATTACTAGATGTACGCGGCCCTCTGCGCCGCGCAGACAATATCTACCACGGCGCTTCGCTACCAGTCTTTACACAAACACACGAGCCATGATCAGGGGCCGCGGCAGCGGCGACGACGACGTATGCACTATCGCATTCGACAGCGGCATTAAAACCAAAAGAATGAAAGTGTTATTTTTAGACGTGTCTCTCTCCCCGCGCCCCTGGAATGCGGACAGCCTTCTCTCCAACAACCCATGCCTTATCATGTTTCTCTACATAGTCGCCCTCTCTCCTTCTCCGTCTCCTTCGGTCTTGTTCCATCAGATTACGACGAGCAAAACAAAACCCCACCAGGGAGCTGGTTTGTAGCAAATGCCGTTGGCCGGGACTCGGTGTTACACATACACAAAGAGATAAGATTGATCGTCCGATTGATTGTCGATTGATCAGCAGCCTGGGTTGTATCCGGAGAGTTTTAACATATTACATTACATGCACGCAAACACGCCTAGCACTAGTATATACTAACCTCCTTTTTCTCTTACATTTGCCAAGAACCACCCCCCTTCTCAACAATAACCAGGTATCAAGTCAGCAGGACGCTATTTACATACCTGTCTGCTGGGACCACGCCTGTTTGTTAGAAACAGAGTACGGTATGAGGATACCGTATTTGTCGCTGTGTCCGCTCTGTTTCTGTCTTGGCTTTTTTCTTACACACTTGCACTGAACTTTATTCTGGCTGTTTACTAGTTCTTTTTTTACATTGTTGCAATGTAAAAACAACGAGATGAGCGGCGGCATGTACCGATCGTTTGATTACTATACTTCTTTTCGCTCGGTCACTTGGTTACGCAAGAAGAGAGGCTGTGTTTCTTTAGGGTCCAAGTTTGGGAAATGAGGTATGCGACATTCCAAATCCAAGAGTATGCGGCGGACGGAGCTCCGCGTTTGCCAATGATGTAAATCTCCGTCAAGGAAGTCTTTGTCCTGCGTAAGAGAGGGAAAAAAAAGAAAGGCGAAGGGCGAAGGGCGCACATCTGTGAGGGTGAGAGAGGCTGTGTCTGCGTCTGTGTCTTGTGGTCTGTGGGAATAATAAGGCCGCGCGTCAGGAAGTTGTAGGGAGTAGAGCGGACGATGAAACAGGTATGTATGTCATCAAGCAAGAGACGAGTAAGGAGATGGAGGGGAGAAGAATGAGAAGGGCAAAGACTAGGCATGTGAATCACGTACATAGGTGAAAGGGGGGACGGACGAGAGGAAAAAAAGCCCGAATTCTATAACACTTCCCAGGGAAGGCTACTGTCTATCGCTCTACCATTCTACTTCCGTTAAAAACCCTCACAGCTTACCACGCTCTTGCCATCGCCACTTCCCCCCCACCCACATCTCACAGCGTCCCCACCCCCTCGAATACCCCCATCTTCTCTAGCTCTTCCTTGGAAACTCTAGCCATGGGACTCACAGCGTCAGCACGCTGAAGCGCGTCCTCAATAATACCCCAAAAGGCGTCTAGATCGACACCTCGCGGTATCCTACACCCAGCCGCACCAGGCGGCAGCTTAGTCACTTTGGTCCTTCCCAGCTCACCCACCTTGGTCTTATCCTCAGAATGGATACCCTCGGTTACAACATCGACGTTGAAGCGCTCGCCGCCCCTATCGTCGAAGATATGTGGGAGGTAAGCTGCAACCACAGCGAGGGGATCATGTAGAGGGGGACCTTCAGTGATGGAAAAGACTTCTGCGTAGGTGCCTGCAAAGAAGGACATTATCTGCGTAAAGAGGGCGCGGAGAGGTGTAGGTGTGAAGTCATCTTTTTGGGGAAAAGAAGGGTCACATGCTGCTGCACCGTATAGCAGTGTCTTGCGCACTTTGGCGGTGCCGAGGACCTGGTGAGTTAGGTCAAGGGGGATGAGCGTTGTTTTTGGGTGGAGAACGGGGTGCGAGAAGATGAAGTGCGAGGCTTCGGGGTCGCACTGAGGGGTGTTAGTATGGTTTGCTGCTAAAATTCGAGGGCTGGAATGCGTACATAGACCTATAGCGAGTTAGCTGTAGTTTTGACAGGTGTGATTAGAGGGTGGAGAGCGTACGTTGAACTCAGCGTAGGGTGTCCAGTTGCCGAACCTCTCACCCTCGCCCTGTACCGTGCCCATTGGCGCATCCGTGAAGCCTCCACCGACTGCCCCGCCCATGATGCTGAGGCCCTTGATGTGACCAGCCAGCTCAGGATACTTTTGGAAAACCAAGCCAATGTTAGTCAAGGTGCCTGTGGAAACGAGCCACGCCGTATTTGGGGGCTGCGCCATGAGCGCCCGGTGCATGGCCGTGAGGTGGTCGACATCGCTGGCTGCGGGCTCGACTGGCTGTGGAAGCAAAGTGACTCCATCCAACCCGGACTCGCCTGCGCACATCAGTCGGTGTTCGCTACGTCGTATGACATTGCATAGGTACCGTGAATATCGGCCGCATGTACAGCACTGCGCGCAATGGGTTTCGCGGCGCCAGAGTAGACCTTGACGTCGCGCCTGCCAATGGCCTCGAGTATCGCCCTGGTATTGTACGTCGTCTGGTCGAGCGCAGCATTGCCGTGAACAGTGCTCACACCCAGCAGCTCAACTCGAGGGTCGTGACCGCAGATGAGAAGTGCGTATGCATCCTACGTCGAGCGGTGAGCAATTGAGCGGTGGGAGGTCATTCACACAAGCTTTCAACTCACATCATGTCCGGTATCCTTGGGCCAAGTGGTCAGTACGGGATAGGAAGGAGATGCAAGCAGGTACACACGCAGTCAAGCCAGATTGGCGTCTTGGGAGCCGCAGCGGACATTGTGTATTATGTACGTAGACGTATACTAATTAATCGTGTGTCCGGATCTGGGAGACAGCGTCGCCCGCACCACCACCACCGACGGGCGGTCGCGTGGTTGCATGCATGCCATGGCTGGCGGGCAGTTAGTGGGGTCGTTGCCCGCAAACCGCCTGGAGCTGATAGGTGCAGCGCTCAGGTCCGTGGGCAAGGGCCTTGAACATGCGTGTCTCGATCCAAGTCCGGCATCTTTCCTGAAGCGAACGACGCGAGGACTCTGTGGCCTTTTGACAACAAAGTTTGCCAGACACCAAAGATCGGTGAAGCGGCGGGTGGGGTTTAGCATACATAAAGAGAGAGAGAGAAGCGTCTGGCCTTGCTGAGCTTGTTTTCGATTGGCTTATCGCGGTTTGGCGCCGTCGGCCCTTGCCTCTGACCTTGAAGGGCTGCCCTTCAGCGACACCGACTTGTGACCGTGACACGTATACGACAGCAGAGGTGCAACAACATCGAAGACAAGACACTTTGCAGTCATTACTTGGAGCTTGCTTGATAGCGGCCTTGTCGCTCGAGGGCCATCATCCACCCGGGGCTTCCGTCGAGGCATCGGGTTCATCACGGAGCTACTGCATACCTATCTAGAGGCCACAAGAGGGGGATAGCATTTGCATGTTTTGATAACACAATCACCTCGACATGAATCTCTTCGCACGCCACGAGGGCCACCATGAGGTGGAGGCGGGCCGGTACTGGGCTCTCGGGTACTACTTTCAAAATCTCAGCAACGAGCAGCTGCACCAGCGGCGCGAGTATCTCGACTGGTATGGCTTTGCTGCCGAGTGGTCAGTTCTGGTCATCTTATCACTGTTCCAAATCGGCTTTGCGTTTAGGTGGGTGATGAGGAGCGGACTGAGGTATGAACAGCCGAAATCGCCCTCGTTCACTAAAAATCAAAAGAGCGGGTTGGGATGGCTAAGGCGAATGCACGGCGGAAGCATCAAGGCCATGTGGTGGATGCAGAAAGATGTCATTAGAGGCTGGAATTGGGGCACGAGAGGAGAATGGTTGGGTGCAGCTCTTTGGACACTATGGTTACTATACCTATGTGTTGCCAACACTGGAAAAGGTATGTTTTTACACCTGCCCACCACCTGTTCCCCTGAATGACTGATTTTGTAGACTATCTTCATTTGACGAAGCGCTTTGGACAGATTGGCGCATCTCAACTGCCCATCCACTACCTCCTGGCTATGCGAGCACCTTACAGCCCGGTTCAGTATCTGACACGACTCTCTCATGAACAGATCAAGTCTTCACATCAAATCCTGGGACGCATTATATTCTTTTTGTTTGTGCTGCACGCGGCCTTTTACCTCAACTTTTTCGTCTTATCTGGCCTGATCGCAAAACGAATCAAAGACTGGGATGTGATCTGGGGCATAGTCAGCCTCATCCTCTTCTCAGCCATCAGCACCACGGCCCTGGGGTTCATCCGGAGAAGAAACTATCGGGTCTTTTACATCTCACACATTGCTATTGCGAACTTTATCATAGTGCCGCTATTCCTACACGTTTCGCATATTCGCGTATACGTGTACGAGGTGATTGTGATAGAAGCACTGCACCTCATCTTCCGCGTCGTGCGTCTCAAGACGTATCAGGGCACTCTCAAGCTTCTTCCTGGCACCAACCTGGTCCAAGTTCGTATTCCGTTACCAGCGGATAGTGCCGCCCTTAGCTGGAAGCCTGGACAGCATGTGTATCTGAGCAGACCAAGGGGCAAAGGCAAGGCTCCCACCTGGTACAGTCAATGGCTCCTGGCCAACAAGACGAATCCGTTCACAGTGGCATCCCTAGCGGCAAAAGACAAAGAATTGCTTCTTGTTGCGAGAACACTAAATGGCAACACAAAGTATCTTGGAGAACTCGCCCGATCACTGGGTCAGGGGAGCAGCAGCAACGTGCCAATGCTGCCCACTGCAGGCGGGGACATTCCGATATTACCATTGTCGCTCGAAGGACCTTATGGCGCATCAGCCCGGCTGCCCGATTTGTTAGATTACGATCGAGTGCTTTTGGTGGCTGGTGGCGTTGGCGCCACGTTCATCATGCCCATCTACCGCAGTATTCTCGAGCAGCACGACGATGCGCCAGCGGGCAATCAAGTTCGGTGCATATGGGCAGTGCAGAAGCTGGCCGAGACACAGTGGGCATTCGCATCAAACTCTCCGTCTGATGGCAAGCAGGATGCTGAGGAAGATGAGGGGGATGAGCAAGCCAACGGGAATGGCTTGCTGCACGGACCGAGCAGGGTCGAAGTCTATGTAACGCGGCCGTCAGGACCGAATTTGCGAGTCGATCCAAGTGCGGGCGGCAACTTTGCCGTCGACTCGGACGACGAAGAGGAAGGCGAGGCCATTGAGATGCAGGAGAATGAGCAACTTCTGAACATGGAGGAGCAGATGCAGAAGCCGCGCAAGGGCATGGTGATCAAGAGCGGCAGACCGGATCTCAGGGGCATCGTGGATGATGTCTTCAGCAAGGGTATGAAAACCGCGGTGATTTGCTGCGGGCCGAAGAGGATGATGGACGATCTCAGGAGCAGCGTCGAGGAGTGGGTGAACAAGGGCCATGACGTGTTCTGGCACGATGAAACGTTCAATTGGTAAACGTGGTAGTTTTATATAGATTTGCAGCGTTGAGCGTCGAACATGGTCTCGCGCGCTCGCTCCCACTCCCGCAGCCCGCCCGGCGGCAGGACACGAATCGCAAAAGATTGGCCAACGGCTGTGCATGCCGTTGGCGACAGGATGTCCCTTGACGAGACGGCGAGCAGTGCTACTAGTAGTAGTACTGCTGGTGCTAGTAACCGTGATTGACAGTGGTGAGCCCGTCGCTAATCTTATACAGCCGGCGAGCCCAAAGTCTGTAGCCCTACGACGGCCTCTAGAACGGGCCCACCGTCCAGGGCGCGGCTCCCTGAGCCGTTGCCGGAGACTATCTTGCCAGGAACGGGGAAGGCGCAGGGAGACGGAAGCTTGTCTAGACAGTTATGCACTGGGCAGTCGGTGTGCACAACACGGGCGAATAATCAAAAGCGTTCATGCGTCGACGCCGCAAGAATGGCCGGCAGCAGGTGGTTTTGTCGTGAAGCAGTCAGTGGCAGCCACCGCGCATCGGCATGGCGACGAAAAGAGACAGCGGCCGGGCAGGAGGGGGGAAGCAGGGGAGCAGGGGAGCTGAGGGCGCGGTGTTGGTGGCAAGACATGTACGTGGTTTTGCTTGTTTGCCATGTCAGTCGCCGGCCATGCCTATTCAGCTGTCCAGGAGGCGGGCCCATGGCGAACCCAAGCCGCTTTGGGGGAGGGGGAGGACAGGGCGGCAGATTAGTCGAGGCCCGGGCAGCCTATGGCCAAGCACGAACCGCCAGCGCTGCCGGCACTGGCTCTCGCTCTCGCTCTCAGGCGCGCAGAACAGCAGCCGTCTCAAGTCGTCTTTCTCCCTTCCCTGCCCAAGGGCTCCTTCACCCCGTCTGCCGTCGCGACTCGCTCACCACGTTTGTAACAGCTGCTGGGACGCTGAGCACGCGACGCCAAGTGTCCGATCGCTACTCTCTCTCTCTCTCCTCTCTCTTCTCTCGTCGTCTCCTTGTCCCTTGTCCGCTCGTATTATTTTCCTTGCACCTAATCACCCGCACGACCACACGACCGCGTGCCAACAGGGAAGCCGCCTGCAACGCGCACTGCAAAAGCACCCCTCATAGTAGCCACCACCCAGCGTCCCCACCCATTCCCACGTCGCTGCTCCTCGCCCCATGGCCTGCTGCTGGTAGCCACCGTCCGGCTGCTCCATAGTAACGGGCCTGCTCCATAATTAGCTGCTTGCTGTGCCTGCCACACTCCGAGTCAACAACAACCACGCCTGTCCACGCAGGCAGTCCACCGCCCGTCTTCCTTGCCTCATTTTCCGCCGCTGCTGTTGCGGTCCCTTCATCTGCCGCCCCTGCCGCCCTCTCGCCCGCCCTCTCTCCTCCACCACTAAACACTAAACACCGCCGGCTGGCCCTTCCCATATTGTGAACCGCCCTGCACCGCCTTCTATGGCTGCTCTCGCCTCTTCTCGCCAGACCGCACCGCCCGTCCAGCAGTTGACGCCGCCCAGCAGCTCCCACGGCGGCCGGGGATCGTGGGACTTTGCTGTTCCCGTCAACCACCTGGTGCGTAATCCTTTCCCTCTCCCGCCTGACGTCCCGCTGCGTCATGGACTAGGCGCACTACTGCGGCGCTCGTCCATGGTGCCTCAACCTCGCCAAGTCGGCCAACTTGGACGCACACGCTACTACTCCTCTTGCCCTTATGATGTCAAGTTGCATGGACTAGCTTGCTAACTTGTTGCACAGAGAGAGTCATTTGACCAAGAACCCTACACGGCCGAATACGCTGCCTACTCCCACACTGCCCGCCAGCCCTCAATCTCGCAGGCCCTCCGCTCACCCACGTGGGAATCGCAGGATCTGGGCCGCTCGCAGCCGGCTCCTGAGCGCGTTACCGAAGTGCACAAGAAGAAGAGCGGGGAGATGATTGCAAACAACACCGACCAGGACAGCGTGTTGGAGTACTACAAGACCCATACCAACAATAAAAGAGGGCCCGCTAGCATCCATGGAAAGCCCAAGAAGAAGTCTGCCAAGGCCGGCCAGACGGAGCCCGAGTACGACGAGAATAACTGGATACACCGAGACAAGCTCAAGGAAATTGAGACTCGGGAACTAGAAGAAGCTGGCTTCAGGGTCGGGCGGGCTAGCAGGTCCAACAGCCGCTCGCAAAGCACATCTCGCCGTGCACGAGACCGCACAAATTCCGAATCAACCGAACGCACCCAGAACGGCGACGAGCGCTCAGAGCCCAAGAAGCGCATATCCACCATACCCGCTGGAGACGAGGACGCAATGCACAATTACCAGGCTAGAAGCCCAGTGTCTCAGGAGGACACTACGGAATTCCAGCCCACTTCCAAGGGAAACCACAGTGTGAGGCCTAGTACGTCTCGCATTCCACTACCCAAGACGAGTGGCATACCTGTTCCTACTTCGGTGGCAGAGCGTGATGCGCCGCTTCCTAGGTCCAGAGCAGGCAGTGCAAATGTGAATGGCGATACCATTGCCACAATGGGTGCACGTGTACGCAGCGGTAGTGTAGGCAGCCAAGTGTTGCTCGACGACTACGATGGCTCCGACAAAACCCCACCGAATGGTGTCCACAGGCGCAACACTTCCACTGGAAGCTACTCGCCACCCAAGTCTCCCCAAAAGTCTCCTCAAAAGAAGCCAGCGGGCAAGTCGAACCCAGCCGCATCACGAAAAACCAGCGTCCAAAAGACACAAAACAAGTCCCGGACACATGGAACTTCGCCTCCCAACAAGCGTCCTGGTACTAGTGGCGGCATGGCAACACGACCTACTACTGCCCACCGACCAGAAGGAGAGGCTCCATGGATAGCATCCATGTACAAACCAGACCCCCGTCTACCTCCGGACCAGCAAATCATTCCAACTCACGCGAAGCGAATGCAACAAGAACAATGGGAGAACGAGGGCAGAGTTGGTTCCTTGTACGACAAGGACTTCCGCCTGCTGAACGACGATGACATGTCAAACAAGCGCCTCTCACAGCTTGCTAACCTCGACCCCATTGCCATTGAAAAGGCCCGCGAAAATGAACAATGGCCCCTTCCAAGCCCTACAAAGCGGGACTCGTCGCCACTTGAAAAGGTGGACACAAACACTGCCAAGTCTCCAACCCTAGAGCAGAGTGCTTACAAGCTGACTCCCACAATTCCTCAGAATTCTGACAATGCTCCTGCACCCAAAATGGCCCCTCCCATCGAACCCGCACGGTCAAAGTCTCCAGTTACACGAGTACCCGAGCCAAAGGAAGATGTCAAGGAAAAGAAGGGCTGCGGCTGCATTGTCATGTAGCTTTCCTTATTTCTCATACCCGTCCCGTTCGTTTTTTTTTCATACCAACTGCGTTCAAAAACATCTTTCCTTGCGTGTATGGCGTTCTTGGCGCACAGCCTAGGCTTGGTGGCCCCCATTCGACTTTACCCTACATATTCGGTGCAGACCTGGGCTGATAGCGTTCAGCGATTCGTTTCATTGTCATTATTTGCTGCTTTCTTTTTCTGTGCTTGGCCTCGTGCATATTCTGTCCGATTGGCGTCCATATTTTCTTTTTCCGTTTCGGAACCCTCTACATCTATGAGCATATCCACGTGGCGGTCGCCAGTATTTCCTTGTTTTTATCGTATACAGAGACGGACGTCTGATGTCCAAGACTAGCAATGGTCACAAGAGGAGGATGGGCTTTCGTTGGGGAGGTGCAACATGGCTACGACAGGTCAAAGCAAAAGCAAAGGAGCCGTGTTGAGGGGTAGAATGTTAGAGTCAGATAATGATATTAATCATGCAATCCTGGCTTCCTGTTTGGGCTCTTGGTGAAACAAGTAAATTGTACTACGTCTCGATGATGACGCGGATAGCAACCTCTTCCTCTTGGCCGTGAAAGTGTGAGCTCGTTGCAAAGAAACATGTCAAGGATCATGCTCCGCACAATTCGTCCACGTCGTTGTGAAGTGGCGTCACGTGCGCGCATCACCACTAGCCTCTCGCTTATCGGCACTTCCCACACCCGGCAGACCAATTTCAGGCCGGCGAATCGCTGAACTTTAGCGAACTTCTCTTTATCATCACCACCAAACTCTTCGAGGAACACCCGACAGATCCAAATCATACATCATGGTATGCCACCCCCTCACCGTCGTCTCAATGCCCCATTGAGTGCATCTGGCTGCTAGCGACGCAATCAAGCACCTGGCGCCACTGCCCTCATCGCCCCGCATGTCGAGAATATGTCGCTGACGTGAAGCCCAACAGTCGGACGGAGAAGACGACACCAAGTCCCAAGTCAGCGCGGCCGCCGAGGTCGAGGTCTCTGCCGATGCATCCGGCGGTAAGGGCCAGATGAGCGTCCTTGAGGCGCTCAAGGGCGTCCTCAAGCTCGCCCTCATCCACGACGGACTTGCCCGTGGTCTGCGCGAGGCCTCCAAGGCCCTCGACCGCCGTGAGGCGCACATGTGCGTCCTCAACGAGGCCTGCGAGGAGGAGGCTTACAAGAAGCTCGTCGTTGCCCTGTGCTCCGAGCACAAGATCCCTCTCATCAAGGTCCCCGATGGCAAGCAGCTCGGCGAGTGGGCTGGTCTCTGTACGTTTAGCTCCTTGCAAAGATTTTTTTCTCTCAGACTTTACTAACAAGAATCAACAGGCCAGATTGACCGTGAGGGCAACCCCCGCAAGGTCGTCAACTGCTCTTGCGTTGTCGTCAAGGACTGGGGTGAGGAGTCCCAGGAGCGCAGCATCCTCCTCAACTACTTCCAGACCGAGCAGTAAACGTGCCGCACTCATGTCTTTTGCATGACAAAGCACGCTGCCCATCGCCACTACCTCACGACCTTTTTCGCATAAACACCACACCACCTTCGGCTTGCTTCGGGTTCGAGTTCACCTCTTGTGTGTGCATGGCAATGGGAAACGTAAAGGCTTCATGATGCGATGGGTTGTATGGATTTAGACGGGCCTCTTTTTCACTTTTGGAGAGAGTGCCATGATACCAATTGAGAAAGGATGAAACGTAATTTTTCTTGTGCCACTTGCTTGATGTTTGCCATGACCCCACCTTGCGGGGTAACGTGCTGTTTACTTTTACATGCATTGACAACAAGCCGAAAGTGACCAATTGAGCAATACAACGTACGGATGTGTGTCATGGATGAATACATCAACAGGCATATTGACAAGTACGTAGGAAGTCAAAGAGGAGAGATCATTCTTCTATCTTTTCATCCCTAAACCGCTATAATAATACCCCATATTCTATATTTCACTCCTTCTTTTCTTGCTAAGTAAAATAAATCAAACAAAAACAACTCTCCCGTTCCCTTTGCCTTTCAACCTGCCAGCCTCTATCATGAGGGGTAAGCCTACACACACATATACGCACATGCTACGCTATGCAAGAGAAAAAAAAAAAGAAATAAAGAAAAAAGAATGATAATAACGAAAAATTGGATCATCTCAGATATAGATCCCTTCTGCATCTTCTTCTTGTTCTTGTTGTTCTGTTTGTTGTTGTTGTTGTATACCACTCGCCCTTGTCTTAACCCCCCGCCTACACATAGCCAGTCCCTCAGCTCAGCTCAGCTCAGCTCATCTCACCATCTCAACTTGATTTGTATTTTTTTGTTATCTGTAGTAGTCTTTTTCTATCCCGACTGGAACCATGAGAAGATACAAGATATATCCAACCAAAGAATCGATTTTGACTGAACATATACCACAAACAACATGCCACCAAGAAAAAAAAAGGTTTCAAGCCAAGTCCAGTCAGCACGCTACACATCTCTAACTCTCTGCCTTGGAATCTCCGTCTCCACCATTTCTAGCCCGCTCAGGCTAGGATACCGCTTGCTAAACGTGTCCACGTCAAAGTCATCTGTAGAAGGGTTTGGTGTACCTTGAGAGGCGAGACTTCTACTGCTGTCTCTTGCGGATAATTTTGTCGGAGAGGAAGATTGCGGGGGAGGAGTAGGAGCACCTGGAGTGCCTGTCTGGAGGGCTTTTGGCTTGGGAGCACGTGGAGGTGGACCAGAGGGGTTGCGCATGTTGTTGATGGTGGGTGGGGCGGAGGCCGAAGGAACAGGAGGTGGCATGTTGGGGCGGATAGAAGATGTAGAGGGCTTGGTGTAGGACATGTCTTGCTGCTGTTGAGAGGGAATGTTGACTGGTTTGCGGGTGATGACGGGGGGTTGTGGGCGCGCAGCAGTGCCGCTCTGGTCTTGAGGTCGCACAGGCAGCGGCGGTTTGTTTGTGTCAGTGTATTTGCCGTAGCCTTCGGCTGTGCGACTGGTAGTGGCTGGCTTGCTGCTCTCATCGAGAAGGTTCTTGACACGATTTTGGATACTCGAGGCTTTGGAGGGACCAGGTTTTGGCTTTCCTTGGGATGCGAGCCGTTGCTTGTACTCTGCTGCTGCGGCTTCCACGCGGCGCTCTTCCTCTGCTAGCTGTCTCTTTTCCAGCTCCCTTCGAACTTCTGGTGACAAGTCTTGCGTTTCGTCAATGGCACTGCGGTCGTCATCACTCAGTCCGCCTGTAGCCTCCGAGCCGGCGATAGGGGTCAATCCGCCCTTGGAGTCCATATGTTGATGGTCGACCGGTGTTAAGGGCGGCTGGTCACGCTCGTGCTCGGGTGTCTTTCCAGTCGTCTCAAACCGTCGGAAGGCGTCGCCAAATTTGCCCTTGACAATGTTGGTCAAGCTTCCGCGTTTACTGTGCTTAGAGTGTGAACTACTACGACGATGTCTGTGCCCATGCTCTTCCTGCTCAATGCTTCGGAGAAAGTCTACGCTTGATCGAACGTTCCTCTCTTCCGGTTCGAGATCCTCCACTGCAGTTGCAGTGGTTCGACGTGTCAATGATGGAGCATCAAAGTTGCGACCAGGCGTCATTTCTCGGTCACGCAGATAGTCAAGGCTCGACTCAACGTGCATGCTAACTGGGCGGGAGGAGTTTGCAGACCTGGACCGGTCTATAGCAGAACCGATTTCCATGGTAGATGGACGTTGACTCTCCAACGAGGGCCTTGAAGAAGCGGGTGATCTGGGGATGCTGAGCTGGGATTTCGATCTGAACTCAAGCGAAGGTCGCGTAGGCAGAGCAAGTTCAGGCTTCAATGCTGGGCTTGAAAGAGGGCTTGCCGGTGGTTTCTCAAACGAGCGTGGTTGGCTCAAAGCTCGATTATGGTGTGTGCCCAGGGGTACTTTCCAGATTGGACGGTTGCTAACTTCTGGATATTTTTGTGCTGAAACAGGAGACGCTCGTGGTGATGTTTGCACACCAGTGGATACCATGTTTACCCTTTGTGGGACGGGTTGCTGTATGGCAGAGTTGGACGACCGTGGGCTATCATTGGCCTCGTTGGACGCGGATTTTTTAATCGAGGTGCTTCTTGAAAGACCCGTTGATGATACAGAGGAAGGCTTTACACCAGGTGCCGAGTCGACCTTTGTAAGCGGAGCAGATGCAAAAGCTTCATCTGCTAGTGCATCTGTAATGCGCTTGTTGAGTGCCGGATCGGAAGTAGTAGGCGCTTCGCCAAATTCAAACTTCTGGCCTCTGTCATGCAGTAGAGAGAACTCGTCCAGAGATGGAAAGCGAGAAGCAAGCTCATCAGCTGCGGCACGTCTCACTTGGACATCCTGAGAATCAAGAGCCGCAAAGGGATCGGAACTGGTCCCTCGCATAGGTGATGGATTAGGCCTTGCTGCTGTGGGAGGTGGTTGAGACGGCCCAGTAGGTCTGCCCCTCCTCATTGGTGTAATGTCAGGCAGCTGTTGGACCTGCACTGTGGGGGCTACTCTTTGCAGCCCCACCACAGGTGGTGGTGAAGAGACTTGAGGCTCAGTAGGAGGTAACTGCTGGTTCCGTCGACTTTCTGATTGCGTCCTGCCAGAGTAGATCTGACATGTCTTAGCAGTGGACAGTCAAACCAGTGTTTGATACATACGTCTTTGATCGGGATTGGTCGGTGGCGCATCGAACAGACTTCGGCAACCACCTGATAGATATTCGGTCGGTGTTGGGGGTTCTCGCGCAGCATTGAACCTGTTGGGTATTAGCTATGCCAGCAAGCTGCCCAATTGTACGCACCTATGAGCGCCTTGATTCTGTCCGAAAACTGAGGATATGCAGGGTACTTGAACGTGGCATTCAAGATTGCCATCTGCCCCACTTCTTCAAAGGGGGTTGTGTAGTAGCACAGCTTGTACAGCAGCACGCCCAGGGCCCAGATATCGCTCTTCTCGTCTATCGGCTGCTTTCGGTAGACGTCAATCATTTCTGGACTGCGGTACTGTAGCGTCGTATGCCGTTGGACATCCTCCTCAATCAGCCTTCCCTCGGCTGCCGTCGTAGCTGCAGGGCGGGGCGGGGCGGTGGAGCCAAAATCGCAGAGCTTGTATATCTTGTTGCCGTTGACGGTGGTAATCAAGACGTTTTCGACCTTGAGATCGCGGTGGAGGAGCGGGGGCTTGAGGTAGTGCATGGTCGCAACCCCCTCGACGACATCGGAGAAGATGTGCAGAATCTCGGGCTCCGTCAGCCTGTGCTGCAGCCTGGTGTTCATAAAGTCAATGAGGCCGCCGCCCGAGCAAAACTCCATGAGCAGGAAGACCTCGTAGCCGCCCGACTTGAGCTGGGAGGCGTGCGAGTCAATGTAGGTGACAATCTTGCTGTGGCCCTTGAGCTTCTTCATCGTCTCCACCTCGGTGCGCATGTTTGCCAGCGCCTCCTTGTCTGCACAGGCAACCCGCTTGAGGACCGCCGTCTCGGGGGTGTTGGCGTCTGACTTGGGGACGCGGACCAGGTAGACGTGCGCGAAGCCGCCCTCGGACAGGTACTTTTCGATTGTGACGCGGTGGTTGCCCACCTGGACTTTGGTGCCCGGCGCAAAGGTGCCCGGCGGGCCATTGGAGACGGCAATAGGCGCGGGGGCGCGGTATGCAGCCTGTTGGGCCATGGGCATGGCGGCCGAGGGAGCATAGCGAGCCGACGACATGATGGGCGGTGAGGGAGCCTGCAGCGGAGCAGCGAGACGCGGGGCCTATATCTTGCGCATCGAGAAGACGCAGGGCAGGGCAGGGCTGGGGACCGGGCGGCGGAGGGGCGGCAGGGCGGTGGTGTTGAGTGAAGGTGGCATGGCCGGAGGTGCTTGTGATGGTAGGGTCGTGAACGGACCCCTGCAACTTTGGACCGCATGGGCGAGGGCCAACGCCTGGCAACGTCACAATCTACTTTTGGGCCGCTGCCCTCTGCTCCCACTCCCGCCAACACCACGCCCGCAGTCACGCTCCCGCACGCCGCCCTTGTGAACCCCTCAGGCGGGAACCTGCGCACTCTGCATCCCGCGCCAAAAGCAACCATGCGCGAGCTTATCGTCCGCCAAGCTGTAACACTGTCTTCGGAAAGGTACGGTCTGCTGGTTTCACTCGCCGCCGCCTGATTGGGCAGCCGACGGGTCAGGGGACAATGTGTCTGGCACCGAATCACATTCTCCCTTTATGCCATGTATGTGTGTCTATGTAGACATCGTGGACAAGTGCATAAAAGTCGTGGTTGCCTGCACTGGTTGCCAGCGTGTTCACCCACCACTCCTAGTGAGCGGAGTTCAGACACGTCGACGGATCCACGGCTGCAGCAGACACACACACATACGGTCCAGGCAACGACAAAGCTGCTCCCCTCGCCCGGCCAGACAAACTTGCAACTCCGCTGTGCGTTGGATGGGCTCGCTTGCATCCACGGCTTGATGTTTGATATGAATGCCTTGAGCGCGCGCTGTCCAGGTGACGTAGCATATTGTACATACATCCACCGAGGGTGGCTATGCATCTTATTTCGCAACCATGGAATGCCGTACCAGGCGTCGTGGTGGGGTGCATGCATGTGCACCAGAACAGCCACGCGGCATGTGTGTCATTTTCAAGTTGCTTTTGTTGCTGTGCAACAGTAGACGAGACGAGAAGATGTTGCTGCGATTCTCCCAGGCGACCAGGGCGGAGTGGGCTGGTCTTGGCAGGCTTGGTGTGGCTAACGACGTCCTGTCTGTGCATATCCATACACCATCTTGAGTAGTGTCTATTCTTTTTGCTGCGCCGGCATAGATTGAGCTGACGAGTAGTGTGTGCTAATGAGTAATTGTGGCGGCTAGGGCTTATGAGATCTGCTCCGTATGTCAAGATTCTGCGCAGTAGTCTTGTTCCTTTGCCATTCAGGAAACTGTTTAGATCGGGGATGCTGATGAAGGCGGTGTGAAGCTGATGCTTGCCTTGTTCTCTTTCTGATCAGACTTTCCTTGGTTGAATCTGCAATTGACCTGTATGATTGTTAGATATTTTCGACTTATAAAATCCACCTCCTGTGATGTTTTTTTTGTGAGATTGAACGAAATTCGGTACATCGAATGACTGCGGTAAAAGCGGGAAACGCAGGTGTTGGCATTGGACGCTCCTTCCAAATTGATGAGGTGCAGACGGACTTTCTCAAACGGGTAGGTTGCCCCAGAGTGCATGCGGGCCGTAACACCCCTTATTACTACTCTCTGCACGTGCTCAAGAGCCTCTTTCATCCTAGCCCCGATGGCCGTATTTCAATTGCGACTTAAAGATATTTAGATGTTGGGTGGACCTGTTGCAAAGCATGCCCCGCATTGTATCTTAATCTCCTGGCAGCAGTCTAGTCAATCTGCAGCCCAGCAACTGGGAAAGCATCACCCTTCTTCACCACTAGTATGGGTCTCAAATCATTCCGAGAATCTATGTATCATGTCCATGTTTGAAAAAAAAAGATGTAAGCAAAAAAAATCTTATCCTTGTTCTCTACTGACCAAGTGCTTATGGGCTCCTAAGAGAAGCTAGGTACGCACGCTGTACAAAGCGACGTCTTATAGGCGTTCCAGCATGAACGCTGACAGTTCCCCACCTGTTCAATGCGAGTACATGTGTCACTGAAGCGAATGATGTTCTGGTGTACTAGACTAATCCAGTTGAACTGCTATAGGGTATAACGGACATGCAGATCTGCAAGGTTGTCAAGAGGCGTTCCATAGGCTATTGCAATCCAATTTTTCGTTGTAGTAATACTGGAAAATAATGCTTTGTCTAAAAAGTAGCTTCGGACTAATTGTAGGGCCTAGCTTGAGGGCTAGTCATTGACAGTCTGCTTACGTGTCAGACCATGGGGAATACGAACGTCACTTCTGTTAGGCACGTCATCCTTAACCACCTATCCATGCTGTTGGTTTGTCTGATGGCGACTCATATTTTGGGTGCTTTGAATTGCACGGCTGTTTTTCGGCTGAGCGATTGGAATGGGCCAAATCATGAGACAAACTCGCATGTACCTAGAGAAACGAACTGTCCCCGATAGTTATCTAGAAACATATGACTGCGACGTAAACACATGAGATTGACTTTATTTAGAAAAAAGCAAGGCATTCCACTTATCTGAAGCTTGTTTCATACTCGTTGCTCATTGGGTGGCTCAAGGATGACTCCCTACAATGAGCAGACATCTTACCTGAATCCACTTTTATGGCATGTTGTTTGATCACAGACAGAAAAGTAAGATCTAGTGTATCTACAGGCTTCAGGTGCTGGAATAAATCAGCACGGTGGAGACTAGATACGGGCCTGTGCGTAGATGGAGGGAGAGTGAGGTATATAAGGAAGGTCAAGATCAGCGTTTGTAGGCATTATCACTAACAGACCAGTCCACTACTTTACACTATCATTCTTCTGAGATTCCATACTAAACTCGCCAAAATGCAGTACTCGACCCTCATCCTCACCACTCTGGCCTTTTTCGGCGCTGCCGTCCAGGGCGTTGCCGTTGCCGAGCCTCTGCCCGGCCTTATGAATGCCCGTGACACTATTGGAGGCTGCTGCTGCATGGGAAGCAACAACGTCTGTGTAAGTAGCTTAAAAGAAACTCTCATACATTTTGTGCATCTAACTAATGGGTTTCTAGAAATGCCTCTACGGCGCGAAAGCTGTAAGTTTGAATTGGACTACAGGAGAAACAGTGAGGATTGGAAAACTAACACACGATTCTTACACAGGGTCCGGGAAGCTGTGATGCGAACTGCGCAAGTCTCTGCAGTTAGAAGTTGGAAATGGAAGATGTTTGGGAGATGGAGAGAAGGGTGGTACAAGGAAAGGTAGTGTGTGTCAGTGTTCGTTGGCGATGGGTTTTTGTGGATACTCTGATAGACATTATACAATCTATGCGGTTATAACAGAAACATATTGGCAAAGAGTGAATTGATGTGGACAAGACAAGGCCTCATGTTGTAACATGGTTGGCTGACGTTCATGTGTACACTGGGCAGACGTAGTATAGCCATTCACCTAGCCCCTTGATAGAGGTCACGTCAATCACGTGTGGACTTGAAAAGATAGTACTAGTTTGTTGATAAAGCCGCCAGTTGGGAGACTACTTGTGGCAGGTGGGGCACCATGTCAGTGTGGCAACGACTACTACGTACGTTTACCAAGCACATGGTTGATGCTAGACTCACGTGATGGCCAGTCACGAGCTTAATCAGCACAGTAGCGAATACAGTGGGTGGGTAGCCAAAGCCAAAAACGGCTGTGCATGGCTTGATATCAGTTGATTTCATCACCAATTGCCATGTCTCGTCCCAACATGCAGGCCATGACAAGATGTAGCCCCGTTTCAAAAGCAAGGCGCCAAGCTAGGGATTGTGTAGGCGAGAGCTAGGCGGCGCTAAATATAACATGGTGGTTTGAGTTGTGCAGAAGCAAGAGCAGCGGTTGGGGGGATGAAGTCTTAACCTGGGGCAGCGGGCAGGGCGCCCGTCGGGGTTGCAGGCGGCCGCGATGCCGATGGCTTTGTCGGGCAGGGAAGGCCCTTGGCGGGCTGTGACGAGGCCATCGGCGGCCAGCTTTCGTCACCACAGCCAGCGAATACGGCTCTGGTACTGGTGTGCTAGTCCTGCGTCACCTCCGACTCACTGGCGACCCACGCGCCGCTGCTGAACCCTTTGTTTCCCTTCCAACCCAGCCCAACTCTGCTTGACCCGCGCCGTCGCCTGCACCCAAACCCAAACCCGCACCCAACCTGTGCCTGTGCCTGTGCCTGTGTCAGCGTGTGTATGAGCCTGTGTGCCCGCGTGCTTCTTGTATTTAGTAGAGAGCCGCGACCTGCGCTGGTCTCGCCCTCGATTCACTCCAGCCCCTGCTTGCCTGCTTGCTTGCCCGCCGTGTGCCAGCCTGCCAACTTGCCAGCCTGACTGCGCGCCTGCCAGCCCAACCACCGCATTCGTCGACGACTGTCCACGCCCTTCGAGCCGCTTACAGGGAGGGTCCCTCCACACAGCCATACACCCCCTCCCCCAACCCAACCCAAACCGCAACCACGTCCGCAACCGCGCCCACCCGCTGCCTCACTCGACACGACTGACCCCCCCTCCCCTCCTCCCCGCACTTCCACCCTCGCCCGTGAACCACCTCGCTTGGTCCGTCCACCGCAAACACCACCATGGCCATGGCCGAACACGCAAACATGGCCCGCGTCAGACAGGCCCGGAGACGAGAGCGAGACGCCAGCGCCTCGCGCTCCGACTCGTCGGCCTCGACGTCGCCCGAGCGCGGCTTCGACGACGAGGACAAGGACTCGGTCATGCTGCAGTCCAACGACTCCCTCTCGTCGCTCGCGCCCTCGCTCTCGCCAGACTCCGACGACGAGGCGCGCAGGCGGGCCATCGAAGAGCAGAACCGCATCTCGCCCATCTCGCGCCTGCCCGCCGAGCTCATGATTGCCGTCTTTGCAAAGCTCTCGTCGCCCACCGACCTCAAGAACTGCATGCTCGTCTCAAAGACATGGGCTGGTAACAGCGTCGGCCTGCTGTGGCACCGCCCCTCTACCAACAAATGGTCCAACGTCAAGAGCGTCATCCGCACCGTCCAGACGTACAACAGCTTCTTCGACTACAGCAGCCTTATCAAGCGCCTCAATCTGTCCGCCCTGGGCCATGAAGTCAGCGACGGCACCCTCAAGCCTCTGTCCAGCTGCAAGCGTATCGAGCGCCTGACGCTCACCAACTGCACCAAGCTCACCGACCTGAGTCTGGAGGCCATGCTCGAGGAGAACCGATACATCCTAGCTCTCGATGTCACCAACGTCGAGTCCATCACCGATAGGACCATGCTCACCCTGGCCCAGCACGCCGTCCGTCTGCAGGGCCTCAACATTACAAACTGCAAGAAGATTACCGATGACTCGCTCGAGGAGGTTGCCAAGAGCTGCAGACATCTGAAGCGTCTCAAGCTTAACGGCTGCTCGCAGCTTAGTGACCGGAGTATTATTGCCTTTGCCAGGAATTGCCGCTACATGCTCGAAATTGACCTCCACGACTGCAAGAACCTCGACGATGCCTCCATTACGACGCTAATCACCGAAGGCCCCAACCTGCGCGAGCTGCGTTTGGCTCATTGCTGGAAGATTACCGACCAGGCTTTTCTGCGTCTTCCCGCTGAGGCTACATACGACTGCCTGCGCATCCTTGATCTCACCGACTGCGGCGAACTGCAAGACAGTGGTGTCCAGAAAATCGTCCAGGCCGCTCCCAGACTCCGCAACCTGGTCCTCGCCAAGTGCCGCAACATTACAGACAGAGCTGTCATGGCCATTACCCGCCTTGGCAAGAATCTTCACTATATTCATCTTGGACACTGCTCGCGCATTACAGATGTCGGCGTCCAACAGCTGGTCAAGCTTTGCAACCGCATTCGTTACATTGACTTGGCGTGTTGCACTGCTCTCACGGACGCTTCGGTCATGCAGCTTGCAGCACTACCCAAGCTCAAGCGCATTGGCCTGGTAAAATGTGCAAACATTACAGACCGCAGTATACTCGCGCTTGCCAAGCCAAAACAGATTGGTTCAACCGGTCCCATTGCACCTAGTGTGCTTGAGAGGGTGCATCTCAGCTACTGCACTCTCCTCTCCTTGGGCGTAAGTTTTTTTTCAGCCGTTGTGTAATTATGCTTTTTGCTAACGAAACCAGGGTATCCATCAACTTTTGAACAACTGCCCTCGTCTGACCCACCTTTCTCTTACTGGCATTCAAGCTTTCCTGCGTGAAGATCTTCTCGCCTTTTGTCGAGAAGCACCAGCAGAATTCAACGACCACCAGCGCGAAGTTTTCTGTGTCTTCAGCGGTAATGGAGTCAAGCGTCTCCGCAACTTCATGAACACCAACGGTGGGGAAGATGTAGACCGCGAGGGCGATGGCTTCGGCGTTGACGACCGCACCATGTTCCGTGAAGACGAGGACGGCGACAACATGGTCGTGGTGACTGCACAGGCAAACATCATGGCCATTGACGAAGAAGACGAGTTTGGAAACGACAGCGAAATGGCAGGACAGGATTAGAACCAGAGCCCGTCACCTTGTCCATGACTCATGCTCGGTTCATCAGCATATATCAGGAGTTTTGGGATGACTTTTGGCATTATTAGCGTGTGTCATACGGATACTATCATTGTTTTTTTTTTACATCATGGCACAGCGGGAAAAGAAATGACTGGCCCTTGGGATGGGGTCCCCGCGTTGTGTAAACGACTATACCCTTCATGTTTGATTTTCTTGTCGTTGTGGAGAGGAGAGGGGAGAGAAGAAAGGAAGAGAGAGAGGAAGAGTGTAAGAGTGGTATTTAAGAAATAACCAACTTCTGCAACGAGTAGCAGGTAGCAGTAGTATACTCATGTATAGACGATTGATCAACGACTTGAAAATGACTACTTTTTAACATTTATTACCACTACTACTCTTGCTACTACTACACCCTTTCCCCCTTCTCACTCTACCACATACCTCACCTCATCAACCCACACATACACCCGCAATCCGGCACAGGACACATGGCGTGCTTAGCAAACCAATCCCTAGCATGATGCCCGTGAAATCCATGCGTACAACTCATACAGAAAACCATGAGCCGTGCTTCCCTATCTTCTCCCTTGAGTGTCTCATACCCACCTTGCTTCGCTGGATCAGGTGTACCTAGCCACAACATACATAGTGCGCACCGCGGCATCTGTGCTGCACAATTGGGACAGTGGAGTCCTGGCGTTGATGAAGACGGCTTACTTTGCTGGGGTGGGGGACCTGGGGGTTTCGCAAAGGAAGATGGGGTTGTGCGGTGACCAGTGATAGGTTGTGGTACTGCTCCACCAGCAGCAGCAGCAGCAGCTGAAGAAGGGGCAAGGGGACCTTTCATTGTAGGCAAGAGTCTTGTTTTTGCTGTTCTTGCATCTTTTCTCAGCGCGAGGTTTTGCTGGCAGTTTAGACAGCGGATGGTGAGGCTGGGTTGCTGTGGTTTGTTCACACTACGACCTTCTCGTGTAACGGAAAGCTGGTTGTGCTCTTTGATGTAGCGTGTACGTTCTAGGAACGTACGGTAGGTTTGCAGGTGCTCGAGGTACGTGTCTTTCCAGAGGGTCCAGCGGGGATCTTGGATGTACAGGGGACACGCGCGGCTGAGGAGCAAAACTGCGTTTTGCAGACCTGAACTGGGATGTTGCGATATGTGGACTGTGAGGAGCTCCAAGGAGCGTGTCGTCAGGCCTGTGAGGAGGAGCCCGGATATATCGCCTGTTTCTATGGCAGTGTTTGTAGCCTCAGTGAGGAAGGATGAGAGTTTGGTGTCTGGAAGGTATTTTAGGGCTACGGCTACGCGGTCGTGGAGAGAGATTTGCGGCATCACGACTACGCTGGTCCAGTCACCTGTTATGAAATATGTGAGGAGAGATTTGAGGTATGGGTCTGATGTCATGTCTGCCATCCAGGCGCAGGCTTCGCGCTGGTCGGCTGAGACACCAGAGGACGGCGAGGCACAAGCGATGACGGCCGCGAGGCTGATGTCGTCTCTTGGAAGTTTCTTTGAGGTAAGCGACGTACGGAGCAGAGTCAACGCAATATCCTTGTAGCCCTGGAAGACAGCCAAGACAATAGCCTTGTAGATTTCGCCGTTGGCAACGAGATTGTCGCATGTTTTCTGGACACCGGATTCCTCTAGTGACCATCCGCAAAGGCTGAGACACAACTGCCGGTTCTCCGGATATTCAGTCGACACGCCTTTGAATGGGGGCAGTTCCATTGCTTCTACAATTTCCTTGACGGCATCTCGAAACATTTCTTGGCTTGTTTTTGCGTCGGGATCAATGAGCCGCTCGTCGTACATTGTGAGTTCGTTAGCCCAGATTGAGCTTACGCCTAAGTACTTCAGGTCGAGCCCGTTGCCTACCATGCCGTCCCCTGTGGCATGAGCGTCCATCCTGTCCACTAGTGTCCATGCGTCTACCAGGACTGGGTCGTTTGATACGATCGCTTTGTTCTTAGCGCAGTTGAGTGAATAGCCTTCCTGTACGCGTCGTTTGGGTACCTGGAGTACAGCAAGGTAATCCGAAAGAGGGAGATTGGAGTAGGCGAGTTTAAGATCTTCAAGCATCTGATGAGATGCGTTTTCGGCCAAAGGTAGAGAGGGCCCTTGTTGACTAGCGCCTAGACTCATTCTATTCATGCTAGCTGATACGTCTGTGACATTTTCAGACTCAGCTGCGTGCTTTTCACTCAGTACTCGGTTTTGCAGTCTGGTCAAATCCTCTGCTACTGTGCCGTGTGGTGGAGTTGGCTTGGCAATGCAAGTGCGGTCTCTGTAGACCTCTTCCAAAGCGCTGACATTGAGGCGTGGAGGTGTCCGTGGTACCCTGAGCACCTCGACCTCGCGATTTGAATGGAGACCCAGTGCGCATTGTCCTTCGAGTGGGCTCCCAGCACTCATGAAGTCGTATGCTACTATACGCTGCTTGTTGCTCTGTCGATGCTCCTTATCATGTGCTGGATACCGCAAGTTGTGTATTGCTTTCGTATAGTAAGGAGACGCCCATGCACGTGCAAAGGGTGTGTCCGCAGTCTCGACAGGCTGATGTGAGTGCTGAGCAAGCTCAATGACCTTGAATTCCCCAGTGTTTGCCAGTACACCAAACGTCGCCCTCTTGGTGCCAGAATACCGAAGACTCCAAATCGATGCAGATTGCGAGTTGTCCACTATAGGCTTAAAGTCCAAGACAGCGCCGCTACTGACGGCATCCCCGGATGTTCCGCGTTGCTTAACGAAACGCGCATCCCAGACTGTCACAGTCGGGTCACCGGCTGAGCCTGCTGACAGAAAATAGTTCTCGTCTAGCGGATCTATAGCTATATTGTGCACTTGGCGTGTCTGAAACTGTGCAATGCCAGTTGTACTAGAATCTGTAAAGTATGAGCCAAATCAGGTTCACTATTGCCAACACAAACCTACCTCTAAGATCGTAAATGCGCACGTATTGCCTAGATACACCCGCAATGAGCATATCAGGCTGTCGGTCAAAGAACTTGATACTTGAAATGGCCTCTGAGCTTGCTAGTTTCTTGTACGGCTCATCCTTGGCTGTAACCCGCGAATCATTCATATCGTAGATGTTGAGACAGACATCGTTGCGAACTCTGTCTAAACCGGCAGCCAAGAGGTTCTTGGAGCTAAAGGCAATTGAGTTGCATTTTCTCTGATGCCTGATGGAAAAAGAGTGGATGTAGTCGTTGTCAGGCTTGTCAGGGTCAAGCGAGATGAGAGTAGCCTCTCCAGAGGCAGACCCTATAGCGACGACAGTAGAGTCTTTCTTGGACCAGTCAAAGGCCGTGTAGTTGGGCAGCTTATCGCGGATACATATTTGCTTGTAGTTGACCTTGCTCTTACTGAACTCGTCAACCTGGCACAGACGCAGCCGATTTCCTGCAACGTCGATGATTATAAAGCGGGGATCGGCTCGTGTGGAGTGCGTTGACCATCTAATGGCTGCTTCCATTGTACTAGCCAATGACCGCTGTCCCGCGACAGCAGCGAATTAGGAACTTTTCAATGAAGTGAGGGTATCATAAGCCAATAGGAATCGAATTGACGTGGTTCTGAGCGAGTGAATTTACAAACATGTCGTCATCTCATCAGCTCCGGCAAGTTGTCTGCGGGATGAACAGACATGGGTGAACGCACGACGCGTGATACGCCTTGGCGCGCACTGGGCGGTCAAGCAACCTTAATTCTGCCGCCCCACTAAAACTTCCCTCTGCGCAATCCCAAAACTTTCCTAGCCAGTACCATCCGTTCTGCAACCTGCCACAATGTCGCAAAAGCGCAAACACGCCGAAGCTTCCGAAGGCTCATCTTCCGCACCCAAGCCGTTTAAAAAGCACCGCGCCTTCAAGCCAGGACACCAAAAGCCAAAGAAGCGACCGCACGTGTCGGATGACATTGACAAGAGCACCAGCACCCATGCGCTCAAGAGTCGGATACGAGATTTGAAGCGACTGCTCGCGCATGTCGACAATGTTGGCGACCATAAAATGTCAGCGAGCAGCCGCATAGAGAGGGAGCGCGAGTTGGAGGCGTGTGAGCATGAATTGAGAGAGAAGCTTGAAAGTAGCAAGGAAGCCGAGTACAGGCGGAAGATAATTTCAAAGTACCACAAGATACGCTTCTTTGGTATGTATCCTGCGCAGGAATTGTGTTTAAAGTGTCATTGCTAACGGGCGCAGATCGTCAAAAGGGCACGCGGATACTCAAAAAGCTCAAGAAGGAGCTCGAGGCAGAAGAGGACGAAGAGAAGAAGCAGGAGATTGCGCGCAAAGTACACAATGCCGAGGTCGACGTGAACTATGCGATATACTATCCACTCATGAAGCCGTATGCCTCTCTGTACCCAAAGTCGAAAAAGGAAAAAGAGGGAGAATCAGACGAGAGCGGAGATGGGGATGCCGGTGAAAAGTCAAATCGCGAAGTCGATGGACCCAAGGGCGATCTGACCATGTGGAAGACCGTCGAGAAAGCCATGGCAGAAGGCACACTAGATGCGCTAAGGAACAGCAAAGAGGGCATGCCATCGTTTGCGCCTAAAGAGAAGGAGAAGAAGACCAAGATGTCAGAACAGGCGGCGAAGAACAAGGAAAAGAAGATGCAAGAGAGACTTGCTGCGGCCAAGAATCGCCGTGAGAGGAGAGCTCTGGAGACCCAGGCTCAAGAAGAAGCAGAGGAAAGCGACGGAGGTTTCTTCGAGTAGCATGTCTCTCATGACAGCATCGCATTATACCCGACGAGCTATCGTCAATACGATTATCCTAAACATATATATCCTACCAATGGATGCACCAATGCTCAAATACTAAGCTTTCTTACTTTCCTCCCCCTCCACGAACCTTGACCGGATGCGCCTCAGTATTGTAAACCCACCCGTTCTTACCCCCCTCCCCAGCAACCTGCCACTCGGCATCCCCCGTATGAATCAAATACGAATACTTGAGCACCTCTGCAAACCAAAAGCTCTCCTGGAAATTCAAAAACTCGCCTCCACCAACTACATTCACATCGGCGATGGAACTGTACCCACTGCCCACCCTCGTCGTCTCGTTAATCGCCAAAAACGCATCCCACGCCCAATCTTGGTACTTGGGGTCCGAAGTAGCGCGGTAAGCGTAGTAATACGATTCAATGACTTCAGGACGTAGTTGGTACACTGGCTCACTGATCCAAAAGCCCGAGGAATTGAAGAAGTCGGATTGGTTCGCGGGAAGCGTAGTTGTGTTCCAGGAGAAGATTTCGGGGCCGATGCGAGTAGCAGTGGAGATGTAGGTATCGTGGCATCCGTTTACGAGTTCAAGGCCGAAATCAACGTATTCTTGCTTGTTGAGGACCAGGCCGCCGAGGATAAAGTTTCCGCCGTCGAAGCACGCGAGATGCTGCGATGCGTTGCGGAGGCGGGTGCCAGAGTATGCAGCGAGGAACGTCAGGTCAGGTCGGGATACTGGGTGCGAGGCTAGGTACTCGATGCTGCTGTCTGCAGCGGCGATCCAGCGGTCTTTAAGCTCAGTGTACTTGGCGTCGTAGATGTACATTTTAAGCAGGTACTCGTAGAAGGAATCTGCGCCGCCGATCCAGCCGCCGTCGGCGTCGACAAATTCACCCGTTGTAATATTGATTCTCATGCCGAGGAGCCCCGGGAAGGGCTCCGACGACGGGGGAGAAGGCTTCAAGAGGTACGATTCAGCTTTTTCGACCATCTTTGCGTACGTCTGGTTTCCAGAGAGGTCGGCCAGGCGGGTCCATTCGAGAATCAGGGTGCCGACGGTAGCAAGGCCGTTTGTATTTCCAATGGTGCTGCCGTTGCTCAGCAAGAGCTGGTTCCAGGGTATGCCGGTTGGTGATTCGAATGCATAGGAAAGGTTGTTGGCGAGATTGATGGACTGTTCCAGTAGGGCATCCACGTTCGAGGACGAGTCTGCAAGGTGTGCCAATGGTCCGCGGAGGAGATCGTATCCAGAGAGCATGCCGCCCAGATAGCGGATGGTAGTTTCAAACAAGGAAACAGAATCGTCTGTGACAGCCCAGTCAATGGTAGGAATGTGCTCCAGGATTTGCTTGACTGTTTCTTTCTCGCCCATGATGAGCGCTGTGCTGAGCGCGTCTACAGCTGAGGCTCCCCATCCATTTCTGCCATGCGTTAGTTAGGGTTCCATTTTCCTTTCCTTTTCTCTCCCTTTGAGCTTTGCACTTACCGAGAGTTGCTACCAGTGTTGTTCACAGGGCGTAACTCATCCATCGGAAACGCATATTTGTAGTACCCATCCCAACTCACTCTGAACGCATCCACCACGGCCTGAGCTCTTTCACTTGCCGATGAAGGTTCAGAATATTCCCTCCTGGGAACCGCATTTTGTTTGAAAAGCACATCCTCTGGGGTGTTTGACGGCAGAGCTGAGGCCACAGCAGCCAAGAGAGCAAAGAAGCCGAATCGGGCCATTACGGTGTGTCGTTGATGCGTCCGGATATGTATTACAGCCAAATAGGCTGGATTGGAATTGGGAATAAAGTCGTTCTGCCTTTCTCCAGCACAAAACTTGCTTCCAGAGTTCCGTAGTAATCAGGAGCGATTGCTTAAAGGTAAGCAATAAAAGGGGGCTGAGGTTGGATCGAGGTGAAAAACTGACCGTCGGACATTACATATTAACACACAAGCCCGCAATCGTAATCGTCTCAGCAGATCGTCATCAAATGCAACTAGAACCCCATAATGACTATAACCCCAGGCAAATATTGGGGTACCAATATTCTGCCCTGTTCATCTTCCTCCAAAGAGGAAGGTAGGCTTCACGATACGTCCTAGATGCTATAGCTGCCCGGCTGCCCGCCTCGTGCTAGCAGCGCATGACCATGGGTTACCCGGCTACGCTGGCGAGGGTGTACAGCGGTCATCATGCCGCATAATAGGCGGCCTTTGTGCAAGGATCATCGTACATATGTTTGTCGATCTGTTGAGCTCTTGAACCCACCCGGTCATTCACCCGCAGCGGCCCAGATGCAAGGTAGGCTACTCAACACGTCAGTCCAAGGTAGAGGGAGAAAATGTGTGTGTATTTGTGTATTTCATTGCTAGGGTTGACAGCGCAAGCAGAATAAAGTTGAAGGTACAGATGCACCATTGTGATTTGCGCGACTAGAGAGAGGCGGGAGCGCGGCCATTCAAACAAGCGTCGTGCCTGGATAGCGGGGTCGGATGGCCGGATCTGCCGCAAAGCGTCTGTGCACTGATTTGGTGGCACCGCTCCCGCATCTTATTCCCACATCTGCCTCTGGTGACAGCTGAGGGCAAGGCGCACACTGATCCAGCTGGGTATGTTATTTGCTCTATGTTGGTCGCTACATGAAGACGCTACTGTCAAATGTGTGGGCATGTTTGCAATCAAGCCGGTTCAGCCCAGTCAACCTGCTCTGTGATCGGAGCTCCTCCGCTCGGCGAGTAACTAACCTTCAGTCGAAGTTTAAGCCTTGCTGGCGGTGGCTGTACTGTGTCAGTGTATGGATGCCAAGAAATTTTTGGGCACAACTTACGCCATTAACTGCTGTAACCCGCATTTGCTGGGTCGCGTCTTGACCTGGCTCCAACTCGCTTGTGCTGATAGGTTGTAATTGCAGCTTTTGACTCTTTGGTACAGCAGCCTGCAGATTGACACCAGAGAGCTGGCCGAGACTTCCATTGTTCCGGAATCGTGCAAGAACGTGCACTGCGTTGGCGTCTCGTTTGAGTTGGAACATGATCTGAAGATCGTTTTTGTTGTATGCTGGATGCGCAGGCGGACCAGAGGCCGCAGGAGGTGCCGAGCTTTGCGGAGGCGGCGTGGACATACCACCAAGACCGCCAAGCAAGTCTGATGACGCTGCTGCTGGTGGGGGCGCCCGGGATTGTGCGGGGGCTGGGGAACTGCTTGGGCCAGAGTTGAAGAGGTCCATAATATTGGCAACATTCGACTGTGGTGCCGGGGTGGACGTTTGAGGCGGAGATGACGCCCCGCCCATGATATCTGCGAGCAGATCTTGGCTCTGTTGTGTTCCATTGGCGGCGCCGTTTGTGTCAGTCGATGGACCATCACCCATAAGGTCCAGCAGGAGATCTTCCGTTGCTGCCTGTGCAGGTTTCTTCTTCAGAATCTTCGACTGACGCTTCTTGGTAGCCTCTCCCAGGACACGCGACTCCTCTCGAATCTCTGGCGGCGGCATCTTCTCCAGAACACCTCTTCGAATTTGATCATGACCAAAGAGGTTACCATACTCGACTGCACGTTGCTGTATTTCCACATCCAGATTGGTCGAGTATCTTTGTAGTAATCGTCGTAAGCGCTCGACTTGTGCAGGATCGCTTAACCGTGTCGTCAATTTCATGGATGCTGTAACAATGTACTGCTGGACGACTAGACCTGCATAGCTGCTGCCTAGTATGGTTTCGAACAGATCCACAATGTCGCTTTCCTTTACTTCTTTGACGAGTTCCTCTTCCTCGTACTGGCCACCGCGTAGTAAGGCATCACCGTATTCTCCAATCACCCATGAGCCAGCCAAGGTAAGACCCTCTTGTGTGATGTCTTCCTTGAGCGCGGCGTAGAGCTTCTGCACTGAGTAGGTCTGAAGGTCGGGTGTGGTAGCAATGAGGCGGACAAAAGATGACAGGATTTGCTCCTTGACATAGTTACCAGCCTACACTCTGTTAGCAAAAGACATATGGTCGCAGTCTCACTGACTCACCAGCTTCAAGACGCGCAGCATAGTATCAACATGCCACCTCTTGTTTGGCGCGAAGCGATCAGCCGCGATACCAATCTGCGAGGTCATGACAGGCTTGAACTCATTGTCTGCAACTTCTAGGAAAGCCAATAGCTCTCGTATTAGTACCCGTACGTTGCTTTCATTGATCAAAGTAAAACTGAGGTCGAGCGCTCTCCTCCGAATACTGATATCAGGATCCCGGAGACAGTCCAGGATAGTGTTCCGGTGTCGCTGCACCGCGTTGGGTTCAACCGCAACTACTTTGTTCAAAGTGTTGAGAGCGACGTATCTGATGTTGTTGTCCCTGTTCGACAAGAACTTTCCTAGGATGTTTACACCAAGCACGCGAAGACCCGAATCGGCTTCAATATCGAGAATGGTAAGCACAGCTTCGTAGAGAATTGAGTTGCCAACGTTCTTCGAAGAATCGGTGTTGGTGGCGACCTGAGCGAGAATATCGTTGATTTGCTCGCTAACCTGAGCATCGCCGCGGGCCAGGACACGCAGAAGTTGTAGGAGCTTGCACTGCAGGAACGGATCGGTAATGCCAGTGACATCATGCTCAGGAGCATAGCCGGACGAAGAAAGTCCCTTCAGTATCTTGACCAGACTGGGTACAGTCGGCCTGAAGAGGTCTCTTACGCCATTTTCGTCGTCTTCGTCCTCGTCTGCTTCGCAAAGGTTTCCGACCAGAGTGACACCGCAAAGTAGCACTCCGTGGTTTCGGTCTTGCAACAGCAACTTGGCCTTTTCTAAGAAATGCTCTTGCAGATCGGGCACTTTTCGACATATCCTCATGGCGCAGATTGCAGCTTTGCGACGTATGTATGGGTTCGCGCTTGATATTATCGTTTCGACTTCCGGGAACAAGTCACGAGCCATCTCGACCGAGGCGATATTTCCGAGCGTGCACAATGCGAGACCGACAATGTACTGGTTGGGATGGTTCAGGTCGCTGCAATTGGATTAGCATGCGCATGATGGCTGCAGGCTGCATAGAGAGCGTACTTCTTCAGCGAGTTGGTAACCAGGGTCAAGACCTCCTGGTTCTCGTCGAGCAGCAGCATGGTACCCAGGTAGCCTAGGCGCTTGTCGGCAAAGCGGGGAGAGGCCAGCAGCTTCAGACATTCAATCTGGCCGAAATGTGTCCTCTCACCCAGTGTAAAGAGATACAGTAGCTTTGCGACATTGTTCCTCCTCACATTGGAGTCGTGGCTTTCCTCCCTAAAGCTGGCGCGGATGGCAGCACTCTCTTTTTGTACGACGGCACGCTCGTCAGCAATCGTCTTTGCAGCGCGTACATTGCGGATAAACTGCTTCACTGTGATTCTTAGCATGTGTCCATAGCTGCGGGCGTTGCGATGCTTGGCGTACAGGAAGCCATTGCGGTGGCCTCTTGGACCCCACCCGAGCAGCGTTTAGGGGTTCGATTGGGAGGCGGCGATGGGAAATCGAGGGCGTGTCGTTCGGTCGGCGATATCAATCGGACAGGGGCAACTCGACGGCTTCGTTTGGGGAGGGTGGTCGATACGACGTTTGGTGATGCCTCCAGCTGGCCGGGCCGTTATTTGTTCCAGACGTCGGACGCACCTCCCACCGACAAGTAGGTACAGAGCCCGCGCCACGCTACTGCTGAGATAACCAGACCCTGGAATGCCGCTAGTTGCAGCAATGCTGACTGCACTCGCCGCCTGTCTGGCACATACATATATACTCGAACATGCTACATGTTCTCCATTTTCATAACCCAGCGTGCTTCCACTACCTGCTGCTGTACACATGCAATCAGCAAGCAGCGGGTGCTTGCCGTGCGAGTCAGGCGCCAGAGACAGTGCCCCCAGCTAATTATACTCACCCCCCAGAGGAGGCTTACACGCAGCCGTCGAGTCCTGCCCTGGATCACCATCATCATGGCCAGCGCACGCCAGACCAAATCACATCAGAATGTCTTAGCCCACGCGCGATGCCGCAGGGTGCAGGATTCCAGTAGCACACCTTGGCAGAGGCCCTTGATTCCTGATGCACCGCCCGCTGTGGCAAGCGCGTCTGACCTGTGATGTAACCGGCCTTGACGGCTAACGAATGCTAGAGCACCATCACCGCGACCAGAATGCCTGCGCACAAGCAGCGCCCTGGTAAATACCCCACGTGGTGATAGAATCCGGTCGCTTCCCCATCCCTGTTTCATTTCATTTCATGCTATTAGCACACGGCTGCTCGGAAGCCTGGCCCAACTGTCCACTGCCACATAGGACCGAGAGCCAGTGACCGTGTGAGTTTGCGGATCATACTCTGGCCTGACCACGTTTCAATCCTCCTTTACACCCTCGCTGCCACAGCATGCGATTTCTCTTCTCCTCACAATATGGCTGAATCTACCTCTGTTGACGTCCTCCACCAAGACGGGGACGCGGAATACCACGCCCCGCGACCGCGCAAACCCACCAGGATTGATCTCCTCAAGCCCCAACTTAGCGACGAGTCCTTCCCCAAGAACGGCACCTTCAAGGAGCCTGTGTCTGCGCTCTCTAGGTACGCTGGATATGCTTTTTGCGCGACAGCCAACTGACCCCTTAGCAGCGGTAGATCGACCCCTATACCCCCCGATGCCCCGCCCTCCGTCCAGGCCTCGTCCTCTGCGCGACGCCTGATACGCGCACAGCGCAAGCAGCGCATATTCCCTACCATAGACTACCAGAATCGCGTCTCGCACTTTGATCCCAACAGCGACTATCATGACTTCCGCGGCTTCTTCGTCCTGTTCTGGATCGGGCTTGCCATCATGGTCATCACCTCGATGCTGCGGAACTTGACGGAGACTGGATACCCCTTTCAGATTAGGCAATGGGCGCTATTCAAGGAGAAGGTGGTTGAGCTTGGCCTGGTTGATCTCGCCATGGTGTGTAGCACGGTTTTGTCGCTGCCCCTCCAAAAGCTGTTCCTTGCAGACAAGTCGCTACGCTGGAACACTTATGGCATGGCCATACAAAGCGTGTACCAAGCGATATGGCTATTGTTCTGGACTACGTATGTTACTCCCGCTCTCGCTGTGTGGTGTAAACTAACATGCATGTAGATATCCCTTTATTCGCGATTGGAGCTGGACGGCCCAGGTCTTCTTTACCCTGCATTTGCTTGTAATTTTTATGAAGATGCACTCATATGCGTATGGTACCTGCAGAGCTGCCAGTTGAACATGCACTGACTTTTGAAGGTTTTACAATGGTCATCTTAGCGAAACTCTGCGACGTTTGAACGATCTCGACACGCCTGACAGCGCCAGCAAAAAGGCAGCCGTCCGATACCCGAGCTCAAGCAGCCATCTGCACGAAATCCCGCAGTCACCATCTTCGGACGAGCCGGAGCCAAAGGACGCCAATGCAGAATACCTAAGCCATCTAAGAGAGGAGCTGGCATTGGAGCTCGCCTCTCCACTCGGCAACGTTTCTTATCCCAACAACCTAACCATGTACAATTATGTCGACTTCCTCTTCTGCCCGACGCTGTGTTACGAACTCGAGTATCCCCGCAACCCCCGTATCCGGTGGCTCGAGGTGTTTTACAAGACGTTGGCTGTGTTTGGTTGCATTTTCCTCATGATTATCACTGCCGAAGAGTTCATCCTTCCGGTGCTGGACGTATCTGCTCTGCGACTGGTCAATGCTGACAATGCCACCGACTTTGCATTGATCATGGGCGAGACGATTGGGCGTCTGCTTTTCCCGTTCATGATCACATTTCTTCTGGTTTTCCTAGTCATCTTTGAGTACGTCTTGGGTGCATTCGCAGAGATTACTTGTAAGTTGTTACGGTTGTGTATGCTAGACCCTTGCTGACATGATGCAGGCTTCGCCGACCGCCAATTCTATGCCGACTGGTGGAACAGCTGCGACTGGCTCGAATTCAGCCGTGAATGGAATATCCCCGTGCATTCGTGGCTTCGCCGACATGTGTACAGCGCATCCAAGAATCACATGTCGCGGCCGCTGGCTACACTGATAACGTTTCTCATCTCGGCACTGGCACACGAGCTGGTCATGGGCTGCATCACGAGAAAGTTTAGGGGCTATGGTTTCGTTGCCATGATGCTCCAGATGCCGATTGTAATGTTGCAGCGGAGCAAATGGGTCCGGGGCCGTACACTGCTGAACAATGTGCTGTTCTGGTGCAGCATGATCCTGGGACTTAGCATGGTAAGCTGACTCATCTCGGGCGAGTACTGGCAATTGCTGACTACAGACAGATGTGTGCGCTGTATGTGCTCGTATAATTTTTCGAGGTGGACGTGCATATGGGTGGCGTGTGGATGGTGCATAGACGGTACAGAGGGATTTGATTGCTGCATGGGCGGGAGTAGGATAGACTTGCGAATACCCCTTTATCACGTTGCTGGCCTCGCCAGCTTCCAATGGCATGCTTATTCGGTTTCGGAGGCGTTCCTGACCCGGTGCATCCGCAGTGCAATTGTAGGGCAGACAAGGCTCAGCGTATCTCGCCAGCGTATCTCGCAAGCGTATCTCGCAAGCTTCACCGGAGCCGCTCTAGTGTGACGTAGCACGACTCGGCCGAATACGGTGCCCACCCGGACAAGGCACGTCGGTGGAGCGGGCGGGCGACCCCGCGGTCTTGGTCCTGGTCTCGCGCGTCGCGAAGGAGCAGCCGACAGGGATGACGTCGAATCAACAATGCCTTGAGTGTGAACTTCTTGGAATGCGACCGCCCGCCTTCACAGCCCACAACTTTCCGCGCTTGGCTTCTCGCTATCCAGGCAGAGGCAAAGGCGGATACATACTGCCATTTTGTACTGCGTGGTAGTGATCTCATTGCCCGTCACCAGACCGGGCTAGTTTGCTCCACGGCTACGTCGGAACATCCGTGTACAGCGCGGCATATAGCCACGCCGCAGCCACTGAGCGTCTGGCTATATCGCGGCTGGCCTGCGTCGTCAGATCTGTCTACATACCACTACTCCCGCATCTACCCAGCCATTTCCGAATCTTCACTGTATACGTCATGGCGGAGCTACACGATGCGCTTGCGTGCCTCAGGCCCAAGGACTTTAGCGAAATCCCAACCGACAACCTCGAAGAATTCCTGCCCAGTATATTGGCAAAAGCAGAGCTGATTGCTAATTCGGTACCTCCGCCTCCCAATGGCACTCCCTACGAGTCGGCAGAGCGCACGCGAACAGAGTCACGACCCGCGACGAGCTCTAAAGACCTCACGGTTTCCCAGGTACGGCGGCCACCGCCAGCTGCGGAACATGAGGAACTCCAAAAGGCATGGGGCAAGCCTCTGAAGATGGGCAACGCCGAGGCTGCTACAGGAATGAGCGTCTTCAAAATGGCTGGGAAAGACCGGCACGGAGCGTGGTTCTCGCGAAGTAGCGTACACGAAGGCCTGGGCTTCACCAAGTGGAAGCGCGCCATGCAGAGAGAGTTTGAAGAGAGTCTGCAAGTCCAAGGCGGTCCAGGCGAGGGCAATGTAAGGGGTATCGGAGGTGACCAGAGACTTGAGGATATGACGGTCGAGGGCGTGGGACAGCTGCAAGGTATGTAATATGCTGGTCTTCCAGCTGAAAAAGAGAGCTGACGATGTTACAGTATACCAGCTTTCCGCTCAGTTTCCAGGCCCAACCTCTCCACGAGAATTTATCACCCTCCTCATCACCTCAGATACTTGTCTGAGTGACGCCTCAAAAGTCGGCGACTCAATACCTCGCCACTTCATGGTTGTCTCCATACCCGTCACCCACCCAGATGCGCCACCGCGAAGCAACATGGTGCGGGGTTACTACGAATCAGTCGAGATGATCCGGGAGATACCGTTGGCAGGCGGCGACGCAGAAACCAATCCCGTTGAATGGGTAATGATCACACGCAGTGACCCTGGCGGTGGCATACCTCGCTTCATGGTGGAACGAAATGTGCCTAGCAGTATTGTGCAGGACGCTGTCAAGTTTCTCGACTGGGCCTGCGCAAAGGAGGACAACGAGGAAGCGGAAGCGGAAACTGACACGCATCAAGACCGGCGGAGCATGTCCATGGCAGATACAAACGGTAACTCTGCAGGAGTCGGGACCAGTATAGCAGACAGGCCCTCCCATCAGCGACTCATGTCATACGAGAGCAGCCATTTAGACTTACAACGGACCGAATCTGCCAGCTCCACCAGTACTTCATCCGCACAATCATTCGCCTCGGCCGAACAGTTTACTACTGCCCGCGACGGCCTTCCAGTCGACACATCTATCCCAACACCATCAACATCTTCCCAGCAATCCTTGCCGATAGCGGATGGAAGTATCCACGAAAAGGGACTCCACAAGATTGAGGAGAAAAAGGACCAACTCAAGGCAAAACTAGAAACGGCTCGAGAAAAGCTGGACAGTGAACTGCAACTTGAGAGCGCAAAGACAGAAAAAGAGATACAAAAGGCAAATGAGAAGCACGAAAGAGAAAGGAAAAAACAGGAAGAAAAGTACCGGAAAGAACTGCGGAAGCTTGAGGAGCGTCGAGAAAAGGAAACGCGCAAATTGCTTGCACGTCAACAGAAAGAAGCGGATAAAAGACAGCTTGGTAAGGTCCAGCGGGAGCGTGATGAATACAAGCAGCGAATGGAAATACTGGAGCAAGAGAACAAGCTGCTTAAGAAGCAGATTGGGGAATTGCAACACGAGAATACCATGATAGTTTCTCGCCTAGGAAGATCCGAAGAGGGCATTAAGCTCCTAAAGTCAATCAAGGAGAAGGAAGACGGCTCTAGAACAAGAGCAGACTCGAGGAGTTCAGAGCGAAGTGTTAAGAGTATGAAGAGTGGACGAAGAAGTAAGAACTCGAGCGATTCGACAAGCACAGGCACGCTAGCAAGGGCAGGAACCACTCATTTTTAGGCGTGGGGTGTCTTTTTCTTTTTACCCTATCTTCATCTCTTTTGTCTTATTCTTAGCGTCGGTGTCAATCTGTCTATTTCTTTTGTCAAAGTCTTCTTACTTTGCAAGTACTGTACATACCTCTGCGTCGCCGACAATACATAGATTCCTTGGGCTGCATTGAGATGGGCGGCGCATGGAGTATCTGGGGACTATCAACAGAAAAAATATAATCAATCAATGAACTAATTCAGAGATGGAACTAGAATATGAACGGCGGTGGCGTGCTTGGTCGGGCCAAAACGGGACGCTCCGCGCTGCGGATATGCACCTGCCTGACGGAGAAGTGGACTTTTTACCCCACCAAGGCTGCAGCCGCAAGTGCCCCTCGGTCCCCGACGCGTACGTACAATTCCGAAAGACGCAACGTTTTCTGGTGCAGGTACATGAGAACAGTATCAAAACTACTTCTTTGTGTAACTGAGATCTTACTTGCCATATACCTTTTTCCTCAAGCCATTCCCATCGCCCTTTAGGTGGACGTTCCAACCAACCAACACCAACGGTCCGATCACCGGAGTTTTGTGTCGGCTTACTTAGTTCTTACATACTCCTTTTGCTTTTTCATCTTGGGCACACCGCAAGTGTTTCAAATCTCGTCAGGAAGAATATCTTCTTATCTGCTTTAAAAAGGGTTGCGTTTGGTGGTGAGAATACCCACGAAAAGGAGGGTTGAGAAGTACATCCTCTGTAAGAGGTGGACAGCATAAAAGATACTGGATTCCGCTGCGTTGAGCCAAAGAGTAGTACGCTACAACTAAGAATACGCATTTTCGAGGATAGCATTTAGGAGACGGAAGATTGAGACAGGAAGAGAGAGATTTTGGGAAACACAGTATAAAAAGATGGCGAGCACAAATGGAGTGAAGCCTACCATCCTGGCCTTTCATGGCTCGGGAAGTAACGCCATGGTGCATCAGGTGCAGCTGGCGAGGTTAAACAGAGTTCTGGGGCCAGACTATAACCTTGAGTGTCTTGAAGGTAAGTTTTTTCCCATTTATATCAAACTCCCCAAACCACCATTCATCAACCCCAACTCCTAACGCCCCAATCTCATCATATGGAAACCAAAACTAACAAATAACAAAGCGCCCTTCCCCTCCCAGGCCGGCCCAGGTGTCCTCCCCTTCTTCGATGGCTGCGGCCCCTTCAAACGCTGGATCAAAGGCACCGCCAGCGTCACCGAAATGAAAGCCGGAACAACCACCAACGCACTCCCCGTCGAAGTCGAAGATCTTGTCCGCAATGCCGTGAACCGGATCAGTTCCTCCGGTGGCAAAGTCATCGGTCTGATCGGATTCTCTCAGGGAACCCGTGTAATCGCCGGTTTGCTAAAAAGCTCCGAGATCGTTAAAACGCTAAAGCAGAAAGATCCAGCTGCTCTGGAAGGCAAAAATCTCGACTGGTGCGACTGGACCTTTGGTATCAGCGTCTGTGGAAGTTATCCTCCCGCCCTTCTAGCTCCTTCCGTCACAGCCGCACTAACCTCATCTTCTCTATCGGAAGAAGAGAAGAAAGAAGTGCTCGAAAGCAAAATTACCATGCCTGTTTTCCATGTTCAGGGTGCGCAGGACGAGTGGAAGTGGGCAAGTGCGTTGCTGCTGGAGAACTGCTATGACATACAAGAGGGAAAGAGCGTGATGAAGGAATGGGAAATGGGACATCATTATCCGACGCAACCGGAGGAGAGCGAAGAGATTGCGCAGTGGGTTGCCGAGACGGTAGAGGCGGCGGCAAAGACGGCGAAGCCTTATCAGGGGTTGGATGGTAGTTCTGGGGAGAACGGTGCGGAAATGTCACAGGGTTATGTGCAAAACAATCTGTAGATGTTGTTATTTTGGTCATAGAGGGTTATAGAATGTCGATGAGGTAGAATAGAGTTTTTTTGTTTGTTTAGAATATACTTTGTTTATTGAACAAGCTCTGTTTTGGCACGAGTATTCGCAATTTCGATGTATATTCCCCTTTGAAAGAGCTCACAAAGCTCGCATGAGGTCTATCATTTCAACTCGTAGCCACCAGAAAACGAGCATGGATGACTATAGCTCTAGTTCTTCGGATTGCATATTTCATGTCCTGTAGAACACCCCGTGGAACAAGACTCGCTTTGCTTTAAGCCACCCACTTGCTCATGCACCAACTCATACACTTACTCACCCACCGGCCGGCCCGTCCGCAACCACCTACACAGACTCGAGAACACGCACATCGCTCATGGTATCAAAGGGTATCGCCTCACTTCCCACCTCACTCCTCAATGCCCACTGCAGCGTCTTTTCCATGATACGGCGGCCCGTATGTTCAATCTGTAGCCTGCATCCACATCTGTTAGCCAAACATATCTCACAACTAAGGAAACTCCCTTAAAGAGAAAAAGAGAGAGAGAGAGAGAGAGAGAGAGAGAGAGAGAGAGAGAAAGAAGCAGCAAACTCACCAATGCCCCGCGCCCTTCACAACAACAACCTGACTCCCCCTAACCAAATACTCCCTCGCATTATCCAGCGAAAGCCGCTGGTCAAACGCGGGTTCATACTGACCCATCATAAGCGTAGTAGGCGCTTTCAACGCACCTTCAGGCGCGGTACTCGCCAGCGTGCCAGCCGAAAACGAGGCTCGCGACGAGGAAACAGAAGAAGAAATGTTGTACAGCGCAGCCGTTGTCTCGAGCGACTTTTCCCATTTCCCATATACGAGGTTTTCGCGGTAGATGCGTGTTTTCTCGCTCATGCCGCGGTCGGGAATGCGGGCGCGGACAGAGGACCCGTAGGAAAGGTTGTCCTGGGGTGTTTTTGTGCTGAGTTGTGCGGCTGCTGGACCGGCGGAAATAGCCATTGACTCTGCGGCTTCGATGATGGGGTCTGTAGAAGTACTGCTACTTGTTACTGATTTTGAGGGGCTACTACCAGAAACCTTGTTGTTTTGCAGCGATCCTTTGTTGATACCATGCAAGACACGCAAAAACCAGTAGTTTCCAAATGTAGCAAACGCATTGTTAAAAGGCCAGGGGAGGTGGAAAACAAAAATGTAAAAGGAGCGGCGGAACTGCTCTTTTACTGGCTTAAGTGCGCTCAAAGCATTTTTGAGTAGTCGTGTGTTTCTCGGTGACGAAACCCACGTATGTAGCATTTGCTTCGCGAGCTGGAATCTGTGCTGAGCATTGGAAAACTGCAGGCTGGGGATTACGCCTCCGGTGATGATCCAGTGATCAGCTAGCACGTGGGCTTCTGATGCGAGACGTGCGCCGATGATGGCGCCCCAGTCGTGGGTTACGGCTACGGTTCTCTTGGTGCTGGTGCCGTCTTGGGGCAGGTACTGCTGGCGGATGTTGATTAGGAATTCGCTGAGGGCTTCGAGCATTTCGTTGGGGCCGTAGGCAGGGAGGCTGTCTGAGCCTCCGTAGCCGGGGAGATCGACGGCTACGAGAATGGTGTCTTGTTGGAGGGAAGGGGATTGAAGGAGGTGTCTCCAGATGAGGTAGGAGTCTGGGAAACCTAGAATCATCATTAGCACACTCTCTCCCTCTTTCGAAAAGAAAAAGAGAAACTAATTGGATCTCCAAAATCCCTCGTCCAAGTCCATACATACCGTGAATAAAGACAGCAATGTTCTTCTCTTTGCCCTCCTCCTTCTCCCCCTCTCGCACAACATAGTGTATTCTACACCCAGTGCTCGTTTCAAAAAACGCATGTCTAAACCCAGGAAGTGGCTCTCGATCCAAACTCCAAAATCGCTCTTGAGCAGCCGCCAATTCGCGTTTTTCCGCCTGGCTGTCTGTCGCCCACAGCGCCCCGTAGTTGACAACGGCGTTTGTCCACGCGCCCGCAAAACTGATCAACCCGAAGCCAAGCTTGAACCCGCCCCATGCTAGTTTCCCCAATTGCTCAGACATATTTTTGGGGTAAAGTGTGTGTTGTTCTGGCGTTGCCTTTTTGTCCTGGTTTCTTATCTCCAAGGTTTGTCGTTCTTTCTGTTCCGCCAATCTGCAGTTGGAGAGGAAAACGGGACCCTCCCTGACCGAACGAACCTGTCTGTCCGCACGTGGGAAAAAAGCAAACAACAAAAGGGACGTCCCCTTCTATTTTCGAATCTCCAAATCTGACCTCTCACTCTCCCTCTCTTTTTTCGTAAAATTCCGTTTTACGTACGTAAGGAACGTACGTATGTAGTCCTTGCAAAAAAAGAAAGAGCAAGAACAATGGTAATTCTCGCTCTCCCCTCCCCTCGCTAAACAAAGAAAAGGGCGTCGTGACCTTCCCCGCTTAGACACAAGCGCGTCAAGCGTCGAGCGTTAGTCGTGCAGACGAACAAGTGAGGCGGATATATGAATTTTTTTCTTTTCAGATCACAAGAGGTAGTAATTTAGAATAGTTGAACAAAGAAGCCGTTCAACTATATAAATTCCACACTAGGGTTGAACCTTCACACACAGACACACACGGCCAGTGCACACAGCCAGCTTCTACATACTTGCCCAACGGATAACATACGTAGCAAAGTTTAAGCTAAGAAAGCTGCCTAGCAAAATAGCTCATACACACTAAAGCCCCAAGCACAAGTATAATCCGCCATGCATGACTCTCATTTGTCGCCTCCCGCTATCTGTTTGCCTCGGGTATTAACACGACGACGGCGATGTCGTCACTGGGCACTCGATCCACGCGGCACCAGCGCAGATCTCAGGGTCCGAGCTGCGAGTGTCTGGGTGGAGAAACCATGGGGATGGGGGGGATTATCATCATGCATGATATTGACTGTGTTCGCTGGGATGCAATGCATTGCGTGCATATTGGGGCGTTTTCCGTCCCTGTCCCTGCCTGCACTCTGACAACGGCTGACTGGCTGACTGGTTGACTGGCTTGTTGATCTGTTGTTGATCGGTGTACATGTCAACGTGAATGTATGTAATTTTCACATGAACTCTATACAACAAACTTGTTGAAATTCTGGTTGCAGACGCTGCAATCTAGAAAGCACAGCCCAGCTATGTCGTCCAGGAAGGCCGAAAAAAGAAGAAGGATGGAGTAGAATGTTGCTCCATCATTCGTGACATCACAATGTCGGGTATCATAATTTCCTTCCTCACCGTTCAGCTTACGCCCCTCCCTCCATCACACAGGAAGAGGCCATGCACACAAACCTCCAAACGCTCTCGTCAACTTCCCTACCGCCTCTTTCCCTTGACCCTCTCCATAACCCTCAACTCGGCACTCCGCTGCAGCCTCAAATCCTCCAACTCCCTCTCTACAGCCTTGTTCTTCTCCACAATCTCCTTCCGCCTCTCCATGCGCTCCCTCACTTCCTCCAGTTTACTCCTCACCACGTCTTCCACCACCCGTTCCAACTGCCCCGCATCCTCAATCCCATGCTCGCGGATAAAGCGATCAGCAAACTCCTGGACTGTGTGCGGCGAGGGGCCCGGGCCACCAGTATAGTACCCGTTTTTATGCGTGAGATACAGGCCTGGGATGGGCGAGCTGTGGGTGCGCAGGTGTGACGACAGTGGGATGGGGAGTTGTGAAGCGGGAATGGTAGGGATCTCTTGCGAAGGTTTGCGCGGCGAGGGCGCGGCAGGTGGGTTAAGTATGATTTCCATAAGACTGTTTTCGAAGCCTTCGTCGTAGCGCACAGTCGATGGGGAGAAGTCGACCATGGGCGATGTGAGTTCGGGCTCGTCGCGTGGTGTCAGCGGCGCGTTGCTCATTATCGTGTCTTCGTTGCTCATGATGGATGCAGGCTCTGTGTTTGTACGGGGTATGCGACACGTCGAGTTCAGTGATGTATGGTTTGCGATTGGTTGGGTGCTGGGCAAGTGGTATGTGTGTATGTGCGTGGGGATTGGTGATGAAGGTGTTGCGACAATGGGAGAGCTGTGGATGCGTCATGACTAAGCTCGGCTTCCTGCACGCACCTCCGCGGTCGCCCTCTCTCCGCGACTTGTACGAACCGCGACTTCATTCTTCGAATACTCGTATACCGCCGATTTCACCCACTCGTAGACCGCAACCATGGCCGATAAACTCCGCGCACAGCAACAACTTGAAGCGCTCCAGGCACGCTACATCGGTATTGGCAGCGCCGACACCACCAAACACGAATGGACGTCCAACATTGCGCGCGACTCGCTGTCGAGCTACGTCGGACACCCGCCTCTTCTACAGTACATGAGCATCGGACTGGGCCAGCCGCGCGAGAAGACGAGAATGCAGCTGCTGGAGAGAATGGTGAGGCCTGTTGGGCCGCCGCCTGAGGTGAGTGCACGACGAGCAAAAGAATCTGCCCAAGCAGGTGCTGACCAGCGTGCAGCAACAGGATTGATTCGAAATAAGTTGAAAGCTGAAAAGGAAATCTGAATGACTCAATTCACTGCACTGTGTAAAAAAAAGAAGGAAAGGCCGCTCCTGGTGCCAACACCACGGATGCACGCAAGGATACTAGTCATGGCGACGTGGAAACCAACGACTGGCTACATGCCGCTTGTTTGAAACGGCTTCAACGCTGATTCTATAGACATGCTCGGATCCATAGCAAACGCCGAGACGTGCTGGTGAGAGGTACACAGCCACCTCTACTCTAAATGAAGATAGCCCTGCTATCATGCTAAAGCGGAGGCCAAAAGATGATTTCGTAACCCGTCTTGTTCTCGTGATGTGTCCCTCAGTCGCTCTCGCTTCCGCTTCCTGCAGGGCCGTCGTCTTCCTCGACGACATCGCCGCCCATCTGCATGGCAAATTCGCCCTTTTGTAGCATACTCCTCAGCTCCTTGTTGCGCGGGTCGACGAGCTCAACGGGCTTGAGCTTGGCCTTGTTCCGTATTCTGGGATCGCATCCCGCGTCTAGGAGCATGGCGACGATGGATTGGCCGTGTTGCCAGACGTCCTGCTCGAGCGAGTTGACGTAGCGTACGGCTTTGTGGAGGGGCGTGTCTTGTTCCATGCGGTCGATCTCGTCAATCTCGAGGCCTTCTTGGTCGAGCAGCATGTCGATGACTTCGACTGCAGAGGGGAAAAAAACGAGAGGCGTTAGCAATGTCGATGGGCTAGCCGCTGCCTGTGCTCGGGTACTCACAGCTTCCATACGTGGCAGCGACGTGAAGACAGCCGTTGCCCACGCCGTCCCGGGTATGGTTCAGTATGTCGGCAACATGGTCTTCGGGCTTCTTTCCCGACTTTGTGGCAGCGGCGTTGAGCTCCTTCAATGTCTCCTGCAGCAGTTCGGTGTTGTTGCGTCGGCACGCTTCGAGAATGAGTTCGCGAGGAGAGGCACCCTGGGGCGGGCGGTTAGCACGAGGGGTGTCCAGCACGCAAAAAATTTACCGTCGACATACGTCTTCGTCGGCCATGTTGGTGGAGTGCTCGCAGAGTGACGGGGACAAGGGTTGAGTGGCTGACGGGTTGGGCGCACGCACGCGTGAATGTTTCGACTTGTCCTGGCGGGGTACTTCGGAAGTGCTAACGGAAACAAGGTGACAGGCCAAGGGCGGTGAGGACGAAAAGCAGCGTCGTCGGTGGTGTTGCGTCTAGCAGCTGCGACGGAGCAAAGAAGCAAACCGAGAACGTCGTCAGAGTGACAAGGCCGCTCTTTCGCTCGCTCGCTGTCGCTGCGTCTCCCTACTGTCCCGGGGGGCGAGGTGCATAAGCCGGTAATCTGAGACAGCCCAGTAAACAGGTCGCCCTCTCAGCCCAGCCCAAGTTGCGCGTCGCCCACCACCAGCCCACGACTGGCACTGGCACACTGGTACCTCAAGCCCCGCACTTTGCCGCTTTGGGTCCTAGCGCCATGGGGGGGCCCGCCATAATCTTTTGACCATCCAAGCATCCAAGCACCGACTATCGACGTCTAGCTAGCCAGCACTCTCGCGACGCACACACAGCACCGCCGCCATGCTGCTCTGTAAGTCTCGCATAATTCCTTCTGGTGTGTCCCTCACAACTAACACCCCCCACCCAGTCTGCCCAACATGCAGCAACATGCTGCGCGTGTCCGCCGTACCGCCAGGCGACCCTACGACTGAAGATTTCGTCGGCCAGAACCGCTTCGAGTGCCTTACCTGCCCCTACCACTTTGTCATCAACAAGCGCTACTACGAGCGCAAGTACATGAAGAAGAAGGAAGTCGAGGATATCCTGGGCGGAAAGGGCGCTTGGGACAATGTCGACAAGACCGAAGGTATGTGCGCTGGATTGCTAAGCAACTCGCGGCAGTGGCGGTGCTGCGAGAGAGTGAAGGATGTTTGACTGACAATGCGGAAACAGTGCAATGTCCAAACGAAAAGTGCAGGAACCACGAGGCGTACTGGTACCAGCTGCAGATTCGCAGTGCCGACGAGCCTATGACGGCTTTCTACAAGGTCGGTTTTTTTTCTTGCGCTTGGAGATATACATGTCTTACTAACAGCAAACAGTGCACGCAATGCGCCAAGGAGTGGAGAGAGTAAAAAGAATACGACTATTGTCACGCATACGTTTGAGGAGTTTACGGAGTAATCCTGATGTGTTTTTGGTATATACCCCGGTTGTCGTTGATCACATGCAAAAATACAAATGTTGCATATATATTGGCTATTTTGGTGCCGTGGACCCATGGGATTCGTTCATTTGTCATTTCAACTGCATTACAGGCTAAAGAGCGAGCTTATATGGACGCTAGTACAGACGTACCGTGACTGTCTGGACGCAACAAAGTATGACTCTAAGACCAAGACATTCAAGTTTCTACACAAACATTGATTTACATCGCCGGAACACACGCATTGCAAATACACTAGTCCTCCCCATTCGTCTAAATCCAATGTGCCAGTAGAATCCAATCAAACCGCCATCTACCCATCTAACAGCTACCCATCCCTCTGCCCCGTCCCTCTACTAATTCCAAACATTGGCACCGCACTATCACTAATTCCTTGCACCCTATCATTCATTCCACTACCACCGTTCACATTTCCATTTCCATTCCCAACCCCACCTTCTCCTCCGCCCCCTCCTGGACTCCCCGTCGCAGGCGTATTGCTCGGCCAAGCCCACAGCGTATCAAAATCAATCTGCTCATCCAGCCCACTCTCCTCACTATGCAGACTAGGTACACGTGTGGCCTCGAGCGCAGAAAGATCCAGCATCGTTGACAGCGAAGGTGTCTTGGAGGGCCTATGAACAGAATTTGCTGCCATGTCTAGCGGTGGCTCTTGGATCGGGGATAGATGCACGGAAAAGTCTTGCTGTTGAGGCTGGTTCAGCACGTTTTCTTGAGGCGCCGTCTGAGCTGGTGATGCCGGGACGCCGGGTTGGTTGGGGACATGCAGGAGCTGGGGCGGCGGTTGGGTCGGTGCTTGGGCTGCCGCGGTTTGGTGCGTTGGGTGTGCTGGTTCGTTGAGTGGTGCCGTGTGGAGGCCAGGATAGATGTGCACGGGGACTTGGTGGAGGCGTGGGGTGCCTTCCATGGGGTTTTGGACGAGACCAGTGACATTCGGGACAACATGCTGCTGTTGCTGTGGTGGTTGGGGTTGTTGCTGCTGCTGCGTGGGCGTTGGCACATGTGCGCCGTACAGCTGTGATGCTATGCTCGGGAGAGTCGAGTTGGTGGTTTGGCTGTCCCTGCGTCGCAGTCGTTGCTGCGTAACTACGTCTCGGAAAGTGCTGAGAATATACACAAGCCGACTTGCCTGTTGGTCACTCTCGGCGCAATAGCTCATGATGTTGATGGCATTGGCCACGCAGTTGTCTGTCACGTCAATCCGGTAGAGGCAAGCGAAATCGCTGGCGAGAATAACAAGAGTGGCTGCAAAAAGAAAGTAGATAACTGCTGGGTTGCGACGGGACAAGTGGCCAGCCTCAAAAGCGTTTTGAATCAATAGAATCGTGTGAACAGAGGCAATCACACAAGCCTCGCTGAAGCGTTCCATGCGGATAAAAGGGCGGGGGCCTCGGTTTCCTGGCTGCTTGACGTGACGTTGCGTTTCCTTGTTAAGAATGTACAGCAGAAACGGCCGAGTCAGTAGGATGATGGAGTGACAATAGAACAGATTGACATGCAGAATAGCCACACCCTGACTGGGCGATGCTGTTGCCGCCTGTCGCCACTGCAAAATGGGTGTCAAGGCTCGCGGCCATGTCTTGCAAATGTCTGAAATCTCCTGCGCAAGCCGGGTGCTAATCTTGCGTCTCTGATATACCTTCCGTAGGATAATGCCAATCACCTTGCAACTTCGAACAGCGGCTTCCAATGCCGGAGGTCCAGTATCATTGTAGTCATAGACGGTCTTTGGGGTAAAGTTCCAGGATTGGTCGTGATCACTATCAGGAGGTTGCAAAATATCTCCAGAACAGTCATCCTCGGAGATGGCAGTTGGGCGGCCCAAGGAACATGATAGAAGACGGTCAATGACAAAAAGAGACCGCCATAGGTCCTTTCGCTGTCTCTGCTCCTCTGGGCTGAAAATCACCATAGTCTCCTCTCTGTGGAGACCCAGTGCAAGCGCAGACCGCACTGCCATGCCAAGCAGGGCAAAAGCAGTGTTCCGCTTCGACTTGGCCAGCATGTAGACCGACATGAGCAGCAAAGCCTGAACCGACCAGAAATCTTGATCCTCCAATCCAGTCATGGGGTCGTTCAAACTCTTGGCATTCAGGTAGAATGCTTCCGCTCGGTCAAGATGCTCGCTCCGAAGCTTGTCAATGATAAGTGCCTCTGGACTCCCCGATAGCGGCGTCGCCATGGTCAGGCCAATGGCAAATACCAGATAGAGTAAGCACAACCATGACGGGCTGGCTGAGAGTGGGTCCGAGTAGCATTGCTCCAAGCTCTCAAAGAAACGGTCACGGTTGAATACCTGCAGCAACCCATGCGTGTTGATGAAGAATGCTTCGACCAGAACTCGGGCCGTCCGTTCATCGGGTAGGAGGTGAGTGTGCTGATACCCATGTGGGAGTGAAAATTGACCTTCGACTATTTTGTGTCGGCGAGGGTCAGTGGTAAAAGGAGAAGGACCGGCTACGGTCTCCACCATCATCCGAAGCAGCTGAAGAAAAGAGAGTGTAGCCGCATCGCCAATGTACAACACGCGGCCAGTGGGGTCTTGCAGCATCCGACTCTGGCTGGGAAACTCTGCGACATCATCTCCGCCGTCATGCGGAGTATTGTCAAGTGACACGGCACGCCCGGTACCTTCACTGCCATGATTCGCTGGCAATTGAGGCACTGAAGTGTTCCCATGTTCAACGGTCGGTCTGGTACTAGGGGATCTGTAGGGTGCTTCCTGTTTTAGACTCAGGGCATGTGATGTTAGGGGAGGTTGATGAGAACCGGAGGATCTCCGTCGGTGTAGGGATAGTGGCGAGGGTTGAGCCTGCCCGTTTGTGGGTGTGTTTGATGCAGAGTTATCATTTGCACTGGACGTGGGAGTCGAGTCAGTAATGCGATGCGCCAAGCTGAGGGGCCGCCGACTCTATCAGTAAGAGCAACGGAGCGTGTATCCACCAAGGCTTCGCAACGGTTACCAATGCTTGGTAGGAAGAAAAAATACATACAGTGGACTGCGGGCGTCGCCGGTAGTCTCGACTACGCGCCTCTTAGTGGGTGGCCTATCTTCGCTTGGAGAGCTTGGGTCTCGGTCCGTGTATATGCATGTGAATTTGCGCTGACCGATTTCAGCAAACTGGCCACTGGTCAAGTAGAGTGCTTACCTTGTCGCAAGTATTGCAAGGTTGGAGGCCGTTGCACTTTGTTTTCGTTAGCCATGGGTTTGGTGATTGGACAATGTCACGGTGCTGCTATGCTGATACAGGAGCGGCACAAGTCGACTGGGACGGTCTGTGTCTCCGACGCAGCAGGTGCATAGCCCCCGGACAGGTGCATGGCGTCTACAGCGACGAGCATCCGAGTCTGATGTGTTGAACATGACCGGATAAAAGTAAGCGTGACCCGGCATAATGCCGTTGGGTTGCGCGCGCATTCAGCAACCGACAGCCGTCACGCAAACAGACGCATCGACGTTCTGCTCAGCCAGCAACCGGCGACGAGTATGAAAGGCCACCAACTTGCCTTTTGCTTTCTCCTTTTGCAGCTTTCACATGCTTGGGCGGTGCGCTGCCGCTGATCTACACAACCGCGTATTAGTAAGGACTGGCAGCCACACCGACTCAAGCGAAGACGGACCTGGTGGAACCTTTGGTCGCGTCATCGTGTACCGTCTACGTCTACGCGCCTCGGCAGTGGTCGTGTCACGTGCGGCCCTCAGCAATGGAAGCCGTTGGGGACATTGCCGACGCGACGGAAGGATGAGTTGATCGGAAGATGCACTTGAGGTGACGGTGGTGAGGACGAGGCGAAGCGCCCCGGGTGTCGCATCGATGCCTCCGGCCGAGGCGGGCGCAAGCAGAGGGTCCCACAGCCCTCGCGTACGGCTGCTGCTTTAGATGCGCGGACCGGTGACGACTGGCGACGGAGATGGTCCTGTGCCTGTGAGAGGGTTTGGGAGCGATCGATCTGCTCGGGGTCGTCGACCAGCATCAAGGGAACTCGAAAGCTTGGGCCGGCACCTTTCCGGAAGTCGGGTAGCGTTCGACCGTCTCTTGACGTCTGCCGATCCGTCTCTGGATGCCAGCCCAGCCCGCCTTGGGAAGCATCCCGTCAATATGCACGCCACGGCTGGTACCCGATGCTCGTTGCCACGCCTGCTTACCAGGTCCTCCTCCAGTATGCAGCTAGACTGCCCTTAACGCCTCTGCCGTTGACCATCATGGCTCCTCGGTCCGGCTCTCAATGGCTGCCATGGCCTGCTCTTAAGCTGCCGCTCCCGTCACTTAGCCTGACCAGAATACACGTCTGAATACCACCATGGCACCCTTTCTAGGAGCAGAGCACAACCAGAATTTTGGTACCACACAACCAAACGCCCTATTATCAGGCACCAAATCAGCCTTGGAGCAACTACTCGCAAAGGCAAGAGACAACCTTCCTGAGGAGTCGATACCGCACATTTCCAATGTCCACTTCTCAACCGCCAACACTGGCTCTCCCTACTTCCCCAGTCCGCTCAAGCAGACTGAGGCAATCTCAGCCCTTAAGGCTGTCGAAGCCGGTGTTGCCTCTGCCATAGCTGACCTCCGCGACAACCAAAAACAACGTGCCATTGCAGTCGATCTCGAAAGAGCCACGGCATTCCTCTTCTCAACCTACCTGACTACTGTGGGAGGTCTTGACAAATCAAATCCAAAGGTCAGGAAACTACTCAAAGGTGAGCATGATCAACTCTGCCAAGCCTGTCGACACCCCTGACCATAACAGACACCGACCTCCTCCAAGCACAGTCTATCCTGTATCGGAGGCTGTCTGCAAATCTTTACCAGACGAAGAATCCTGGAGAGTATTTCCATCTCCATGGCTCCCTGGAGGCCACAAAAGCACTCAACATGGTTGGCCTAGAGGGCTTCCGACCCGACCTGACAGACTACCACGAATGCATCAAGGTCATTGAAGATCACGTCAAGCAGTTTACTGCTGATGAGCTGGAAGAGAAGAATCGACAAATCAAGCAAGCCGGTGTCACCTGCCTCAAATGGGAAGATTTTCGGGCAACTGAACACGGCCAAGCCATGATTCAGGAGCCGCCCTGGAGGGTAGAACCGCTGGAAACCGACACCCCAGCAACTCCACTACCCTTCCGATCAACGCGCGCCCCGAAACCGCAGATTCTCGCCGGCATCCGAGTTTTGGAGCTCTGCCGCATCATCGCCGGGCCGGCAATGGGCCGTGGTCTTGCCGAGTATGGTGCTGAAGTGATCAAAGTCACATCGCCGAACCTGTCCGATGTACCATTCTTCCAAGTAGATGCTAACATTGGCAAACACACCACCGATCTGAACTTGAAAGACGCCCGAGACCGACAGACATTTGAGGAGCTCTTGCAATCTGCTGATGTCGTCCTCGACGGCTATCGCCCTGGCAGCTTGGCTCGTCTTGGATATGGACCACAACAGCTTGTGGAATTGGCCAAGAAGCGTGGCAAGGGCCTAGTCTATGTTTCTGAAAATTGCTTTGGGCATGTCGGACCATGGGCATCACGTCCGGGCTGGCAACAGATTGCAGACTGCGTCACTGGCGTAGCTTGGGCACAAGGCCAAGCAATGGGGCTGAACGAACCAGTAGTACCACCCTTTCCGATGAGCGACTATGGAACAGGCTGCATGGGCACCATTGCCGCCCTTGTCGGGCTCCACAAGCGAGCAAAGTTCGGTGGGAGCTACATCGGCCGTACTTCCCTGTGCCAATACGACATTTACCTGCTTGAACTCGGTCTGTACGATGATAAGACCATGGCCGAGCTTAGGAAGGAACATGACAAGGAGTTCTTTGAGCTACGACATTACGACTCAGTGGACGAGGTTGGCAAGCGAGCACTCAAGACAATGAGGAGAACCCATCCGGAACTGTTTGAGGACCGACACATGCAAGAGTGCTTCAGCAGAGGCTTCAATGCCAATGTCAGAACAATCAGACCTGTAGTCTGTATTGACGGCTACTGGAACGGTTTCCTCCGCAGTTCACGACCCAATGGTTTCGACCACCCTACATGGGATAACTGGGAGGTTGACGAAGGCCTATTACGAGCCTAACTTGACGTTTTTCCTTGCATCACAGGCGCATCATCAGCTTCTTCCTGGGTTATAATTCTGCTTGTCCTATATTAGCTTAGCATTAATGCCGTAACGAACCTTGACGAATCTAATCCCATGATACCACTGCTTAATCATCCTCTGTTTCTCAGCCAATGTTTCAAAAGCGAGTCGTACCATCCTTCACACCTAGCAACACCCAAACCCTGGTGAACGCGGTCGGTGGTCGTCTGCAGCCCAGGCACAGGTACATTACATGCGGCCCCACCTCACCCCACACGGAATCTAGACTGCTCGCTTTGTGTAATACCGCACAGCTTTGGTGCAGCTTCCGACGATTGAGCTATTATTACGCCTAGGAAACGGGCGTACACTACAAGCTTGCAGACAAGCAACAGTTGCTAAATCGCCGGAAAGTTTTTCTCTTTGGTACGAGACACGCATGACATGTGTATGTGCGTCTACGTGGTTCCTCATGTTAGCCTGCGATGCCGTGCAGTCGGCATACCGAGGAGGCAGAGAGGCAAAACAGAAAAAGAAATGGTAGACTACTGAGGATGTAATACACAAAAATGACGTTGGCTTATTACATATGCAGCATGCACGCAACCACTCCTCCTTCTAGCTCCTTTGTCCTTGTACTCCGCGGAAAGGTGCTTGACCCGAGCATCTCCGCACAAGATGCAACACAGCCTCTGCCATTTCTACCTACGTACCATCTATACGCAAGCAAGTAGCCTATAGGCGCACAAAAAGCTGTACCGCCCAAAACCGATGCCGTTCCGAGTGCCGTTCCGCATGCCGTTCCGCATGCCGCACGAGGCAACGAGTCAAGAGCACCCGGAGACAAACCCATAACACGCTATACAGCCATTGTACCCTTGCGCTTTGTACCCATGCCCACGAGATGCGCCACCCCCACCCGCAAACACACGCGTGTACGTATGCTCCCACCGGAGAATTTACCCTTGTGTGTAGGTCTTGCTCGTCACGATGTGTTGGAAATGTGCGCGCGTCCGTATCTCTCGTATTGCGGTGTACAAGGGCCCCGGTCCCGGGTCCCCCAAGTCTTAGCATAAGCTTGGGTAGCGAGAACTTGCATCCGAAGATTACATTGCTGTGCTTATGTACAGTATGTACATGCAAGACTACTAGCTACCTATTTACCTGTAAAGAAAGAGAGAGAGAAAAGTGCGTATGTAGATAGGTAGGTAGGTGCGTATGTAACCGAATCCTTGCTACATACTACATAAACACAGATGTACAGGTAGTTGTATTCGGTTTAGCCCCGCCGTCTATCTTAACCATCTATGTAACTCATCTAGCCCGCTCGCTAAGCACTTACAAAGCAAGACAAAGTAGCGAGCCTACTCCAGGTACGTACCTAGGTCTCCACAATTCTACATTCAAGCTACAGTAATCTCCCTCCTTCTAGATCTTTAAGCAAGCAAGAAAACAAGAAAAACAGGCACGTTTCACACCGCAACCCCCGTATCGGTACACATCGACAACCACGTACCTAAATTATCGGCGCTGCCGGTATTACGTCGGAATAGGGCTGTATGTAGCCGCTGGGCTGTGCGTGCTTCTTTTTTTTTTTGCTGCTCACTATGCCCCCCGATACTACCGGCGGCTTGGCTTGGTCTGTCGGGTAAGGCACGTATGATAACATGTGATATGGGAATTTTTCATGGGATATGGGGATTTTGAGCGTGAGATGGGGTCTTTGCTTGAGAGGGTTTTGAGAAAAAAGGGTTTGGAATAATGGACTTCGTAACGAGGGCGACGACTTTCGGATACCGGGTGCTTTGGTTTCCGAAAGGGATATTTTTGTTGGACTTGGTATGGTGCAGATGGGCTGGCTGACCGACTGGGGGGTTTTTGTTGGACGCCTTGTAAGTAGGGCTGGCTGGTTAGTTGGACTGGGGCATCGAAACGGTTACATGTTGCGAGTGAGGGCTTTTTGCAACACCATGCGGGCTGGTTCTGGACCATGACCTTGTTGTTGCATGGTTCCTGGTAGGGTTTTGGAGATGTTTCCTCTCGAGCGGTTGAATGTCGGTCTTGTTTTTCTGAACTTTGAGTTTAGTTTCCCACGTGGGTTCTCGACCCGGGGTTTTTTCGGGATAGCGGTGAACTTGCATATGGTGTCTGACATGAACAAAGAAACGTACGATATGGTAGTGATGAAGCATCATAGCTGTATATTTTTCGGCAGTTGCTGCATCCCTTGCATCCCCAGCTGTTGTCTGTATCGCTGAGGCTTCTGTGCGACTCTTTGAATACTCAACATTAGAGAGAGCATAGTACTTCAACTCCAGACTGACATATTTCAATGCTAGTGGGATAAGTTCTCCAATTGCGTAATGTCGTTCACATACCAACATACGCTATCGCATTGTCTGTATACAACAATCCTGCAGCGTGTGCGGATCCTCGGCGCACTGATGAAATCGTTCAAATCCGAGAAGGCTCGGTTCTGAATGTCTACAAATTTACGCTGATGCTCTACGCAAAAGGAAAGACAGCGTGGGGTAAGCTGTTCACAGTACAGCGTTGACATGTATCACACATGCGTTTATGGAATCATCAAACTCACTGGCAGCTCAGTCGAAGAAGAAACAATATTCATTTAACTTTTGGGTTATCGTTCTACCCTATCCACGAGTGTACGTCAACACTATATTAAATCTCCTTACTACAACCCACTACTACGTCAATCAGAATCCACTTCCCCATCGAGACTAAGCTCCATCATACCGCTGGCTATATCTCTCTCAGGACGAATCTTCCATCGAGCAGGAGCCATACCGACTAGCCCTGCGCTCATTACCAGTGTAGCAACATGCGGCTTTGGTATCTCCTCCACTACAGATTGATTATCCTTCGGCAAGCTCGACACTCTGGAATTTCGCGAGTAGAATATACGAGAAGATAGGAATGGCACGAAAGTATCGAGGCGAAAGAAACGGGGACTATTGCTCTCAGTCTTTGATGCAGCAGTATCTGAACGCTGTCTATGTGCCTTTTGTGTGGCTTGGTTGTAAGCTTGTACAGCTTCACGCGGGTTTTTAGGTACGGAAAGTGACTTCTTGGCCGGCGTGTGCGTCTTCTTTTGGGTGACTGGAAGAGCTGGTCGAGTATTGTCGGCTACAAACGGGTTGACAGATGCAACGTCAAGGTCCACAACACACGGCTGGCGGCTCTCGTTGAACTCGACAGGCTCGAATGAGCCGCCCTTGTTGCGCATGAAACTCTGCTCAATGACACCATTTCCTCGCAGTAGCGCAGGTTGAGAAGCACCATGAAAGTTGTGTAAATGTTGAAGAAACGCCTCCTCGGACGTGTAAAACTCTTGGTTGCATGACCGATACCGATGCTGATCCTGTGCGTGCTCGACGTGGAATGTGCGGTATCCTGCGCCACACAAATGACAATGATGCGCCTTTGCTGAAGTGTATTCTGCGCCCAAAGCAGGCCCTGCAATGTCAGCAGCGACGTCGTCGAAGCTTCGCAGAAATCGGCAACTCCAGACGCGGCAATGCGAGTGTTCAATCATATCCTTGACATCTGTAAACACCTTGTGGCAGTAGCGGCAGCGGAAAGACTCGTAAGGTGAGGCAGTGTAAAGATTTTCCAAGTGGTTCTCTTTGCGTTCGGTCCACCAAACAGCACGATTGAGTTCACGCGAGATAAGATGCTCGGCAACATGTTCACATCTCTCAGACCAATCCTTTGACTTTTTACCACAGAATCCACAATGAAGCATAGGATCGTCGCGCTTCATAGGAGCACCAAAGCGACGCCATTTCATTGTGAGGTCCTTGCAGCCAAAGTTGTGTCCTTCAGCAGCCAGCAATCGCGCTTGACAGCCAACTCGCACTGATGGATGTTTACTGTTGCCAAAGTGTACGTGATGCAGATGCTGAATGAAGTGGTCGCGGCGGTAAAACGTTCGTTGGGATTCAGGCTTGCTTCGACACTGTTGGTACCTGTGGCCAGCCAGATGTGCATCGTCAGGCTGGGCTTGACCACAAAACGGACACGCCTGGAGAACTGCGTTTGATTTTGTGTCGCAGCATATCCAAGTAGTTCGAAGCGCATGTACCGAGTCTTCATGACGGATCCATTCGTACTTTGTCTTGAATGCTCGAGGGCAAAAAGTGCAGAAGAAGGGGAGATCTTTCTGTGGTTCGCCCGCGCTATTGACGCCGTTGATAGCCTGGCGAGGTGACTCTTTCCATGCCATACGGCGTCTACCACGCCTTCGGTCTCGACCAAACGACGAGATGTTGCTGTGGCTTCCGCTGGACGACACAGTATAGATGGTCGGTGCAGTGCCTTCTGAAGAAGCAACGGATGTGATGACAGAACCTCTCCGGTCTTGTCTCGATGCTGAACATGCATCGTCCTGGCAGCTTCCACTGACCGAATGCTCGTCGATTGCGGCTTGCACTGTAGATAGCGCCAAGCCTTCCTCTTGATAAGACTGAGCAAGGTACACCGCCAACGGCGGTTGTGGCGGTGACTGTACACTTTCTACCTGCTGATCTAAGCTCTCTAAGCTGTCCCTTGAGAGTCTTTTATTCAACGCATGTTTGCCAGACGTTTTGCCATTTCGCTTGGGGGCTTGTGGGTCTGTCGAGTCAGCAACGTGCGAAAACCATGTATGGACTGCTACACACCTTCATATTTCTTTCTTGATCGAGTGTTGTTAAACCAATTGCGGACCTTCTTCACGTCGAGGTTGGCTTGATGGGCAATGATGTCCATTTCCCACGAGCAAGGGTACGCATTGGCAGCAAATTCCTCTTCTAGGATCTGCTTGGCCTCGACAGGGATGCGGCCCTGGGGACCTTTGCGTTTCGCTGACGCAGGCTTCCAGTTGGTATTGAGGGTTTGCTGAGTTGGTGCGGCAGGGATGGTAGGTAATGTTGCCAGTTCAGGAGAAGTGTTGGCCTCAGCTATTGGTTGTCCCTCCAAGGATGGAGGTGCTTCAAGCCGCCATGCATCAACGCTGTTGTCATTGGCACCCGGAACATCTAAGCGTAGGGCTTCAGTAGATGATGAGGGTGTGACTGTGGCATCTAAGCCTTCCATAGGCAATGAGTCTCCAGCAAACGTGTCTAATGTAGGGTTCACGTTGGCAGGTGCTGGCCATTCGGAAGCCTCAGACAATGGCCATTGCTGGCTGGATTGGCCAATAGGGGGGACTTGCGGAGCATCGTACATAGTTTCATCCCAATGCTGCAGAGTGCCGTTCACGGAGTGGGTCGCGGGTGTTGAATCTGTAGCCCAGTCCATAAGTGTGGCATTGGTAGATTGAAAAGGCACATTCTGCTCTTGATGAGATGCTTGGATGGCGCGCAACTCAGAATCGTGTTCAAGTGCAGCAAAATCGAAAAACTCGTCCATCTTGTCCATCTTTTCCAGCGCGTCGCTAGTCAGGTCGACGCGTTACGGTTGGATAAATTGACGAACTGGGAACTCCAAAGGTGACTATCCAGGCGACAGGCAATCAAACATTCGTGGCTTGGCGAGGCACTGATGATTAAAACAACATTCAATACATGGGAGTCGCATGACAGGTTCTGGTCATGGGCGAGATGAGAAGACGTCAGGGTAAGGTGCTGTGGCGCGGTCACTGGCGTCGTGGAATGATGAACTGGGTGTCCGCGGCGATCCTCCAGGCAACCAACGCTAACCAGCCGCCTCGGGCAAATGTCACTCGTATACGGGAAAAGAGTTTTTCGCTGGTGAGAATTTAGATGAGAGTAAGATATGCAGAGTGAGCGAGAGGGTCAGTATTGAAACGCGCGTGTGAGGGGCCCGGAGCAGTGATGGTAGATGGACCGAACCATCGGCATCCGCCCGCATTTGAGCCAGGAAGGCGCCACTACCCGATTGCGTTAGCGCATTTTGGTGCTCCACCGAAAAGTTCGTCCCACCCGAAAAGCTCGCGACACGAGCAACCTCACGCGCATTGATCGCATTCCATACTCACAATGGCCGCCGAAGTACAACTACTGCAGCCTCTGAAGCTGCCGAAAGGCCCTTCAACTCTGACGTCGGAGCAAAAATACTGGAACTCGTTTACCTCTGAGCTGCGGCTCGACCCTTCGCAGCATTCGTCGCCCGTAACGCACATTTCAATACCGCCGCCTCAGCCCGCAAATGCGCTTTCTGCGACGCAGGATCTGTTTGCGGTGACGACTGGATCGCGCGTGCAAATCTTCTCCACAAAGACCCGCAAAGTGGTCAAGACCATCTCACGCTTTGGTGTCGACGACATTGCGCATTCTGGAAACATACGGCGCGACGGCCGCATCCTGGTTGCAGGCGGTGACAGCGGTGTGATACAGGCATTTGATGTCAAGAGCAGAGCAATCTTGAAGACATGGAAGGAGCACAAGCAGCCCGTTTGGGTCACACAGTGGAATCCGCAAGAGCTGACCGGTCTGATGAGTTGTTCGGACGACAGGACAGTGCGGTTATGGGATCTGCCGAGCGAGAAGAGCACGATGAAGTTTGATGGCCATCAGGACTACGTGCGCAGCGGTACTTTTATGCCTTCGCAGAGTGGGTTGCTTGTGTCTGGAAGTTACGATCAGACGGTCAGGCTATGGGATTCACGAGTGGGCGGCAAAGCAGTCATGGTTTTCAAGCATGCTGCGCCTATTGAGGCTGTTCTACCTATGCCTTCTGGAACCGCTGTTCTCGCATCGTCTGACAACACGATCAGCGTCCTGGATATCGTGGCTGCAAAGCCCATCCACATGCTGCGCAACCACCAAAAGACCGTCACAGCGCTTTCTCTGGCCAACAACGGCGAGCGTCTTGTTTCTGGTGCTCTCGATGGACACGTCAAGGTCTTTGAGACTACTGGCTGGAACGTCGTGGGCGGACTGAAATACCCCTCGCCCATTCTCTCGCTCAGCGTCATCCCCAGTCAAAAGGAGGATCGCCACATTGCCGTGGGCATGCAATCCGGTCTGCTATCCATCAAGACACATCTCTCCGGCGAGCAAAAGGTCCAGGCGCGCGAGCGCGAAAAGGAAATGAAGGCGCTCATGGAAGGCAGGATTGAAGAGTACGACAAAAGCAAGAAGAGGAAGCGCGGTAAGGGCTGGGAAAAGCGCCTCCGAGGCAAGGATTTCACCGGCGAGAGCGCGGACATTGTCATTGAAGGAAATGCTCGTGGAAAGATTACTACCGGCCAGCCGTGGGCTCATGCTCTGCGAAAAGGCATGTACGCACAGGCTTTGGACATGGTTCTCGAGTCAAAGGTATGTTTGCGTTCTATATCTTGAGTGCATATTGCTAACAATACACCAGGAAGGAAACGCACGCGACCAATCCATCACTCTCCTAACAGCACTCCGTCATCGCTCTGCTCTGCGCGCCGCCCTCAGCAACCGTGACTCGGTAACCTTGCAGCCCGTTCTGCGATGGTGCATTAAGAACATTTCCGACTACCGCATCACGCGTCTGACCACCGATGTCGCGCTCGTCGTCCTCGACTTGTACGCCGACCAACTCGGCCGCAGCGAGGAAGTAGACGATCTCGTGCTGGCGCTCATGCAGCGCGTTAAGGTTACCGTCGAGGCGAGCCAGGATGCGTGGAAGGTCAGGGGTATGTTGGATATGCTCGTTAGTAGCGTGGGCAGCGCCGAGGGCGAAGACGTTTGATCTAGACGCATTCTCCTCATGTGTTGAAAACATTGGATTGGATTGGATTGATTTGCATAGCGATGGCGTTTTCTTTCTATCTGTCTAAAGGGACTTTTGTGTCTTTCTTTCTTGTTCTTATCTTACTACAAGGTATGTAACGCCGCCGCCTTCGTGGAATGTGAACACAACAATTAAAGAAAAAAACAAAACAAAAAGGGAAATGAATGCAAAGAGAGGATATCACGGAACTCGGGTGCCTGCACGGGATTATATGTCATGTATGTCATGTCATGTTACCCACGCGGGGGGGAAATGACAGGATCATTAAAAAAAATGGGAAATGCGTTTCATCTCACGCTGATCGTTCTTGTCATGCGGGAAAAAAAAAGGGGGGGGGGGAGTGACAGTGACATGTGTGTACATCCTTGTGGAGAAGAGTGAGACCAAGACGGGGGAGAAGGGTGGGGATTACGTCAAGTCATGTTTTATCTTGTGTTGATCATGGAGTTTATTGTTACAAGCCGAATTTCGCTTGTTTGCTCGGCTACTATATTGTATGTATACATGAAAAGATGAGTCCCTTTTTTACCACAGGCAAAACTGTCGTTGCGAGGTAATGGGTCGGTCGGGGAGGGCAACCCACAATTTGCGGTTGTCGCGCTTCTTCTTGATCTCGTCTGAGATACGCATGCGTGTCTTTTCTTCTTTGAGGAGGACGGAGAAGCCTGGGTTAGGGATGTTAGCATCGTTTATTGGTGGTGGCATGTCACGTGCATGGCATTGGACGTACTTGTAGTGCGGTGTTTCAACATGTTGATAGCACCTCTAGCCCTAAACTCTGGAGTCTTCCAGCTCTCGCCCGGTCCCACCCACGCCTGGTCAATGTAGATTTCGCTGGGGTCGCGGACAAGCTTTTTGCGGCCGTCCTTGAGCTCAATCTCCGTGTCCTTGAAAAAGGGCACCTTTGGCTTCTTCAGCGCCGCATCAGCATCCTCGCTCGACGTCTTGTAGTTCCAGGTGTCCTTCGGCTTCCCCGCATCCGTCGCCTCTCGTTGCTTATTCCAGCGCGAGACAGCGGCTGACTCGCCGGCCAGGCCCATTCCACGGCTTAGAATAGCTTCGTTCTGGGCGATTTCTAGACCCTTGATTACGTCGCGGGCAATCTTCTTCTTGGAAAAGCGCAGCTGAACCAGGGCTTCTGAGACCGTCTTGCCGGCGATTTGGTTAACCACCTTTTGCAGCTTCTTGGTCGATGTGGGCAGAGGGTGCGATTTGTAGAGCGACTGGCGCTCGGTGCGGAGCAGCTTCTCCGCCTTTGTCATGCGGCCGTGGCGCTTGACTCCCGAGATGACGAGCTTGCGTTCGAGGCGTTTGCGGGCGTTTTGGTCGGGGTCGAGCGTCATGTTCATGAGTTTGCGCTCTTCTTGTTCGTCGGCCTGTTCCTGCCGCCGCCTGTACCGCGCCTGCAACTTCTCTTTTTCCGCGGGACTCAGGTCATCGCGCCATCCGGGGATCTCGCGTTCGGGGAGGAAGAGCGAAGACGGGTGGTTGGAGAGGCCTCCCAGGCGGTAGACGGGGCGGGGCGCTGGCTGGTCTGGCGTGCCTCGATCCTGCTCCCTCCTCTGCAGATATTCCTCCAAGATGGGGTTGCTGAGGTCGTCGTCGGTGCTTTTGCCGCCAGAGGACGAGGCATTGCGGTGGGCGATGCGGGGGAGCCATTGGGATTGCGGGCGCAGGACGGCGAGGGCTAGGCGATGTCAGTGTGCTGCTACTGTTGGGTGGTACGGGAGCGGCATTGGCGGGCAATGGCGGGGCAATGGCGTACCTGGGAGGCCCAGCCGCCGCGAGGATATTCGAGCGCTCATGGTGGTGCTCGAGGCCCCAATGGTGCGGCGTCGTCGGTGCTGGTGACGATAAGTGAAGCTGGCGGGAAATTCTGTGGTTGCGGCGAAAGGCTCCGCGCTTGCAGGGGTGGAGAGTCTCGGCAGATCTCCGCCAGCCAGACGCCAGGCGATCACGCCTCAGAACAAAGGTGCAGCTGTGCCCGTCCGTCCAGGCCAGGTCGTCCCGCGCGCGCGTGCAGCCAGACCATCGTCATCAGCTCGCCGCCTGCACTGGCGACGCGAAGGCCTCTGACGCGCAAGTCGCCTGCTGCCCGCCGCGCTGCCCGCCCGTCGCCGCCGCCGCCGCGGTAGCAGCAGTGGCAGCGGCAGTGGCAGCGCCGAATTGCTGCTGCTGCATCATTACTTGATTAGTCGCGGGCCCAAGCTCGTGTGGTGCACCTAAGCACCTTTTCTTCTAGACCAGGACAGAGGCAGGCCTTCTCACCCACGACGCCGTCGACGAGACGCCCTCGCATCCCTCCCCTCCCCTCCCCTCCCATCACTCTCGCTGCTGTCGTCCATCGCCCTGCGCATCCGTCCCAGCTCCGCGCGCCGCCCCTCTGTGCCCGTCCCATGCCGTTCGCTACGAGGGATTCGATGCCGCCCAGTCCCAGCAACTCGCGACGGTAGAAAGAGACCTCCGGAACCAGACGCCCACCGCGCCTGACGCATTGAGGGGGGGCTATACGCTCTGATCGCATCGCAGCTACCCAGCCGGCCCTCGCACTCCCAAAGACACCATGGACATCAACTCGCTGCTGTCGCCGTCCGACTCGCCTGCGGGCACCCCTACTCCACAGCCCGCGCCTGCCGCCGCCGCGTCGTCGCCATCGCTGCTGCGCTCTCCGGGCAAGCGCACGAGGCGCCAGATGCCATCGCGCACTCCCTCTGGCCTCAGTCAGCAGGTTGTCTCGTCGCCCCAGCCCGCCCAGCAGCATCTGCAGTCACGCGGCCCGTCGCCAGGCTTCTCGCAGCAGCCCGCGAATGGCGCACGCCCCGTACACAGTGCCATGGGCACGCCCCAGCAGGTCTCGTCGCCTCATGAGTCGCGCATGACGCCGCCAAATCCCATGTATCGCCAGACTTCGACGCCCGGCATGGACACTCTTGCAGGTACGTGCCCGCTCTCCCCGGGACCACAGGTTGCCGCATCCCAACGCCCACTTGGGCTATGCAGGGCACGCATAGTCTGTCGTGCCACTCCACCACTGGCTGCTAACTGCCTACCAGATCTCGCTAGCATGCAGCAGCAGCAGGCTGCGCGCCAGAGCTCGAGCGTCCACCAGCGACCAGTAACGTAAGTTTCTTCTTCAATGCTCCGCGACCCTGTCGTCTTGCCCCCCAACCCAAATGTTGCATGTTTGCGGGGCGACTGCAAACACAGCAGTTGCCTGACGTGAACATGGTGCTTTGGCCTGGTCGCGGCTGCCTGTTGCAAACGCCTCGTTTGCAACCTCCAACACCCCGTACTGACTCCCTCCAGACTGCAACACCTCGGCCAGAACCTGTCCGGAGAGTCGGTAGCCAGCATCATGTCCGAGGCCTCGCCGCGACCACGCAGTTTCGTCACAAGGTCTCTCGAGCCGCAGCTCATTGACTGGCTCAACCAGCTAGACAAGACCCTGCTGGAAAATCCCTTTGACTACTACAGTCACGTCTCGCTCGTCACCACACTACACCAAGGCCTGCAGAACCACCTCACTTCCTTTGACGCCGACCCCAACGCATACGAGCTCGTCCAGACATTACGCGATGCCTACAAGACCATGTCCGACAAGTACCCGCTGGGTGAGCTGCTGTGGCACTACCGACTGAATGATGAAAAGACTTTGGCAAGAGATGTTGAGGAGAGAATGGGCGTGCTAGAGTTGCACAAGCAGGCAACTCAGGAAGAGCCCTACAGCGCCAAGCTGTGGGCAGCGTACGGCGAGTATGTGAGCTATCTAGTCGCTTGCTCGTGGGAGCAGGTCCCGCCAGAGGAGTGGCCTGAAGAAGAGCGTCTTATTGGCCGGGAGCTATTTCAGCCTCAACTCTTATTAGATGTATTGCAGCAGGGCGCCGAGAGGGTAAAATACAACCTTCAAGAAAGTAACCTTGTGTGGGATCGCTACCTGCAAGTATTAGAAGAAGATCTTGAACGCGGCGGCTTCAGTCAAGAAAAGGCAAAGAGAGTAGCTGCCATTTACAACGAGCGCCTGGGCCAGCCCCATGCCACATGGGCCAATACCCTGTCGAGATATTCGTCCTTCAACTCTAGGTATAACCAGAGTCACTACGAACAAGTCATGGATGATGCCGTGCAGAAAAACACCCACATTAAACAGCAGTACGCCAATCGCGAAGAATATGAATTCAAGCTTCTGCAAGCCATCCAGGCAGGCGATCAGGCCGCCGAGTATAACGCCATGACCCGATACCTCAAATGGGAGAAGCGGACCATGGGCGTCTACAGCTTCCACCTCGTCAATGCACTCTATGAACGGGCCACACTTCGTTTTCCCGTCGATCCGTCATTGTGGGAAGACCATGTCGAGTTCCTTGTCTGGCAAGATAATCGTTCTGTCGATCTGCTAAACGTCTTGGAACGCGCGACGCGCCACTGCCCGTGGTCCGGAGCGCTTTGGTCCCACCGGTTACTTACGCTTGAAGCCGAGAACAAGCCATTTGAGGACCTCGAGCTCGTCAAGCACACTGCAACTGGATCGGGTCTGCTCGAACATACAGACTTGGATGAACTCATCAAAGTACAGCTTGCCTGGTGTGGCTACTTGCGCCGAAGAGCGTTCAACGATCCCAGAGCAACAGAGGACGATGTGGATGTTGCAGAGGTCGGTATCCGCTCTGCTTTGGAATTCGTTCGCGAAGTCGGCATGAAGAAGCACGGCAGAGAATGGACGGATCCGAAATATCGACTTGAGCGTACTCACGTCAAGTTCTGGCTTCAACGTGGCGACATTGATCAGGCTCGACAGATCCAAGAGTCGGTTGCAAAGCACCAAGAAGACTCTTACGACTTCTGGTATCGCTACTACATGTTTGAGATGCTGATCTGGGCGCCACATTCCGCTCGGAGCAAGCAGAACGCAGGGCACCAGCTTATGCCACCGACTCTTGCAACTGCAGTCTTGGAACGCGCCATGAAGCGCCTGCACACCATTGATCACCCAGAGCCGCTCGTCGAGCTGTATGTTAACCACTGCGAACAGCACGAGACAGCTCTGAAGGTACGAAGCGCTGCCATGGAGCGACGGAGAGCTGAGCGCATCATTTCGGTTCGCAGAGAGAAGGAACGTGCACATGCCGCCGCGACAGCTGTGCCACAAGATACGCCAGAGAGTCAGGTGGCAGATGCTTCCGGCAAGCGCAAGCGAGAAGACGGCGATGAAGAAGCAGTCTTAAAAAAGAGCAAGCACAGGGATGCAGAGGTTCCCAACGCCTTGGTCAATGGTGAGGCTAGAGTGGCTAGCGAGGCTCCTTCAGAGGCTCGCTCCGCGGGCCCCAAACGAGACCGCGAGCATACTTCGATTATCGTCAAAAAGCTACCCGCCAACACACCACAAAACCGGATACGCCAGTTTTTCACCGATGCTGGTACTGTGCGGAACCTTGTACTAAAAGAAGAGAAGGATAGCCTAACCGCTGTTGTCGAGTTCGAGACCCCTGAGGAAGCTGACTATGCATTGACCAAAGAGGCAAAGGGCTTTGACGGTCACGAGATTTCGATTGAGCGAGGCCAGAGCACAACGCTATACGTCACAAATTATCCCGCCCATGCCGACGAAGCATGGCTGAGAAAACTCTACAGTCCGTTTGGGGAGATTGTTGGCATTCGGTTTCCATCGCTCAAATACGATGCACATCGTCGTTTTTGCTACGTGCAATTCGCCTCTGCCGAAGAGGCCATTGCGGCAACACAACTGGATGGTACCGATGTTGAGGGCTTGAAGCTTGTCTCGAAGATTTCCGACCCCAATGCTAAGAAGAAGCGCGACGGCGCAACTGCTGAGGGCCGCGAAGTATACATCTGGCATCTCAATTTCAAGGTCAAGGAACGCGAAATCCGAGAGGCTTTTGCCAAGTTTGGCAAAATTGAGAGGATCAAGTGTCCCACTATCAAGTCGACGGGCAACAACCGCGGCTTCTGCTACATTGTCTATGAGAACAAAGAGAGCGCCGACGCTGCTGTTGCGGAAATGCACGAGAAGGACTTCCACGGTCTCAAGCTCAATGTTGAGATTGCAAGTGACCGACCTGCTACGAAGCCAAAGATGCAATCAACTCTGGAGAACCCGGCAGCCCCAGCTGTCCATGAATCAACTTCTGGACAGGGCGACGCACCTTCCGAGGCCGCCATCAAGCCTGCATCTTTCATCGACCGGTCTATCGCCATACTCAACTTGCCCGATACGGTTCCCGATGTGCGCATCAAGCCACTTGTTGAGGAATACGGTTTCAAGAAGATCAAGCTTGAGCCCCATCATGGCGGTGCCATTATTGAATTTACGACTGTCGAGGGAGCCGGCAAGGCCCAATTCGCACTTGAAGGAAAGGAATTCGAGGGAAGGAAACTCCGCATCGGAACCGTCCAGGACCTCAACAAACAAAAGGGAGAGTGGAAACCAAGTACCAGTTTTGTCCAGCCCAACCGCGTCAATCGCCCTACTGCTCCCCGTGGCGGCGGTCGCGGACGGGGTAAGCTTGGTCTTGGTCGCCCTACAATTCCCAAAAGCGCTCTCACGGGCACCGTCGAGCCAAAGAGCAACGCAGACTTTCGCGCGCAGTTTCTAAAGGAGCCGGCCAAGGATGACTCCTCTACCAAGGACACTGACAAGATGGAAGAGTAATGGCAGGGGGAAGAAGTATTAGGCATAGACGAGAAGGACGTAGTGTATGTGTGCAGGAATGAAGGAGTAGTGGAGGGCTAGAGAAGGGAAATGGAGGGGTGTTTTTCTTGGCTGTGCATATTCAAGGGCGGGATTTCCATTTTCTCCTTTTTTTTGAAATGGAAAGGAAAAAAAAGACCCCAACCCTTCGAATTGGTGTTTATCATCGTCATCATCTTTGTGTCATTATATAACTGCATACTCCTGGCGTTTGTATTCAAGGGGGATCATGGTTAGGTTTCTCTCTACCCTCGAAACTCTTGCAAAACCGTCAAATATGTTTTTTGTTGTTCGATATCTCTTGCAAAGTTGTCTTCTGCCTGTTCGTTCTGATCTAGTGTATTTTGTTTCTTGCTTGCTTAACTGCTTTCCACCATCAACTCTCAACCTACACAGAACCAGCTGATGAATAGGTTGTGCGTGTGAGAGAGAGAGCCGGGGAAAGCAAAAACCACAAGAGGTAAAATTGGTGGCAAAATGGGCTTGACGTCGCTGGATTGAGGTGCCTGCCCCATAAAGTATCATCCATCTTCTTTCCCGTAAGCGTTATATGCTGTGTTGCGAGGTGTCGTGTGTACGTGTATATTGTCGTCTGTCTGTATATATCTGTGTTGTATGTATGCACGTACGTTTGTGTAGCTTATATATGTAGCAGTTGTGTCCATATATCCATGTGTCTACGACATGTAGACACGGGAACTCTTGATATTGAGGTTTTGCAAGGTTCGTTCATGATTTATGTTTTAATCAAGTCAACAACCCCCCCAAAGGAAGAATGGGGAAATGAGGCAAAGTCGGTTGATATATATCACAGTATGTGAGAGCATTGTTCAGTTCTGCACACACACACACACATGTTGAAGGGTTTTGCGTGTAAATATTCTAAATCATTGCATGTATAAAAAGAGGGGGTATCTAACAAGAACCAATAAAACAAAAAATGTCTTGAGCAACAACATCCAACGTGATGCCAAAGTCCTTGATTACTTCAAAACCAAGCTATCAGAACGGAAAACAAAACCATCAGAGGACGGAAGAGAATCTGGCTTGTACGACTAGTAAAAGCTCAGTTCGTCTTCACTTCCCTCATCGCTATCATGTACAACACTGGTACTTCCTTTACGCCGCTGATTTCGCAGCTTGTGAGATGCTGTAGGACGGACATCGAGCTGCTTCTTGCGTAGTTGAGGTCGAGCAGGTGTTTTGCCGAGTTCATCGCGATCTGAGATATCTGCATCGGCTGTATTGACCGTAGACGTTGAGCTCACGTTTGAAGTACGTGTGGAGCGACGAGTCCTTGAAGACCGAGACACGGATCGAGAAGCTACGCTACGTGGTTTCTTTGACATCATGGATTCAGCTTCCGATTCGTCTTCGGTGGCACTTGATGACTCCACGTCACTGCTGCTTGTTTCAAGATCGAGCTCAAGCGCGGGTTCAGCATAAATCGGTCTCTTCACGTCGCGTAGCCCTCCTTCCAACGATGTCCTTGAGCGTTGAGTGCGTGGTCGCGAGTTCAGAGTCTTGGTCTGCCTGCGGGGCCGGCCGGAGCGTCTGGGTCCGTTCTCCTTGTCTTCGGGGAGGTCATCGTAAGCTAGGAACGGTGGCGTGTCCGGAGGCGTCATGTGCATCCGCTTCACAGGTATGACAACTTTTGGCGATGAGGCACGAGCCCGCTTTCCCAGAGATGTGGAGATACGCTGTGTCTTCTTGATTGGCGACGACTGTGGTACTGCGTCGTCATCATCGTAGTCGAATGTGGTCACATCCCACGCTGGGGTATCAGGTCCGCTACCAGGGATGTCGCCGTCAATTTCAGACACATCATCCTTCTCCTCTTCTGATTGTACAGGCGTCGGAAGTAGCTCCAGGGCCCGGACGGGGTTGAGGGCTTGATGCTTGGCATTCTGCCGGACAAATGGTGTACAGGTGACCCATTCACCAATGCCCTCTTCCCATCTAAAGCCACCGCGGCTGACCGGAGAATCATCCTTGGTTGGTGATTGCATGATGACTAGGCGGCCCTGCGTTTGCATCTTCTTCTCAATCTCGCGTGCGTATGCCATGTGCTCAGCGTCGTCTGTGCCATGAGCAAATTCCATTGCAGACTCTAATGCGAGTCTCTTAAGCGTCCACAGCTTATGGGGTAATCGGCAACCGGATGTGGACATTAATGCCGTAACAAAGCGCTGCAATTGATCGAACCCATCGTCTTTCCAAATCCGACCAGTACCGCGCGCAATGGAAGAGACCAAGGTTGGCAGAGGTGCGAATATCGATGCGAAGTTGATATCTTTAGAGGAATATTGTGAGGCTATCCAATTGATAATGCCCATGGAGCTAGGTATGTCGAGAGATATCATTGCCGGATCACTTACGCAGCTTTCGAAATGCAAGAGACACGACGCAAAGCTTAGCCAAATGCCGCGCTGAGCCATGACTTGAGCATCATTAGTATCCAAGTCAAGAAGATCGAGCTCATCCGGAATATTCTGGCGAGTAGCAATGGCGACGACAATTGTATCCAAAACTCGAGCGATACGCTGTGCGGTCGTCTGGGCAGCCAGGTCATCGCGGGAGCTGTTGACCAAGGCTATGCTGCACAACACGGTAAGGAGGCTGGAGAAGGTAGTATCCAGTGCTTGTCGGAGCTCTGCTCGTGACGACAACGCAAAGTGCCTGGAAACAGACCCAGTGATCTCGTCTTCCAGCAACCGATTATCCGGTAGGCCCATGCTTGCGAGGGTAACCGTCTCGAAGAACCGGCAGGCGCTTGCCAAAGTACGAGGATCATTGTCGGAGATGCTCCGAACAAGTCGATCCCAGACAGGACGCATGGAGTCCGTCGCAACCCATTCGAGGGGCAGCAGTTCAAGAGCGACCATGTGCTCTAGAAGATCGTAGAGTAGACGATAGCGCCCGGTGTGCTGTACGAACTCCTTGACTGCGTGTAGAAAAGGCGACCTCTGAGAGTCAAACAGGTCTGCTCGTGTGTTGATGGGCATATTTGTAACGTCCAGAAGGGGTGTATAAGCAAGTAGCAACTGCTCCGCCTCATCCCATGCATAGGCGTTCAAACAATGGGTAACGAGAATCAATGCGTCCTTTAGGTCAAGTATTTCATCGACAATGGCAGCGCACACCAATGTCGTGGCGTGCGTTCGAACGACTTGCCGGAATGGGCGCCAACCATGCCCTTGTGTTTGTTCAAAGTGCGTTTCCAGCTGCTCGTATATCTCGTTCGCAATATCCCGACCTTCGTCTTCAGCCTCCTCCTCAAGCTTGTCCAACTCTGCAAAGTGTTCCTCGAGTTCGATGTAGGCCGGGAGTTTCCTCAAACAAACTCCCATGAGAGATCTTGTGCCTTTCCGTCTTGTATCGCCGCTTGTCGTGGTGGCTTGAAGTAGGTTCGCGTAGGCCTCCAAAGAGCCTTGGACGAGTTTGTGGATATCTCTAGGCACGTCTTTCGCAGGAGGTGCTATGCTAGCCAAAAGCGGGCCTCGTATCTTTGTGTTTCTTCGAAGCGGCGATATTGGCATTTGTGGGCTGCTGTGCACTTGCCCGCCCATTCTCGAGATCAGGGGCGTAAAGGCAATCTCGCCTGGCCGAGAGACGTTGCCATTGGTATTGTCAGTATCCAGGCAGTTCTTCCGGGGTGCTGGCCTGCCTCTGCCTCGCGAGCCATATGTGGTCTTCTTGCCCGCTCCTGGCTTCGCGCCTGGTCTCCAATCTGGATCTGTGGCCTTCTCGAACCCCCGTGGTTTGTGGGCCGGTCGCGTGAAATTGGTTGTCTTCTGGGGCGAGCCTTTGGTTGCAAATGCAGAGGAGACAGTTCGTGATTCAGTGCCCGTAGTGCGCGGTCGTTCGAGCTCTTTGCGTAGTTTTGCAAGTTTCGAGGAAAGCGGTCGCAGTAGGCGATTGCATCGCGAAGTGGTCCAGGGCAGGGTGTCGTCGGTCGACATGGCCGTAATTATGTCGCTTTAATCATGCGGAATTAATGCTGGGAGAAGAATCTTTGTTGGTGAAATTATGCTGTGGCGGAATACGCGCGTGTCGTCGTTGTTGTTGTCGTTGCCATTGTTTGTTTGTTTAACCTGATCGGTGGTCGGCATCAAGGGCGCGTTGTCTCGGCGCTAGCTGCATGAGGTCACCATACCACCGCCATCCAACCATTCCACACGTCCATCGCAGTGTTCATAGAATATTGAATACTGAAGCGTTTCATAGCATCCGTCTGTTTCATGCTCTGCTTGTTTGGTCGTAATATGACGATATGCTTTATTCTCTTCTGCATTGCCTTGCGACATGGCAAATTTACGATTTGAAAGCGGACGGGGAAAAAAATTATTCTTTCACATCAAATGGCTGCACCGACTCAATGTCAAAGAATAAGGCCAAATGCGACACGCTTCATTTGTGCTAGCTGACAGCACCTCGAGCCGTCATCTCGTCCCGGCCCTCTTCACAGCTGAGTGTAATGTAACTTTGTCACGTCATGATTCGCAAGCTTAGTGTTAATAGCAACGTAACGTTGACCAGAAGCAGACTAGGAAGCGCAAACCCGGTGCCATTCAGCACGATTTAGCGAGGCATGTCTTGCATGCAAAAATGGAATTACGTCGGTCGGACTGAACAGCCCGGATCGCGGCCAGGAACTCGATCATGGTAAGAGGTCCGAAAATACCTATGATGCCTGCGTACCATGCGGTTGGGACCGTAAGCCTGGTGCTTACAACGGAAACTTAATACGCGCCGAGCCTCCTGCGCGCAGTAAGACTCATGGTGCCGTTCTGGAACCTGCAAACCGGAATACGACGCATCAGCTCCCACTGGTTGCCAGAAGGATCTGTTGCCTGCAAAAGATGATGCAGCGCTCGTGCCAAGGCCGGTAATGCCGAGGGCCCGAACAAGCGTCGCCGATATTTTTCAGGCCCCAAGGGTTGTTTTTTGGGTCAACCAGACGGCCAGATAATTCGCGTGGTCATTGATCTGCATATGCAGGAACGGATGGGCTGCAGCAAGATGCTGCTGTGTTTAGCGCCAACCCTTCTCACTGGTTGCTAAGCGAAATGGTGAGCAGCATGGAAAACAAAAAAGGAGATTGCACGGTGCGGCGCAGTGCGGATCATATCTGGGCTGCGGTCTAGGCACTTGATCGGGAGCGACGAGAAATCACTAAATGAGAGGCGTTGCTGGGCACTTGGTCGCTGACCCGACCGATGTACAAGCCGCCATGGGATGCTGGAGTACGGAGGGGTAAACGTCAACGGAAGCGCCTGCTCACACTCGCGTGACTATCATCGATAGCGCCCGGTGCTTTGCAAACACCACCGCTCGCGCTCGCGCCCGCACCTGCATGTTCACGTCGCAAGTCTGACCCTAAGCAGAGAACCGATCGGTGGGGACTGGTCGCATTTCAAAAGGAAGATGCAAAATGCCTGTCCCCTGAAACGGGGCGCAAGGGAGGGCAAAGGAAGTTTCGAGGCCGTGGGGCGGAGGCGGGCTTTCGTCATTTGCTTGAAACATTGGCAATCTGACAGCTTCGCAGTGTTCCTGGTAACCTACCAAAAATTGCTTTCTGCATGAGTAGTCTCTCGTACCCTGTGGAGTGCCATTGTGCTTGGCGGTTAGGGCCAAGAGCTGTCACGGTAGTTGCTGTTGAAGGCGTTGTGCTTGCTGTCGTCACCCCATTGCGGTCGTGATAGGTGCGGGACGTGGTAGAAGAAAGTTTCCGAGCCAGGGATCTAGGTCGAAACCGCCCGTCCCAGCCAGTCTCGTGACAGTGCCTCTGGGCGGACGTCCGTTTGGTGCTCCGCGTTGGATACGGGCAGAGACCGTGATTAACACGCCAGAGTCCGTGTATATATGGTAGGCTGGAGTAAATATACATGGATCCGTGCGCGTCCAGGACAAGCCTTAGTGATTGCTGACTGATTGCTGAATTTGCGGTGCATGATGGATGGGGAAGTGGCATGCGCGCGCCCGGCCGTGCGGTGTACTGGAGACATGGCGGTTGACAGTGCGGTGAGGGAGCAGCGCGATAACAGCTGGTAGCGGCAGTGGCACCGCAGATAGGCAGATACAGCATAGATGATTTGCGCGTCCCCAGTGTCAACTCCCGCGTCGCACCAAAGCGCATCCAAGCGGGCCTCTATCTGAGTCGCGAGGCCAGACAAGCGGCGTAGTGGATTGACAGCTACCAGAATCTGGGCTGGCGGAATCAGGCCAGCACAGGATCGAGCCAACGGGAGACTTTTACCGTACGGCAGAATTCAAACGGTGGTTTATGCAAGGCAGAGCATGAGTCGACGTGTTTCGAGACGAACATGGCCGGGGCAGGCGCAGCGGCATTGATGCAAGGTCGGGCTGGCCTTTGAGGAGGAGCGAGTGACTAAGTCGGGTGCAGCAGCAGCGGCAGCGTACAAGCAAGAGGCTCTCCACAGGGCTGCGGCAGCTTGGTCGGCGCGCGGGAGGATGGCCGTTGTGCGACGGCGGTTATGCCGCAAAGAGGAGATGGGGGAGACGGACTAGTTGTGGATAGATGACGAAGGCTGGTCCCAGATGCCAAGGCTGCGAGGGCTTTGACAGGCCGAGGGAGGCCTGCATTGTTCACCAAGCCGCCCGGCGACGGGGCCAGCGAGCGAGGCTGTTTCGACACACGGCGGTAGTGGTAGTGCGTGTCGCGAACTGCTACGCGTGCGTACGTATGCCCGCCGATGGGGGGGTAGGTAGCACGACGGCGGGCCGGTTTGGGTGGTTGAGAGTCTGTGGGTGGGTGGGTAAGGAGGTAGGTAGGTAGGTAGGTAGGTGGAAGCAGAACACAGATGGCGGTACTGGTGGAGGCAGCAGTAGGCGTAGACAAGGACACTACCACTACCACGCCTACTCGCAGAGAGCATGACGCAAACCTCTGGCGGGCGCGAGGATTCGTTCGGAAGCTTGAAACGACGCCTGGTCGCTGGGCGCTCGCCTGTGGCGTTCCTTCACCCATCCATCCCGTTTCAGCGCGCGGACCTCGTCTCTCAGTCGTCGTCGCTATGGATCACTGACCGACCCACTGCTCGTCGCTGCCGGGGGGTGGCCGCCTGCGACAGGCCTCCCCCCTGCAATTCGCCCCAGGCCTCTCCTCCAATCCAAAGCCCGCTGCCTCGCGACAATCAAAGCCAGCGCCCTCCCTATTCTTACTCTCGCTGGCCCGCGCCTACAAACCCTCTCGCTCCCCTCTTCTCTTCAGTCGCTCGCTCCCCTCAACACCAGTCATTCTTTTATAGCCGTGACCCGCCTGGCCCAGCTTTCCTTTGTGCCACCGCGACCCAGGCCCTCGCTTCCCCGCCGGCTCTTTGCAATATAACCCCCCTGGTTGGGCCTTTTTCCTCCCCACGACCCATCGGTGTACCTCGTACTCGCTGCATCTGGACTGCATCCGATCACCTGCGTCCTTGCTCAGTCGCTGCGTCGACGGCCAAATTAAAAACTCCGCCTTATCTGGCCATTGACGACGCTGCTAGCTCGGCTCCCGACATCACTCCAGCCTGCATTGCACCTGTCGACACTACCCCGGCCACCTCAATCTCATCGTGTGAAAGCCTATTACGACGCCTGTCCATATCAACCGCTCCGACCCAAGCACGCGTCCGCATTGCCTTTGCATCACTGACCAGGGACCACGTGCCACCAACCTTGTTTTTTTCCCTCCACCCCAATCTGTCGTTTGCTGGCCAAGGACAGAGTCCACTCACTAAATACCAACAACCCCTACCCACTATAGCGCCGGCAACCATCCGAGATTCTTAAAGCGCTTTGTCCAGCCAATTTTTGACGCTTCCCCTTGGTCCATTACTTCACCCTCAATCATGTCCATCACAGAACTTGTCGAGGGCCTCTCCAAGCGTGGAGGTCATGGCGAAGAGGATCCCACCGCTGGCCTCGAGAACGTTGATGTCCAGCACTACCTTGGAAACATCTGGTGGGTCATTGTTGTCGTCTTCTTCCTCTACCAGGTCATCCTGTACTTTGTTCGCTACATCCGCACCGTGGCATGCCTGAACAACGAGACCCAACGATACTTTGCCATTCCCAACCGGACCTATGCCGCCTTCAAGAAGCACTGCCTGGACGCTCCCCTCTTCCGCACCCGTCACCACCGCGAGTTCAAGCTTTCCTCCGCCATCGGTGTTGGCACACTGCCCAGCCGCCTGCAGTCCTTTTTCCTCCTCGGCTACTTTGGTGTCAACATTGGATTCTGCGTGTGGAGGATTGACTACAGCACCTATGCCGCTGGTGCTGGTGAGCTTCTGAGCCGCTCTGGTGTCATGGCTGTCATCAACATGATTCCCCTGTTCCTTCTTGCTGGCCGCAACAACCCCATCATCAAGCTGACTGGAATCTCCTTCGACACCATGAACCTTATCCACCGTTGGTTCGGACGAATCGTCGTTCTCGAGGCCATTGCGCACACTGTTTGCTGGATGTCCCTCAAGGTCCACACGAGTAAGTGCAGCACCATCAACTATGCCAACCCGACACTAACAAAAATGCAGAGGGTTGGATCGCTGTTCAGGCCTCAATCACTCACAGTGAATTCATCTTGTCTGGTTTCATTGTAAGTTCTACAGCAAACTGTAATTCTACCCCTGCTGACCCATCCAGGGAACCGTCGCATTTGTGTTCCTCCTCATCCAATCGCCATCCCCTGTTCGCCACTCCTTCTACGAGGTCTTCCTCCACGGCCACATCGTAGGTGCTGCCCTCTCTCTTGGCGCCCTCTGGGTCCATCTCAAGGACCGCGAGCAGCAGCGCATGCTTTACGGAGTCATTGCTCTCTGGGCCATGGAGCGCACCTGGAGATTCTGGCGTCTCGTCATGCGCAACGTTGGAAACGGCGGCACTTCTTGCGACGTCGAAGTCCTCCCTGGTGATGCTCTCCGCGTCACTGTCCGCATGGCGCGCCCATGGACTTTCCGCCCCGGCCAGCACGCCTACCTGTACATTCCCTCTGTCGGCCTCTGGACCAACCACCCCTTCTCCATCGCTTGGAGCGAGGAGGAGGAGGACCTCACCATTGGCTCCGTCACTGACGAAAAGGGCCTTCCCATGAACCGCCAAGATATCCTCGAGCAGCACAAGACCAGCATGTCATTCATCATCCGCCGACGAACAGGTTTTACCGACAAGCTGTTCAAAAAGGCAGATCTCTCCGCTGCCGGCAGATTTTCCACCTCGGCATTCGTAGAGGGTCCATATGGTAAGTCCCCAAAACTTGTTTTCCCCCAGATTTGGCAATTTGCCATAGATTAATCCAATATCGCCGACCCATGCTAACTTTCTTTCTGCAGGCGGTGAGGACCTTAGCTCCTACGGCACAGTAATGCTTTGGGCAGCTGGTATTGGTATCACGCACCAGGTTCCCCACGTTCGTGACATCGTTGCTGGCTACGCAAACGGCACCGTGGCTACCCGTCGTCTGACACTCGTATGGATCATCCAGTCACCCGAACACTTGGAATGGATTCGCACATGGATGACACAGATCCTTTCCATGCCACGTCGCCGCGAGATTCTGAAGATTCTCCTCTTCGTCACGCGCCCACGTAGCACCAAGGAGATCCACTCTCCCTCTTCCAGCGTTCAAATGTTCCCCGGTCGACCCAACGTCCAAGCTCTCGTCGACCAGGAGATGCAAGAGGGCATCGGCGCCGCCTGTGTCACCACATGCGGTACCGGTGGCTTGGCCGATGAGCTTCGCCGCGCTGTTCGCAACCGCGAAACTCAATGGAACGTAGACTTCCGCGAGGAGTCGTTCTCCTGGTAAACGTGCTCTCCATCTCTAATCTCGCCTACTGCTCGATACGTCTTTTTTCTTCCGTTTGCGCACGTCCATCTCAAGCGTTGAAAATCTCTCTCATGTTTGGAGGCACATGTTCGAATGCAGACGGGATATATGCATCTACTTCGCTGTACACATTAGATTCTTTTCTTACCAAATCACTCTCTGATATGGCTCTATTCCCTCACACTCCTTTTACTCTATCTTATCCCTGCCGAGCAGGCATGAAGACAACAGCATTTACATGTGGTCTCGGGCTAAGGAACGCCCAACGAGCGGGCCAATGGCTGGCTAGCTATCAATGTTATCCCCGTCACCACCACGATCATTTCATTAGCACGGCGTTGCTTGTATGGGCGTTTTTACGCGGGTCTTTCATGCCTGATTGTACATATCCATTTCGGTATAATACCAGTCAATGACACTAACAAACTACGAATTGCTTCTCGTATCTGCATGCTCTCTTTCTCTCTTTGCTTCTTTTTAGCCCCTGCAGCCGATCACCGTCCTCGCATTAGTTCATGCAGTAGCGCAGACCACGTTCAACACTTGCTATCGCAGTTTGCACGTTTCACCCTCCAGCCCAGTTCAACCAAGCAAAATTCCCCCAACAACAACAGCAGCAGCAACAAAAAAAAGCTATGACTGTTGTTGTGACGCACCGGTACCAAATTTTATTGCCGCCGCCGCCGCCCCCAACTCACATACGCGCTAAAATAAAATAAAAAACGCCCATTCCTGTGTTTCTTCGTTGGGAAATTAAAAAAAAAAACTAAAAAACTAAACAGCAAGCCAGCCACCTTTGGGGGGCCACCACTGAAACAAGCTCAAATCCCGCCCCGTCCGTCCGTAACTTTACTTTACTTTGCTTTATTTTACTTTGCATGTGTGTGTGTTTACCATATGGGCATGCTCACCCTGTTACACGCAATCGCGCGCCAATCTGATCTCATCTCACCCATTCTCATCCCGCCCCAACCTCTCACATAAGCATGACCAATTCCAATATTTCTGATGTCTCGGACTACAAGGGAGAAGGACGCACGCGCGGGAAAACAGGGGATGCATGGGTGTCAGTAATCTATGTACGCGCTGTATGTGTGTCAATCTGGTCATGGAACTAGTGCAAGTGTACGTAGTTCAGAAAACTCCCCCGGGGTGTTTTTTTTTCTTTGCTTGGGCGCTTGCTGTGACGCAAGAGAAATCGGTCGGCCAGTCGGTCAGATGGTCAGTTGATCAGTCAGTCGGTGGGTACACTACGCCCTTCTGTTCTTTGCCACATCAGATGGGCGGCGGGCGCTGCTGCACACGCCGGTCGTTTCAGAACAGCATGCTGGTTTTTCTTCATACACACCGAAGATTCTCCGGTTTTTGCTTACGAGCTATCTACGTACATGACTGGCTCTTGTGTGTTTGCTCTAGCGCCCCCTTTGAAGCTAGTGCAAGACTTTGTTGTAATGGAACCCGCCTGAACGCGCGTGGCCTGGTTACGGATTTGCTGGCTAAGCTGGCTAAGCTGGGCTTACTGGGTAAAAAAGAAGGTTATGCGTATGTACACCTAACCTACAGTGCTCTGGGTAGGTGGGGGTTTAAACGTGGCGCCGTTGCAGGAGCAAAAAGTTACTACATACTACTGGTGCGGATTTAGCACTGAGGAGATCCGGATGCTTACACATACGTAGGTGTATGCATGTATGCATGTTATGCGCGTGAACTATACATGTTCTTTTGTTATTTGCATGGGCTGTGGCTTGAAATGTCTACACACAAGGTTGTCCATGTCGATATTATTTTGGTGTATCTATGATCGTTTTTTCTTTTATCCAAGACGTCAGCATATTATTCCCCGTAGCCCAGAAAAGCCACGAGGGGGCGCAGCAAAACCCAGGTTTGTTCCAATGTTCTGGGCAAACATTGGCATTGTGTAAACACAACATGTGTTTATTGATTGGCCCGTTTTTGGTCAATTTTTATCTTTTCACTTGTTTATTTTCGGCGGCTTTTCGAGCGCCGACAACCAAACGTGAAACATTTGGTTTCTTGGATTGTAGAACAGGTGACCATGTGCTGCGAAGGGCAAAAAAAAATCGTGTGATTCCCGTCTTTTGTTGCCGAACGGGAATAATTCATGCCGTTTCGTTTTTTTGTTTTTTCTTGGGCTGTTTCCAAGTTTCCCAAGGCATGAATTCGGAAGAGAGACAGAGACGGAGGACGGAACATGGTTCCGTTCCGAGGAGGTGGAGTAGGTTTTGAGAGAGGTTACCAATGCTTTACACACCTACTATGTCTAAAACGATTAACGCTACATGTGTATGAATGCCGCGTGAAGCGGCTGCACGCATTACTCTATCATCGCGATAACAAGAAAAAAGAAGGTTTACATGTGAAAATGGGAAAGGCTATCGGTACATTGGTACTCCGCAGCCTCAAACTATACCTCTTACAAGGATCTTTTCATCTCTACTATCTTGCTTTTCCACCGCGCGCGCCACTATACTATGCACCGCAACAACCCCCACACCACACACATTCAATCTATCTAACCCAGTCGACCCACACTGAGCAGACCTGTTTTCTTGACTCAATCCCCATCACACCACCTTTTCCCTAAACAAACAGCTTCATCCCCCAGCAGGCAAGCGCATCCGAACCGTCGACCAAAAACATGCTCCATCTCCCCCCACAAGGAGCATGCTTGGAGGCTCCCCCTCGCATTTGGTATATTCCCATGTCCCTTAGCTGACGCAGCTATCGGCGCTCTGCCAAGGTCAAGTACACTTGGGAGGGGGGCATGCGTGCTGCAGGAAATACGGCCGGCGCCGGGGAGAGCGGGTCCAGAGCGGGCTTGGTTTCTTGAGGCGCGGCGCACGACATGCGAAAGAGGGAGAAAGTTGCGATGTAGGGTTACGAGGTCGATTATGCATAGTGCGGTGGGTTATCGGTGGTTTTTTGGTCGTGTAGGCTAATATCGAGTTTCCCCATCCGTGCGCTTCCCGTTCGCATGTGAGTGTACGTACGTGTGGTGTTGCATGTGCATGTGCAGATTGGGAATGGTGGTTGCCGACGAGAGGGGATGCGGTGGAGCTGTGTTGTTCGGGTAAATAAACATGGCGTTTTTTTTTTCAGTTTGCTGCCAAGGTATTGGATATGATAATGGAAGTTTTGTATTACAACGCGGAGGTAGTGACGGGTTGGTGGTAGAATGTGGATGGGTGTGGTTGTTTTGTGGTGTTTATCCGTATGCACGACAGACTGATGTCCGAAGGCCTAGATCTGTGTGCGACTACTGACGTACCTATTGCAGCAGCAGGAACATGTCCGAACTGCAGCTATACTCACACAAACTATGGTTTTTTGAGTGCATGCGTGCAGGCTTCACGCCGCCTCCGGACTTTCATGCGTAGCCGTAGCCTCCATTTCCAATCTCCTCTGGATCCCCTCCCACCCCCTCCTCACTACATCCGCCATCGCAGCACCCATGCCATGCCCCCTCCCCAATCTCCGCACCGCGTCTTCCACGCTACACAGCTCACTCTTGAACTGCTTCTCCTCCTCGTCCACACCCGTGTTCTCGTGGTGTCTAGGCTCGTATCCTTCCGGCTCCTGCGCAATCCGGTCTTGTAGCGAGAGATCCTGTGGGTATGCAGGTGGCGGCTTGTACGGTGCTCCGGGCGGGGTTTCCAGTTCTGGTTCCAAAGAGGGTGGTATTGTCTCCGCGATATACCAGTAGATTAGATACTGGTAGTGGCGGAGGGGCATCAATTGCAAGAGAACAGGCTCAGCCGTCATCTTTGGCGCATGGATGCGTGGATGTGCTTGAGGCTGGCAGTGGCGTGTTGGTAAGGGGAGAAGTCGATTGCGGTATCCTGACTTTGCTATGGTGTTAGCATGATATTCTCTCTCTTTTGGTTCTTCTCATAACTGCCTGTTGCCTACTTGATAATTCCTACCACAGCCTTCCTCCCATCCCATCTTGAGAAACTATACATATCCTACATACCTCTTCATAGCCCTCTCTCTCCGCCCCAACTCCACTCTCTTCACCTGCATCGCGCCGCCCTTTGGGCAAGAAATATACCTTCTGCCCCCGAGACTCATAGCTACACAGCACCACGCGCCCAGTCGCAACGTGAAAAATTGCTACACCCCCGCCTACCACAAATGACCCGCTGTCAAATTGGGCTATAAGAGGCCGAGCGGTATATGCTGTGCTGCTATTCTGACCGGGTTCCATTTCGTGTCGCGTGAGGTGTGTCGATTAGAAAAGGGTACAAGAAGGCTGAAGTGGGGGTAGGAAGTGGGCAGCCAAGTCTCAAGGCACCCGTGAGGTGTTGTGAGGGCAAAGGGTGCTAGCAAGGCTGATACGTGCTAGGGAAGCCATGGTTGCAGCCTAGAGGTAGATACAGAGGTGTTTGGGACGCGCGAGTCGGATTGGAGAAGAGGGTATGGTGGGGCGGGTGACGTTGGGTGGGTGGGATGTACCCCGCAGTCGATTTGAAAATTTCTTTTTTACGCATGATGATATATTGTACATAACTGGATAGCCTTCCATCAACAAAACAACTGGCCTAATGGCCCAATGGCAAGGCGCTTGACTACGATTCGTTCGATATCAAGAGATTCCAGGTTCGACCCCTGGTTAGGTCACAACATCAGTTTCTTTTTGCGTCCGTAGAGTCCCAGCGTGTGAGCTGGACTGTTCGTTTGATTCTTTTTTGTTTTTCTTGTTTCGTTTCGTTTCAACGACTTCGTTGCTGTCGTTATTTTTTGTTTCTGTAAACGTCGGAACATCGAGTTTTGAAACGGAATCGATACTGTCGGATATTTACGTAGAACAAGAGGGTTGTGCGTGGATGTGCAGAAGGAAGTATGTGGATTCTATAAATGGTACTCTCTATTTGGGTTGTACCATGTACTACTGTATGTAGCACATTGCTTCTTTGTGAGTGTTGATTGCAAGATCTTCCTCGTAGATCTGCATGCTGAGAGTTGAACTTATCAATGAATCGTTGATCTCGCATGTCAAAACAAGCTGATGACTGATTTATGGAGTGACAGTGTTCTACTTTGACCACGGACCAGAGTATTGTAAATTCTAGATGACATTTCAACAAAGAGGCAGCGGATTTGTAGCGATATCAGCAAGACCGAATCTCTTGAGAAGTGCACCCACATGCGTCGTGCTATTGCATTTATGGATGGCATGGCTGCTAAATTGTCCCTTAATAAAATATTTTCTGTTATGAACCAGGCACTAGTTGCACTACAGCGAAAAAGTTGCTGCTGCCGTGGGTTACCTAGTTTAGAGGCTGTGTTAAGTTAGGATAGGACTATAGGACAGTTAGTTGAGCGGGAGAGGGAGAGAGTGAGGGAAGAGGAGGAGACGAAGATGGGGGTGGGAGCGGGAACTGCAGTAGCACCAGCAGCAGTGGCGGCGGCCTTGGGCTGAGAAGAGATTTGCTGCGAGGCGGGGGCGTCCGCAATGGGAGTAGCAATCTTGTGTGCGGAGGCAGAAATGGAGACAGGCGGGAACAAAGGTAGAAATGGATGCGGAAATGGAGGTAGGAATGGAGGCAAACAGGCAAGCATGCGGCGCTCAGATAACACGCTTAGGCACTCAGCGTAACCTCTTTCCAAAAGAGTAAATACACACCAAGTAAATAGATCCTATAGCTCTCTATCGAATACAGCCTCTTGTATACCTTGCGATTGCTCCCTGAAGCGCAGCCCCTTATAAATCCACAATATATAATATCCTTAGGTACTTTGACTTGTACTTGATACAAAAAATCCTATAAAGCGCGACAGCTTATAGCAAATATAAAATTGTAACTAATAGGTTACAAGAAAACGTCACGTCGCTAGTCAGTCTGCGCGCATGCCGGGCGGCCAGGCAGCCCCAAGTTTTCTCGATAATCCCAACTTAACATGTAGCACTAGATATAATGCGATGGTGTTTTGATAAGGGTAGTTATGTCCAGGTGTTTCAACTAACCAAGAGAGCGTCAAAACGTGCTGTTCATATCGTTTGCATACTATCCAAGAGTCTCAAGTATCTGCCACAACTAATAGAAATAACGACTTCGCCCTGGTATCATGATTAGAGTGCACGTGATGGCAATGACATGCTCGCAACTCCGTAGGACGGCATTAGGTGTCGAGGGATTGTATTATCATCACTTGAATTCTCTAGAAGCACGAGAAATACGAGTATTGTTTCACTGCCGCAAGAACAGTACACTAACCTCAATATTAATAGAGTTTTTCGAGTGTGTTTTCATTGTAGCATCTTGCATTATAAGTAAGTTTTATCGTGCCTGTCACACGGGCTATCCATAAGCTACTTACCCACCCCTTGGTTAACTGAAATAGTCAGATACCACCGCTCTACTAAACTCAGCAAATGCTTGTGTTTACTTGGTTTTGCATCGAATATTACTACTTCCTAATAATAATACTACTACTTCATAACACTACTGCTTTCTAATGCCACTACCCTTTAAATACTACAATACTCTAAATACTACTGCATTCTGAATACTGCTACAGTTTGAATATTACTGCGCTCTAAACACTATTAGGCAGTAGATATAAACCCATGATTAACGTGCACGTGATCGCAAAGACATGCTGACAACCCCACAGGACGGCATTGGGTGGCGAGGGACAGCCGGACTGACATGTTGGGATCGTATCACCACCACCACCATCATCACTGGAATTCACTGGAAGCACGAGAAAGATGAGTATTTGTTCATTGCCCACCATGTTTTCATTTAGATCATTATGGAAACTATGGAAGGACGCCAGGACCCCAGACCGTTATGCATGACACATTTCAAAAGTCATCACAGCTTTTCCGAAGCAACCACATCCCCAGAAGCAGGTATCTAGAGACGAAAGAAGAGAAACAAGCAACCCAAAAAGAGAGCGCTTATTTCTTGGTAGCCTTGACAGCGGCCTTGGTGACCTTACCGGCCTTGTCGACCTTGGAGACGGACTTGATGACACCGACGGCGACGGTCTGACGCATGTCACGGACGGCGAAACGACCGAGAGGAGGGTAGTCAGTGAAGGCCTCAACGCACATGGGCTTGGAGGGAACCATCTTGACGATGGCAGCGTCACCAGACTTGATGAACTTGGGAGAGGCTTCGACAGACTTTCCGGTACGGCGGTCAATCTTCTCGAGGAGCTCAGAGAACTTGCAGGCAATGTGGGCGGTGTGGCAGTCGAGGACTGGTGCGTAACCGGCACCGACCTGACCAGGGTGGTTGAGGACAATGACCTGGGCGTTGAAAGACTCGCAACCCTTGGGGGGGTCGTTCTTGGAGTCACCGGCAACGTTACCACGACGGATCTCCTTGACGGAGACGTTCTTGACGTTGAAGCCGACGTTGTCACCGGGGACACCCTCGGTAAGCTGCTCGTGGTGCATCTCGACGGACTTGACTTCAGTGGTGACACCAGCGGGGGCGAAGGTGACGACCATACCGGCCTTGATGATACCGGTCTCGACACGACCGACGGGAACCGTGCCAATACCACCAATCTTGTAGACATCCTGGAGGGGAAGACGGAGGGGCTTGTCGGTAGGACGGCTGGGAGGGTCGATGGCGTCAATGGCCTCGAGGAGGGTCTTACCAGTGGCCTTGGCCTTGGTCTCCTTCTCCCAACCCTTGTACCAGGGGCAGTTGGTGGAGGCCTCGATCATGTTGTCTCCGTTGAAACCGGAGATGGGGACGAAGGGAACGTGCTTGGGGTTGTAGCCGACCTTCTTGATGAAGTTGGAGGTCTCCTTGATGATCTCCTGGTAACGGTCCTCAGACCACTTGGTGGTGTCCATCTTGTTGATGGCGACGATGAGCTGCTTGACACCGAGGGTGTAGGCAAGCAGGGCGTGCTCACGGGTCTGACCATCCTTGGAGATACCAGCCTCGAACTCACCAGTACCGGCGGCGATGATGAGAATAGCGCAGTCGGCCTGGGAGGTACCAGTGATCATGTTCTTGATGAAATCACGGTGACCGGGGGCATCTGCGTACTGTTAGCGGACTGTGCAGTGGAGCATGCAGTGGACTGCAGTGGATTGTTGAGTGGAGTATGCAGTGAACTGCAGCGCGCTGTGGAGTTCACCATGTAGTGGACTGCAGCGCACTGTGCAATTCACTACGTAGTGGACTGCAGCGGACCGTGCAGTGAGGGTACGTGTTGGTTGTGCGATTTCGACGTGCTGACGCAGCCGTTTCGCAACACGGTAGAGGTGCAGCGAGGGTGTAGAGTGTAGGCAACATACCAATAACAGTGACGTAGTACTTGGGGGTCTCGAACTTCCAGAGAGCGATATCGATGGTGATACCACGTTCACGCTCGGCCTTGAGCTTGTCAAGAACCCATGCGTACTTGAAGGAACCCTTTCCGAGTTCGGCGGCTTCCTGTTAAACCTTATCAGCATCGTGCAGCCAAAAAAGGGAAAAATCCATGTGCGTCATGGTGTTGCGCTTCGCGAAGGCCGCATGCGGACTAGCGCTAGCGCGTAAAAGTTCGCACAACCCCACCACCCAAAAATGCCCCTCATCGCGATAAGCCAGAAAATGGCTGCGCGCTCAGAGGATGCATTCCGGGCGAGAGGGTGGTTCTGCGGGTGAAAGAAAAGTGATGCCGTACCTTCTCGAACTTCTCAATGGTACGCTTGTCAATACCACCGCACTTGTAGATCAAGTCTGTGTCCCAGTGTAAGTTGTTTGACCCCGCAGTGCTTCGGAGAGGGGAGGCTTACGTCCGGTGGTGGTCGACTTTCCGGAGTCGACGTGGCCGATGACGACGACGTTGATGTGAGTCTTCTCCTTACTGCAGCCCTTGTCAGTCGACCTGTTGCAAAAGAAAAATTGCAGGTGGCGGGTGGGAGCTGCTCGCGTAGCCAGGCCCGAGGAGGGGCTGCAGAGGCGCGAGGCAGGGGAGGACAGCGACTTACCCCATGGTGGCGGTGTTGGAATGTGTCTTTGAAGTGGTAAAGGGGAAGCTGTTGAATACTCAGATTTACAGCGCGCGGTGTAAGGTATGAGCTGGACGAAGAGAAGAATTGAGCGATGGAGGGGTCAGTGTTGCTAATATAGCTGGAAGGCCTGGTGGGTCCGTGCTAGTTTTAGGCGCTAGCCCCCGGTTGGGCTACGAAAACTCCTTCACTTGCAACGATTTCTACTGCCAGAGAGGCAAAACACGCCCGCATGATTGGCTGTGGGGCCGTCGAGCCCTTCCAACACGCCTGACCGCCCGCTAACAGACTCGCCACAGCCGCAGTTGCCTCACGCGAGTCTGGGTGCGCATCGTCACTGCCTTGCTCAGCCCTTTTGGCCTCACATGGCAGCACGCGTGAGTGTGGATTTGTGGGACAACCCGACCTGACAGTCTGGTTTTCATCTTCACAGCTTCACCTGCTGTCTTGCAGACCAAAAAAACAACATGGCCCGCGGCATTGGGCTCGCAATGAGGCAGCTCGGGTTTCAGTTTTGCCGCACTGCAAAACTTTTGGCGGGGTACTTGAGATTGCCATCATACTGTGTACCCAGCCCCACCACTAGCGGAGCCTAATGTGGCCTTGGCGGCGATGCTGCCCGCCTTCATGCACACCACCGTGTTCATTCCTGCTTTCCTGCCACTAGCCATTGCCTCTATTCTCTTTGTTGTCTTGTGGCCATGATTGATGCTGAAGGAGCCAGAACAATGGGTCTCGGTTGACTCACCGTGCTCCGTCATATGCCCGCTATCTACGCGCCTCTGGAGATCTGAGCCCCGCCTTCGCCGCCCTTTACCGATGACGAAGCCTGTCAGAATGCGTATCCATCACCGAGCCCAGATGAAATAAGCCTCGCTTTTCTCAGAATGCTTACGCCACCATTGGAGCACGTTTGCTAAGAGAACCAACAGAAGACAGCTGCCACCACATAAGATCCTGCTCCACTTGCGCTCCGAGGACTGCCTTTTTCATTTTCCCTCAGAACATCTCACATTTGAGATGACATGTGTTCAGTTTCTCCATATAACTGATTGTGGGTCGTGAGAAAGCGGAACCTGCTCATAAAGATTTTCGAAACTAGGAGTACTCTTGCAGATCCAAATCTCGAATTCGCCATCAATTACACCCGCCTTTTTCGACGTCTCGTATGATCCTTCTTACTCCCTTTGCGGCACGAATACTTGCTGCTTAACAAGCTCTATATCTACTACTTACCCAACTCTACTACTCACTCAACACTAGTACGCGCTAAATCTGATAGGCAGTGATTTATTAGGCATGACTATATCCGGGTATTTCAGTCGACGAAGAGCCACTATGGTTTAGCTTCAGCCATGCCGCGGTACCCAACCACCGACCCCTCTTCTCGATCTCGATGGACAATTATCATAATAGACACAAGTGAAGGAGGGAGTTTGCCGAGTGGGGATAGTAGGGTCACTGTGGAACATACCAAGCACCAGCAGGCAATCTTAAAGAGAAAAGCCTTGTGGAGCAAATTTTGGTGGACAACATTCTCAACATGCAAGCGATGTTTCTCGGCCTCTAAACATTTCAGCACCCTCAAGAGCTTTCGGTCGAAACCTTCAACCAATTGTCCTCTATTTATACTAAGACTATGCTCGAACGTGGATAATACCAGCTCTCTATACTACTTTCTTGATACTACTACCTGCTAGACTTTCCTACTTACTAGACCGTACTATGTGCCTAGCACTACTGGCAGTTTCATGATTCTCTACTGCGTTTTAAAATTATAATAGGGCGTTTTAGTAAATAAAAGAATTACATAGAATACTAGTCCCTTGCATTCACCTATTTTAGGTATATTATCTGACCAACTTACCCAAGAAGGGCACCAAGTTAGTAGGCTGTCGGATCCATTCCAAAAGGGTACAAACACCCACGGCCTACATTACTTCCGAATTTTACGTACGAAGGAAAGTAACTCTTAGTTAAATAAGAATACCTAGATAGTGCTATTGCCTATAGAAGTGCTGTTATGAAATATTTAAAGCGTACTAGTATTAAGTAAGTAGTAGAGTTTAGTAAATAGTGGTGGTTTAGATCTTCTGTTCTCTACGTACTGTGGCACGTGACAGAAACATGGGAGAGTATCACAGTACTATGAGTACGAGAACATTTGATATCTTTGCTAAATACTTGGCTGTAGCACCTGCAATGTTTCTCTTCCACGCTATCAGTAACGATGATATCATTTAGAGTAAATCTTGACTTTATAAACGGAAGTCGTCTCATCTGCTCGGAGTGTGATTTGAGTCTCTATCCATTCAAATACTGTTATTGCGTCTAATAAACACAATTCTATCTACCAACGCAATCACTTAGTTCTCCCAAACATCATTCAACAACCACAACTGTCCCGCCCACTGCTCCTTCACCGTCGGCCAAATCTGAGCAGGAGGCAACACGAAACCGCCTCCAGCCTGGTCCTTCGGGCTAAGCTCCATAGTCCAAGAGTGCTTTGCACCATGCACAGCATAATGATGATCTCTCGAGTTACCCGTCGAAAAATACAGAATCTGACATCCAGGACCAAACTCATACGTCACATTCCTGGTACTGGCCGCCTTGATGGCATTCGCAGTGCCGCCTGCAACTTGCAGCATGCGGGGAAGGTCTTCGGGAAGCGGGTCACAGGAGTATCCGTAAGGCGTGAGGATAAGCTGGCCGTAAGAGTGAAAGTCAATGAATGATCGGATTCCAGCACCTGTTTTTGAAAGCGTAGCAGAGAGGCCGTCGACAGCTTGGTTCTCGGGTGTGTCGCCTGGTGCTTCACCACGGTATGTCTGGCCGCAGGGATCGGGCGTGGAGCCGCCATCAGGAGGCGTGGCGTCCCATTCGAACTTCCAGTTGCGGTTGCCATCCGTGCCGAGACATCTCGTGTTGGCTCGCGGCTGTCGGTTCTTACGCCATAGACGGTCGTTAGTTTGCGTGTACAAGAAGCCGTCTGGGTTGTGGAAAGGAACCAGGTAGAAGTCGTAGTAGTCGAGGAAACTAGTGACGTTTGCATCGCCTTTCTGGTAGCCGTCGATGAGCTGATAAGCTAGGTATTCGATGGCTGAGCATGTTAGTTTTTTTCCTCATTCTGGGACATGAGCTACTTACTCATCGTGGAGATCCATTCTCGTGCGTGGACTGTGGCATGCCAAAGAATAACGGGCTTTTCCTCAGCGGTTCCATTCACCTTGTCTTTGTCACCGTGGAAATGGAACGCCCATATCGTTCTGTTCTCGTAGCTCTGGCCAATTGGGAACTTTCTCGAGTTCTCAGGGAATGCCTCGACTAGGTCGTCCCAGTATTGCAGGTGGTCGGCATAAGCATGGTAACTGTCGAACCATGAAAGATCGGGGAGCTGGCCACGCTTGTGCAAGTCTCGCTTGTATACCGGCTCCTTCTCAGTTGAGCGAATGTACTCGCCCAGGTCCGCATTTATCAGTCGGGCGTTCAACCCCAATGCATTGAAGGAGTCGATCTCATTGGGTGGGATGGCAACCGACAAGGTGTTGCGGACGGGGTGGGTGTGGTAGTTGGAGAAGCGCTTGTCAAGTTGGCGGGCTTCTTCGACAGAAGATGGCGTGATGGAGTAGATTTGGTAACCATCATAGCTTGGTTTAGCACTGCGAGACACCGGGCTGGCGTCGTGCGCAAAAGGAGACGCTGCTGCCAATTGAGCGGCCACCAGCAAACTTGACAACTTCATATTGAAGACAAAATATCTGGGCGGTATCAATGGCGGTCAAATTTTGCTAATTTCAATGATTAAATACATAACCGGACCCCTGTTACAACCTTATCGAATGCTAGAAGGCTAAGAGCAATAATGGCAAGTCAACATGGAATTGTGACGGCCTGCATAACAGCACTGCATTTACTTCCAACGCTTACATCATTTCGAGTATGTCGAGTGTCGTTCAACCGCTGGCCAAGGAGATGCCCAGGCTTTGGATTCACCTGCATGTCGCGAGCTTCCTGATCCGGTCTCGCCGCCGAGGAGCACGACAGGGTGACCATGCGTTCCCCCCTCAACCCGTCTATACCCTTGAATGCTTAGGAAGCCGTTCAAAGCCGAGTATACATCCCATGTAGTGGTTTTGAAGATTCGTTTTATGATTGTGTCCAGAGATATGTTCTATGTCCTTTGGCGGCAAAAGTTGTAAAGTTGAAGGGGGTATGTCGATGACGTAGCGTCAGGCACTGAGTCACCTCGGCGAAAACACCAGCTTCTCAACATCTCTTCTATGCTATGAGAGTTTTTGTTACACACTGTTTAGGAGTTTCCATCTAATCACTTAGTCGACTGAAATGTTCGGATAACGCCGCTCTAACACAACATAGCAAGTGCCTGTGATTAATTGGGTTAGCATCTAACATTACTACTTTCTAATATTATTACTTTTTAAATACTGCTGCTTTCTAATTACTACTGCTGTCACGATACTCCAACATGAGGATAACACTCGGGGACCCATCGGAGACCTACCGGGCCGAAGGCTCCTAGGCCTGTGCCTAGAGTATATAGCATCCACCCGAACCTCGAGATAGACTTCACGGATTCGTCTCAATTCATACTATACCAATATCTTTGTTCCCATCTGCCAAAATACGTCACAACTGGTTTCTAGACACTACTGCTTTCTAAATACTAACACGCGCTAGATATAATGCGATGATTTTTTTTTTAATAAGAGTAGTTATTCCGCGGCTCTGTTAGTTCTATCAGCTATATCTTGACACAATGTACTTTTGTGTTGATAGGAATATAGAGTAATGAGTAGAGTAGAATTTTAGCATTGTAAGAACAACTTGTCAAAGGTATGTAGATGTTTTCTAGACTTAATCAGGCGGATGCTTGAGACCTTGCCAGCCTTTGCACGTATCGCACTCTGGAACCATGATAAACGTGCACGGATAACCGTTTGTGACGGTCACGATAAATCTATTTCATATTGCAAGATGCTACAATGACAATGTAAAACACACTCGACAATTCTATTAATGTTTATGTTAGTGTACTGTTCTTGCAGCGGTAAACATGAAACGTTGTATGCGAAGACGGTGGAGGGCGATAGCGTTGGGTAGCTTCAATCATCGGCCCACTCTTTAGGCGTTGGTGCTGGCCGCTCTTTCCTGACCAAACAACAGCCTCGCTTTTCCACCCCACATCTTGTACACCTCCAAGCTCACAATGTCAGCGGATCTTTTCGCGGAGTTTGGAGCTGACCCTCCTTCTAATCAACAGCAGCAATCCGGGGCATCCACAAAGCCCGGTGCACCCGCAGCGTCGGATTTCAGCTTCTTCAACAATCTGGCCAACACCCCGGGTCCAGCCGCAACATCCCAGCAAGCACCATCAACCAACGCCTTCCACAATTTTGGCTCTTCTTCGGTACAAGCAAATGAGACAGATGAGCTTGATGACTGGGGTGACTTTGAAGGCGGCTCATCGTTCGAGCCAGCTCCTAAAGTCCAACAAGACCCATTTGCATTCGTATCGCCCCAAGCCTCACAGCCACAAACAAACTCGTGGAACATTGCCTCTAACGCCAATGATCCGTTCGCATTCTCAGCTCAGCCACCTGTACAACCACCAACCCAGACATGGCAGCCAGCACCTATTGTCAAAGCCAAGAAGCCTGCAGACTCGAGCGTGCTATTTGACGTAGAAGACGAATATGGCGATGACGATGACTTTGGCGATTTTGAGGGCGAAGAAAAGACTGAGCTGAACGCAGGAGCGCCGGCTACATCATCTTCAGCACTTGTGGATTTACTCGGGGACATGAGCATATCACAACCACAGCCTCCGAGTAGCATCCGAGGAGATACAGACGCCGAGAAGCCAGCATCAAAAAGACAGTTGCCTACCAAGAAGAGTGCAAAGGCGAGCTTTAGTACGGCTTCCAAGCCCAAGCCGTCGGCTTCGAAGCCAGCACCAACTCCACAACAAGAGGATGACGGATGGGACGAATTCGATGACTGGGAGGCATCCATTCCTACCCAAACACCTTCAAAGGCATCAAGCAAACCCGAGGCTATCAAATCCACTACAACCACTGCACCGCCACCGATACTCTCTCCCATAACAGCCGACCCGCAGCCCGGTGAGTTGCCTCCGACCAATGTACCACCGCCTGGAGTTCTGCTATCACTCTTTCCTTCTTTGTTCGCGGAGGCACAAGAAAAGCTCTTCAAACCCATGGCGGCACAGCCTCTACCTATGAGAAACAAACTGCTCGCTGAACCAGCTACCATTGCCTACCTCCAAGGCTACCTAATACTGGCAAACGTAGCGGCGCACATTATCGCTGGCCGGAAGTTGCGATGGAAGCGAGACCAACACTTGTCTCAGGGTATGCGTATAGGGCCAGCGTCATCACGAGCAACGTCTGGGATGAAACTCACGGGTATTGACAAAGGTGAAAACATCAAGGAAGAACGAGAAGTGGCAGACGTAGTAAGGATCTGGAAAGAGCAGGTTGGAAGATTGCGACATGTTGTTGCTGGTGTCAATCAGATCAAAGCCGGCACATTGGATCGCGGGCCCGATCTGCAAGAGACGATGCCTGTCAAGACGTTGAAGCAGTCCGAGGGTGGTATACCTGCACGGCAACCTTGCATGCTATGTGGGCTCAAAAGAGAAGAAAGAGTGACAGCAGCTGACTTGGCTACCGATGACAGCTTTGGCGAGTGGTGGATCGATCAAACCAACATGCATCGAGGTGCGTTTTCACCCACTGCCAAGTCTTGCCACACATGCGCTGATCTTGTTATTAGGTTGTAGGAACTTTTGGAACCAGCACAAAGATGCTCTTCGGCAGCGATGATGGATTGGCAATGTTCCGGATAACATGCCTGAAGAAGTATCATCCAGCCAATAGCGTCGTCAGTATAGCGCGGCCAATGGGCAGAAGTTTGCGATCTGCGGTTTTGTGGGCAAGGGGTAAATGGTATAGCATTCTGAATCGGGCACACGATGATGTAATGTTTCGCGTCTACGTGTGGAGTGGATGGGCACCGCAAAGGAGCACTCGCTATACATGGATCGCACGAAGAGGGGGAGCGCGTGGTGTGACAGCAGCGGCCGCTGGCGGATTGGCGGGACGTTTAGCCTGGATGCAGTGTGATGGAAAGCGCCTGAAAAAAGCACACATGGCAGAAAAAAAAACGCTTAATAGCGGAAGTTTGTCGGCGGGTGATGGCACGTCGTGGGCAGCAGGGTCTTGCATAATCTAGGTGGCATGTTAAGAGCGTGGTTGTTGTACAGCACCACGATGCATGGCGAGTCGAGCAGGCCACCGGGCCAGCTGAGCAACACCGGATTTGCAACAATGCGCAACGCCACAGTCTAGCGTGGTGTGGTGTATGTGGTAGCAGTAGTGTCGGTGTGGGCATGGCTGGCCTCTGTCGGGACGGAGATCTGATCTGATAGCGTGGACCACGGGCGGATCGTCTGTGCACTTTCGCGGGGCCAACGGGGGCGCAATGCAAATAACGCCGCCGTTACCGTCTCAAGTCGCATAGTGCCCGCGACGTAATTACATACTGCCCTCTCTATACACGACCGTTATTGCAGCTACGGCCCCCAGCCACAGTTACACCAAACAGCTACTGCCACGACTGTTCTTCTGTTGATTGCAGCATCCGCCCACGCATCGCATTCTTATACTATAAGCACCTGGAAGTGGTTTGCAGGTGACATCCGCCGTAGGAAGAAGACCTGCACCCCCGCCACAAGAGGGCCCTTTGCACCACCCACCCACGCATCTTCGTACCCCAGAAGCCGCACCCGCTCCCAAACGCGACACACGGGCCAGTACACGTTATATTGTGTACCTGTAGACCAAGGCCTAGTCATATTGTCGTCATTCGCTGCGTCTGATTTTACCGAGCACAGACAATCACCCAGGCCTGGGAACAGGCGCTCGTACGCCTCAGGGAATGAGCAGGCCAAATGATCATGGTACGTCAAATGACCTCCAGCCCCAGGTCGTGACGCCGACGACTGTCTCAACGGCGTGCACCCCCATCCAGAGCGCCTCGCAGCAAGCCATCGTAAGCTACACCGCTCTGCCTCTCCCGCTTCAACACGAAGTGTAGGCCCCGAGAGAGCAACCGTACGAGACCGCTTTGCCTGCTTTGCCCGCTAGACTGCGCTGCACTGCGCTACACGACGCACTCTGATATCCTGCCATTCTGCCCGCTTTGTCCACTTGCCTTTGCCCGCCACCGCTTGACGTTGCTCGCTGCACTTGCATATATACATGGGTTCGCTCGCTGACATTCTGACCCCGCCAGGCTCTCTACCAGAAGAAGCACCCTTCGACTCCCTGTCGCATTCAGAACCTGCCGCCGAATATGCCCCGCTGGTCAAGACGAAAAGCACCCCGAGCCTGCTCAACTACCGGTCTGGGCCGCCGCCCACCTTGGACACAGCAAAGCGCTTGAGCATCGATGCAGGACAACTAGACCGCATGGCAAGGTGAGTGGGAGCCCTCGGGATATGAGAGACGAGGTTGTGCTGCGGAAGGAGCGCTCGACGCTTAGTGGTGAGTAGTAGTGGCTGACGCGTATGCATCAGGTCGCCCATTGTTCCAGAACATGAACATGGTCTAGGGTCCTCAGGCCTGCGTCGCATCCGCCAACAGCCAAGCTATAAACAGTTATCGACCGCTCAACGTGCCAGCTCGCTGAACATCACGACCCCGCCCGTATCGAGACATCCGTCCGAGTCGACGCCCACCGCCCCCGGCTCGCCAACCTTTGCTTTTGGCGAAGACCTCTCTCGTTTCCCCTCCGAGTCGCTCCACTCCTTCTCGTTTGCGACGCAATCAGAGGAATTCATCCACAACCGCCAGAATGTGCTGAAACGCTCCATCGAGTTTATGCGGGACAGGTTGGGTTGGGCTGCGACCAACCCCGGAATTGCAAACGCCCAGGCCAAACTCAGCGGCGACCAAGAGGTGCAGAGCATGATGGAATTGCTTACTCGGGCAAACCTCATAGGACAAGACGGCACCGGCGCCCACGGTTTTGGTGCACTGGGGCCTGTGACTGGACCAGCAGACATGTCTGGCAATCCCTTTGAAAAGGGTTTCATGGCCGAACGCTCAGAGAGCCCAGAAAGCATGCTTGAAACCGCAAAGCCGCCCGTACATCGAGCGACGGCAGGAGATGCCGGCGATACTAGCAGCGCCTCCGACTCCCGAGGTGCCCAAAGCACATCGAGTACCGACCTTACTTCCGAAGCATCAAGCACACGCGCACCAGCAACCTCGTCTTCGCCCCCGCCGCCCTCACAGCCTCTGCGCCCGCAGCGAGCTGCCTTGAAACGCACACTTACCGACGTCGTGCCCCTGACCATACAAAGTCAACTCAACGACGCCCTGGCGCAGCCGTATCGAGTCGGGGAGCAGGAAAAAGTTAGCGACCTAGTATCGCCGACAACTATGCCCGCTCTGGCTCCGAGCTTCAGTAATCAGCCAGGCCCCAATTCTGCTGGAGCCGCGCCACACGGCCACGGCAGCAGACACGTTCCAGCTGCACAAGCCATCTTCACCACTGAAACGGAATCACCATGGACAATCACATCCGCAAACGACTTGGCATGCTTGGTCTTTGGCGTCACAAGGGCTGAAGTCCGAAAACTGGGCATACTCGAGGTTGTACGAGAGGATCGCAGGAAATGGCTTGAAGGCAAGCTGAAAGACCCTGAAGTTGGCTCAAAGAATGCACAGTCGCCAATATCCCCAGGTGTGAACAATTTGAAGGTCGGCAGCGGGGTGACCGCGCGGTTGCTCAGCAAGGCTCCATCGCGAGTAACAGCTGCACGAAAATCAAAGACAGACGATGGTAGTGGATCTTCGTACTACAATGCGAAGAAGACGGGAAAGCTGAACCACGAATCCAAGGGCTCGCGGGGTGTCTTGCTTTGTGGTGACGTGATACCCATTCAGAAGCGCAACGGTTCAACGGGGTCAGCCAGCTTGTGGGTGAAAGAGAAGCGAGGTAGCCTGATTTGGGTGCTAGAAGAGATTGCAGAAGACGTTGTGTACATCACCGTTGATGAAGTAGGCTGCGTATCCAAGGGCTGGGGCGCGACAGAAGCCGTTTTTGGAAGCGATCGGTTACGGCGAGGGATGGACCTTAAGCGACTGATACCTGGCATACCGCGACTTCGAGGTACAAACACTGGAGCATTAGACTATGATTCGATCGATGAGTTCCGCAGCTATACAGCTCGCACGTCAAACAGTATCAACATTCCGGTAACCGTGGAGGCCCTACCCGGCGAGCCTACCTTCCGTGTCTCAAGTTTCCCGCACATTGCTGGCATCATTGTTCTCTCCTCCGCCGACCTGAAAATTACAAGCTCCAACTCCGTCTTCTCATCAGCTTTGTTCGGACAGCCGCGGCCTGAGGGCATCCACATCAGCAAGCTCATACCTGCCTTTGACAAGATACTGCACGTCATGACCGATGAAGACAAGATTGAACTAGTAGATGGCATAGTCATTCCCGAGCACAGCTTCCGCCGTGCCCGGGCTCTGCTGGCGATGCGGGAGGGTAGTGCCGACGCGGCCGCCATCTTCTTGAAGCCAAGTGGCCTGCCAGCTCTCCACCGCGACGGTTCAGAGATCATGGTCGATGTGCAAATGCGAGTAGTCAAAAGCGAAAAAACGCCTCGCTTCGACGAGAATGTGATTGAAGAGGAGGATGGGTCGTCACCAAAACCTATCAAGGGTCCTGAGCTAGTCTACGCTTTGTGGATAACGTACTCTAGGCAACTGCACGCTGCGAACCATGGTATTGGCCCAGTGACACCTCTTATTTCACGACCGCCTTCCCCACGCCAACTTCAGCCCGGCCAATCGAATTTCATGGTTCCTCATGAGCCAGAATCACATCAATCGCAGGGCACTCCACCTGGAGTATCGCTCTTGACGCAACAAATCCAAGAAGCCATGGAACCTTTAGCACCGCAGGAACCCGCAAAATCGATGCCGCCCCCACCGTCAGCGCCAGTGAAAGAAGAGCCACCTCACAAGAAGACCATCAACGACTTTGTTGTGCTAGAAGAAATGGGCCAGGGTGCGTATGGACAAGTTAAGCTCTGTCGGTACAAGAAGGCCAGCAACAAAAAGGTGGTCATCAAGTACGTTACAAAGAGGCGCATTCTTGTCGACACATGGACGCGAGATCGACGGTTGGGAACTGTACCCCTTGAGATTCACGTCTTGGACTATCTCCGCCGCGACGGCTTCAAACACCCAAACATTGTCGAAATGGCCGACTTTTTCGAGGATGATATCAACTACTACATTGAAATGATACCGCATGGTCTACCAGGTATGGATTTGTTTGACTACATTGAGCTACGAGTCAACATGGAAGAGAAGGAGTGCCGTAAGATTTTTGTTCAAGTTGCTGAGGCGATACATCATCTTCACACGAAAGCAAAGGTCGTACATCGTGACATCAAGGACGAGAATGTAGTGCTCGACGGCGAAGGTAACATCAAGCTCATCGACTTTGGAAGTGCAGCATACATCAAGAGCGGGCCTTTTGATGTCTTTGTGGGTACCATTGGTATGTCTAGTTCTCTTACCTCTTCTCTCTATGAATGCTAACCTGTTGGACAGATTACGCCGCTCCCGAGGTATTAGCTGGGAAAGCTTACCGCGGCAAAGAACAAGATGTATGGGCTCTCGGCATCCTCCTTTACACCATCATCTACAAGGAGAACCCATTCTACTCAATCGACGAAATCATGGACCACGATTTGCGTGTGCCTTGGGTCATGTCGGAGGAAAGCATTGATCTCATACGATTGATGCTGGATCGGGATGTGGAGAAGAGAATTACAATCAGCATGGTACTGGAGCATCCATGGTGTAAAGGCATTAGCGGAGGTACTGCTGAAGATGGATCCGTCCCCGCTCCGGGTATCAGTGGAAGTAGCGGTGTCGTGGGCGAGGTTACGGAATAAAGGATACATGGCACAAGACGAAGACCAAGACGGCAAAAAGATTCTTTCTTTCTTTTTTTCTTTTCTTTCCTTGGAGGCATCTAGAACGACTTTAACGACCCTGCCTTCTTTTCAACACGAAACTGGGATTTGGCACGGAATCGGGAATCTGGGAAAGGGAATGGGGATCAGGGAAAGGATAAATAAGGATCTGTATTCTTCTCCCTTCCTGCGACGTATAGAGCGCCATGACTTTTGCACTTTTACAAACTTTTCACCTTTATGATTATTTGCATTATGACTACTCTTGTCGGCTCTTGCTATTCTTTCGTAGAATTAAGGGGCTGTTTGAAGTGATGGGGTTGTTGTGATGAGTTGAGGCGCCGTCTCATCTTTTGTCCATTGATTGGGTATGTAGAGGTACAGGGTAGATGAGAGGTATAAAATGAACATATGAGATTGTACAGTCCTCAATTCCGTGCTTTCTCGAGTAGCAGCTTTGATATTCAATGAACATGAGTTCTTCGACCGGATAATTGTATAGTCCCATCTTCCTATCAATGCGTGCCCACTAGTGCCTTTCACATGCCGAGCGAAATGTGGAAGCATGACGTGTCGTCGGACGAGAACAAAGGTCACCCCTGCCATCACTATATGCGGTTGGGATCTAGACCACGATAATATTTCCACGGCATTGCGATCCAAATCTCGAAAGTTGCTCAAAGCTGACATTCGCAACGTGACCTCGTCATCGCTCTGAACACGTGCGTCAGCCAATGAGGGGCTGTGCGCCACGACTGTGCCTCAATCAGGCATCCAGCACAGCCACTGGCACCCTGTATCTCAGTATAAGGTCACTAAGCCCCGTTGCGCGTCGCCGTGATACGTCTTGCTACCCTCATCCATTGTCCAGTGCGTGCACTCCGTTTTCCGTGCTGCAAACGTAACAACGAACCATATCACGGCCCCAGCTCAAGATGCTACCACCGAAAGGGAAAAGCAAAGCGGCTAGTATCTGGTCCGTCGACTCGGGCTATGCATCGAATACTTTGGAAGAGGACGAGGGCTCCCATGTATAGGCCCCAGAGCTAACATATCCAACCAAGTAATTTGCTGTTACTGATGTGGTTAGGCCGACTTTTTCTGGGACCATTCATCATCTCAGCAGCAGCCCAGCTTAGGCTCTAGCGATCTGTACAAGGTCCAGGTTGAAGATCAGCTGCGCTTGCAAAGACCGGATTCTCCGACTGCGCCAGTTACTACCAAGCTTAATGTTTTTACGGCGAAGCTGGGTTCTAGCAGCAATTTTTTGGTGCAGACTTCTAGTGCCGAGCAAGAATGCGTTTTGTGTCGGCTTTGGGACATTACGAACCCTGGGGAGAACTTGAAATGCGATGAGTGCAGTCGCAAAGCCATTTTTTTATCCGGGAATATTGAGCCATTTGGATTTGAGCAGATACCGACGCTGGTTGTGCCACAAGTGGAGCCGGCTGACAGTCTGCCAGTTGAGGATCTATCAAGTCGTAACACTAGCGGAAGATGCTCAGCATGCGAGATTTCAGCATTCATCAACCAAGATCAGACGAGCACCTGCGATTCCTGCACTCCAGAAATATCGTCTCCGGAATCCCTGAGTAGCACATCCCAAGTCAAACGCTCTTCTGCTCGAAGGCCACCTACCAAGCTCGAGTCACATGCTTTGCGGTGCTTGAAGAAATGGCTACGCGATCATAGCAGCAATCCATATCCTGATGCGGATACCAAGCGCGACTTGGCTCAACAGTGCGGTATCACGGAGAAGCAGGTGACTACATGGTTTACCAATGCAAGAGCACGACGGAGAGTTGCGAATTACACGGATACGACAGGATCTGGTCTGGAAGAGGAGAGAACTCAGACTATCAAAATTTCGAATATGAGAGCGGTGCCAGCACTTGATGGCAGCGGTGGCTATCAAATAATCAACAGCAACCAGAGTTCTGAGATGTCGCGCCAAGTCAGTAATGAATCCAGTCAAAACCTACCAGGTTCCTCTCGACGCGGCAAGAAGAAGGACTACAGCCATTTGGGGACCTCTCCAGCCACCGAACAAAATCCAGCAAGATCATTTAAACCATCGCTAGAAACAATCATGCAAAATAACCGAGCCCCAAACATGTGGCAATGCACCTTTTGCTACCAAAGCGTAGCTCCAAAGTCCTGGCGTCGGCACGAAGAGACTCAACACCGCCCAAAACGAAAATGGACATGTCTTCACACTGGACCTCTTCTTACCATTCCACATCCTTCTTGCTCCAAACCAACCCCTCCAACTTGCGCATTCTGCATGCTCCAGAACCCCAGCGAAGAGCACCTCCACCATTCCCACCGCATACAAGAATGCATGTCCAAGCCAGAAGAAGAACGCACGTTTCTCCGCCCAGACCACCTCCGACAACACGTGAAAAACTTCCATTCAGCCTCACTTGCAGACACTGTCCGCGACCTCTGGCGCAGAGACGGCGGCAGTACGCGGAAAGACGGGGGTGCTGAACTTTGGACCTGCGGCTTCTGTGGTCTTGAAATGGATACTTGGGAAAAGCGGCAATCACATATTTCCGACCATTTCAAGAATGGCGCTACAATGGCGGAGTGGAAATGCTGTGATGCTGGTTCTCCTGATGCTGGAACCAGAGCAAGTAGAAAGAGACCGACATCGAGTGAGGGCCGACCGAACGTTTTTGCAAAACTAGCGAGGAATCTCACAGGGCTTACGACGAGGCATCAGCAGAATCTACCTATGTGCAACGATACCGAGGATTGTGGAGTTGGGAATGCTCAAGAGGTTAAGCAGGAAGAAGCACCGCTTTTACCGGATTTGGTGTTTGATAACTTTACTACGGGGATCTATGGTGAGGAGCTGCACTTTGCAAGTGGAAGCGGTACAGAGTCAGCTGAGGAAGAGGCTTTGGCGGAAGAGGTACTTGGAAGTGGTGTTCCGAGTGGAGAAAATGTGTGGTTAGGGCTCGATGAGGGGGCGAGTACGGAGTGGAAAGGGTATAGTGATTTGCTCGACTTTTGGTAGTCTTATTTCGACTGTAGACTTGCATCGTATTCGTTTTAGGTATTTTATGTAGATTACATGACTCTGAGTTTTGTAGCATGACAAAGCAGTGCTGGAAAAAAAGGCGTGTGCGGATAGTTGGAAAAGATCATATGTGAATGGAGTGCCCAACATTAGGGTACTCAACCCATTCCAGCTTTCCATTCTCTCTATGCAACATAGCTTCTGGCTACTTAGATACAACATAGAATTACTCAAAATGCCTTATTTAAATCATTTTTCGATTCTAAAATACTTCGCTACAAGCATTCTCTCTATGCACTTCCACATCCCCGACAACAACCAGACTCTTGAGAATTTTGACTCCCCAGCCTATATGCCTCAGCCTAACCAAAAGACATGACGTGATTTCAATAATTCCCTCTCAATCCAATCACAAAAAACCCCCCTCCCTAGCTCCCCCAAATCGCCCAAATGGCACAAGTAATCAACTCAAGCTTTCCTGAGCACACCCCCACCCCCCACGCCTTCCACGTAAACACTCTCTCAACAAAATGAGCTACTAACTTCAAAAAAGCATCTTGGTGCTGCAATACACGCGGCAGAACCGGTATCGTGGGTTCCGCGGGACAAATGTCACGATAACAACCACGTACCCCTCATTGCCCCGCCGGCTGCTTTACTGTAGCTTAACCCGCGCTGCATGCGAAGTCGGATATGAGCGGATTAGTATGTCATACGGCTCAACAGATACCCCTCCTTTGCTCAATGTATAAAATGAGGGGTGAGATTCGCTGTTTCCCGTGAAGTGAAAAGATTCCTTTTTTGCTACGTTTGTGACGATATTTTTTTTGAAAACCCACCCTTTTTTTTACTACTGTAACTTGCTACGACAACTTCACACTGGTACGGATACCGAAAACACACACACGAATCATGGATTCAGTCAGCGCCGCCTTGGCGGAGTCACACTTCGCACACACGAGAATTTTTCCAGTCGCGGTCAAGTGAAAGATTGTACACAAAATCAGAATAAGAAAGATGTCTCGCTATAGATATCATCAGGTACCCCATCTCAACAAAAGTTGCATCAAAAAGCAAAAAAGCATGGCGGGTGTCCAAGCCATACTCTGTACATGTTTATATGGTTGTTGTAACGGCAACATGTTACATGTGCAAGATATGGCTTGTTCTGAGATTATACCGTTTAAACTTGATCTGGATAATTCCAGCGCGAAGGACTTGTGCTGCTGCTTCATGATGAACTCCCCTTGCTGTGTCCCCCCTGTGGGACGTCTTGGGTTTGCTAACGAGCGTAGTGAAAAAACTCTCTGTGTACCCTTGAGTCAAAATGTCGACGGATAAGATTACCTTTTTGACAAACTGGTGCGCAGATAGTTTTATTGGGTGAAGAGATTGAGAGAAGGGTTGGCTAATGGGTGATATAGGCACGCTACGCCGTACCATGCGCCGCTATACCTTGCTCAGAGCAAGGGATACTTCAAGGATGAAGGGATTAAGGTTGCTCTTCTTGAGCCTAATGACCCAAGCGTATGGCATACACTGACTGGCTTTCATCAAAACCTAACATCCCACAGGATGTCACCGAGATTATCGGATCCGGAAAAGTCGATCTCGGCTTCAAAGCCATGATCCACACGCTCGCTGCGGCCGCCCGCGGCTTCCCCGTGCAATCCATTGGGTCTCTTCTCAACGAGCCCTTTACCGGCGTCGTATACCTGACCACCTCGGGTATTACCCCCGACTTCACCACGCTCAAGGGCAAGAAGATCGGTTACGTGGGCGAATTCGGTAAAATCCAGCTCGACGAATTGACAGCCCACTACGGCATGTCGCCCGATGACTACCAAGCCGTGCGTGTAGGCATGAACGTCACGCGCTCCATCATCACGGGCGAAATCGACGCTGGTATCGGCCTCGAGAACGTGCAAATGGTCGAGCTGGAAGAATGGCTTGTATCTCAAAACCGTTCTCGCGACGAGGTCAAGATGCTCCGAATTGACGAACTGGCGCAGCTAGGTTGCTGTTGCTTCTGCAGCATCCTTTACATTGGCAACAATGCGTTCATTGAGCAGAACCCAGAGAAAGTCCGGGCTTTCCTGCGCGCCTGCAAGCGCGCAACCGACTTTGTGCTCGCTAAGCCCGACGAGGCGTGGGAGGAATTCTGCAGCTTCAAGTCTGTCATGAATACCGCAACCAACCGCAAGATTTTCGAACGCAGCTTTGCGTACTTCAGCCCCGATCTGCAGAATGTACAGCGTGATTGGGAAAAGGTGACGAGGTATGGAAAGCGACTTGGTGTGTTGGACGAGAACTTTACGCCAAACTACACGAATGAGTATTTGGAGTGGGGACTGGAGAAGGAGGCGGATGATCCGGTTGGTGATCAGAAGAGGATGGTTGTGCTGCAGGAGGGCGTCAAGCAGAATGGAGGCTTCAAGCGTCTTGAGAGCATGGCTGGAAAGACGGTCATTGGGGCTGCTGCTCCGGCTTCTGCCTAAGCAAGTGTTTGGTGGATGGTTCAACCTAGCGCTTCACTCTTTTGCGCTGTTTGAGCTGCTACGTAGGAGTTTTGTGGCACTCCAATGCGGTTGTGAGTTAGGAATAAATCATTCGTTTACTTATCTCTACGCTCTTGATTCATCGCAGTGCAGGCTATTAGTATATGTTAGTGGTGACGTGTGCAGAGGTTGACAGCGTTAACAACGTTAAGAGCTAACAGTGTGGAGGGTTGATGGTGACGGGTGAGTTGACAGTGGTTAACGGTTGTTGGCGGCAGATTTGACGGCATAGTTGACTGTAGAGTTAGCGGCGTCGGCAGGGTTGTCGGTAGAGTTGACGGCACGGTTGGCGGGGTTGACGATGTTTGACGGTAGAGTTAACAGAAGTGACGGCAGGGTTGACGGTATAGTTGACGGTATAGTTGACGGTGTCGGTATAGTTGACGGTAGGGTTGACAGAGTGACAATGTTTGACGGCATAGTTGACGGTAGAGTTGTCGGTAGAGTTGACGGTAGAGTTGTCGGTAGAGTTGACGGTAGAGTTGTCGGTAGAGTTGACGGTAGAGTTGTCGGTAGAGTTAACAGTAGTAATAGCTAATAGTAAAGAAGACTATTAGTAGTAATACAGGTTCTTAAGTAGGTTATTAGAGTAGATTACTAAGTTTCTAATTAGGCTGGATGTTTTGAGGGTAGGTTGATTAGTAGGTTCTAATAAAACCTATCCGTTAACTATGCCGTCAACTATGCCGTCAACCATACCGACAACCATACCGACAACCATACCGACAACTATACCGACAACTATACCGACAACTATACCGACACCGTCAACTGTGCCGTCAACTATGCCGTCAAATCTAGCGCATTTCACAAGCTTACATCTCTAGTAATCTTGCACTACTAAGGCACTGATATCACAGCTACGGAAATATAGTTAATGTGATGAGTGACGATGTGTTTGAATATTACAGCAGCTCTAGCTATGTACTCGTACTCTGCGACTTGGTCACATCTTCTTCCTCCACTCCAGGCACGCTTGATGGCTCTGGTGTCGTGAGCTCTTCCCCATCTCCCTGTTGTTCCTCCACCGCAACAGCCTCATCCGGCACGCTCTTCGTCTCACTTACAACCACTTCTTCCTGCTCGCTGGGATAGCTTGCAACACGATCTTGCAGCTGCTTCGCCATCTCTCCACTCACCTCATCCACCTCATTTGACACCTCGTTCGCGGAACCTGATCTCCTTGCTTTCCGTTCACTTTCGGCATACCGGGGACGCACCAGCCTAGCCAATGGAGACGTGTTTGCACTTGCATTTGTAATCAAATCGACAATATCATAGCATCTCTTGACGAATGCCTTGATGGCAGCCTCATCGCGCATCTGAATGTCGCCATGACCGTTGTAATGTGCCGAGAGTAAACCACCCTTTGCATTCAGCTTCCCCGACTGCTTAGTGCTGTACGAGATGTGTTCGCCCAAGACATTGCCCGCGACGGTTTGCAGGAACTCCACACCCGCAAAATGGTACTTTACGGTAGCCATGCCCTTTTCGTCGCTCGAGAATCCGGGAATGGTCCATTTGGGAATATCGATGCTAAGTGGTGGCGCGGTAAGGCGTCCCCCGCTCTCAATGTTCTTGATGATGGCGTTGACCCATTTCTGCATGTTTGGATCCTCGTGGTCTTTCTGTAGCCTCAACGTCCTGTGCTGGTAGAATTGGAGGTCGACGGCCTTGTTCGGAAGTGATACAGAGTGCACATGGTGCCCAAATCGAAGGCTTACTTTGTGAAGAGTGGCTTTGACACCGTGGCGGTCCGTACGTATCCGCACCTGGAGGGTGGGAAACAGTTGACCAGCATCAAAGCCCGACTGCTCTGGATCAGGCCGGAAATGGTAGAGCAAAGATGGTATTCGTAAACGTGCAGTGGCGGAGAAGTCGGATGATGTAAGGAACCCCGTAAGCCCAGGGAAACTAGGCGCAAAGGCAACTGGAGAGGGTCGTGTGCTGGCCTCTGCGGTATCTGCTTGTTCAAGTGGAACCAGAGCTTGACCAAACCGAGCACTCAGGCTGTTCTCTGGTTCAGCAATCCAGTTGCCTGGTTCCTCCACAGGAGCGCCATCACTGGCGACGGATCGAAGTATAGTAGCTGCGGTCCTGTCTACCAGACCTCGAAGCGTTGCTTTGGTAGACTTGGGCTCGACAGCCGGTTCTTGCGCATGCTCTGCGGATTCAGGCTGAACGAGCCGTGCGATGGGTGTTGACAATCGTCCCAATGCAATGTTGCGATGTTTGTAGTCCAGTTGACTCTTCTCCACATATACGGGCGCTGGGTATATAGAAGCTGCTGCAGAGCCCAAGTTGATCATGTCCGAAGTGCGGGTAACGGCCTCTTTGAACGGTAGCAATCTAATCAAAGTTCGCTTTGCCTCTTCAACAGACGCAATGTCAAAACCTCTGACCGTAATCTACGAATATTAGCAACTCCCGGTGCAGATGCCAACACTAACTTACAATATTCCTTGCAGTAACTGCAATACTTGTTTTGGTGAGCGCCGAGATGGTGCCCAGATCCTTTTGCGAATAGAGACCAGTCAGATCTAGCATCCCGTCCCTGGGAATCGCGTCTTCCACCACCAACTTCAGGTAGTTTTTGAGGTTCATCCGCTTCACCTCGGTATGCTGCAAGGCCTCCTCGATGTCATTGGCTGCGTATTCTGCAGTGCTTTTGTCGGCGGTGATGCGGAGAACGTCATGCGGTTTGTAGACTTGAAAATTGACCTTTCGGGTCATCCCAACCTTGTCGAGAACGGTGTGCTCTAAAGGGGGTTAGTGAGAGTCTCCAACCAGACAACATGAGAACCCACCTCCGACGGTAAGAAGCGTCATCTGCCAGGGCTTCAGAAACAGTTCGAGTTCTCCAGGCGCCTCAATCTCCTCCAACATGACCAAGTTCCACGGATCGCGGAGGATGCGGTCAACCAGCAACTGCTTGCTGACATTCTTGCGCCAACCCATAATCTTGACATGGCGATCGACGCCAGGCAAACGCTGCACGATGCTCGTGGTGCCTGGCTGCCACTCGGATCGCTCAATTGGACGGTTGGGGTTATCCTCGTCTCGCTTCAGACTATCAATAACTCCCTGGTTGACCTTTCCCTTTTTTATGTTTTTTGCAACCGAGTAGAAGGTCATCAATTGCTGCTGGGTAAAGCCATTCATGAGGAGATTCTTCAGCTTGACAAACGTAGTCTGCTTGACATAGGTGGGCTCGTTGGGGTCGCCATGGTTCTTTGGCCGCAGACTCCCAATCTGCTGGTATATCTCCTCGGGCGTGATGGCTTTGCCCTCTTGCTGCAGCGAGGCTACGATATCCGGAACTTGAACGGGTTCAGAATGCTCAATTTCTTGAGGGGCTTCGGGTCGTTCTTCATCTGCAGCATCTCGGATTTCCCTCAGCACCAGGATATCGGCATGGTCACCCAATTGCTTGATTCCCTGCAGACTTGCTGATGTCTCTCGCACAATCTTGCCCTTTCTTTTTCTGACTCGATTGAGCGGCTGGACAACTTTTGTGATGCTCAACTCTTGGTGTTGGGCCTCGGCGGGGCCATCGTTATTTTCCGCTCCATTGTCGTTTTGGCGTGCAGAGGCCGAAAAGGTGGCGCGGGGGATCCTGCTGGGGACGGCAGGCAGTCGGCGGCGGGCAATTTGCGCTTCACATCGGAGGCATACAAATGCACTGGGGGCACGGGGCGCAAGCATGAAGGAAGACGGAGCGGGGCGAGCGTGCAATGATAATGGCAGCGTCGGGTGCGCAAAGTGCGATGCGGCGTCCATAAACTTTGGTCACCGCCTAATTCTGCCGTCGCGCCTTCACGTGCAAGGCGCGTCATACTCTGATCCCACGTCATGCGACAACAATTCCCAGCGTGCATGATTCAGAAGAAGAAGAAATGTGTCTGGTTATTATGTAGCTCTACTTTTGTTCTACCGCACTGCCTCACGTTGGTCGGTGCCAGCTGACCAGGTCCTCGCGCAGATCAAACTCATCCACCTCTTGATTTGGACGCTGCCGCTGCCGTGCCGCCTCAGCCTTCATGTGGGATGCGCGTTGCTCCAAACTCTCTCGCCCTCGCACGTTTGGCGAGCGCGTGGGTTTCATGTCCCCGGGCCGCAGCGTTTCATGCGACTTGCGACTTATACTGCTGCCATGCATATGCCTCGATTCGTTTTCGCTCACAGACCCGCTGCTGTCGCCTGCAAAACGCAATACTTGCGGGCGTGCTTGCTTGTCGCGGTCGCCCCAGCCATCTCCGCCAGCAAATATGTCTTCAATGCACTCGTCCGCCTTGAGCTCGCCGGGCTGCGCAGACCAGTAGGCGGCCAGCGTGCGCCTGTACATGTCTTGCAGCTCGCCGGCTTCGCGCGACTTGTTCGTCAGGGAGTGGGTGGCTGTAGACGTCAGCGGAGTCTCGCGGGCAAAAGTAAAAGCAGTCTTGCCTCCGTGGTCTTCGAGCTCGGCCTGCTCTCCGGCCATGATGCCCGCAATGCCGCTGAAGACCTGGGCCGTCTTCAGTGCCGGCGCAATGAAGTTCTTATCCCCCTCAACCTGTCTCATGTAGATGCCAATCTTGAGCGTGCTGTTGACCTTGCTGTCCTGCATGAGGTATCTTCGTGTGACGCCAGGCTCCTCGCCGGGGGACGTGCCCATCTCGCTCTGCTCGACATACTCGGCCAGGTTGAGCTTGATGGTACCCAGTGTTATTCTTTCGCCCTTGCCGGTGCCGTACTCTTGCACAACCTCAAACTCAATATAGCATTCCTGCAGCATGCCGTTCTTGTCCACGGTAAGCCGCACGGGGAGCGTCGTCTCATAGTTGTAGGCGACCTTGTGGTCCTTGACGGGGCAGCTGTGGGTGCGCCCGCGGTGTTCGGCGGCCGTCGAATGCGAGAGGTGCCATTTTATAAACGAAGTACCAGAAACAAGCGGAACGTTGTTGAGGTCGATAATCTGCAACTGTCAAACATACGGTCGCAGGGGGGCATGACAGACAGCTCTCACTCTCAGATGCAGATCAAACTTTGGCTGCGCAAGTGGTCAGCCCGGAATAGTGGTTTACTAAGCTGTGCATGTCTTACTCGTCGGTTCTTTGGTACTGGAATCGTGAGTGTGTGAGCCGCGAATGCGACGGTGCGGCGCATAGCCATTGCTCACCAAACGCTTGCATGTTGGAGAAGAAGAAGGGAAAAGAGGGACCAAGAAACGGGCTATATCGAAGGAGCCGGAGAAAGGGGATACGCGGAAGGTGAGAGACGTCTTACTCGTCTTGTGCGTGTGACAGGGTTGTCTTGTCGTCGAGTAGCAGGAGTGATGCTCTGGCAGCATCCCAGGCGCGACCCGAGTTTCAGCGTCTCCCCCGACGCCCTAACACTAACTCCGCCTCAGGCCCGCGCTCAACGCCCTGCCCACCCTCCAACGGCTGCCAGACGACCGAATCAGACGACCATGGCACCGGACCCCGACGCCATTGCCGACTGCGTCCTCGCGACGTTTGACAGCCTTCCTGAAAAAAGAAAGCCCCGGCCCCGCACCCATGGCGGGCGCGAATGGGTGCCCCTCGCCGGCATCGTCTTATCTCAAGGTAATGGCCCACCTGCATCCCGCACACACAGCGCTACGGCTGCTATACTTGCTTGTGCTCATTGACTAGTCAAGGCGGTACGCTGTCGTGTGTATCCCTAGGGTGAGCCCAAAGTTGCTTTTCAATAAATTCCTTCGGCCCATATGCAGCAGTACGCGTCCACAAATCAGGACATCGTGGACTCGTAAGCACCATGCGTCAAGTAGCACACCCGAACAGGCTATTTCCCTCAGTGGCACTGCGGCCCCGTGAAATCTACCGAAGAGGCATACATGGTCGTCGTCGTAGTACATGACGCCACGACTAGATTGGGTAGTTTTACATGGCGTGATGAGGAAATATATCATGGAAAATTATATACACTAACGTGCCTTAGAACGGGCATGAAATGCCTTCCACAAAATAAACTCGCGCTGGCAAAGGGAAATGTCCTGCACGACTGGCACGCCGAAGTCGTCGCTATCCGGGCTCTAAACCGCTATCTGCTAGACGAATGCGTGCGCATTTCAACTCCACCATATCCGGCATCTAACATTTTGGAGCGCAGCCCTCAAAACGACATCACCTCACATCGCTTCACCATCCGCGACAATGTCTCCCTCCACATGTACTGCTCCGAAGCCCCGTGTGGTGACGCCAGCATGGAACTCACCATGGCCCTGCAAGAAGATGCCACGCCCTGGACCAGTGCGCCGCCCACCTTGACATCTACTATCTCCAGTCCCAGCAGCGACTCTTCGACAACAGAAACCAACGACAACGCCACCCTCCGCGGCCGCTCAAACTTCTCTCACCTCGGCGTCGTCCGCGCAAAGCCCTCACGCCCAGACGCCCCTCCTACCCTGAGTAAATCCTGCACCGACAAGCTAGCCCTAAAACAATCTCTATCCCTCCTCTCATCCACCGTCTCGCTACTCATAAGCCCGAAAAACGCCTACCTGGATAGCCTCATCCTCCCCGCATCCCAATTCGTCCCTTCTGCCTGTGAACGCGCCTTTTCCGCCTCAGGCCGCCTTAAAGACGTATTAAGTGTAAATCCCCAGGAGAATTGGAAAGGCGGATACAAATTCCAGCCTTTTACCGTCAAGACTACAACCCGGGAATTCGCGTGGTCCCGTCGCGGTTTAGCTGCGCCCGAAAAAGCAATTGCGAGTAACCTTTCTGCTGTATGGACGCCTACGTGGCAGGAAACGCTGATAGGCGGCGTTCTACAAGGGCGAAAGCAATTCGATACCCGAAGCGCAAGTCGCATATCCCGGCGTGCAATATGGACTGAATGCCTTGCAATCGCGGCGATAATAGGAAGTACGGCGTTATCCGCTACGCTGAATAGTAGCAGTCGGAAGGGACAAAGAACATATGGCGATGTAAAAGGATGTGTTGAAAGGGAAAGGGTAAAAAATGATATGAGAGCCGTGTTGAAGGGGTGGGTGAGGAACGAGGGCGATGAAGATTGGAGTCTTTCAGAGTCTTTTACTACTACTATGTAGTTTTTTCGAAAAGAAAACCCACTCCACATCTCTCTCTTTTCAAGAAAGAACAGAAAATTAAAGACTTCTCTCTCGACTACAATACATACATACTCTGATCGATAAACAATATCTCATATCTCAATTATCATTCCATCCCTCCCCACAACAAACCCACTCCACTCCCCTTCTCCACCCCCCTTTCCTCCAGATTCAGCAAACCTATCCCTATCCCTCACCCTCACAACCTCAACCACACACCCCATCTCAACTTTCTTCCTAGCAGGGATAACACTCCCAGCACCATCCCTATTATTATTACTGTTATAAAATAATCTCGCATCCCCCCTTTTCAACGGCACCTTGCTAACCAGCATTCTGACATCTGTATATGTGCCTAGAAGGTTGGGGAGATGGGGGAGAGCGCGGGTGCTGGAGAAGATGGAGATGTGGGGTGTTTCTGCTTGTTTTTGCTGCTGCTGTTGTTGGATTTGGTGGTTTGACTCGCTGGTAGCAGTGGTTGTGTACGTATTTACGGGTCTTAAGAGAGCAGAATTTCTAGTTGGAGACGTAGAAAGGCGAGGAGTGGTAGCGGGATTTGCGAGAATGGTGTGTAAGGCGTGGGCTTTTGTTAGATGGGTGAGGTGGGAGAGGAATGTTGTTGCGAGGGAGGTCGCTATTCATGTGTTAGTTTTTATCTGGTGTTTCTGGGCGGTTTCTGGTTTCTGGATTTGAACTTGGGTGGAGGTAAGGAAGAAGATGGAGAAGAGATGGCGGGGAAGGAGTGGAAGAATAAACAAACCTTGTATCATGTCATTCCTCAGCAGGGGATCAATAACATGGCTGAGATTATCAATGAGGATGAACTTGAGCCTTGTTGGCTTGTCCTTGTTGGACCCCTCTCCTGTGTTTTCCACCGACGACGATACTGTCTTTGTCTCCGCTTCTTGAGCTTTAGGCGCTGCAGCAGCAGCATTGGCTTCCGACTCAAACAGCATTTCGTCTTCCTCGTCTTCCTCGTCCTCGCTATCAGGAACAAACGTCCTCTTCGGCTTCTCTCCAACATCAACCTCAACCTCTTCCTCTTCAACACTAGGCACTTCCTCTTTCTGTACCTCAGTTTGTCCACCAACCTCACTCCCAATCTCCGCCACCGCCTCCCTCACCCCTTCAAAATCAAACACGCGCATAATCTTGACCCGATCCAGCAATCTAGCCGCCACATCTTCCACATTACTACTGCTACCACCACCCACCTGCTCACGAAGAGAAGCCAGAACATGGTGCTGTTCCCGTCCCAACCTCGCGATAATCAGCGCATAAAGCCTCAGTACATCAAAATTCCCCGTCGTATCCACAACAGCCGCACTCGACTCCCCATACTGCAACAGTGAAGTCACCAGAAGCGTTCTGCATATCTCGCTCACATCAGCACTGGCTTCCCCGCTAACTTCGAGTATGCTGCCGCTTTGGATTCCGCCTGCTAGAGCTCCATCTATCTTTTTTAAGCCCGTGCTTAATCGTTCTTTGTTTCCACTCTCGTATGTATGACTACTGCTGCTGTTGTTGTTGTTGTCGATGCATACACCTTCGAGTAAATCGTCTAGCTCAGCGTCATTGATGAGTTGGGATGCGAGTAATGGCTGCGTAGGTTCAACAAGTGCGTTATTCATTGTTTCGAAGTTTACTTTGATAAACTTTAAAATGTTGAAATGTAGAATAAAGGTTAGCTATTGTTGTGGTGGTAGTGGTGGCCATGGTGAAATCGGGACGCGCTTCGGAAAGTTTCCGAGCTTGCATGACGCTAGTGTGGAAAGGAAAGGCACGCGACTTGGGAATGGGGGTGGCTGCTGTAGGATGAACGCAGTCCTTGGGGCCGTCCATTCTCACGTCAGACTTGTTGCGTGGGGATTGCAGGATGGGAGGATGCAAGCCGTTATGATGGGGGGTTTCCAAAAGGAGCTTCGCTGTATATACTGCCGAGACATATTGTTTCGTCATTGCCACCAGCATATGTCACATGCCGCGGAGGTTACCTAAGAAGCTTCAGACAGCGAGCCTTGAGTTGACAACAGCTTGATCATAACGTTCATGTCATTTATTGTTTGTTATTTACTGCTCGTGTTCCCCATGCTTATGGTCCAAACTCAAACTCGCTCCCACAAGTACGATTGCTCGGCTCGTAAGTCAATAGTTAAGCGTTGCGTATGAAGGACAGGCTATGAATCGAAAGTATCGTCTTGCCGCATGGTGTGGTTGCCGGGTACGAGAGTTTCTATCATTGTCAGTATATGACACCCGGAGAAATACAACAGCATGAGAGACGTACATTTGCCGCAAGTGCAAGCACCCTGGGCGCAGCCGCAGTCGGCGCAAGTGCATCCAGCGTTTCCGCAGCCTCCCTTCATTTTGATGAGTTTGAAGTGTGGTGGTTTGGTTATTGGGTGAGAAAAGGGCGGTGAATTCAGTGCTTTGATCGTTTGCTGAAGGTAAGAAGGAGGCAGTCGGAGGGGCAGAAGCGGGGCAGCCTTTTATCTCCTAGACATGACCGATGACCAACTGCTTTCGGCATTCGGCGCTGCGACCCCAATAGCCGCACTTGCCAGTACGTACTCTGCGCTATAACGCGGACGGTTGCCCAAGGTGGTCTATTTAGGCGGGTCGGGCCTGGTGGTCAGCTAATCATGGGTGGGCACATGCTGTATCAAATGCTTGTCGTGGCGAATCCAAAGGCTTGGTGAGGCACTGGCGGCTGCACCAAACCTTGTTTGAGCAAGTTACGTGGGAACGCCTGTGGGGTGATAGCCCGCACCATGGCCTTTTGCATGCGTGTATAGGCCATGGGTGCGTCCAACAGATGCATGCCGCCAAAGGAAACCACGAGACCGGTTGCCAAGGTGTTGCAACGTTCGGAGGAATGCAAGAGCGGTAGAGAATGAACGTTTGTATTTGGCCCGGCTTCGGTATTACACGCCGGCGGCGTCATCTTGTCTGGTTGGACGTAGCCCACCCACTTTCCACGTACTCGTTGCGCTATGCCGTGCCAACCGTACGGTGAGGAGCCTACGCAGGGTCCCTAGTCGCGGCGTTCAAACTAGCCAATTTATCGTGTTAACCCTTGTGCCCTTTATCGTAGCCGCTCATCTTGTTCCATTGCTTGGGCCAGACTCAGATTACACCTCTTTTGCCCATATTAGCGAGATCAATTACTTCCTCTTCAACCTCGGTCTCTGGCACATGTTTCCCTTTTGCATTCTTGGCACTCTTTGCACCATTCTTGCCGCTAACGCTCCCTCTCTTCGCATCCTTTGTATTGCTGTCATCGTCGTCGTCGTCGCCAAACAAGAAGCCTTTGCCCTTCATTCGTCTCTTCTCGTCCGAGGAAAAGGTAGAATGTGCTGCACTCGAGGCAAAGTTTGAAGTTGCCGAGTCTTCACCAAGCATCCAAGAAAAGTTGGACGAGGTGAGATGCGGTCGTGATTTCGGGGAAAGAGTTGATCCGAGCTTAGATGGAGGCGACAATGCGCGGGCCGGCGGCGGCGACGTCGGGCGGGAACCGAGGGGTGAAGGATTGTGTGATGTCGCTGTCACGGGTGTAGCCGGCTGAGGGGTCGTCGTCGCTGAAGCAGGCCCGACGCTAGAAACCTGCTCCGGCTGCGCTGCAGGTTGGGTAACTGGAGAAGCCAGCGTCGCTGTGGCCTGCGCGGTCGAAGCCTGCTCTGTTGCTTCATCGACGGGAAGTGGTATCGACGAATCTTCAAGGTACACCTGCACAAACTGTACCTTTGCAATAGCAAGACTGAGTGCTTCGATACTGTCTTTGGTCTTTTCGCCATTCTCTTTGCCTTTCTGCGCCTCGTCACGTTCTCGGTGATACTCCCACAAATCGCCTACTGCTGCTTCTAGCATCTTGGCAAGACTCTTGTTTCTTCGGTCAAGTTCCTCTATTTTCTTCATGGCTTTGATTGCATGCGCTTGCTCAGAACTTGACCGTCCATTGGCAGTAACAGCTGGTTGAGCAGGCTTTCGAAACTCTCTTCCACCAGATCGTGGCGTCGCCTGACCCGAACTCGCCCCTGATTGGTAAGCTTCGACATTCTTCTTCACCTCTCCTACGGCATCACGTAGAGCCTTGCCGACATTCCATTGCGAGCCACGGTCAAGCACATTCTTCGCAGCGCCCTGTATCAGGGCCTCGAGACCACTACCCTGTTGGCTGACGAAGCTCCTCGGCGACCCCAGGCTATTTCGTGTTCGACTTGAAACGAATGACGGCGATGGAGAAGAGTCGCGAGCATTTGAGGTGGTTTCAGACTCGATCGGTGGTGCCTTTTTTCCATATCGTGTAACAATCTCTGCGCCACCTTGCCGGGTCAGGTGATCGCGGAGGTAAAGGGCGTCTTTGATAAATGTGTAGGGAGGGGTGGCTGGCTCTGGATATCTCAACAGAAAGGCAAATGCCTCATTGGTGTCGGAGGCAACCAGCTCCCACCGTATACGCAGGAGCATGGCCACAGAAATCATATCGACCAGTTCTAGCGTGGAGTCTATAGCAAACAAGGCGTCCCACATGTCAAAGACGGCGTCGAGAGAGAACTCTCTTCCAAATAAAAGGCGTATCCAGCGCCTGTTCTGTTAGCAAGGGAAAACGCCAGTGCATAGGCGGCTTACAGCAAAAATATCTGAGGCACAATGTCAAGCTTTACGAGATGGCCATGCAGCCCAGGATCTACTCTCGGCAGATAGTCTTCAAAGATTCTGGCGCTGCGAGCAAGCATTGGAGTGTCTTTTGATGTGGATCCGGTTTCGGCTGGCGTGTAGAAGAGCTTTGCCGTCTGCATGATGACTGAAAAGAGCATATGCGTGTCGTGCTCAATGTAGGCAGAGTCAAGCATGTCTGCAAGGATATGGTCCTTTGCGCCAATCTTCTGGCCGGCAATCTCTATGGCGTCTCGTTCTACAACCCAAAGCACGGGGGCGAGTATCTCGTGCATGCCTTGACGGTAGCCAATGTTGGGATGCATCTTGCACCACACAAACAAAATGTCCAGCATCATGTTCTGGGTGGCCGGCTGGCGAAAGTAGACATTGTCTGGCATGCATCGCTCAATGTCTTGGAAGATTTCGGCGCGCAGTTCTTCGTCGGCTCGGAGAGCTACCCATGGGGACTTTTTAAGGCTTAGCACTTGTCAATAAGTGGCATGTTTAGCGGCGGGCGACCGGGGCCACAGAATATACGCACTTCTGATAACTCACTCAGCGGGTCGACGGTCGACTCGAATTCATTGGGGTTCTGTATGGCGCGAAGGTAGTGCGAGCGCAGCGACTCGTACGTCTTGCGCGCCTGGCTCAGGTGGGTGGGCCATGACGAGCGGTCCAGCGTCTTGAAGACGAGAAAGATCTAGGCTTGGAATGAGCCATTGCATGGTGGGGAGTGAGATTTTGGCGCATCACACACACACCTTCCAACAGACTGAGCGGAGGCCGGCGGTGATCTGGGGCTCCTTGTGAGAGGATACATGGATCTTGAGATCGGTCAGAGAGTGAAAGTCGTCGAGCAGGCGCCAGTGCTTCCTATGACATGTGTCAGAGACGGTAGTGGCATTGATGGGTGAGGAGGCTGGCATACTCGGCTTCGGATACGGAGCGCATGGTGCCAAAGTTTTAGGAGGGAGGGGTGTGAGTACTGTGACGGCCAGTGCAAGCACCCTGTTGGTAGCTCACGAGACTGCGCGGCTGAAGGCCGATAGCGCGACGCGGGGCAACTTTGGCCGATCCATGATGTCACGTGCAGCGTGCAGTCTGTGTACCGGGCACGCGTTCTGCGTTAGGCAGCTCGATGCTGCTCCGAGTGTGGTGCTGGCCATCCATCGGGGCTTGGCTGGGCCGAGGGGCTGTTGTGGCTGTGGCTGTCTGGTGCTACTGCTACCACTACTGCTACCACTACTGTGGTTTGGGCGCATCACACAATCGCGATGGGAGCGGTACATGGCGACGTCACAATCACACGCATACGAGGGGAACTATCGGACGGCGGCGGTTGACGCGTGCACTGTCCTGTTGGAGCACATGGACTAGGGTACCTGATTATAGAGGACTACGTAGTGGTTTGGCTAGCAAGGCGGGCAAACTATGGATTTGGGATTCTGGACTGCAACAGTCGTCGATCCGGCGTCGGGCGAGGCTTGCAACGACAGGTCAACGTGAATCGCATACGGGCATGTCCCCTGGTGCGAACCATGAAGCGACAGCAGTTGGGTTGGAGGCAGAGCAAGCGGCTGGGGCAGGTTATTTTCAGCTCGCTCGGCTGCGCTTCAGTCAATAGTCGGTCGCGGGCGGGCGACATTTGGCCATGACTAAGCTCCAGCCGTCTCGTGATGGATGATCGACAAGAGCTTGGCGTTCACCGTCGGGCGCCCCTGCCCACGTGGACCTCAGTCCTTGTTTGCAGGCACGGCATTGCGCTGACCTTCGATGACTAGCCTGTCAACAAGGCCTGGCGCCAGAATGTCCTGCCGAAAACGCTCCTGCTGCAGCAACTCAAGCGCACGGAGCGTGGGCCCAGGGTGGCTGCAGCGGCGCCATCAGTCAGCGGGCGGCCTTCTGTGCAGACGGGCGGGCGGGTGGAAGAGACGTACTGGAGGAATTTGGCATACTTGGGATCCTTGAAGTACTGCAGGTAGGCGAGGTAGGCGACAAAGTCGGGCCTGTCAAGCGTCTTTTGCTGGGCCAGGAAGTTGAGGTAGACGGGATTGGCAAGGCACTGCACAAACTAGGTGCGTGTTAATGAAGGTAAAACAGGGGCTAATGACGTTACCGCAGCACGGGAATTGCGGACCTCTAGTTCGAGCTCAAAGCGCGAGTAGCCTCCCAGGCCAGGCACGTCGTGAATAGCCGGCTGGGCCATTGCTGGGGGTCGGCTGACAGCGTGACAAGCGGACGAGACGAGACGCGCAGCGTGCGGGCGACGGCGAGTGGGCGCGCGCGAGTAGTGTCAGTGTTTTGGTGTGGGTGAGAGTGTGGGTGAGAGCAAGTGCAGTTGAGGTCAGGCCAGGTCAGGTGCATGGCCAGGCCGAGTTTGGGCAGGCGGAGGCTGAATGAAGGTGGATTTCAGGGTCTTTTTATTTTTTTCCCCGCAACAAGAGTCGGCAGCTAATCCGCTTGGGTCTTTTGAGGCGGGCTAAGGATCGTGCACTTGCACAAACGGGTGCAAGGACGGCAGGGGGCTACAGAGGCAGAGGCGAGCAGAGGCGAGCAGAGGGCATTGGGCTGGGAGAAGGGAGGGGAGGGGAGGGGGCGAGGGGGGGGGGGGGGGGGGGCAGACGGTGGGCGGGCCGCATGGGCGATTCAAAACACGAGAGTCAAAAAATAAAAACATCAAACTTCAGCAGCAGCAAAGGGACCGATAGGCAGTCAGACAGACAGACAGACAGACAGACAGACAAAACAGACAAAACAGAGACAGACAGACAGACGACAGCACCAGGGGGTGGGACCAAGGGGCGAGTAGAGTAAGAGTAGCAAGCAGGCAGTCAGTCAATCAGTCAGTGTCAGTGTGTGCAGTAGGGAGGCAGCGCTATGCCCCCCCATGCCCATGTATGTGCTCGCTCGCTATACCTACATGTCTTGCCTGTCCTCTCCCGCCAACCCCCCTGCGTGACCCTCGCCCGGCAGCCCAGGCCTCGCCATGATGCTGGTACCGTATCCATCTGAACCCCACAGGCGTGTGCACGCACTGCACTGGCACGAGCATCACGGCGCGCGCCAGAGCAGCGCCAGAGCAGCGGCCGACGCGACGCCCACGAGCGGCAGGCGTCATGGCTGTCGAGGTGGCTTGTTTTTTTTCCTTGGGCGGGCGCCAGATGACGGGGGCGGAGCCAGCAAAGCGTGTGTCCTGTATGCGCAGCGGGTGTGGTAGCGGTGGTAGCGGTGGTAGCCATGGCTACTAGCAGACACGAGGACAGGCTTGCCATGGCCATGGCCAGCGGCAGCCAGTGCCAGGACCCCCCCAGCCCGCAGCTCGCCGCTCGCCCGCCTCGCGCCCTCCTCTCGTGTGTGTGGTGGTCAAAGACCCAGAAGAGAAGGACCTAGGCCGCTCTTGCGCCAGCGGACTATCCGCGCGACAGGACAGGCACTACTTAGTGACTGACTTCCCCTTCCTCGCCGTCCGCCGCCCATTGCCCCGTCCGGCGAGCCCTTCTGCGTGTCTCGGCCGTTGCTTTTACATATTAAACTAGCAGCTGCCTCTCCGCCTGCCGCTACTGCTGCTGCTGCTTCTGCTGCTGCTTCTGCTGCCCTCTCACACATATCCCATACTTCATACATACATCTGCTCCATCCTCCCGCCCACAGACTCGCACGCACGCACACACCCGCACGCCCGCCCACCCGCGCCCTCTCTGTATTCACTAGACGTTGCATAGACTAATAACGGGCCCTCAAACACAAGCTGGCCACCACTCGCCCCGCCCGTCTGCACCCGGCACCGGCACCGCCCCCCTCCCCTCGCCCCCCTCGTGCGTCGTCGCCAGCCAACGGGGCCCCTTCTATCCTCAGCAGCGCCAAACACTGCTGCAGGCATCGCTATCGCCAGTCTTAAATTGCGGCCCCCCTATTTGCTTCTGCGGCCCTACGCGCGACGTACGTCGGTGTCTGTGTGTGTGCGCGCCCCGGTGCAGGAACAGGCTTGCCCCCGAGTGCGCGTCACCAGCCAACTGTTGCTCAGCGCACGCCTGTCGCTGCCCGCATCGCCAGTGTTTGATTGGGCCGCCCAGCAGGGTTGTCAGAGAAGCGGACGGCATTATGTTTGCAGAGCCGTCAATGCCAGGTAATCCCCCCTCGATCGCCTGTTTCACCCTGTCCTTGGGCTGTGACCAAATTGGACGCGTTGCTGATCGCCCCGTCTTATCTTCAGAACGCCGGCCTTCGCCAGGCCTGCAGCTCAACCTCTCCTCCAACAACCCTTTCCGCAGAGCCGCCTCGCCCGGCTTCCCTTCACCTGCCTTTCCTTCTCCCGCAAGTGCCACCAACCGCTCCAGCTCTGGCAGCAGACCAATGTCGCGCAATCCCTTTATCACCACGTTCGAGGCCGAGTTCAACAAGGAGGCATCGCGGGACCTCGTTGACATGTCGGCCACCATGAAAGACTCTCCCAAGAAGTCGACGTTTGCCTCGGCCACCGAGGACCTCTTTGTACGTTCACCTCAATCCTCTGCTGCCCAATTGTCCGCGACTGTGACGGCTGCGTGCATCTAGACGTTGCACACACGCACACGCTGTGTACGCTCTTGCTCTCTCGCTCTCACCCGACTACGCCGCGGACAAACACGGTTCGCTCTTCATTTTCTCTCTCGCTCGCTGCTCGCTGCTCGCGCCATCATGGACCGCTTCAAGCGCTTCGTAAGCAATTTTGCTGACTATCCTGGCCTTGCACAGAAAAACCTCACCATTGATGATGGCGACAAGAGGCCTGCTCCCCCGCGCCCAGCTCCCAACCGAAGCGGCACTGACCCTCGTGCAACCCACCGCCCATCGCGCTCCGACGAGGAGAGGCAGCGGGTGCGTGACGCCTCTCGAGGTGCTCCCCGTCGCCCGCCTCCAGGTTCCCGCCCACCGCACCCCAACAGCCCTGAACGTCGTGAGACACGCCGCCCACGACGCAACTCTGACTCGTCCATTGTCGACCGCTCTCTGGACCCCCGTGAGGAGCGCAGGCGTAGGGAACGTCGCCGGGAGCGCGAGGAGCGTTCAAGGGATGGAAAAGACCCCAAGACGGGCAAGCGCGTCCGCAAGCCCCAGGGTCTTGACCTGATCGACAAGCTCGATGTCACCGGAATCTACGGACCCAGCATGATTCACCACGACGGTCCTTATGATGCTGTGCAACCTCACCGTAACCGCAAGAAGGACCAGCGCGCACCCATGGAAGCTTTCCCTGCCGGATCCGCCAACAACTCGCTCGGCGGCACTGGACCGCTCAACACCAAGATTGATTTGGACCGTATCCACGGCCGAGGAGCCGAGGGCTTCACCGACTTTGGCAACACCGATGTTGAGTGGAAGAAGCCGCAAACTACCGAGTACAGCGCAAAGGCTCCAGAGCACATTGTACACGGCGAGCAGAGCAACGGTCTTGGAACCTCCACTTTCCTCGAGGGCGCCCCCGCATCCCGCAAGGCCATTCAAGAGGATAGCGACGCTCAGAGGCAGAAGCAGCTGGCTGAGAATGGTCTGGGTCGCAAGAAGTCGATTGCCCAGCGTTTCCGCGGCATCTCGCAACCTCGCCGTTATGACGGTCCTCGCATCACTTCCCCAGAGGCGCGTTACGGACACTCCCCGAGCCTCAGCGGCCCGCACAGTGCTGGAGCCATTGCGCAGACCAAGGCCAACGAGAAGAACCCGTTCTTTAGCGACGATTATGACAGGGCGTACGATGCCAAGGGCGCAGCCATCAAGAGCTCGGATGCTGACGGAGGATCGCCACCCCGTGGTGCCGCTTTGCAACGATCAATCACTACGGATAGTGTTTCATCTCCCACGGACGGAAAGCCACCGGGCGGTGGTTTCCTCAACCGCGTCAAGTCTCTAAAGGGTGGCCGCCGCCGCCCTGCTTGAGTTACATGCAGCCACGGTTAGCACTTCTTTTCCACCATCCTCGATGTGACAATCATGTCACCTCGGAAACCCATAAAACAATACGATAGCCGCAGCGCCACAGCCACTGGTCCGGCCCTAGCCAGCGCATTTACCTCTATCGTCACAAACACACACACACACACATCCCTCCCGGGATACAGGCTTTTTCTTTTCTTCTGGGCATTGGCGTACTCTGGATCTTGAGAAAGCATGAGCTCTGGATACCACTCATGTGTAGCAGACTAAGGGCACTTCGGGAACATTTCAACGGACAGCTATCCCGCTTCTTTTTTTTTTCTCTTCTTCTCTCTTGAACTATTACATGCTGAGCACACCTTCCTAATACGATGGCGGGTCGGGCGAATTTGTGTAGCATTTCAGACTACGAGTTTGCAATTGCAGTTGCAGTTAGTGTGTGGCAGTAAGCTTTTTTGTTTGGCGGAGCAACGCGGGGCGTGAAAGGGGGAGCATCATCATACATGTAGCTTATATCGAAAATGCATTGAGAAAACACGTTTTCATGTCGATTCAGTTTTGAGGATTCACGATGGAGATTGACAATATCTGTGAGATTGATGAGAAGGATCACCGGGAAATTGCACAAAAACGGGAAACTATGCAAAAGATTGCGTGAATAATTTCCTTTTGTCCCGCGCGCTTCTCACACGATTGCGATTGGCAAGAAAAACCTCAAAATGATCATCGTCGCGCGTCACGTCACGCTTTCTGACGATCCTGAGGCTCTCCATTGATGTTCAGGGGTGTTTTTCTTTTTTGTCGGTGCCGTCTTCCGTGCAAAAAAAAAAGTAGTACTAGCACTAGAAATTAGGTACGTAATTCTTGTCTTCCCTTGCGCTTCTTCTGTCAATCACAATATGTACGTATCTATCTCAACGAAACAATAGCAATCAGAAAACAAAACTCCTTTCCATGTGACAATACCATATGTACAGGAATTGATATGTGGGATAGAAAGAGAGAAAAAAAAGGAGTATGTGAGACATCCAATGAAGTATAAACCCACCACGTCCGCCTTGGCGCGCATTTGGGCATGTCTCTCATCATCGTCGTTGTCATCGTTGTCGTAAGCAATCTTTCCCCGTCATCATGTCAATGTCAATCTCACAGACCCACAACCCACAACCTACGACATGCGACACGCGACATACGCGAAAGTATGTTACTTGGGTACTAAAAAGAAGAAGAAGAACGGGAAGAAGGGAGAAGGGAGAGAAAAAAAAATGTGGATCCAAACTATTTACTACTACCATCACTATATCACTCACTCCACCCCACACAGACACAGACACAGACACAGACACAGTCTTCCCCACTTTCTGCCAACTAGCCATGGATGATCTTCATACTTTCTTTACGTACGTACGTAATAGGCACATTGCTGATTTGAACCGTGATAGCTTGTACTTGTATTATACGTGGCTTGATGGCCATGCTAGCCTAACGGTGAGATGAGGATCTGCAGACACAGACAAGGGAGGGGCGGAAGAGAAAGGAAAAAAAGGAAGGAAGGGGAGGGAGGGGCGTTTGCCGAGGCTTAGCTAAGAGGGGGCGTGAGGTTTGAGGTTTGAGGTGAGGGAAAAAGTTTATCTTGAGATGGTTTATTGGGTTGTAGCTTGTAGCTTGGAGCATGGAGAGGGGTAGGGTAGGGTAGGGCAGGGTTAGGTAGGGTTGGTTTGCTGGGGACTGGGGACTAGGAACGGGGATTATGGGGTGTGTGAGATGGACTAGACATGGGGACATGTTTGAGTATGTGTGGCTGTGATGATGATGATGATGTTGGTGTGGCTGGTATGCTTACCTCCTCCTCCTCTTTCCTTCTTATGCATCACATACATACAATATATCTTGTGTTATTTCCTATACACTATAGATTTCTTACATGCATACGTACTACATGCATCTATGTATGCTTATACGCAACCAACTTTATGTTATGCGAATAATACATACCTGTGTTCTAGACCCCATTATACACAATACATACACAACTCCATGAATCAAGCAACTTGCAGAGTACGTATAGATATATGTCTACCGAGAATCTAGACCTCTCCCCAAATCTCCCCGCCTAAATCCCCCCCGCCTAAAAACACAAAAGGGGAGGGGTTATCCTTACATATATCTCTCCTTCTCTTATACCCACTCTACGTAATTACCCCCTATATCTTCGACTTATATGTATCCCAAGGCCAATACGTTCTATAACCCCCCTCACACACTATCACTATTACTATACTAGTTTCCTATCCTATTATAGCTCCGTCTTACATGCTATTATATCACACACTTACTATAGCTAGCTCTTGACGTATGTATGTATTATAGTGAGCATGGATTGCATAAGTGGAATTTCTTTATAAATTCTTTTTAATTAAAAAAGAGGCAGGCGGTGTTTGCTTGGGGAGAAGGGGGCAAGGTAGAGATTAATAGGAAGAAGAGTAATATATATGCACAGGTTCGGCAGTTATGTGTATGTGTGTATGTGCTGCTGATGCATTACGTTGAGGGTAGGAAGAGAAAACTTGGTTTTGGCCTTCAAGGCGGGTAGACTCGGTGATTTGCATTGAGGGCTGGTAGGTATGGCTAGAAGGAAGAGGAGTTTGCGCATGTGATTTCTCCCGACGCGTTTGTTTGTTTGTTTGTTTACCATCCAAATCGTTGTTATTGTTTTGTTTTAGTCGACTGACTGACCGACTGACTGACTAACTGACTACCTGCAGGACTAGTAACCCACAAGTGGCATGCTAGTGAATCACGTGCCCATCACACTCATCCCTTCATGTCTTGTCTTATGCAACCATCTCCCACTGCATTACAGTTACATCACAGCCACGGCACACACATCTCGGAACACCAGGTACCCATTTTCCTGGTTGCGTTACTACCAACTGCCCGCATGAACCTAGCTACGTACGTAGTGTCATGTCTGCATTCCAAGGAAAAAACAACATATATTTCGGCACGGAACGGACCTAATCGCCGTTTGGTGATCAGCGTTGAGACAGGGACGTGCAGCGGTAGTGGTAGTAGGGGAAGAGATAAGAGCAAGGGTGGAATCTTGCTTGCGATGCGTGATGTCAGGGTGCATGCCTGTGTGGCGGGTTCAACCAGGACAAGCTGAAACGGCTATATTGTGTGTTTTATGTTGGACGATGATGATCGGAGCTCGAACCCCAACACGCGTGCATGTCAACAATTTGAGTTGCCAAGTCCATGTCGTCACACACGGAGAAAAGAATGCAGGAGTAAAGGTACGTTTTGAAATGGTATTACTATGTCGTCATTCGTAAGGAGTGGATATCACTGGATTAGGCGAAGAGAGCCGGTGAAAGAATAATTTTTGTACGTCGAATAAGCTACTCGCGCTACTATCGCGAGTTTTGCATTAGTTGTAATAGGCCTTCTGCAGCGTCGCCTTGTACACCGATATTATCTGACGTGCTCTCATCAAGATATTGTTGCTGTCTCAGACGCTGCAATCTTTCTCGTGCAGACTCTTCTCTGACATTGGATTCTGTCCCTTGCCCCCCATTTTGCGTCCTTGGCTTAGAGTCCGCCTGGTAGAGATTTCTTTGTTGGATAGGCGAAGTGAGCTCTTCTGGGGTGACTGATTTGGGTAGGTCGGCCCCTGGAGGCGACGAGGTGATTTCGTATTCAATTGTTCGCGACGAGGCCATACCGCCTTGAGGCGGGGCAAATTGAACTGGCGCGGGCCCTAGTTTACTTATTGGCCGAAAAGGGTCGAGATTTGCTTGAACAAAAACAGGCCCTTGTTCGCGTCGCGGCGAGGAAACCGTAATGTTGGGAACGTGGGAATCGCCAGAGGATGCCATGGCGGTTGATCTCGATGCAGAAAGTGTGTTGGACGAGTACATGGCGCTGGCCTCGAATGGGGCAATGATATCCACGTCACGCTTGCTAACCTGATTCGTCTTGAGCTTGTACAAGCCGAACTTGAGGCGCGTGCGCAACTGTTCTGCCCGTGACCTTTTCTTTTCCTCTGCAATTACGGCGGGCGAGGGTTTGGCGGGCTCGCTCTTTTGACTTGCACACATTTCATAGTTGAGAAAGTCGGAAAAGGATTGGTTGCTCTTCTGAGACGCTTGAATTGGCTCTGGCTCGGGTGACGGCGAGGGCGTGGCGCGTTCAGTGGGGGATCCGGGGTCTGCGAGGCCGATGGGATTGTTTTCCTTGGAACATAGTTAGTTGGGTGTAGACGCGTGCATGGTGGTGAGCAAGCTAACAGTGTGTTTCTGAATCGCGTCGGCGGTTAGGCGCATGCCGGTAGGGCTGTGGTCGCGCTCGTGGGCAAGCATCTTTGCACTCTCAATCGTCTCGGCACCGTCAACCTCTTCTATGCTTCTCTTCTTGCTCTTGACGGTCGCATTGGGCGTGACCAGGTTCTCTTTATCGGAAAAGGCAGCTGGGGTACTTGGGGCAACGTGCTTTAGCGGCCTTTCTGCCCGCGCGGCTTGGGCTAATTCATATGGCTTTGTCTGAGTTTGGGGCGTATTTAGAGCCCTGGGAGTGAGATCGCCCAGCACGCGTCGAGCAGGAGTCTGCGAGGGCGTCTGGTAAGAGGCCATGTTCGGTCTGTGTGGCGTCGTGGCGCTCATGCTGTCGCAGCAATCTATGGTGTCTTGCGACGCGTTGAGACCGGGTAAGTGACGCGTGGGGGTGTGTAGTGATGGATGTAGAGGGAAACAATGGCTGTACAACGACGACTACTTGTACTACGTCTTCGCCACAGGCAAAACTAAATTGAAACAGAAATGCGCGTATGGATGGTGGTGCGGGAGTAGTCGCGTCGTGGTTGGGGAAGCGCATCACGGACCCTAGTAGCCGACGCGATGGGGGGGCACGTCAGGGTCCAGCTTGGCGGTTATCAATGCCTTCCCTTCTCCACTCTTATCAGATGGCTATCGACATGATCTTTGGGGAAGGTTCGTTCTCATCTTCATCGTGGAAACCGAATTGAGCCCACGATAGCTTCTGCCCAAATCCAACAATGGATACTACGGCCAGTCCTCACAGACTCGGCTCAGCTGGCAGACATACCCCAGGCCTTGTCAATATCCGTGTCTTATCGCCGGTGAAACATTGAGGCTGCTGTTTCACAGGCCAATTCAGTCGAGCAGAATCCAATCCATCTTGTACGACGAGAGTATGTGCCAATAAATGGGCCTGCACGATAAGATAGGGCTGTGTGTCTGCATATGCATGGGCGTCAAACGCGCCTGCCTACGCGTCTCCAGCCCTACAACTTACGTCATCGCTAGAAAGCATAGACACGGCTACACGGCTCCACCAGTTCTTGGCCTGTAACACTACCCTGACTCTGCCTATACATTATCTCCACTCGTCGCCTAGCCATCTGTCAATCCTCTCGCCTAACTGATTCCCGTGAATTAATACTTCTCTACCTCAATTGACCTCCTATCTCTAACAAAAAGCAAGTCTGGTCACCCTGCTGTCTGGATCATACTAATATTCACCAGCGTCCGACATGAAGGGCTTCCTACAGAAAGCCAAGGCTGAATTCAAAAGCTTTACTCAACAGGATGCCGATCATGGCCATCCTCACTACCAACATCAACAACACTTTCCTCATCACCAGAATTTCCATGGTCATGGCATCAGCGACCCCACAACACTAGATATCCTCCGTTATCGCTACCACCATGGCACAAACCTCGGATCCGTCTACGTAATTGAGCGCTGGCTTCAGAATTCCCGATTTCCCGAAGGTGCAGAAGGATCCAGTGAACTTGCAGCAGTCAAGGCATGGGCAGACAGGATTGGCATCCTTGAAACGAAGCAAAAGTTCGAAGAGCATTGGGCCAATATCGTCTCCGAAGATGCCATTGGATGGCTTGCCAATGTAGCTAAATGCACAACCGTTCGTCTGCCTATCGGCTACTACGACCTGCCCGGCCCAGTGTTCACACAGGGTACACCTTTTGAGCCCTATGCCGAAGTCTATACTGGAGCATGGCACAGCATTCGGACTCTAATTCAACGGCTACGTACGCGCTCGATTGGAGTATTGATCGACCTACATGCCCTTCCAGGAGGTGCAAATGCACAGGAGCATTCTGGCACAAACAGTGGACATGCCGAACTCTGGTCCAGCCCTGCCAATCGTGCTCTGGGAGTCCGTTGCTGCCAATTCATTGCCGAAGACACAAAGGCTGGAGCTGAGATTGCTGGCCTGCAACTCGTCAATGAGGCCGAATGGGAGTCGGAGCGTATGTATGAGTGGTATGATGAGTGTATAGCCGCTGTCTCCGCCATTGATTCAGGAATCCCTATTATCATATCGGATGGCTGGAACCTCGGGAAGGCCATCGAATGGACTCTCCAAAAGAACAGCGTGTATGCTCACCCGCAGTGCCCAGTCGTTGTCGATACACACTACTACTGGGCCTTTACAGACGCGGACAAAGCCAAGACGCCACAACAAATCACTGAAGAGGCTGGTACCAAGTTGGGCGAGTTGAACGGCAAAGAAGGATCCGTCCATGACCGTGGTGCTGTTCAGGTCATTGTTGGCGAATACTCATGCGTCATGACCGAGGATTCATGGGCCAAGGGTGGTGATGTGCCAAAAGAAGAATTGGTAAAACAGTTCGGTCAAGCGCAAAGCAAAAGATACCAGGAGCGAGCTGGCGGTAGCTTCTTCTGGACATGGAAAATGGACTGGATGCCGGGTGGTGAATGGGGATTCAAGGCTAAGACAGAAGATGGCAGTGTTGTGCCGCCAAACTACACGACCATGTCTGCTGATCATAGGCATGGCATGATTGAAAAAGCTCGACACGAAAGGGACGGGCTCCTGCATGCAGCCTTCGAACAGCATGTATCCTATTGGAGCGGCGTAGATCCGAATGGCCAGTACGAACACGAAAAGTACAAATATGGTTGGCAGGTTGGCTATCAAGATGCGCTTGCGTTCTTTGAGGGAAGGGGTACGCCTGGTGACAAGATTGGCATGCTTGAAATCTGGGTATTGAAGCGTATCGGAGAGAGTGGGTATAGGGGCGGCTTTACCTGGCTATTTGAGCAAGGACTGAGGAGAGGTGTCCATGATTGCTATTCCGCACTCTGCATCTGAGGGTCACAGTGCACGGACTGCGACCTCCATTCACTGCCACTTGCCTTTCTAATCAATAGATCACGCGGTATGTGGAATTTACGATAAACATTGACAGTCAATCAATATTCTAAGTGTCTGTGAAACAGTGATAGCAATAATGCGCCCTTTTAGAGACAGGCAGCCCTGTCAAGCTTCGGGTATATCGTAGTATCACCTCCACGCGAATGTCTTGCTGCTTGCCATTTGCCTCAATATTTCACGATTAACTATTACTTAGAGGCTCCCAATTCATAGGCCGCAATCCTCATGTCCACTGATTCGAAAACAGACACGGTCAGCGAAGCACTACCTTTACTTTGCAATGCAGTCGAAAGGCGACCATATCAAGCATATTGCGCCACAGAAACCTCGTCATGTCCGCCCAGTCCAGAGTCTCTTGTTCCTAGTCCGCTGCGGATAATGAAAATACATTCACAGCAAGTCAACACCGATACGCCAGCCTCCGACATTGATGCGTCCGGACAAAACACTTCCCTCGTTCGAGCTGCGACATTCAGTCTTGACAAGCATCTCAATCTTGCCAGGGTGATCGCCACAAAGAAATACAGCAAGAAACAAACAAAAGGAGCGAATCAAAAAGGAATGCTGAAATGTACTGCATCGGCAACTTCGGATCACATTACACAATCTGTCACTGCACGCGGAAGCCACTTGTTAACAGCGGAAGATGTGACGACGTACCACCAAACACCATCACGCTCACGGATGCAACTAGAGTTAGTTGATTGCGCAACAGAACACTTGATTCCACGTAAGCCAGTCCCACATGGAGGGCAGGGTCTAGGGTCGAGCTGCCGTCCACTACCCCCAGTACCATTCGAAGAGGTTGCGCTCGAGGATCTCATCAGTAACGAACCGATACATGAAGATGGACATGTGGCGTTCCAACCGCAGAAACCAACACTGGCTGACAAAATGCTGGAGGTTCAAGATAATCAAAGAGTTTCGACGTCTTGTCAGTCCGTTCAAAATATATCAGATGAACCCTTGTTGGACTCGTGCGACTACACTGCTGCAGTAGAACCAGATCTGGCATTTGAAAAGTCATTTCCAACACTGAATTTGGAATCAACACAATGCAATACACGCATTCATGAGGCGAAGCCAACTGCTCGATCGGGCGTATATGACAAAGCCCAGCCTCCACTGCCGACTGAGCTGCACATACCCTACGATCCATCATCCGACATATTCACGCCAATGATGCGAGGATGCACTCAAACTGGGGACAAAGATCTTGCCTATCCACCTCCTCGACTGTCCCGTGTCTCGTCTCTTCCACAATCTCCTGACGTCCATATCCCACCACTCAACTCCACACACATAGCACAGCGCCATCCCACACCCTCATTCTACTCATGCTCTGAACCGCATAACGGTCCCCGTCCTCCACCCTGGGGCTCCTATGATACCCTCACCCTGCAGCGCCGCCAGCGTAGCGCATACCGCGAGCAAGCACAGCATGTCAGCAATGGAGTTGCAACCGACACTACTACAACAACATACTTGTTTCCAAAGGCCCCATCCACGTACAGTCTGAGTAAGCATCCGTCGAGAGAGGTGCAGGAGTACAGGGATCAGATACTTAGTGTTTATCCGGATATGGCGTTTGGCGGGGATATAGGTGGAGATGGAGGACTGAAGACTTGGGTCTGCTGCTGTCTAGTAATCTGAGGGTGGGTTGGGGCTTGCATATCCTTTTAATCACATGTCTGGAGGTTATATAAGTGGTGTCTTGATTCATTCCTTGAGTAAACGGTAGTTTTTCATTGCACTTTTCATAGCTACCTGCAAGATATGAGGGAGGTGGGTCTCTGTGATGATTAATGCATGTCAATTCAGCTAAACCTACGAACTTGATTCCAGGACCATGCAGAACGGTGTAGGATATCACATGAATGTAATTATTCAGTGGTTATAGTGGAAGCGAAGATTTTACCATACATTTAGAGCATTTCCTATGCGATTATCAACTTTCCGCTTTTCTTGACGTACATGATAATAGTCGCGAGTCTAAACTACTAGAAGAGTGCTATCTGCTAAAAATAACTGAATATCGTCTGCTGTGCATCCAAGCCGCATGTATTACAAAAGCCATGCAATGACGTACTTGCGTTACACTGCCCCATTGATTCTCGGGGGAAGAAAATCTCTGCTCTAGACATATCGTGTTGTAGACTACCGGTGAAGTTGTCAATTGCACTGCCCAAGTTATCTACTATTTATAACAGCAGAATATACATTGTCTTCCAGAAACGGTGAACACGTAACCTAGTGTGTGTGGATACACTGCCTCAAAGAGCCAGTTGCAGTGAAGGACAGGGCTAGGTCTACAGGCACATCCCTACTCACCTCACTCACTCATCCGCCAACCCCGCCGTTTGCTCTCGCACCAACTCACGTGGCACAATCTTTTCGCAACAAAATTCATTTTGCACACCATCCTCTCATTTACTCGTCTTCATCTTTGCACAAACAATCACAAGTCTACCAACCCTGGTGCCCCCGCCGAATCTCACATCAGCAGCGACGTTACAGGACCATGTCGACCCATTTCCGGCCAAGAGCGTACTACGCGTCTGCGCCACCGAGTCCAGTCCGTCCTGGGTCGAGTCGCCAGACCATTCGCGCCATTACGCCGTCTCCCTCGCAGAGCTTGAGCGATGAGACGGGCAAAGGCTGTGCTGGCTTGGAGACGGCAGATGGGCAACAAGCGGCGCTGGAGCAGCAAGATGTGCCGTCCAAGAGCGAAGAAGTAGACGAGTCAAAGCAATATGGCAAGGTGACCAATGTAAAAGGAAGTTTACTCCCAAAAGAAGACAAAGCACCCTTAAACTCCTCACCAGTCAGACAAAAGTTCTGGGCAAAGAACCAACGCCACCGAAGGACAAGGACGCATAGTATGCCGACTTCTCCACACCATGTGATGTCGAATGCTGATCAAACAGACAAGGATGGTGCTATGAGCCACGAAGATGATGAAGCCCACCACCACCACGATGGTAAAGGCCTGCACGCCGAGTGTCCAGACACGCCAACACCAATGAGCTCGTCGCAGCGCAAATTCGCCTATCTCCCACTAGGAATGCCGATCCCGTATTCCCATTGTCCTCATCAACGGTTCCTCGGCACTAAATCCGACACTTTTACTACACCTACTACACCTGATATTACATGCGCGGAGCATAATTCGCCGACGACGCCCAGCACCACCCACGACACGACTAGTACTAGCAGCGCCAGCGCCAGCGCGCACAACGCAAACCTCCATTATGTAGCAGCAGCAGCGGAAAAACAGGCGTCGTCCTCGTGTAATATACACAGTTTTGATTTTTCCTTTGGGGGTGCAGCGCCGCCGCCGCACCAGGGGAGTTGGGCTGGAGGCGGCGCGGGCGTAGGTCCCAGGGCGCTTGATACCAAGGTGGGCACATGGTCAGCCAAGAAGCACACGCAATCTACACTTGAAACAACGCAGCACCATGGCGCTGGTTCCGCTGCCGCCCATGCCCACACCCACGCCCACGCCGCCCAGCCAGCCCACCACTATAATATTACAACCAGCCACCACCAGCACAACCAGCATTATGACAACGCAAATGTGGTGCTGGCTTCCCCGCGTCTGGAAAATCCTTCTGTAACTCTGCCGCTTTCTTCTTCTTTTCCTTCTTCCATTTCCACTTCTGCTTCTATTTCTTCTGGTATTACTGCTGCAGCGCATCCCACAAGTCTCGACGCCGCAACAATGCAAAGCTACTCTCTCTTCCCCCACCAACCGCATACCGCGCGCATCTTTGCGCCGGCGCTGGCGCCACTAAACACCTTTCAACACGACCAACACGCACTTTCACAACCACCATCTCAACATGCACATGCACAAACATACCAAAAACTTTCTAGTCCCGCCTCAGCATCATCATCATCATCATCTTCCTCTTCTTATTCTGCTTCACCAACGGGATTCGGTCGCCACACATGCAGTTCGCGCGTGTCAAATGCATCAGCGGGCACGGCAGCTTCGCGACGCAGCGTGTTTAGTACGCCGGGAAGAGACGAGCTTGAGAGGAAAAAACCGCTGGTCGAGGCGGACGACGGGCCGTTTGGGACGGTAGCTTGCATGGAGGATTTGGAGGCGAGGAGGAGGGGGATTGGGTCAAGGATGGGGAGTAGCCATGGTAAGAAGGTCGAGGGTGATGAGGGGGCCAAGAAGAAGAGGTTTTGGGCTTGTGGCGTCAGGATGAAGCTGAAGTTGAAGAGGGGGTGTGGTGTTATGTGAGGGGTGTTTTTCTTTCTCTTCTTCCCTTCTTTCTTCTTTCTTCTTCTCTCTTACTTTCCTTTCCTTTCCTTTCCTTTCCTTTGCTTCTTTTTCTTTTGTCTGGACTAGGTGGACGAATGTGGGATTTCTTTAATAACGGAGTCAGGGTCTCCTTCTCGAAGAAGAGAGACTGGTGTATGATTTTTTTTCTGATGTTTTCAGGGTCGACGAGTGGGAAATGGGTTTGGGGAATTACCAAGTTTCTTTTGTTCTTTGATTTTGATAGAGCGCATATACCAAGCAACTGCTAGCACTAACGAATTAATGAAACGAATGCCGCAGATGACAGGCTCTGCGGATGACATTGTCAAGTAGATTGATATGACTTGGACTTCAAAACATGGCATGTGTGAATTTCCTCTAAACGGACTTGTCATTGGGACAACACTCTCGAGAGCTATACAACACTTCTTACTCGAATCGTAACTTGAAAGAGGTCGCATCTAGTCGACCAATTCTTACATATCAGACGAATCGGCTAATGGCGCGCAACGGTTGTCGGAGAGCCTGCTCTCAGGCACCAAAGACGCAGAATTAGCATCTTTTGGCAGGCGAAATGCGAACTGCCTGCTGAGTCTTTGGTGTAATTTTAGTCCATGCGATTGGCCACTTGCTGCAGATTTGAATGGTACGTGTCAAGCAGATCGAAAAGATACGTTCTGTAAGCTCTGGAAAATGGGAATATCCCAATGGATTGACTCTCGGGACTTGTTGTCACTTGAAGGATATTTGGAAGATAAGAAAAGGATATCATCGCACAAATTCCGTCAGTATTCAACTACTTTTGCTTCTTGGACGAAGGCTCGGCAGCCAGATCGAGAGCTTGCATAATGTCGGCACCAAACACGGCGGTCATGTATGCCGGAAAAATGACCCAAAGGCCGCTTTGAGAGAATTAGCATCACTTTAGGTTGGATTTAGGTGTGGAAGAAGACACTCACTTCATAATACCGTAGAATGCAATTAGAGTGGGCCAGTCGTTGTGACGAGTGTTAGCAAAACCAGAGAAGATCTCGTTACAGTCTACTTTTGTCAATTTACTGTCCAAAAAATCATATGCACTGAATACTTACAGTACAAGACCGTCTTGCTCAGCGTCATGAGAGCGGCAGAAAAGCCAATGAGGAGTGCGCGATTGCCGACCTTGCCTCGCACCTTGTAGCCGCCAGCAAGGAAACCACCCGCCTCCACGCCAGCGCCGTGGGCAGTTGGTACACCATGGTTGTAGATGATCATGGCATAGAGTCCGTACAGTATGAGCTCGACGCCATTCAGCACACCCTGAGCTGCACCAAATCCATCGTTGTTTTCCCATCCGGGCCATCCGTAGACGTAATCAATGGCCGCGTAGGTTTCGTAGGGCTTCCAAATCGGCCATTGGATTGCGCCGCCAGCCATGGTATGCGGTCGCAGCAGGATGTATAGAGTGTCCCAAAACACGAGAGGCATTGATACAGACAGCCAAAAGACAGTTAGCTTGGATGCTGTATGGCACCACGTGGACTCGTTGATGTCACTGGGCGCGGGAGGGCTGATTTCCGCCGCGGCATTCGAGACTGCGCGCTTGGCAAGCGACTTTGCAGCACTTGGAGATATATCGAATTCTGGCGGTGCTGGCGACGCGGTCGAGTTGCGCGACGAGCGAGTCGCCCTCTTAGTAGGCGACGGTTCGCCGGCGGGGAAGTCGCCTTGGGGATGTGAGCGCGTAGACACCATTTTGCGAGCTGGAGCTGCGACAAGAAAGCCAAAGGATTGGGGGAGTGATGCGCTCTTCTGAAGGGTAAAGACGGGTAGAGGCGAGGGACACAGGAAGTGCAATGTGTTGTTATGATGCCATGAATGTTGCGGGCCTGGGCCAATGAGGGAGGGGTCGGGTGGTGAGACAGCCGGCTGGTCTATGCCCAAAGAGGACAGGATTATCCGCCCCACAGCCGAGGAACTGGTGGCTTGGTAGCAGCACTCTCAACTCTGTCTTCTTTCTTAGACTCGACCTGAAACACATTTTCTACTTGATCCTGAAACGTCCTAAATTTTCCCAAGGTAGCAATAGGGGTGGATACAAATGTAAACATGGGTTCGTCTGCTAACCATACATGGCCACATTCAATCTGGGTAGTGTGGTTTTGAGTGTCAGCATAGTTCTGTCAGAGTGAGTCTATCTAGGTGACGCAGCTATTCAGTGCAGGCTGTTAAGTAATTTTCTTTGGAGTGGGAGGCTTTCTTTGTGATGGAAAGGTTTCTTTGCCGTAGAAGTCATTCTCAGAAGTAGGACGGTATCCTGGGTTGTCAGTAAGTTATCTAGCTGTGGGGTGAGTTTCGCAGCGTCCGAGTGGGGTTTTAGTTGTCCGGGGGGTTCTCGAGGTGTCAAATAGGTTTATTGTCCAGGTGGGCTTCTCAGCGTCCAGGGGGGCATATCAGTCTGGAGAGGCATCTCAGAATCCGGAGAGGCATTTCAGTCCGGGGGCATCTCAGTCCGGTCAGGTACCCAGCGTCTGGGTGGGCTCTTAGTTTGGGTGGATTCTCGGTCCGGGGAGGCATCTCAGAATCCAGGTGGGTTGTTGGTGTCCGGGGGTCTCAGTCCGAAGGGATCCCTCAGCGTCCGGGTGGGTGCCCAGTCCGGAGGGCTTTCTCATTGTCCGAGCAGGAGCAACCCTCCCCGGACTCTGAGATGTCCCGCGAATTCTGTGATGTCCTCCGGACGACTAGAAAACCACCTCAACATCCCGCCTCACCAATAGGACTCGTTCAAATAAGCTGCATCTCTAGCAAACCTACACCTCTCACAGACCTTCAATAACAAAACCGTGTCAACCGCCTGCAGGTGAGAGAACAACCTTGACTTTCAGTCTTTGGAATTCCCTGAACTCTAGCCATGGTCTAGACTGCTGCATAGCATGTTTTAATCTTATCCCTTAATTACAGATAAATACCTAGGCTTACAGCCATTCAACGATAAAGCTTGTGGCATTGTCATAGCTCCGATGGTAATTAAAGCTTATAAGGCAGCTTGGCGGTACTACGAAGCAATGCCACACCCGTTTGGCCTAAGACGCTCGGCAACGCGAACCACTAAACTCCTCACCAGTGACATTTTTGACATTTATCTTGGCATATTGCACTACTTGCAGGGTTACTCTGCTTAGGATGCGTTGATTTTCACTTGTAGTTGTACTGTACTACGATATTTATAACATAATATCTTGGTAGAAAGGAAGAGAGACGTTTGTAAAGATGATATAGAATTTAAAATAGAAGAACAAGAGAGTAGAGTATAGCCAACACGTGTCAAGCTAAATACAGAAGAAACTTGTAAAATGAATCAGCCATGGTTACACCTATGATTTTATCTCTAACGCGAAGAGAGACTGGGTATCACTGGTTAGAAATTTCTCTATATATATGGTGATCTGCTATCGCCCATTGTAAGGGTCTAATTTTGAAACTTGGAGAACTCAACGCACGAGGCTTGACACAGATGCAACTATACAAATTTGTGGGGCCACATTTCAGTCATACATCAGCAGTTCAGAAAGTTCCACAATAACTTGATTATATCTCTCTCATCTTTCTTGGTAGTAAGGCAATCCGCACCAACAAACGTGTAAATCGAAAAAAGGGGTGATTAGAAAAAATACATTAATCTAGACAATACGATGATAATACTACTTTTGGTAGCCAGGCTGCTTAGCAAACCCAAGCTTGACTTTGTCATTGTTAGTAAGGTCGTGGGCAATAAACTTGCCCTTGAACCAGTTGATGCCAAAAAGACTAAAGTCAACACCACCACCAATGTTTTGGAGACCACCAAGGCACACAGTGTTGGCGTCATCAATAGGGTAAGAAATAAGTTGAGCGCCAGGAGTGGTGAACTTGACTCCACCAATGGAGACAGTCCAGTCGGGTGCTTTGGAGTTGCAAGGAACGGTAAACAATTGCTGGTCATTGTCGAACTTTGATCCCTTGATCATGCCGTAGAATGTCTTGACAATGTCGGGGTCGGTGAAGGTCAATGAAGTGCCGGCATCAAGGTGGATGTTCATCTTCCTCGGCGTGATTTTAGTCTCGCAGGTGCCGACGCTGAAGCCATCTCCGTGCAGACCGTATGCGGGCCATCCGTCTTCAAGGACGCTGTCGACCCAAGTTATGGGGCCGGTGTACTTCTTCTGGTCGAGGTAGCCAAAGTCCCAGATGGCGCCCTTGTGCTTCATGGTAACAGCAAAGACTTTCTTGGTCAGCTGAGGCATGATGTTGTCGATAAACGTGTTCTCAAGCTCGGGAATAATGTCGTTATAGTCCTTTTGGTTGTTGAGGCCTATCGCGCCATCTTGAAGCCGGTCGCCCAGCATGTTGTCTGAGACACGTACAGCTGCTCCAAAGACTTGCTTGACTGTCATATCGCCCAGCTTGACTATACATGTAGTTAGTATACTTGATGCTTCACTATGATATTCATATAACCAATCTTGTCCTCTTCTACGACAGATCGTTACAGCTGGGAGTGCAGTGCTTACCTTTCTCAGTATATACCATGCCAAATACATCAGAACTAGCGCCAGCGTATCCAACAGTGATGTTCGACCCGACCTTCTGGTTGGCAGGGTTGACCTTGTAGTAGTTGTGACCCTCGAGCTGAGTTTTGTTTTGCAGGGAAGAATACACCCAGCTTGACGGGCGTTAGTTTGAACTGACAGACAAATTGGCAGGGCTAGCCACTTACAAATCGGGGTTCGCAGTGGCCATAGTAACACGGAAAGTCGTATCTCCAATGGTGAGTGGATATAGATAACTGGTGTCCCAGTCATCTTGTTGTCTCGTCTGACCATTGATGTTTCCGGTGATTTTTCGAGCTTTCAGAGTGTGCATATGTTCCTTGGCAGCTTCCTCGAGGTTGGGGTGCACGTCGACGCCGTGTCTGCGCCTCAGTTTGACCAACTCGTCCACTCCGTTCTGAACTTGTCCAGTACCTGGCAAGGGATGAAGCGAGAACGAGCCCTCATCTATGTTGAAGTAGGTGTTAGCTGAGACTCATCAAAGTCTTTTGAATTGCGCAACTCTGATCATGCATTGTGTTTGACCTACCTCGTCGAACAGGAGTGGCGTTTACTGCACCGGTAAAGGCGAGTATGGCAGCGACTTGAGCGAATGACAACATAGCGATGGTGAATTAATTACTATTGAGAAAGAGCGTGAGATGAGGATGGTAAGGATCTGCAGGAAATTGTTCGTGTTCTTATACAAGTATCACTGCATGACTCCGAATATCCCACTGCGGTGGAACTTCCGTTTTCCGCCAAATGATAACGTGAGTTCCTCATCTGGCCAGTAGTGAGAGCTATGAGCCGTGTGTTGATAATTATATTTTGCCGGTGCATTGGGTTGGGCGCTGACCTAGCGCTTACCAGTGCGCCTTTCAAGTTTTCAAATATGTAATCATTTGTGTAGCAGAAGAGCGACATTGTCGCCAGCTAGATGGCGGAACTACAGTGTGAAGATATGACGATATGCCCAGATTGTCCATGACAAGACCTGTACCAAGACGTCTACATATTGAGTAGGCAGAGCGGCCAAGGTTGCACATCCGTAAGATACAAGCCATGAAAGCTTCAACTCAATCTTGCGATGCTTTCAGTTCTTGGCAGCTAATTTTAGTTTTAGCGTTGGTAGGCGAGTGCATCGACGAAATCAATTTCCCGATAGGACCGATAGGGACGATGCCGAATCTCACGATTGGGTAGGTTTTGGTGCCCGTGTGTCAACTATGGTTTGAACGCTGACGGTAGTCAGCTGTCTAACCGTCTTATTTCGGCAGCTCGATCTTTTAGAAGCCATCCGTTCATGCACTAAATGGGAGGTACCTGTCATTTACGTAACGGTTTACTAATGACGTGAACTTGTATCACGAGGTTATTGCATGAAGCGGTGAAATCCGTGGTATATAGGACCTCACAATATAAGAAGAGGCCCAAGGGCTTTTTAAAGGGGTATTGCCCGAGTGTGCCCTCTAAATATAGCAAAACATGGGTAAGGTCGTAAATCAGAGTGACCTGTCGTATGATACTTTAGCATGGTGGGGATATGGAAAAAATACAAGGTGAAAAGACTATCTTGACGGGTTCTCTCCTCACGGCTCCATCCGGTGTATATAGTCTCATACATAATCACGTGATGGTATGACTTGGGTGCTACTTACAAGTATCAAAACCTTAACAACTACGTAAGCATACACTTGAGTTATGGTCTGGTACCAAGTGGAAACTGAGGTGTAAGCTTAAATCAGTTGATGATAGACAGATACTGCGGCAAGTAGTGAACTAGCTCTTCAGCTGGTGGACGTGTATTATGAACATAACTGTTACACTTTTCTTCTAGATATTTCACTCAATCCCATTCATTCACATAGACGTCTTGGACGACAGTCCACACTGTGTTGAACGCCAAATGTCTTGTTATCCATATCTTTTGCCTCTGCTGGGCATCACGCGCATTGCACCGAGCAATGATGCTTCGGCAGCATCTAGCCCGAGAATAGAGCACGGAAAAACCCACTTCCCCAACTAACCACGCAGATCGCATGCCCACCTCCGCAAACAACTCCGCACATAATGACTGCAACTTATCCCCGCCAAGCTCTTACTAGGCCCTTTCTGCGCACCGTTTGATCACACTATGCGGAGCCTCGCTGTCGTAATTTCCGTTACCAAAAGCGTCCAAGAGACCCCGGGTATATGCCTAAAGGAATGCTACTTGACCAATCATCATCTTCGCTCTCACGTTCTTTGTATTGCCGCGCAAATCACAGATCCACAATATGGAACGAAGTAAAGTTCTGAGTGGTAGAGAGTTTCGTTTACCACCTCCTGCTTTTGGTATCGTAAGATACGATTGCAGGCATGGCGTATGCGCGGGATCTTGACTGCATCCTGATCAGCGGTTAGGTTGCCACAAATGACATGGTCGACCGGATATTCTCTTCAAGATGCAGCAAGGAATGCTGGGCAGGTGGGTTAAGATGCAGGTACAAATTGCTCGCGATCCGTACTGGGAGTGTGCGCAGCCAGGTCTCCTCGCTGGGTGCAAGACCTCTTAATACTCTTTTCCTATCCAAAGATGGTCAGGGCGGCCATTATTGGCCTGGCTGGCCTTCTCAGCTATGCAGCTGCACAGAGCAGCTCTGTCAAAGTCAGTTGGATCGACGGCACTCCAAAGTACCTTGCTGGAACGACGTTTGGAGTACCTTGGCCTCGCGGACAACACCCAGCGAATACGACGACGTTCACAGCTACAGGCGATGCAAGCCTTCAGTCGTGGGTGACCGCATACTGGCCTGATGGCAGTCTAAAATGGACCGGACATGCCCTGGGAGCCAGCGATTCTCCTGCCACTGACTATACCATTACGGCAACTAGTCAGGGCAATTCATCTGCAGCTCGACGTGTGCGACGAGACGGCGGCATCCAAGTCAGCGATTCCGAGAAAGAGATTGTGGTCGATACTGGCAAGGTCACTGCGACATTTCCTAGATCAGGCAACGTTCTTGTTTCGAGCATCAAGGCTGGTGGAAAGACTGTTGGTGCAAACGGCCATCTAGTCTTGCGATCCCAATCTGGCACTCCGGACGACGATGACGATGGCAAGCCTACTGGTATCGACTACTTTACCTTTACCAGCAAGATTTCCAATGTCACTGTATCCGAGGAGAACACTGCTCGTACACTAGTCACCGTTAACGGTATCCACACTATCAGCGGCGATGGTGCTCATGACGACTGGCTTCCCTTTACTGTGCGCTTTTATCTGTATGCCAACTCGGAAGCTATCCGCATAATCCACACAATCGTGTATGATGGCAACATGTACAACGACTTCATGTCTGGCCTTGGAATCCGCTTCGACGTGCCTCTAACGGAAGAGGAACTCTATGACCGTCACATTCGCATCGCAGGTGTCGACGGGGGCATGCTACACGAAGCAGTCAAGGGCATCACAGGCCTCCGCCGTGACCCAGGCAAGGACATCAGATCAGCTCAATATAACGGAACAGCGCTTCCGGATCCAACAACCTGGGACCAACGCGTAACTACTCGTCTCCAGTGGATTCCCAATTGGAGCGACTACCGTCTCACACAACTTTCCCCTGATGGCTTTACTCTCAAGAAGCGCACCAAAGCCGGCCAGAGCTGGGTTAAGATTCCAGGCGGAACGCGAGCAGGTGGACTGGCCTACCTTGGTGGAGCTACCGGCGGCGGTCTTGCCCTGGGCCTACGCGATTTCTGGAAAAAGTATCCTACAAGCCTGGATATCTCAAATGCTGCCACAGACACCGGATCTATTACCATGTGGTTGTACAGTCCTCAGGCCGAGCCTTTGGATATCCGTCCTTATCACGACGGGCTAGGTGAAGACACCTACAAGAAGCAACTTGACGCCCTGGAAATCACATATGAAGACTGGGAATCCGGCTACGACAACCCGCACGGTATCGCTCGTACAAATGAGCTTTTCCTCTACGCTTTCGACGCTACGCCGTCTGCTGAGAAGCTGTCAATCCTTACAAACTCGACCAACAATCCCCCGGTACTCATCCCAGACCCCAAGTACATGGCTGAAACCAAAGCACTCGGATCCTACTGGAACGTCCCCGGCGCAGTCGACTCTGCCCAAGCACAAACAATCGAAGACCACATGACCTTCCTGATCGAATTCTATAAAAACCAAATCGAGCAGAGGCGTTGGTACGGTTTCCTCGATCACGGCGACATCATGCACACATACGACAACGACCGTCACGAATGGCGCTACGACATTGGTGGTTACGCATGGGATAATTCAGAGCTATCGCCAGACCTCTTCTTCTGGACCTACTTCCTCCGCAGCGGCAACCCAGACGCATACCGCATTGCGCACGACCAAGCGCGGCACGGTGGCGACGTAGATTCCTACCACATTGGCAATTTCACCGGCTTGGGAACCCGACACGGCGTCCAGCACTGGAGTGACAGCGCAAAGCAAGCCCGGATTTCTACGCCAGTGTACCGCAAGACATTCTATTACATCTCTGGTGGCGACGAGCGAACAGGCGATCTCGTACGTGAGGTCCTAGACGCAGATAAAGCCTTCCTCCGTGTGGATGCCAGACGCAAAGTCCGCGATCCAAGCATCATTTACAAACCTGATCCCACTGCACTCTTCCTCAATTTCGGAACAGACTGGGCTGGTCTTGCGCAGGCATACTTGATAGAATGGGAGCGCCGTGGCCCCCGCGCAAAAGAAGCTTACGACAAGCTCGTTGGCACAATAAAATCCTACCCAAAACTGAAGTTTGGATTCGTAACAGGCGAAGCGCTATACAACAGTCTGAACGGCGAGTGGGCGCCTCCACCAACCGATCCCAACAACACGGGCGAAGTCACAGTGTCGCATCTCTCGGGCGTATTCGGCGTCCTCGAAACTATTGATCAGCTCGTCACGCATTTCGGAGCCGAGCAGCAAAATCTGACCAAGCCGTTTTTCGACGCCTTCTTGGACTACTGCTATTACTATGGTGCGGGCAAGGCGGAGCAGAAAGCGAGATATGGAAAGGACTTTGGCAGCGTGACGCTCATGCAGGGCCACTCAAGGTTTACGGCGTATGTGGCAAATCATAGACACAATGCGTCGCTTGTGCCGCGGGTGTGGTCGGAGTATTTGGGTGACGGAAGCAAGGATGGTCTTGCGCCGAGTGCGCCGTGGAAGGCGGTTAGGGTGGATGGTAGTGATGTGTTGGCTCCAGTGGATGAAGCGACATGGGTCAGCACCAATGCGGCGGCTTTGTATGGTGTTTCGGGCATCGAGAACCTGGCGCTTGTCGGGGCACCGGATATGAACATCATTCGTGGAGGTAATACTACTGTGAGGCGATGGTCGTAGGTGGGTCGGTGGCGAGGTCGTGAATAGCCAATATCAGTTACTTCTGCTAGCGATACAATCACACTGCATTTCATGGTATCCCGGAAGAACCAATAACACGCAAAGATCTGGAATCATAGATTCAATTAAATAAGCCCGGCGTAATCGAGGCCAATATCTTGGTTGGTTGAAGTATGGTGTCAACAACAAACTTCAACATGCTGCACAACTCAATTCACATCACACGTACCGCTCCACCAATCACTTATCGTCACACCAGCCCCGTTCAGCACTCACAGGTAGTCGTGTCTTACTTGGTCTTGATGGTACCCTTTCCAGCCTTGGCGCTCTTGACCTTCTTCTTTTCCTTCTCATTAGGCGGCTCTTCCATGCTCCTGGTGCCGAATTTGGGAAGGAATCTGCCAACGCGCTCCTGGTAAATCTTGTACTCGGGATACTTGCCAGAGCTCAGCTTCTCAGTAAACCATGTGCTGCCCTGGAACAAAACCAAGTATCCGAAAGCACCGACACCAGCCCAGGTGGCATATTGATCAGTCTCTAGGCAGCACCACTGGTACAGACATACCCAAAACGCCTGCTCAGCTGCGAAATTGGGGTGGCGAGACCAGGCGAAAAGGCCGGTGGTGTTGAAACCACGGTCCAGCTGCTCGCGCGTGTATTTTTTGTCGGTGGGTACCTTGGCTGTCTTGCGGTACTCTTCCCTCGCACCGTAGTAGTTCCACTGGGCTTGGTCGGCGAACCATTCTAGGACAACAAGAGCCACCATGGTCCGGCCAAAGAGTGTGTCGAAAGTGCTAACTTCGTTTCCGACGATGCGATTTGCGAGAAGCAGAATGTACGTAGGAGTCGTAATAAGCCACAGGAGAAGCTATCATAGTTAGCATGTCTTAGCCACGTGTCCAATTGGTATACATGTACTCACACTCTGGCCCAAAGATATGAAAGTGACATTGAAGAGGAACATGGCTGGCTCTCCAATGTTGTCTTTGATTATGTTCCACCTGTAATCCTCACTTCCAACTTGGTATCCGCCCTTGCGCCAGTAGTTGAAGGTCAAGCGGACACTCCAGATGATTGAAACAGCCATGACATGGTCCAGCTTAGTTGCAGGCAAACCATTCATGTGCGCCCAGATTGCATAGTGGACATTGTAAAAACCAGGCAGCAAGCTCCAAATGCGGTCAATCTGCGAGTAGTTGCGGTTGACCTCGGAGATGAGCAGAACTACTGGCGGGATAAACATGACAGCAAAGGCCAAGGAGCTCATGAGAGGGTTTGTACTGAGGTAGAGCTCCTTCAATGCCTGTGGATCCGAGATGTGTGCTGCAACCTTGTATGGGAGATCATAGAACTGCTGCATGTAGGGTTGAACCGTCGTGGAGAAATCGGCACACTCCGGTAACGTCTTGACGAGGGGCAGCGCCATGTCGGCGTACGTGCGCGGGTCGGGCATGGTGGTGAGGGCGTACGTGAGGTGCTGGCGATGCAATGCCCCTCTTGATGAAGCGCAGGCGGCGGGTGTGGTACGGTAGTGTCGTTAGGGCGATGACCTCATGAGTCGCCATTTCTCTGACGTTCTGGTCGCTTAGCGTCCTGCAGGGGCGCCCGTGCAGGTCTTGGACGCGCTCCGACGCCTCAACGCGCATTCACATGACCGCGAAGATCTTCAACTGCTGCCTTCCATGCTAGACGCCCTTTGTATGGACACGGAAACACACCGTAGGTATGACTCGAGTGTTGTGCGTGGCGGAGAAGCCTTCTATTGCAAAAGCTGTTGCAAATCATCTCGGTGGCCAAGCCAGGGCTGTAAGTCTGCATTCATGTACTAGCATTTGGAGGCAGACGACTAACGTCACCAGGAAAGTGTTCGGGGCATCCAATGGGTCAAGAACTACAAGTTTGACTTCCGCTTCAACAACTGGGGCCAGTGTTCGGTCACTTTTACATGCGTTGCTGGGCACATTATAGCACAGGATTTCAACGACAGATTCAAGAAATGGCACTCGTGCGCACCAGCGTCTCTATTCGAAGCTCCCATTGTGTCGGGTGTAGCAGAGGTAAGAGTTTACATCGTCATATCGCTGGCTATATTGACGTTCAGTTAGGACAAGAAAGCAGTAGCGAGCAACATTGAGTCGCAAGCACGGTATGCCTCAATTCTATTCATCTGGACTGACTGTGATCGCGAGGGCGAGCACATCGGGACCGAGATTCGCGATATTGCATTAAAGGCCAACCCGAACATGCAAGTATGGCGAGCCCGCTTCAGCAACATTGAAAGAGCGTCTGTATCCCTTGCTAGCCAGTAGGCGACACACACTGACCTGTTGCAGACATGTTATCCAAGCTTCGCAAAATCCCATCCGCCTAGATGAGGCCCAGGCACAGGCCGTATCAGCCCGCATCGAACTGGATCTCCGTCTGGGGGCTGCCTTTACGCGCATGCAGACGCTAGCGCTGCAGAATATGATCCCACAACAGGGTGACGAGCGAGGCAAACTGATAAGCTACGGATCCTGCCAATTTCCGACTCTGGGGTTCGTTGTAGATCGCTACCTGCGGGTGCGGAACTTTGTCCCAGAGCCCTTCTGGTATATTACAGTGGCGCACACCAAGGACGAAATCGATGTCAAGTTCAGCTGGCGACGAGGGCACCTGTTTGACCGCATGGCCGTCACTCTCATCTTTGAACGCTGCCTACTCTCCAAGACGGCAAAGGTCACCAAGATGGCAAAGAAGCCCACGTCAAAATGGAAGCCGCTGCCTCTGACGACGGTCGAGCTACAGAAGATGGGAAGCAGGTTCCTCCGCATGACATCGCAAGACGTCATGAAGGTGGCTGAAGACCTGTATACCAAAGGGTGGATCAGTTACCCGCGCACAGAGACGGATCAATTTGATCGCGGCATGGATCTGCGAGCTCTCGTTGGTCGACAGACGCAGGATGGTCGCTGGGGTGCATTTGCGCAAAACCTGATGAACGGTGCATTTCAACAGCCGCGGCAGGGCCGCAACAACGACAAAGCCCATCCTCCCATTCACCCCGTCAACTACGTGGCGCCCACGCAGCTCAACGACCGAGAGCGGGCAGTGTACGAATTTGTGGTCCGCCGCTTCCTGGCGTGCTGCTCGTCGGATGCTACCGGAGAGGCTACGGATATTGAGATTGAGTATGGAAGCGAGATGTTCCATGCACACGGCCTTCGGGTTATTGCAAGGAACTATCTAGAAGTGTACCCATATGACAAATGGGAAAGCAGCCAAGTACTGCCGCAGTATGCCGTGGGGGAGACGTTTGAGCCGACAGAAGCAAACATGGTTGATGGGCAAACGACGGCGCCAAGCTATCTTACGGAGCCCGAACTGATTGCGCTCATGGATGCCAATGGAATTGGAACAGATGCGACCATGGCCGAACACATTGCCAAGATCAAAGAGCGCGATTATGTCATTGCACGGCCCAAAGGGGGTGGTGGTGGTGGTGGTGGAGCGAGCAGAGGCCGAGGCAGAGGAAGAGGGTCAAGAGGACGTGGCGGACGAGGCGGAGCAACGAGTGGTGGGCAGGGCAGTGAGGGTAACACGGGCGGAGTTCAAGAATTCATACCGACCACATTGGGGGTGGCGCTTATTGAGGGCTACGACAATGTGGGGTTTGAGACGAGTCTTAGCAAGCCGTTTTTGCGCAAAGAAGTAAGTGGTGTGCAGTTGTTGAGAAACGGGCGTGGGATGTGTTGCTAATGGGCTCGGCAGATGGAGGTGCAGATGAAGGCCATTTGCGAAGGCCGCAGTACGCGCGACGACGTGGTTCAACAGAACCTGGAGCAGTACCGCGCGGTGTTTAACCGAACGGTGCAGCAGATCAACGTGTTGAAATCGGTGGGTTCCCCATTTTGAGGCCCGAAATTGGGCATTGTGTAGAGGCATCGCTAACGGAGGGTGGATACGCTAGGCCATCACCAAGTATGTCGTCAACGCGAATCAAGGCTGAGGCCTTGTCCACGCGGGGCACAGCAGCGGGAGGCTCACGTCACCAACAGCACAGGTTGAGAGGAGCGGCATGTTAGGGCGATGCAGCATGTAGGGTTTGGCCATGGCTCGCGAGCGGGAATGTCTTGCAGTCAACCTGTCGGACCAACACGTGTGTCGATGGCGGATGCTACTTTGCGATGCAGAGACGCGCAGCGAGGTCGGACCTTTTTGGCGGCGGCGCCATCGAAGGGGGACCCCCGCGGCGCGATAACGCCAATGGGTTTCTGCGAATGCGAGGCATGCAATGACGGATGGCCAGCGCAAAGAGCCGATATGGAGAACTGCTGACCACGGGCCTTGTATCGGCTGCGAACGGGTGTGGAGGCCTTGGAGGAGTCATGGCCGGCAACGACGGCGGTAGCAACAGCAGCAGCCACAGCAACCGCAGTAGCAGCAGTAACAGCAGCAGCAGCGCGCACAAAAGCGGCGATGCGGCTCTTTGTCTGGTGGTGCAGTAGGCAAAGTTTCCTTTTTGCCCTGCTTCGGCGCGTCGGGACCCTGCTTGATGAGGGTGCAAAAGTCCCTGCTGCTGGGTGCGGCGGTGCTTGGTGCTGAAGATCGAGCGTCCCTGCTGCTAGCACTACTAGTACGCGTAGTCGCACTCGCTGCTGCTGCGAGGGGCGAGTTCCCATGACGCCTGGCTGAGGTGCGGCCGCCGTGGGACACAGTCAGCTGGCTCCGGCCCAATCAGGACGCGGACAGGGGGTGGCCGGCCGTCGCTTCCCGCCTGGGGGGGTGTGATGCATGCGCCTGTCTTCCTTGGTCGTGCTGGTTGCAGGCAGGCAGGCAGGCAGGCAGGCAGGCAGGCCAGCCGTCGGAACCAGCGAGGCCTTATCATGGCGTAGGCCCTGCCCACGGCGGCGTGGACTCATGACACATCCATCGCACACTCTGGAATATTCACCCTCCTCACATACACACATACTGCACATACTCACATACTCACACACACATACACGCACACTCCGTCTGCTCGCTTGCCCTTTTGCCCCTTCCCCGTGCACACACACCGGCTCCCGTGCTACTCTGGTTCCGACGACGCTATATCGGCATCCTCCCGTCACCGACTCGCTGATCCACATCGCCGATCGCCAGACGTCTCGGAACGGTGAAGTCAAGCTCCACAGCTGCACCTGTTCATAACAACACACCGCCAACACATTTCTGCCCGTTTGTCGCTTAGTTCTTTGTCGCGTAGCACTGTTCTATCACCGTCTTAAATTTCGAGGTCCAAATTTGCCCAGAGCCTCCAACATCTTGCCTGCAACTCCCGGGAGCCTATCCCCAAAGACCCTCAGGTACGCCTGCCCCCAGCATATGATATATCTCACTGCACACCCACCCCAGCACTTCTGCCCGCTTCAAGATGCCCACTTACTGACTTTCACATGTCTGCAGTCTACACTCTTGTCCGTCCTGCGCGACTGCCCACCCAACTCGCGCTCTGACTCCGCCCGTCAACCCCCCTGCCTCGCAACTGCAACATGGCTACCATCACCCCCAAGCCCATGTCCAACATTGCCATGGCATTTGGGCGCCAGGACAGTGGACATGCTACGTCTACGGGTACCCTCCCTACACCCCCGAGTTCCATCTCGCCCACGCTGCCCGCCCACAAGCGGCGCCCCATGCCCGTGGCTGGCCGCGTGCAAACACCAGAAGATGAGTCTCTGGACATAGACTTGCAGGATGCAGTAGAGCACGCAGCGGCGCAGGACCAGCCCTCGGCTCTCTCCAAGGAGGCGCTGGCAGGCCTGGATGCGACGCGTCAGATTACAGCCCTGATGCTGGCCAAACACCACCTGCCCGACATCCTCGTCGGCCACGGTGCCATGCCTATTCGCGAGATGATGGCACATTTGACTCAGGCAGTCCCGGGCTTCTCGGGCTTGCCCCCAGCCAAAGCGCGCAGACTAGTAGTGGCTGCGCTGGAGCACCGCGCGGGTGGCGGTCTCCATGGCGAGGTCAAGTTCGAAAAGGTCGGCTGGGGACGCTGGAGCGTGGCAGGCTCTGGCGCGCGCGCTCAAGGAATGCCTATTGGTGGTAAGCGCTCTGGAAATGGGCAGACACCACCGGACAGCATGGATAGCACAGGAGGTAGCCTGCAAATACCTAGGCTGCGACAGGAACGTGACGTGTACGCCGGCAGCTGGAATGCCGGCTCGTGGTCCCCCCACCGCCAGGACGAGGATGAGGAAATGGCCGACCAGATGTCGCTGGACGACTCAGATGGCAGTTCCGACTCGGATTCGGCCTCGGACATGGAGCTGGAAGAAGAGCTGAATGACGACACGGATCAAGAAGACTGGGCAACCATGGGGCCTGAAGCTCTTCGCGAGACCCGCTGCGGTCCGCGCCGAGAACACCGTGACTACAACTATCTAAGCCGAACTCAGACGAGCAACCCGCGCTACCGGAATATATCCGCCCAGGCCCACTCTCTGCCTCAGCATCATCCCCACGCGCGCACTGCCACGCCCACGTTTCAACATTTCCTTGCTGTTCCCACTGCATCCCGCGGTAATCACGTCGTGAACGCGGGCACTTCTCCCAGTACTGTTTTCCATGCATCCACACCTGTTGCCGGCTCCGGCGCTGAGCGCGACGCCATCGAGGCCCTCATCGCAATGGGCTCCATGTAAAGTGCCACCCCCTCTTCTTGCCATTACATACGCCCTTCTCCACGCTCAGCATCCACCCTTGTTTCGCCCCATGCATGCATCACGACCACATTTATAAAGCATTGTATTCAACATTCGATTTTGGCCGGCGCAATATACATGAAGATATATCAACAACCGCGCCCTTGGGAAGAGGAGTAGTTTTGGGGTTGGGAGGGACCATTGTCTATTTTTTTTTGAGGAGCTTTTTTTTCGCGGTTTAGATTACGTTGGCATAAAACCCCCCAGAAGTTCTCGATTTGCATGGTTCTGGTATGCAATGGGGAACGATCCGTCAAGTGCTGATGTGGATCACATGAACATTTTTTATTTTCTTCTTTTACACTTTTGGATGGATTGCACGCGCTTTTTTCGATAACTTCGCCGCTCTATTATTACCCTCAGATCTATCCAACAGCTGCAAAGGTAGAGCTAGTACTGCTTTTGTTTTTGCGGGATTTGCTTTCGATATCGCATGTTGGTTTCTTTTGGCGGCGTGGGATGGTGGGGGCACCTGTTGTAAATATCGCTGCGGTGTGTACGGGCACTCTCTACTCTTCCCCCCTTCCACCCTTACCGCTGCTGCCGCTGCTGCCACTGCTGCCAGGCTAGCTGAGAATGCTGCTGGAGAAGAGGCTTTGTGGTTTCGCTATGTTACAGTCTGCTTTGCGTAGTAGCGGCTGACTTTAATACCAACGGATGCATGACATGGTCTGGTACCTTTGAAATCCTTCTCTGCGTGTGCAGTGCAAGTTCTATTAGTCTACCATTAATCTTATGTACATATCTCTTTACACCAATAATGCCTTTGAATGGAACGATACCCCTATCAACATCAGCTCCTCCGACTATCAAACACCACCGTGACCCTCCCCTCGACACCGTCATCCACCGTGCCTCCAACCGCCCTCGCAACCTCACCCCCAAAGAACGCGACGCCCAACTCTTGACTGGTAAACCAACTCGCGCGATCCAAGTTTCCCGACCCCAGTACCACAACTTCCTCATCCACAATCGTCATTTTCAAATGCGACTGCTGCGCTTCGCCCTTTTTCCCATGCGGCCCCCCGCCATAGGGCACAAAAAACGATATGTGCAGGTTGCCAGGCTGCGTAGCGGCAATGGCGGTTTCCTCGTCTACGCTCGCTGTGTCGTGGTGGCGGTAGACTGAGCACAGTGCGCGGTACCGCTTGATGAGTTTGCGAACGCAGCGCGCTGTTGTGGTCCCGGCTGTGACGAGTTGCTCGAGTATCATGAGGCGTGAGGAGGTTAGGATGGTAACGTGGACGCCGCGGGCGAGGGCACGCAGTAGGGCAGCGAGGACTGGCGGCGCAGTGAGGTTGGGCGTTTGGATGCGGATTGTGCGCTGGGCATTTTCAAAGAGCGTGAGGAGGAACGTGTTGAGTGGCGTGGGAGGAGCTTGCAATGCATTTTGCGCTGCGAAAGGGCTGAACTGGGGGTTCCGGCGGTGGGGGCTAGGTAGGAAGACGCTGGGTATGTTTGTTCGTGAGAGGTTTACCCCTGCCTTGATGGTTGGGGCGAGTTCCACGGGGGCGAGAGCACTCGGCTCGAGAGATGTAGGCTCGTCTTGTCGGCGCTCCCAGAATGTGCGGTAGAATTTCAGAAAATGCGATACAATGGGCCCGGAGAGTGTTATGGCGCCTTCGAGCCATTCTTCCCAGCTAATGTTGCAGCTAGGTAGGACGACGGTTTGGCGGTCGAGAATGATGAATTTAGGGTGCATAACGCTGAAGGGCAGCAGGAATATCGACTTGACTTCGAGGTTGAGACCGTTGAGCTCTGACGGATCGGGTAGTCCCAGTTTGCTGACCCATGTTGAAGGGGGATATGTCTGTCCTGTTGTAGCCTGGTTATGGAACAGTTTCTGGAACACCGAGCTCGACGAAAAACACAGCCGGACTCTAATCTTTTCCGTGCCTCTTCGCACAGCCTTTTCGGACAGTCTCCTCAGCACGTGGTTTAGCGTGTCGAGGGTAGCGGACCGGGCCCAGAAACATGTGACGAGGATGAGTTCTTGGTTGGCGGATTCAAGCAGTGGAACGAGAGATTCATAGATAGCGGATCCGGTACCCGTCATGAACATGTCCAGATTGGACGTGGTAACCAGTGTCCGGGGGTACCGGGCATAGTAGCTGGGATCGTCACTTGCATTGTTGGGTGCAGCGGCATCGAGAGCAGAGATGAAGGGCTCGTTGAAGTGAGACACGACTGGCGACGAGGCTGGCGCCATTTTCTTCTTCTATATAGTACGACAATAGCAATGCAGGTCTGGCTGGGGGGTAGCACGTGTGTAAGTGAACAGCTGGGGATTATTTGGTGCGATGACGTTGAGCTTGGCTTTTGGTCGCGACCGCCATGAGCGTCGAGACGTCCGACGCGTCGAGTCTAGGCTGGTTCTGGGTAGCTCCACAGGGATCGCCCCAGAGCTACTGATCCCCGCCAAAATTTACAGAGCTTCCGCAAACATCGACATCATCACCACACGACCGACCTCGTCTGACCTAATCGCCGCCCGGAGAGAAGCCGCCTGCCTTCTATATCCGGAATTCTGTTCAATTGAAGAGCCGTAGTACAACAGCAACGGAATCGCCTCCGCAGGCGCACCGCAGAAATGCCCATCTCTATTCTCCCGCCTAGCGCGCCCCTCCCGATGCGGCGCGATGCAAAAGACGAGTCTGATTCAGACATCGACATGGAAGATGACGAGGAACTCGCACTGTCATCCTCAAAAGCCATAGTCACACCCGGCGAGCACATCACCTCCGACCCGCAATGGATGCGCGGCCACGGCACATATGTTCCCTCGATCCCCGCGGGCTCAACAACAATAATATCCACCGTCGCAGGAACTCTACACAAGACAAATAAGCTCCTGTCCGTTCAGCCGCTGCGCGCGCGGTACCAGCCCGAGATTGGTGATCTGGTCGTAGGCAGAATCATGACAGTCGGAACGAAAAAATGGAACGTGGACATCGCAGCCCCCATGCTCGCCAACCTACCACTCTCAAGTATTAACCTCCCGGGAGGCGTACTCCGAAGACGAACCACAGTCGACGAACTCAACATCCGGACCTTCTTCCAAGAAGGCGATTTGCTCGTAGCAGAAGTGCAGAGTTTGCACCAGGACGGTACAGCCTCGCTACATACACGATCGCTGAAATACGGAAAACTGCGAAACGGCCTGTTTACGAGTCTTACTGGTGCGGGCGGCGGTATACTGAGTCGGAAAGGTGGCGTGGTGAGGAGTCGACGACAGGTTTTTACACTCAACACTGCGGCGGGTGAAGTCGATATTGTGCTTGGTGTGAACGGGTACATTTTCATCAGCAAGCACATTGCTACCAATGCCGATCCAAAGGAAGTAGGCATCAACAGGCTGGATGAGAGCGTGACCGAGACGCTGTATTCGAGTCAAAACGACGACATTGATCCGGGTGTTATGCGCGAGATTACTAGAGTCAGCACGCTTATTCGTGGACTGGTTGCGTGCGGGTCCAAGGTCGACGAGGACATGATTGTAAAGGTGTATGAAGGCGCGGTGGATCTGGAGGCTGAAGAGAAAACGCTCGGTGTTGTTGAGAGGGGTATTGGCGCAAAGGGCGTTGTGGAAGCTGTGCTGGCTAGGCTTGAGGTCGAAGCTGGGGGCTGAAGACGCTGGGAGACGCGAGAATGATTCAGACGATCAACATCACGAGGATGATGAAGACAGTTCATGCACTGCGCATGATTGCTCAGTCCGCAAATCGACTCGGGTACCGAAATATGTATTACGTGCCTAGAGTCGCGTGTGCATTACAGGCATTCGCCGCTACCGTCACAAATAAGCGCAGACGAAGCTTATCTAGTAGAACATAGAATTCTAGCCATCGGTACATAATTCATCATTGTCATCATTGTGCCATAACCCGTTTTCCAAACATTGCTATCATGCCCATACATGTCGTCGTGAAACCTGAAGTACACAAATGAGAAATAGAAAATCCCCTCTAGTTTATATTAAACAAATGAGGTGAGCAAGAAAAGGGAAGAGAGAAAGAAATCACACTAAACAACCAAGAGCCCATCCCTTTCCAAGCTCCGAATAGTTTCCAAATTCCCACCCGCATCCAACACAGCCTTCATCGCCAACTGACTCAGCTTTCGCCGTTTATCCGCTGCTTCTTTCTCGCGCCTGGCTTTCGTCTTGCTGCTTCCGCTTGGCGCCACTCCTGTTAGAATCTTCCTGCTGTCTTCAGGCGTAAAGTTGACAAAGCCGACGTCCCCGCTAGTATTATTAGTGGTGCTGTTTGCCTGGCGAGATGAAGACCCGCTGCTGCTGGATTTGCGGCGTTGCGGGCGGCGAGAGCGCGAGTTGCGTTTGCGGTGGGCGCGCAGCTGAGGTTCTGGTGATGAGGGGTGCGAGAAAGATTGGGTGAGGGGGTGTTGACGTTGCGTGGGATACATGGTGTTGTATGTGGGTAGGTCGAAAGAGGACGAGGCTGAAGAGGCCAGTACATGAGCGCTTACGGCGCCAAAGTCAAAGGACGATGTTGCGCTTGTAATGCCTAGGCCTTGGATGTCTAGATTCCGGCTTGGAAAGTGTGGGGTGTTTTCCATGCCTGAGTAGCAAGATTGAGTGTTGGGTGCTGCGTTGTTCCACCAGTTAGATGTCTTTGTGGTGTCGATGAAGTCAGGCGAGGCTGTTAGGTCAAAGTTTAGAGTGGCAGCTGTGTCTGGACACCATTGCTCTGCAGGTAGAGAATTGGAAGAGGGTGGGGTTGGTAAAGCTGGAAGAGCGGCATTCGACGCGTTGCAAGAACTGTATTCAAGGTGGATGTTGTCGTTGTAGTTATTTCCGCCGAAATTCCCGAGAGCTGGTGACACTGAAGGTATCGAGTGGTGGTGTGATACATCCTTTTCACCCTGAAATGCCAACAGCGAAGGGAAACAAGTGCGAGATTGTTGGTATCCCTGAGCTGGAAAACCGTTGTCTTGTTCTTGCTGGAAAGGCTTGGATGATGCTGGGTACGAGGCAGACGAGTTTCTCGCAACACAACCTATCGGAGTTTCCGTCTTGCGGCTCCAAAAGTCCGAAGGGTAAAAGCGGGGATGAGTCGACTGCATCATCTTGGACGAAGATTTTGTCGACGGCTTCTTTGATGATCTCTTGATACTGCCGTGTTGCAATTGACTGTGAAAAGATACAGCCTTCTTGGAAGTTCGGCCGGAAGTGTGGGGTCGAGGTGTGGAAGGCTGAGAGGCAGACTGCAACTGATCTCTGTCGAGCTCAACGATGGTTAAAAAGCTCGACGACTCTGAATCACTATGAGACTTTTTTCCCGAGGAAGAGGCAGCAAACGAAGAGGGAGTAGAAACATCCGACCATGGCGAAGTCATGTTGTCGTCGCAGTCCCGGAGAGCCTTGTGCCAAGCACCCTTTGTTTCCCGATCGAGTATAGGTCTCGCCCCAAGCAGGTGCCTCTCATTCGACGATGCAAGCTCGAAGAGATGCGCCAGCTCATCCGAGCTGGATTGGCTGGAAGCTGAGTTGTTGAATGGGTGTAGCAGATCCATCTCCACATATTCTTCGAATAGGCGGTCGAGGTCAGCCACCTCTACGTCTTGGTTGCTGGTCGGCTGCATTGGCATGATGTACCGAAAATCTGCACGGCTCGAGTACGCAAAATGGTGCGTGAAGGTCAAGCTTAGTGACCTTAAGGTTCGTAGATGGTATAATCTATTGTAAGTCGGGGTTTAGCGAAAAGCGGGTGGAATCCAAACACGATGATTGCGCCGTGGTACTTGTACTTTGTTGATCAAGGAGCAGTTTCGAGCCTGCAGGAACAAGTTCTGTGACGCGCCAATAACGCAGAAGCCCAAACATGTCGAACAAACCCCACGAGAGATATATCATTTCACCTCTCCCAACATGGCAGTGGTCTTCGCCAGCCAGCTCCACGCGGTGTACATTCCATCTATACTTAGCGCGCTAAGTCGTATTGGGTTGACCCAGGGTTGAATGGGCCATGGCCTAAGCCTCAGCCCTTTGGTTTCAAGTAATCTGGAGGCGCTTTGCACCGCCTAGATGCCAATCATCGCGAATCCGGGGGTGTCAGGCTTGATTGGACGCTCGGGGATGACGACAGGCACATGGCCTATGTAGCGACATACAAGATGCTAGGCTCCTTCCCCAGCTCGGAAAGTTCACTCCGCGGGTGCCTGCTACGCGACAATCGGGTTGTAGTTCACTTCTTTATTGAAGACCCATCTCTTTGTGTAAAATGATGTCTGACCCGAGTGTGCAGCAAGAGGAGCTCTGGCAGTGGTTTCGAAATACGACTCCTGGGGCCAAGTGTGGCCAAACGTGGCCAGCGATAGTCGGCCTCTGAGTTCATTATTCATTGACAATGTTGTTGTACATTGCGAGTGTTGGTCGCCACGACAAATGGCCGTACCCTCCCCCTCAATGACAGTTAAGAATACCAAAATATCACACTGGGGATTTTTCCAGCAATAGCAACCTTCCGATAGTGTACTGAATGGGCGAGCTGCTTGGCCGAATAGCGAGGCGAAAAAATGGTCTTGGCCGGGATGGTGGGTTGATCATAGCGGACCCAGGACGGTGGATCAAAGACATGGCCATGACCTACTTCTGCAGGGACTTGCTACGCCGTAAGTTGAGCCCTGACCAGGACCTATTGATGGTGCATATCAGGCCTGTTGTACCGCGCTACTTGTTGGAGCCCCCCACGTGAGAAATATGTGGTGACAATGGGAGATTCCCTGGGTTGTTGAGGGCCCAGAGCGTGGCCATTGGAAAGTGCTCAACAGAGGGTTACGTGTCAAGTGATGGGTGCTAGAACTCTCATTATTTTCGGATCAATTTGAGTCATTTCGCTTAGGAGTATTCATCTGTTGTTGTGAAGAGGGTGGGTGAGAAGAAGTTTGGCGATTGACGACTCAATGTCGTGCACCTACGCACGGCCCCAGCGCGTCATGGGTTGGCCAAGCCGGCGGGTGTATCACGGTTCTACCGCTCGACACATTGGAACGGCGCCTACAAACACACACTCTTTTGCTGTTTTATCGACCTACGTATGCTGTAGAGGTTCTGTGATAGTTTCGTTATATCGCGATGGATCCCGACGCGCCCCTGGCTAATGAGCCTCAACCCTCCATCTTCCGCTGGGTCCTGGGCTTCCTCTTGGTGGGCGCATGTTGGGGACTCACCACTCCTTTTATGCGCAAGGCCGCAATGTGAGTTGCCCTCCTCCAGACAGCTTTGTCGCTTTCTATGGCTCTAGCTGTTCGGCATACAAAATGCTGACATAGATATCTACAGAAACTATACGCCGCCCCAACGCCCTGCCCTTACTGATCCAAACAATTCCTGGCTAAAAAAGAAAGTCCTCAGTGTACTCTATGCCGTAATTGGAGTACTCAGTCGCCCCGCCTATGCGATACCACTACTGTTGAACGTTACGGGAAGTGTATGGTTCTTCATATTGATAGGAAAGGCGGAGTTGAGTCTTACCGTGCCAATAACGAATTCGCTGGCATTCCTGTTCACAGTGCTGGGCGAGTGGTGGGTGGATAAGAAGGTTATCAGTCGAGGTACGCTTGAAGCTGGCTTGAATTAAAGGAACACGGCGCAGATACTAACACTAGACAGATACCTGGATAGGCATGGCACTCGTGCTCGGAGGAATCGGCTTATGTGTACAAAGCAAGTCGTAGTGGACATGCGCTTTAGCAATGATACATCTACCAGTCCTTCGCAAGTCTATTACTCGAATCCGCCCCGTTGGCCCCGTTGGCCCCGTTGGCCCCATCCGTCGCTCCCGCCTTTTCCCGGAACAACTTCGAGAAGCCCTGCGCCGGCGGTTGCAGCCAGTTCCTCTCGTCATACTTGTGCTCGCCCTCGATTAGGTGGAATGTGTAGATGTTCCTGCTCTTATCGCTCGTGTTCTTCTCGCTCTTGTGGAGGATGTTACCATGGATCAGAACCAGGGTTCCGGCCTTTACCTCGCCCATGTCGTACTTTTCCTCCTTCTCCACCATCTCGTAGTCCTTCTCCTTCTCTGCCGTTATGCTCTTTGGGAACTTGGACCCATCATTGTCGATAAATCCGGTTCCATTGCCTGTCCTGACAAATCTTTTCTCAATAGGAGCTCGCTTGTGACTACCAGCAGCAAAGCTCAGACACCCGTTCTCTTGTGTCGCGTCCTCAAGCGCATACCACCAGCCGACTGCGCTAGGTGGGTCAGTATACAGGAAAGTGCTGTCTTGGTGTGGTGGCACGGCGCCGCCTATCTCTGGTTGCTTGCAAATAACCATGGATTGTAGGACCCGTGGGTCGCGGAACCCTAGCGAGGCGGCAATTGCGGCATTGCGATCGGAGAGGGAGATGCTGCGGAACGAAGGGGAAAGCTCGTGCAGGTAGTGGCCAATCTTGTTGATTGCGCGATGCTTGGGCTTTGTTAAGGAGCCAGACTTGTCAAAGGCGTCTGCAATCGCATTAGCTATTAATCTACGGTGGATGTGGCGCCAATTGAACACACCCTCCTCGAAAAAGAAGCGTACTTTGTCTCCCGAGTCCAGGAAGTAGCTGTCTCCTACATGGTCCGCACCGTCCTCGCCACCCGTCGAGAACTTGGTCATAGGGTGATCGTCCAGCGAGAAGTCGTTGAGCATCTTGTTGGTGTCATCTAGGAGCTGTTTCACTGTCTCTTGCGACAGCGCATCCGGTATTAGGAGATAGCCATTGTCGTTGAAGAAAGCCAGCTGCTCTGGCGTGAGACCTTGAGCCGTTTGCGCAGTCATATTGGTGAAGCAAGGAGATGAAGAGGCACTTTGCGATATTACGAGCCTTGCCGAAGAAGACAGAAGCAAATTGGTGAGGAACTATGGTCCCATCCAAGTTCTCCCTAGCCGTCGGAGATGGCCGTCGACTCACGAGATACCAAAAGCTGCCCCGCCCATGCCCCGCGCCACCGGATGCCATTCCGTCTCAAGTGTAGCTCCACCCCCAATTCTGTGAGGGGAACTCCCAGCTATTCAATCCCGTTCCTATTATTGTTCTATCCCTGCATTAACCTTACCGAACGCCTGATTCAAGGAACGTCCGCGTGTGCATCCCGATGGCTGGGAAACAATTCCTTCGACACACGTGCACTTGAAACGTAACAAAAACACCAAAGAGAGCTCTACTAAATAGTGGAAAGTTGTGTGAAGGTCTTTAATCTCGATTGGCCACTTAAAAACAGGTATTCGCAGAACGTACTGTCAGGACTGCGGGTTCCTGATTCGTCTCCAAGGGCAAGTCCTCTAGTCTACTAAGAAGCGGCTGTATGCACTCTGCACGCCGTCAGAACGCCTCACTTAAAAATTCTATGTTCTTCCAATCTCCTTCTTCCCGGACCTAGGGAGACGATGTCTTCAGCATGTCCATGGCTGACTCGGCACGTGGTGGCTGAGCGCATTGCAGGTCCCGCTCCTGAAAGAAAATAGCTTTTTCTTTGTTCTCATCATGCACGACATACGATTGCTAATCTCTCCCGCCTTCCGATCAGCAACAATATCACCTCAATTCCAGTCCATCGGCACCGGATGAATGGAAGATATGAAACAATAGTCTGCTTACTTATTCATCAACAGCCATGTCTCAAAGCACTCACCTCTCTTGGTAATGGCAGTGAGACATGAAAAAGGCGTGGTGGTCGTTTCACGCTGGCCTGCATTATTTGGATATCATGGAGGATGTATCATGACCTCACAACATTCTGCTATCTTTATGGCCATTCTCGCTTACTATTCGAGCTGGGTGGCGCCTTTTTGCCTCGCAGTTGAGCTCCCAGCACGTTTGCCACCAGACACTGGCAAACCAAACACATCTCCGTAGTGCAAAAGCGAGGCCTGGAACCTCGCATGAGTAGCTTGCAGGAGAGTTGTTTTCTGATAGACGCGTCATTGTGGACCTGTTTAGACCTCGCCTGCTGCCACTGCGAACGCAACAAAGAAGTTTTGGCTCAAGCAATATTGAAACGTCACTTCCATGTTTGTTTAATCAGCCATCAAAGAACGTATTAAGCCGACAATGAGATCTCGTTGCCGATCAGAGGGACCAGCACTGGCACATTGACTGGAATTTTTACGGCAACCACATACAGTAATGACGGTATTGAGGCCCGGATTCCGATTGTTGCGAAAGGCAGGATTCTGTTCATCATCTTTTAGTTACATATGCAGCAATATAAACAATGAGGTGTCGGCGCCTCAAAACAAACCGAATGAGTGGTTTCATGGGTGCCTTTTTTTCTACCACTGTTTCGCTATACTAGGCAAAAATCTACATCAAAGTAGTGTGTTCGTCCGTGCTTCTAGCATCATCGAAGCTAATTGCCCGTAATCATGCTGACAGTCCACTGCCTGAAAGTCACTAGACGTACAGATTATCTCTCACCAAGATTCGTTTACCCAGGTATTTGTCTCAATACTAATGTCCATCCCTGAGACCCGGGACGCACCCTGAGGCGAGACAGTTCTGCACTTCGGACCTTCGGAAAATCAAACGCGCAACTCAATGAAGCTGTAATAGATATACATAGATCTATAGCTATTGCTGTTCTAGGAGGATAGCCTCCGAGCAAGATCTCTGCAAAATTGGACATGTCGTCGATCTTCTCCTTAAGACTGTTAGTCGCTCCGTTGCTGTTTGACCCCTGCCTAAACGCGACTTTACATCTCTATTAAATATTCAGATGTCTGCAAAAGACGTTCAAGCGTCCAAAATAGTTTTGCTAGGCTTAGAAGCTACTTAACCGTCAAGACCGTGGATGTCAGGAGTTTCGCCGTGCAGAGAAGGTAACGCAGAAAAGCCTCCTAGTGTAGCGAGATGCTTCTAACCTTATTTACTAACATTAGGATGATGACATAATACCGTAACATATCCTCGCGCTATTCCCCATCGCTCCAGACATCTAAAAATAAGTGTGGCGCAGGTCGTGGGCCTTAGAAATAGAATAACTAGTTAGGTCCTTTGTTGCTGTATGTAAGGGGCTGCGCCCCCAGAGCAAACGCTTGAATATACAAGAGATCGTGTTCGATAAGGAGCTATCTACTTCCTTACGCGGCTGTTTACCTATTTATCGAGAAAGGTTATACCAGGGCATCTGGGCGCGCTGTCTGAGCGCCGTTCGGACGATGCACAGATTCTGGGTGCTGCTCATAGCACCCCGATTCTGTGGATGATCCGAGATCCCATCGAGGAGCTATGTAAAGGGCGTTCAGCGCGTTATAATTAAAAAGAGAAGATAGTATGAGATAATAAAGCTAACGAACTATTCCTACCTGCTTATATGGATAGCGAGGAAAACATTTAGAGGTTGATACTACAAAACCAAATTCTTCCCGATCCAACACCTACGCCAATCGTATCCCCGCACACGGACGAGCGTAATGGTCGATACTCAGATGGTATCCAGAGCAGTTTCTTCCCGTTACACGTGATCCATGTGCTGTCTGGGCTAACCCCCGCGCCTATGTGTTGGGGACATTGGAGTACCGTATCACTCTTTGTACTAAAACCCATAGATGCACTAACATTGATGGGCCCGCTTTCCGTAAGTAGATATAAGCTAGTAGCATCAAACAACAGTCTGTAAAGAGGACCGCGAACGTCGAGCGCCTGCAGGCAAACGCCGCTGCTCGCATCCCACACCTTAACAATGTTGTCGGACGCCGACGCTAGCCGGGTTGAGTCATGCAAGAAGGTCACGGAGATGACTTTACCACTATAGTCTTTAAGCGTCTGTAGGCATGCGCCGCTGCTTACATCCCATATCTTAACAGTGCTATCGTCAGACGCCGACGCTAGCAGCGCTAAGTCGGGCGAGAAGGCTACAGAGTTGACAGCATCGCTATGTCCCATAAATGTCCGCAGACACGCACCACTGCTCGCATTCCATACCTTGACAGTGTTGTCCCAGGATGCCGACGCCAGCCGCGTCGAGTCGTGCGAGAAGGCTACTGAGATAACCCAACTGCTATGGCCATTAAGCGTCTGTAGACACACGCCGCTGCTCGCATCCCATATCTTGATAGTGCTATCGTAGGACGCTGATGCTAGCCGCGTCGAGTCGTGCGAGAAGGCCACGGAGCTAACATAACTGCTATGGCCCTCTAGCGTCCGCAGACACACACTGCTTCTCGCATCCCATATCTTGATGGTGCTGTCAGTAGATGCCGACGCCAGTCGCGTCGAGTCGTGTGAGAAGGCCACGGAGCTGACTATATCGCTATGATCCTCTAGCATCTGTAGACACGCGCCACTGCTTGCATCCCATATCCTAGCAGTGCTATCGTTGGACGCCGACGCCAACTGCGTCGCGTCGTGTGAGAATGCTACTGAGATGACAGAAGCACTATGGCCCTCGAGCGTCCGCAGACACGAGCCGCTGCTCACATCCCATATCTTGATGGTGCTGTCGGTAGATGCTGACGCCAGCCGCGTCGAGTCGTGCGAGAAGGCTACTGAGTTAACATAACTGCTATGGCCCTCGAGCGTCCGTAGACACACGCCGCTACTCGCATCCCATATCTTGATGGTGCTGTTAGTAGATACTGACGCCAGTCGGGTCGAGTCATGCGAGAAGGCCACGGAGCTAACATAACTGCTATGGCCCTCTAGCGTCCGCAGACACGAGCCGCTGCTCACATCCCATATCTTGATGGTGCTGTCGGTAGATGCCGACGCCAGTCGCGTCGAGTCGTGTGAGAAGGCTACTGAGCTGACTGTATCGTTATGGCCCTCTAGCGTCTGTAGACACGCGCCACTGCTTGCATCCCATATCTTGACAGTGCTATCGTTGGACGCTGATGCTAGCCACGTCGAGTCGTGTGAGAAGGTTACTGACCTAACAGAAGCGCTATGGCCCTCAAGCGTCCGCAGACACGAGCCGCTGCTCGCATCCCATATCTTGACAGTGCTATCCCAGGACGCTGATGCCAGCCGCGTCGAGTCGTGCGAGAAGGCTACTGAGGTGACCGTACTGTTATGGCCCTCGAGTGTCTGCAGGCATGCGCTCCAGCCATCGCTCATGCCCGGCTTGAGAGAAATACCTTCTGGCTCTTCATGCCGGAACAGCTTTCTCACTAAGCTATGTTTCGGACTAAACAACAGCGCACATCCATACGCCTGGAGAGGACTACTCTCAATGGCTTGTTTGTGATACATAATAAATCGATATGCATCGTACACAAGATGGGTGAACGGAGTCGTCTCCCCCTATCCGGAGCTACTGTTAGCATAAAAGATATCTAAGTTAAGAGGATCGCTTGTTGTGGACACACCTGCACTAACATCTGTAGCTCCCTTATCGAGACTATGCCTTTCGACATGTTCTTGCAGAGGCTAAGACACTCTAGCCAGTATAGATACTTTTCCCTCAAGAATCTATCAACAACGCCTCCATCTCTTATGTGTTCTACATAGGTTACGAAAGCCGTAGGATTCGAGTCGCGTAGATGGTCGACCCAGTGAACACACGAGTAGCGCACCGCTGCTAGTGGGTCCGGCTCAGGCATCTGAACGTCGTCGATAAGCGTGCCTAGCGCCTTTAGGCCATACATGTCCCGTCGCAGGGTCGTAGACATGATTTGAAGCGACCTAGCGAAGATGGCTTGGTGGACGGCCTCCCGTCCAGCTAGGAAGACTTCTTGAGCTGCCTTAGCGAGGAGAAAGTCCTTAGCTGACTGGTGCACGAAGTACACAGTCTGCCCTCGCAGGGCAAGGAACGAGCCGCAGAGGCTAATAATCTCCCGTAATTCTGCGTCGTCAGCTACATCTTCGAGCGGCTCGACAAGGGCTGCTAGCTCCTCGAGCGTGATTGGCCGGTACACGAGTGCAATCGCAGCCAGCACCTGCTTACAGAGCTCAGCGTCGTCCGTCTTGCTAATCTGCTGCATCATCCGCTCATACAGGGCGTCTAATCCAGGTGGGAACAAGTCTAGCTTCCTCAGAACGTTTCGTCTCGCCGTCGCTTGAAGGTGCTGGCATACTAGCGCTACCCACAGGAAGGTGTCGTTCGCATTCGACGCTAGATGCTCAAGCACAGTGCGCTTAGTTGGCTCGTCGTACCTATTCTGCTGCGCGAGCTCAGAGACCCTCTGATCGATAAAGACTTGGACCGCCGTCGACACAGACGCCGCATTGAGCTCGAGGCTCAGCTTGACCTTGTGGCCTACATCCTCTAGGCTTCTCTCTATCTCTGGCCAGTTACGGCTAGAGACAATCCACTTGACGCGAGAAGAGGCAGACGACTGCTTTGCGACAAAGTCAAGCAGCTTTGGCAGGTCAGTGATGCACTCGTCTAGCGCGTCGATGATTAGGTACGTAGTGCTTAAGCACGGGTCTCGCAGCACATCTGCACAGACCTCTTTCAAGGCAACCCACGCGTTTGCATCCTCGAACATGGTCTTGCCTGCGCAATCGTACTTCTTACGAACGTGTGAGACCAGCGACGGCTGCTGGCTAACAAGCATGTACAGCAGCCCTCGCAGCACAGCTGTAGCATTGTTGATGCGCGAGTCGGTAGCCTGACAGAAGAAGTACGAGAGCATGCCTGTCGAGCCTAGTGACTCCTGCAGCTCGTCGATGATACCGCAGAGGAGCATTGTCTTGCCTTTGCCAGGATCGGCCTTCACCCACAGCAGCTGAGTTTGCGCATCGTCGCGCCACCGCTGAAAGTCCGGATGGTCGAGCACCCAACGGTATGCGTCTTTGAGCAGGCCGCCCTTTGTCTCTTCGATACGCTTCTTGTCGTCGCGAGGATCAGTCAGACGCAAGTCCGCCAAGCACCTTTTATCCTCGCTCGTCTCGTGTATTCTTTCCTGCTGTCGTGTTTGCTCTCGGATCGCGGAGCTGATGCTGTCCAGTTTGGCGTTCTGCGACTTGGCCGTCTGGGCGATCGCATCTAGCTGAGTTCTAATCGAAGCTGTGTTGTACTGCATCGAACCTGACTCCACCGCCCTCTCTGCCGCTTGTATGTCGCTCAGCTCGCCGTCCCAGTTCTCAAGCTTGACAAGGTCTCGCATGAACGTCGCAAACCGGCTGCGGTGGTAGTAGCACACGCTCTTCATCTGATACAGCAGCAGCTTCGCGTACAGCTGGGTGACCACCTCCTCGAGCTGGCCTCTTGATTCCTTCGAGCGCGCTTCGGTCATGTTCTCGTCCAGCAGCAGGCTTGACAGGTGCCAGTACCAGTCCATCCTCGATACAACGTAGGCAATACCCTGGCGGTTAGAGCTCGCCTGGGTGAGCGGGTTCATCAGGATCTTGACGCTGCACATCAGTCTCAGCCACCATTCTCTACTGTGGGAATCCAAACCTCGAGCGCAAAACACACGCCAACCCAGGCGAGAGCGGCCTCAGGTGACGCCTGGATCGCCTTGTCCACAACTTCTTTGACAGCTATAGCAGCCTGGATACCATCTCCTACCCCTTGCTTGACTTTTGCATCCTTTTCTGTCTTGCGCAGCCCATACTGGACGAGCTGCTGCATTTGCATCAGCCGTTTGTCCGCGTTCTGTGCAATCTCATTTTGCTGCGACGCGAGGTCCGCAGGGCGCGGAGCGTCCGGCACGTCTGCATTGTGCTCCACCAGCCGGACGGATAGGATCTTCTCATAGGCATCGACAATGCTCGAGTCGCTCGCCTTTGCATGCTCGTACGCTCGGTTCCACAGTCGCTCCGGTATGCTAGGCGGAGATGCGGCAGAACCGGGAGCGGCCTGTGCAGGTGGGGTAACGGCGGTGGGAGAGGCTATAGCTCGTGGAGCCGTTGGAGCGTCCTTCCCCCGGAGCTTGGCTTTGAGATGTTCTTTGAGAGACACCATGATCAGGCTAAAGCAGGGAACAGCTAACGCTAACGCTAACGACGAGTGAAAAGTCAGAGTACTGTAGCATTTCTATAATTTGATTGCAAGAGAGCTGACAGCATGGCTATTTAGACAAGGCGTGCCGCCAAGGACTCAGCCTCAGTTAGGCCGCAGAGTCGGTAGCCTGGCAGAACAAGTACATAGAAGATAGCGACGGCTTTCGCTACGTTCTTCTGTAGCTGGGAGTTATGCCTTACAGAGAAGAAAGAAGCAGAAGTCTCCTGCTATCAAAGGACACTCCAACTATATCAAGCTGCTGACCGCGCTAACCCTATATCTAACAGCTAAAAATAAGTGTGGCGCGCGTCGTGGGGGCTCTTGGCCTTAACCTGTGCTCTTTGTTGCCGCGACGCTTCACGGTACTTCTAGACGATCAGGCAGCACCTACCCTATAGATCGTTGCTAACCATCATAGATAGAACAAGGCAAGTATTAGCGCGAGGTGTCCCTCCTGGTGTGCGTAGATCGTACCGTACTCTGGCAGACCACGGCGGAGTCCCTCGTAATACCCTCCATCATCGCGCCCATGGCCGACCTTCAATGCAGGACAAGGCTCAGAGCCAGCAGTACCTGACACCGTGGGAAGAAAATGCCCTCGTCAATTTCATCTTATAGCTGTCAGATCTCGGTCGGCCCGTACGAATCAAGCACATCCCCTCGCTCGCCTTCGTTGCTACCCGCGGTCGACCGGCGACGGACAGACCCCCCAAACCCCTAGGTAAAAACTGGACAAAAGCCTTCGAGAAGCGTCACCCAGAGACGGCAGCGAGACGCATTACGGCGCTAGATTAGAACCGCCACGAAAACAACATCGCCGGCAAGATAACACATTAGTTTAAGGTAACAAGGAAGGTATTGCGCGATCTAGCTATTGTAGTGGAGAATGTTTATAACATAGATAAGACTAGAGTTATGCTATCTATGCTTAGATTAGTAAAGGTGCTTGTAGGTAAAGATAATAAACAAAATTATAGAGGCGCGCGCGAAGCGAACGACAGTTACTGCTATCACGTGTATTAGCGCTGACGGTAGATATCTAAGCCCTATAGTTATTTAGCTAGCTACTACCTATTAAAGTAACTAGACTACCTTCCTACTCCTAGATAGCATTATACGTGCAATAAATCTAGATATATAGACTCTAACATTAGCTTATAGTAGCTTAAGCGTGTGTTTAATTCTAAGATAAAGGAACGTACTAACAAGAGGCTACGTATGTTAATTCTTAATAGCTTTAGAATATATAAGACTCTTAAGATTCTAGAGTACTATTTTTTAAATAATATTATCTTATGTCGTCTTCCCTCTTATACGTCTTATAAGCTTTAGCCTTACAATGTTACTGCGTTTAGCCTACTAAAGACGGTCTATTACAAATAGGTTAAACGACTAGAGTAAGGCGTTGTTAATGCTATTAGCAAAGAGCATTTTACCTATCTATACAAACTTACTAGGAAGCGAGCATTAATAGCTAAGAACATTAAGGCTAGTTTTACTATAAGTAGTTTGTTCCTGTTTAATCTAGATAGAGTGCTTAGGACTATGCTAAAATATCTAGCTAAACTAACTTATATAGTAACTAACAAAGCACCTTATTAAGAAGATATAGTGCTACAAACGCCTATAACACTAGTATTAGTAGAAAGTCTTATATTATTGCAAGATCTTATTCTAAAGAAAGACGCTTATACTCTTAACGAAATAAGTAAGTAGAACTTATAGTAACACTTACTAAAACTTACTAAAGCTACTTAGTTATTCTTAAGTAAGAGTGCTTTTTAGCAAAACTATATTTAACTCCTAATAGCAGTTAACAACGAAGCTAAGCCCTAACAATTAACTAGAGCCAATATACTCAAGAAGGGGTCTAAGTAGGTGTTCAGCTATAAGCATCTCCAAAAGGCACGGCTAAAGCGAGCGGAAGCGGCGGCGGCCAAAGAAGCCAAGGCTAATGCTAAAGGTAGAGGGAAGCGCGTCCAGAAGGGCAAGCATGCTGCGCAGGAGACAGCAGAAGCTACGGCGTCCATAAGTATAGTGAGGCGTGGCCGAAAGCGAAAGAGGACTGAGCTGGAAGCAGAGGCTGGCCCATCGGTGCCAAAAGGCAAGGCTGCAAGAGTGAGCGATGTCCAGGTAGCAGAAGCGGGAGGAGCGCGATGGATAGCGCTAGTTGCACGAATGTATTAGGTTAGGATAGTGCTAATGATATTTAGTTATATTATTTAGGGATATACTTACTTGTAATAGCATTAGCATAGTCTATATAGCCACAAGAGCCACCTTAGTGGCTAAAGTAAATTACACGCTATCTGTATTATAAGTGCAGGGCTCATCCTGTGCTAGCCGTATCGGGAAGCTGCTTCAATCTTAAGTACTAACCAGGGTGGCAATCAGGCATGAACAAGCGCGCGACAGTCGCCACAAGACTAGCGGTGACTTCCTATACCTATAGTAACATTCAGATACCTAGGTTAGTTAGTTTATCACCTCAACAAAGCCCTAGGGGTCAAGCGCCATACTATATGGCATAGGCTTGGATTTTGGCAGAACAAAAGGCTTAACTATGCACAGCGTGCAGGCGTCAACGACGGCGTAATTTTTGTATCTCAAAGTATAGAAGTAGGCTAAATTAGGGTAAAAAGCTATTAACAGAAGATTGTAGATTATTCACACGCGGTTGGAAGGTTACAATTGCTTAGTCTCAAGGTACCTGGTGTTCGTCTCGCGACGGGGTGCGTCTCGTGACTTAGGGATGGACGTTAGTTGAATTATATTTATTCATAAGTGCCTATTCGAGTGATCTTTACAATGAATAGCAGCCTCAGATATAGCCTTGCATAGGAAGAACAACTGCATATATTCATGAAACAATTAGTCGGTCTCTGGAACGACAATCTGTATAAAGAAGAGAGAGGCTCTCATGGACTATTGCAGGATTGAGTTGTCTATATTTCGGTAGTACTTTGGTTGTATCCAAGTCACCACTATCGGAGACAACTCAGGAAAGCCAATTCTGTGAACGGATCGCAATGGTTTTGTGCGGCGAGCGTGCATGCAAACAGATTGTAGGCCCAGTACTCGTAATTCGAATTCAAATTGCGAAATCCAACAGATTCTCAAACCAATATTCTGCCTTCTCCATTCACATAACATACATCCAATGAGTTAGATTTACTGCGAGGCCGGAGGCTTCATACACTTGTCTAGACATCCCCAGAGCTTAGTTCCAGGCCAATTGGTGCAAGCGCACCAGCATGGTATGCCATTACCACACTACAAAGACAACTGTTACGTTAGTCATGACTTTATGCATATACGCGCGAAGATCAAAGAAAAAGAAGGATTCTTTACATACGTGAGCTACTGGTTTGGGTGCATTTTGTCGTTTTTCCAATTCCATTGGAGCTGCATCCTGTGGTAGGTCGCCCGCTGGAGCAGCGCTTGCAGTAAGTGCCAATACTACCACGCATAGGGTTTGCGATAACTTCATGGTCTTGATTAGGGACGAGAGACGGCAGGAATGATCCCTATCTTATGGAAATAGATATTCAAGAGCGAGTTAGCTTTGCTAAACTCAATTGATTTTAAGTATACTTTTGGTCTCCCAAAATCACTTGTGTGAGGGAACTTATACTTCAAAGGTCCACAAGTAAGCCGGCATGAGCCGGAAGCGGGTGGTATGTGGCAACTTGGGAGAAGGGTGTCTATGTTCTTGAGTTTGTCTTTCCCATGCCCTTCTTGATTTAGCGCTACGCATCATGTTTCATGGTTGGATGATACATAGCCCGATCTCGACTTCCGTCTTACTCCGCCCTCTTGTTATCCTTTTGGTCTCATTCGCAACATGATCATGACATCGTTCTCATTCGGTCTCCTCCCCCCGGCTGAGAGAGGGATTTGATGCTTGAATAGGCCCGACGGACAAGGAGTTTTACTGTAAGGTATGCCGAAGCCAGCCGTGAGAAATCTTATTCGCTAGAAAAATGCGCATAAGCTATATCAATTCGTGTAAGCTTACTACATTCGTATACACATTCTCAAATCTGTTGCTAACAGCCAAGTACTTTGAGCTACGTAGGATGCTATAAAGGGGATCCAGTAGAAATAGCAGACCTTATGGCATGAGGGAAAGAAAAGAAGGTTGATGCAATAGGTATACTATAAAGCTCTGGAAGAAGATTTGAAATGGAGTTGAACTTTTACGTAGCACTTATAGGCTTAGAAGATAGTGCTCTACTTTTACTGTAATATTCCATCTGTAATTGATTTCTGAGATATACTGCGTCTGTAGTACACAAGAAGACTCCCATGGCATGCTTCATTATCTACACCGTACCAACTGTTTTAAAACAAACAGTAACGATTGTACAGATACATGAAGGGATTTCTATGTAGTCTACCTCTGCAGTCATAAATACTTCAATTTCACGTGACTTTTCCATAAGCAACTGGTGGCCTGCCACGTAACCTCTTTCTTCCCAGGGGTACGTAACGTTCGAAGAAAGGGAGGGTTCATCGAGCGCACAGAATGCAAGGTCTCTCTGGATTCCGAAAAAGAGATTCGCTCTTCGGTTTTTGACTCCAAGTTCTGTAACAAGAACTTTGCCGATTTGTCCTTCGCGCAATCCAAACAACGCTATCCCTGGATACCACAATGTAGCACCTGATGGATAACTGAAATGTAACCCTTGCATTCCCCTCATCCAGAACCATTTGATACCATGTTGTAGATTCGTACTGCCTAAAAATCGCGACAGCTTTAGAGGCTGGAAGGGATCTTGTCTGACGTACACAGTATTGTTGATCGGGAATGATAGACTATCTACCCGCGGGAGTACCTCGAGAGTATCGGTCTTGACCTGGATATATTGGTTTGCTTCAATATGCTGTAGTACTATAGCGTACTGGAACCAGTGACTGCCCGTGGGATGGCACGCCAGACAAGCGACATAAGTGCCGTATTCTGTCGAGTTCTTTCTCAAGTTGAACATCGCCTGGATTCCTATGCTGGTTTTCGAAGAAGGTTCCCTCCCACTCGAGTTTCCAGGCAATGATAGGCCTCGAGATTCTGCAAAATAGCTTGGGGAAATGGCAAGTAGACCTGCGTAGGAGGCTGAGTCCTTTGATTTCCATGCAAATATACTCTGGTCGTCCAAGACTCTCATGATCTCTTCTTGCAGCCTTATAAACGCTTTGCCTCTTTCACCGTACAGGAGAGACATGTTGATGTCAAATATGCCTAACAGCGAGTACGCAATGTCCTCCTCCCTTGTTGTCTTCCTGTTCGCTGCCCAAGACATTCTATCAGCAATGCTACATATGCTTGGGTGCGCCCCACCAAGTACTCGATCATCAATCCCGGTGATTTTTGTCAGGTCTTTAGCAAGACCCAGTTTTGTCCCAATGCGCCTCCATTCCTTAGAGTAGAACACTACCTCGTGAGGGGCGATGAGTTCTTGTAGGGTCCATCCTCGTTCAAACCATCTGCTCTTGGAAAAGTTGATAATGGTGATGTCTGTGGGAAAACTCGCCTCCGAACAGCACACGTCGAACAGGTAAGCGTAACATATTGTTGCGTTCTCGTACCAATGATACATGGAGTTGATGGCCTCTGAGAGTTCGGCACTGCTTGATTTATCGATGCAGCAAGTATCCACCCAAAAATACTGGATTCCATCTGTTTCAGCTTGTTTTGCACAGCATTTGATCTTGTCATAGCCCGCCTTTTGCCTGCCCGTTTTTTCCACCATATCCTTGTAAGTAACTTCCTGCTCTGGTTCTCCCCAGACATGCGAGAGGATAGCATATGGTTTCATATTATTACCGCTTAGCTCGACCAAGTTGAAGTCTTCACCGGTTCCAATCTCTAGGAGTCGCATACTGAAGGAGTTGCCGAAGACGCCTTGCTCTAGTCGCTGTCGAATGAGATAACAAACTACAATTTTTCAAGCCTGTACAACACACTAGAAAAAGGTTTATGCAGCTAGAAACAAAGGTAAGGGATTGAGAGAGTTGAATAATCATGAATGGCGGGGTAGTAAGCTGTGTAACATGACTATTTTTCCACGGGCGAACACGTGGACCAACTATACGACATGCCTCTCATCAGATCTATTGCTATTATTAGAGAGTGTTCATAAACACAATTTGACAAAGTGATCTCTCTTTAAAGTCTCAAGGGGGGTGAACATCATATATTCAGCAAGTTCACATGCGTTGACCGACAAAAGTTAGATCCCTATCATGCCACAGTTATGACCTATAGTATGATGATTCCTATATACCATTTGAGGCATAATCAAACGCAGATATGAAAGAAAGAAAAAATTCGTTTATGCTGAATATTGTAACAGTAGTCGGATCTCTCAATGATATGCTATATCTTCCCATATCCGTCGTTACCATTTTGAATACTCTAATGCAGAAGGAGATCTATATGAAAACGGTTTGTAATCTGATAGCTACACTCGAAACTGGTCTATCAAAGAAGGGAGATAACTTTGCATAGAGTACCACTAGCGTGTAGAGCTACAGAGCTACACAAGTAAGCGGCACGGCTACGACGAGCCCCACCTCCCACGAACCAGACACTCCCTTCAAGCCAGCCTATCATTGGGATACTTTTGACGATATACATGTGATGAAAAGAGTCAACAGAGCAGCGCTAGATCACTCTTTTTACACCCAAAACAGTAATATACGCTGAACAATACGTGTAGGTATAGGTGCAGCTCATAATTACTGGCGGATTTGGGTAATGGGGGCCAAAAACATGCTAGCCAGATCAACAGCTGTACCCAATGCTCCTACAAATCCCACCGGCTTGGATTTCAAACAGAACAGAGAAGAAATTTTATTCTGTCCCGCTCGCGGCAACTCACTAGCTTCCGCGCTGCAAACACGGCTCACGGACGAGGAAGGGCAATATATGAAGCTCCACCTGCAAGCAGCTAATGACCCGTGCATGATGCGGGCTGTTAGGCAAGCAGTCTACAAGACGGCTAACTATACGGGTGGCTGAGAATGTCTTGGCGTAATGATCCTTAAACACGGTTGGCTGTGTCGTTTAGGGTCCAGACTAATGCTCAAGCGTTCAACCCCTCTTCTCGATGACTCGAGCAACGTAAATTCAGGGCTTTCAGTATCTTGGTCTAACCGTTGTGCTGAGTATACACTAAACCTGTTTTTACTTCGGCACTGCTTGCCTGAAATTCCTTCAAAGGTTATTTGTAATCCCCGATTTGCTGTCGTGTTTTGCTGCGACTGGTGCAGAACTTTCAATCTAGTGCCTAGGCACAGCGGCTGGAAGGAATTTTGCAGTTGTTGGATCCAGGGCAATGGATGAGATAGAACGCGCTCACGAAGAAGCTACTATTGCTCTTCAGGTCGTCTGTAAAACTTGATACTTTAGATTTGCGAGATTGTTTGATTATTACGTAGGGTAGAAGGTTAATCTGCAAATATGCATGTAAGCCGCCACCCAGCAGTCGATCTAGATCCCTATGTGCATACGGCCTGATACGTGGGTACCTGATCCGAGGTAGATTTCCAATTATCAAGTACAGATGGTCTTCTTTGACACTCTCATCCCCAAAAATGAGATGTTGTTGCAGATCGTAGGAATCGAGGAGTTGCGCCGAGGATAGACTTAGCCAGATGTGGAAGCTTTGCCCGCACTTGCGGATTCTCAATCTCGTGTTCACATTATGTACAACTACCACATTGGTAATGGTTGAACAAAGGCCGCTCTGAACTTGTGGGCGCTTATGCAGCTACTCCATTGGATGCCAGTCATGAGATGATTCCTCATATGGTTAACACGCCAATAGACGGTGCTGGTTTAGATAACACCCGGCATCGTCCGTGTATGAACAATATCTCGAGAGCTCTTACGAAATTTGTCTGCTCAGTCCACAAATACGGCGTTTTAGGATACCCCAGCCTACCTTGATTGCGTCCAATTGATTTATTCTTTCACGTCTACCTTCATTGAGATTTCACGACGCAAAGGCGTCGCCTGATTGGGGTTTAATACACAAAGACCCCTTTAATCAATCCTTGGAGAGTCTAACAGGCACCTGATCAATGTCTCCTTGACCAAAGAACACATGTAAACTAGTGCGGGCATGTGCTATCCCAAAACGTCTTACAGAATACTAATCGCTAAATTAGCGCATTGATCTGGAGGGCATTCACAATGAAGATCTCAAACGATAGTGCGGGAGCTCAGCCAGCTTCTGTTCAAGATAACAGCGTCGAGCCAATTGCCGTGATTGGCTTTGGTTTCAAATTCCCCCAAGATGTCACAAATGCAGACAGCCTATGGAAACTCCTCATGGAACGCCGGTCTACCATGACCGAGATCCCCAAAAGTCGGTGGAACATCGATGGCTTCTACAAAGAGCATGGCCACCGACCTGGTACAGTCAAGAATCGCGGTGGCCATTTCCTTTCCGATGATCCAGCACGCTTCGATGCTCCGTTTTTTTCGATCCAGCCTGCGGAGGCAGAATGCATGGATCCGCAGCAGCGATTGCTGCTTGAAACCAGCTACCATGCACTTGAGAATGGTTTGTAGACATCTTTGAAAAAAAGGATATACATGCTGACTTGATATCGCAGCCGGAATCCCCATGTCAGCAGCCATGGGCAGCCGAACTTCAGTTCACATGGGCTGTCTGCTGCAGGAATATAGCCAGATTACACAGAGAGATGCCCAAATGCCTGGAGACTACCGCATTGTCGGCTCTAGTGGCTTGGCTATGCTGTCGAACCGTTTAAGCTGGTTCTACGACTTTAGCGGACCCAGTATGACGGTAGATACAGCTTGTTCTGGGGGTCTCGTCGCTCTTCACCTTGCATGTCAGGAGTTACTTGCAGGAACCGTCAACATGGTAAGCAGCAATTAAAAATAACATTTGAAGATCAGTCTGACCACATACAGTCGCTTGTAGGCGGAAGCAACCTATGTCTACTTCCCGATTCGACCGCCCTGCTGAGCAGTCTCAACATGATGTCCAAAGACAGCGTTTGCTATTCCTTTGACGAGCGAGCTTCTGGTTATGCACGAGGTGAAGGCATTGGAATTCTGGTTCTCAAGCGTCTGTCACAGGCAATTACCGATGGCAACCTTATCCGCGGTGTCATTCGATCAACTGGTTGCGGCCAAGATGGTAACACTCCCAGTATCACGTCTCCTAGCCAATCTGCACAAGAGCGCCTCATCCGCGAGACATACGCGCGAGCGGGTCTTGATCTCAATCAAACGTGCTATTTTGAAGCCCACGGTACTGGAACTCTTGTTGGCGACCCGTGCGAAGCTGCTGCTATTAACAGCGTCTTTTCTTCGCGAACCCCTGAAGAACCCATATTCGTTGGAGCACTCAAGTCACACATGGGCCACTCGGAAGGCGCTAGTGGTATCGCTGGAATGATCAAGACATTGCTAGTTCTTGAGAAAGGCATCATTCCTCCGAATGTATATCCCGAACATATCAACCCTGCTGTCAAGAAAGCCGGGCCAAATCTGAAATTCCCAATGGAGCCCACGAGGTGGCCCATAGATGGCATTCGACGTGCGAGCGTGAACTCTTTTGGATACGGCGGCACCAACGCACATGTTGTTGTCGATGATGCGCGGAGCTTTCTTCGTGAGCATGGCCTAAATGGCCGACACTGCACTGAAGAAATATATAGTATCGAAGAGGATGGACATGTACGCTTCCGCGGATCTTCGCCAATGAGCTACGTACTTGTTAACGGAGATCGCTCTGAAACCGAGTCTTCTGATCATACGCATTCCAGTTCCATGCAAGATGATACTACGCTCAATACCGGAAGCAGCAATTCTGGATCAAAGCTATTGGTACTGTCTGCATTCGATGAGCGAGCACTCCGCCGATCCGTTGAAGCCTTACAAAAGTGGACACACGATCAACTCAACAACGAAAACCGCGAACAAACCCTCACAGATCTCGCTTTTACGCTTGTGGAGAAACGCACCAGATTCCCGTGGAAATCATTCTGTGTTGCTTCTCCAGACACCCAATCCGAACTGACCTGGTCTCAGCCCGTACGGTCAAAGCAGAGCTCGAATATTTGCTTCGTATTCACAGGGCAAGGCGCACAGTGGCATGGAATGGGCCGCGAACTCATGATTTACGACGTTTTCAGGAAGAACATGCAAGAAGCAGATGAGTACTTTCGATCACTTGGTAGTTCCTGGTCTTTGATAGGTGCGTAACACAGATCACCAGTTTGGATTGATCGCAAGCTAATGATCGTAGATGAGCTGTACAAAAAATCAGAGAGTGAATCGGCTATCTATAAGCCGGAACTCAGTCAACCGATATGCACGGCTCTGCAGGTTGCCATCGTAGACCTACTGGCGTCGTGGAATGTTCGCGCATCTATATCGATTGGCCACTCCTCAGGTGAAATTTCCGCCGCATACGCCAGCCATGTGATATCCCGCGAATCTGCTTGGATGGTTGCATACTTCCGCGGCATGGCCGTTGGCATATCTCAGATGCTAAAGCCATCAAACGGCGCCATGATAGCTGTGCAAGCGCCGCTTGAGTCGTGGAAAAACATTATGGATGAGCAGAATGCATCATCTCCAGACGATCCTGTAGTCATTGCTTGCTACAACAGCCCACAAAGCTTCACTGTATCCGGGCCGCGCGAGGGAATTGCTCAGCTTACAGATACTCTCAAGGAGGCCAAGATTCAGGTCCATGTTCTCAAGATTGATGTTGCATATCATTCGCATCACATGAAGCCAGTGGCGGAAGTTTACAACAAGCTTTTGAAGAAGATTGAACGTGGCGAGCCAATCGAAAATCAACCATCGTTTGTATCGACCGTTACTGGAAAAGAGCTGGTGGACCTTGGTGAACTTCGAACCACATCGTACTGGAACAACAACCTCACTGGTTCCGTACAATTTTCAAACGCACTACAAAGCATCTGCGCACGTCCAGATGCGGCAACTTACTGCTTTGTTGAGATTGGTCCTCACTCTGTCTTGCGCTCGCCACTGAGCGATATCTTAAAGACCAGAGGTCGAGACATCACATCAGATTATGTATCTGTGTTGCGTCGCGACCGAGCGGCAGACGTCACAGCGCTGGAATGCGCAGGCAAACTTCACACTCTCGGCGCAAGCATCGATCTCACTGCCGTCAATCAGCGTGCCGGTACGCGTCCAAACTTCCTCACATCGCTCCCGAGTTATCCATTCGAAGACAAGAAAAGGTATTGGCTTGAAGGCCGAACAAGCATCCAGTACCGTCAGACAAAGTATGTCCATCACGAACTTCTTGGGTCCCGGACTCCGGATTGGAATGAGCATGAGGCACGCTGGACAAACCGCATTCTTCTGGAGCAGTCCCCTTACCTGAAAGACCACCGGATCAATGGTCTATGCCTCATGCCTGCGGCAGGAATGCTTGTTATGGCCATCGAGGCGGTACGGCAATTCTACGGTGATGCAGCTGCTGGTGCGTCCGGATACAAAATGAAGGACGTCTCGTTCACAAAGGCTATGACACTATCAGAAGATCCCCGTGGAACGGAAATGCAGCTTACCCTTCGACCCGGTAGTACCGAACAACGAGACCCGCAGCCAGGAAGCTCATGGAGTTATTTCGCACTCTATGTCTACGAGAATAGTGCATGGCATCTTTGCTGTTCTGGCTCTGTAGTAATCGAATACCAACGTCAAAACGAGATGGAGGATAAGCAGCCACTTAGACTGCGAGAGGTAGCCCAGCAACTCTCAAGCGCTGTGCAGCAGTGCAGCAGTGAAATCAGCAGTACGGAAATCTACAATGCTTTCGACACAGCAGGCCTCGCCTACGGCCCAACTTTCCGCGGCATGCACGACGTAACATGGGACGAAAAGAGCCAGGCAACGGGCTCAATCGGTCTGCGAGATTGGGAGAAACACGCAAAGCACAACTACAGCGACCCGCATATGATTCATCCCGCTGCCCTAGATACGATCCTGCAGATGACATTCCCAGCGTACTCTATCTATGCTAAAAATGCATCAGCAACAACAGTGCCTACGGGCTTCAACAACGCGTGGTTCTCGGCTGACTTGGTACGCGCAGCGTCGGAGTCAGAGCAGGTAAAAGTGCATGCAAAGGTGACGGGCCGTGGTTTTCGCAACAAGCTGTTTGCCGTTACCGCGGCAGATGAAAGTATGCAGCGAGTTTACTTTTACGGGAAGCTGGAAACGTCGACCATTGGGCGTAGCAGCTCTTTGACGGAGTCCAAGGACAAGAAAAACACCTTGTATCGCATCGACTGGCAGCCCGCAGAGTTTCCAGACGACGCAACTGCGGTCTCAACAGGTTCTACTAAACTAACCCTCTTCGTTGTGTACGATGACTCGGACTCCCTACAACAAGACCTGATGAGCAAACTGGGAGAAAGCGTGTCCTCACAGTACGGAATCGAACCAGTTCCGATACCTTGGAACACTACCATGCAACACGATTCATCCAACGCTATATGCGTTTTCCTTCCTGGCTTAGACGGCAACTTGTTACTCCGGATGCAAGAAGACGATCTGGAGAAGATCAAGCACCTCGTTTCAAGTGCCAGTGCTGTGATATGGCCTACCCTGCAACCCCAAACTCTCAGTCAGAGTCCTACAGACGGCCTTGTGTCAGGGCTAGTCCGTACGCTCGCGACCGAATCCGAAGATTACCGCCTTGTTACCGTCAGTCTAAGTAGAGAGGCGGGATTAGAAAGGCTTGCGGCGAATGTCATGAAAGTGGCGAAGACAATGTTTCAGCCACAGACGGATCCCGAAGACGAGTACTGTGAGATTGATGGCGTTTTATGTACACCACGTGTTGTCGACGATGATGAGATGGTCTCTCAGGTACTGCCATCTGAGCAAGTTACGACTGTTGTTTCCAAACCTTGGAGTGAGCTGGAAAGTCCTATGCTGACGATTGGTGCGGCCGGAATCCTCAACACGCTTCATTACGAGCAAACCCCTCTTCAGCTCGATACATTCGGAGTCGACGACGTGGTTGTTGAAGTCAAAGCCGTTGGACTCACTAGTCGTGACCTCCAGGTGGCACTTGGCCAGGTGCACGATGACGCTCTTGGGAGCGAGATTGCTGGCGTCGTGATACAAGTTAGCTCATCAGACGATGCCCAATTCCAGGTCGGCGATCGTGTCTTTGGTCTCACACGCAATGGAGTGGCGCAAAAAGTTCATTGCAAATCCTTCCAGCTGCAAAGAATCCCGGAGAAGATGGGCTTCGCTGAAGCCTCGGCGTACCCAATAGCATTCTGTACTGCCTATTATGGCTTGGTACAAAGGGCTAATATTCAAAATGGCGAAAGCATACTCATTCATAATGCTGCCAGCCCACTGGGTCAAGCTGCTATAAAGATCTGCGAGCATCAAGGACCTCCTACCATCTTTGCGACAGTAAACACAGTTGAAGAGCTAGAATTCCTAGCACAGGGCGGTAGCATCGACAGATCACACGTATTGCTTGTTGGAGATCCTGATCTTGAGTCAGCTATTCAACGCTTGACTGACGGCCGAGGTGTAGACGTCATAGTGGGCTCGAAAGACACTCTACAAGACTCATGGGCATGTATTGCTCCATTTGGTAGAATCATCGATACCGGAGAGGAGCACATGTTTGTTTCTACGGCAAGCCGATCAAAGGAAACTTTGCTACCACCCCTCATGAGCAACGTCACGCTTGTCAATATCAACTTCGCTGAGTTGGCACAAAGCAGACTCTTTGGGAACATTTTTGAGGATGTCCATCAGCGCATTGACGCCGGCCGGTATAATGACCCCGGAACACTGGTCAAATTCAGGCAAAGCAAAGTGGAACAAGCTTTCCGTGCCTTGCAAGAGAAGCCAGCAGTCAAAGCTGTCATTGAAATGGAGAGTCAGGAGGTAGTTGATATGGAGATTGTGTCAGATAGGTCCAAGCCACTTCTTCGTGAAGATGCAACCTATCTTGTTGCTGGAGCCTTTGGAGGTATAGGCCAAAGCATTGTCCAGTGGATGGTGCATGAAGGTGCCAAGTACTTGATATTACCTTCACGCTCCGCTGTTGAAGGAACTGATTCTGATCGCGAGAGATTCATCCACAAGCTCCAGGAACAAGGGGTAGTCGTAAAAGCCCCAGTGTGCGATATTGCCGACAAGAACAACCTCGAGGCTATGCTCAAGTCTCTCTCCGGCTTACCAGAAGTCAGAGGCTGCATTCAGGCCGCAATGGTGATGCGAGATTCCTCATTTGCTAACATTTCACTCGATAAATGGCAGCAATCGCTTGCGCCAAAGGTAGCCGGCTCCTGGAACCTGCACGAGCTCCTACCATCTGACCTCGACTTCTTCGTTATGCTTTCGTCGTCTACAGGCATTATGGGGTCATTTGGCCAATCCAATTACACTGTTGGAAACACTTATCAAGACGCATTAGCCGCACATCGGATGCGCCATGGTCAGCGTGCTCATACTTTAGCCCTCAGCATGGTCACAGGTGTCGGTTATGTGGCGCAAAACGAACAAGTCCAGGCCCTGCTCCGCGTGCGCGGCATGCTGGAAGAAGTATCTATGGAAGACATCCACAATCTCCTTCGGTACTGCTGCGATGCTTCGCGTGTAGATATCAGTACTATCGGTTCGCAAATCATCACGCCGCTGACGCTGCCTGCTGACCTGCGCGCCATGGGCATTGTAGCTCCACTAGGTAGCACACGGCCCATCTACCACTACCTCGATACGCTACCAGCACGTATCGCCAGTACAGTCGAGACAGATAGATCGCGTCCATCAAATATGCTTGCGGAAGCCACTTCTCTCGTGCAAGCCATCGATATTGTTGTTGGGGCTATCCAGTCTCAGCTCTCCAGTCTGCTTGTTGTAAGCAAAGACGATATCGATCCACAAAAAGCGATTTATCGCTATGGCGTTGATTCTCTCGTTGCAGTTGAGATGCGAAATTGGTTTTCAAAGGCAGTAGGTGCAGATGTGGCGACTGCGGATATCATGAGTGATGTTAGTATTTGGTTGCTGGCTGTCAAGGTTGCGAGCTCGAGTCGCTTTGTCAAGGATGAGCTCAAGGAGTAGAGCAATGTTTTGGTGTTGGATAAGAATGTCGCCTATTATCCTGTATTTTTCTGCTGCAGGTTAGTTTGATTCAGGAGTTTAGAGTTTCATGCCCAGTTCTTCCAATGCATGTTCAGGTCAAATTTTGACAAACTGAATGTCACTACGATATGATCCTTCATGACCCATGACATGATGGAACTTGCAGGGTGGCCGTATCGTAAATACCTCAAGTACCGATTCGGAACACTGTTTGGCTGCTGAAGACTGGTATTTGAGAGTGTTTCGCGGAAATGCGCGACTCTAAGGGTATATATAGGCATTGTGAGAATGACTGTTGAAGTTTCATCTCAGAATGGAAAAGACCAAGTACAGCGGGCAGCCGGGTCCTGCCTGTTGGCTGAACATTCTCATTTCAACAAGACTTCTTGCTCTTCCTTCGATATACCGAAAAGGTACAATACGTCCTGCATGCTCTTGGAGTTCAAGCGGGCAGGAGCCTGTATTTGTACTTTAGGTTTGGCATGGAAGGCGACTCCGAGGCCGGCTACGCCCATCATTGGAAGATCATTTGCACCGTCGCCGATGCATATGACCTGCTCCAGTAGGATATTTTCTTTCTCCGCAATCTCAAGGACGTGCTGTCGTTTCTTTTGCGCGTGGACGATCTCGCCTGTCAACTCGCCAGTAAGGGTAGCGCCGTCGTCAGAAACGACCAGGTGGTTGGCAAAGGCGTAGTCGAGGCCAAGCTGCGCGCCCATCCAGCCAGTCAAGGGCGTAAAGCCTCCGCTGAGAACTGCCGTCTTGAAGCCTAGCCGCTTCAACGCAGTGATGAGCTCTTTTACGCCCTCATTGAGCGTGAGTCTAGGCTTGAGCGTTTCAAAGACGCTACTGGGTACACCCTTGAGGAGTTTGCATCGCGCGCGCAAACTCGCTTCAAAGTCCAGCTCGCCGTTCATAGCAGCGGCAGTGATGGCGGATACTTCCTTCTCGACGCCAATCAGCGAAGCAATCTCATCAATGACCTCTTGCTGTATGAGCGTGCTGTCCATGTCGAACACGGCTAGCCTCTTGTACCGCCGGTATACAGAGTCTTCCTGAAAGACGCACTCGACGTTCCATTCGCGCTCGAATCGCGAGACCGCCTCATGCCTCCGTAGTGTCTCGAGCGCTATGGGTGATGCGCTGGGCAGCGGGAAGGTAACCTCTGCTACACGACATAGCTTGCTTGCTTCCAGCCTCTTGCTAGTGACGGTGTCCTCTTGCAGGCCCGTCAGTATGGTTGCGAGGGTGGCGGCGAAGTCGGTCAGGCAGCGCTGGGTGATGTAGCTCCCGTAGAGATTATCGAGGGGATTGGGCCCTGGGGTTGGCGGCTCTAGCGGGTAGTCTGCGAGGTTCTCGGTGGGCACGGCGCCGTCCTTGAGGGGCTCGAGCGAGGCTGAAGGGATCGGGTCGGCGGGGCTGCGCGGTGAGAGGTCGGCGTGCTGGAAGCAATTGGGTGAGTCTGCTTTGTAGAAGAGCGTCGCGACAAGGCGCGCGGGCGACACGTCGAGGGCGGGAGGCTTGGCGGACATGGCGCAGCAGTTGGGTCGCAGCAAGTCGAGGTCGGATGGTGGTGATTGTTTGTACTACAACTGCTTCTACTCGATAGGCGGGGGTGCGAGATTTTCGCAGGGATTGTTTTCAGGTACCTAGCGACCAGGGAGCTCCCAGTAACTAAGCTGCCAAGTACGACGAGCCCACCAGCCCCGCCATAGCGCCGACATCCCAGTCTCTGACCATTCTCATACTCTTCGACCCCATCACATACCTACTGTGTCCCATGGTATAGACATCGTACCATCCGGACCATCCTATTGACGCAATCGTACATATATGCTGCGGACCTCCGTACACAGGCCTCGGTCCTTCTCGTACTAAGCTGCGTCATGTCAAGGACGCACATTATTGCTTATTCTTAAACGACACATCACCCATTACACATCTCTTGCAGCTCACAAACCAACACTCCTCTAATCTATCGTTGTCTCGACCACAATGGACGACTACAAGCCTCAGAAAATCAACATTGTTCAGTCACCGCCCCTGGATGTGACCATTCCGTACGATGCCGCCTGGGTCAAGGACAAAGTTATTCTCATCACCGGCGGAGCTAGTGGATTCGGCGCTGGCTTCGTCAGGAACTGGGCAACCAACGGTGCTATCGTCATTGTGGGCGATATCAATGTGGAAAAGGGAGATGCCCTGTGTCGCAGCATCACTGCCGAGGCCAATGGCAAAGGCAAAGCCCACTTTGTCCATTGCGATGTGACAGACTGGCAGTCTCAAGTCAATCTGTTCAAGGAAGCCGTCAAACTGAGTCCCCATGGCGGCCTGGACTGTGTCGTCGCCAACGCGGGTATTGCTGGCCGTGACATACTCCAGGAGGGTGCCAACCTCGATGCGGCTGCTCCACCCCCGCCCAACTTCAAGATCATGGATGTGAACCTCACTGGGGTGCTATACACGGTCCATCTTGCGTATTTCTGGCTACCGAGAAACCCAGGCTCAAAGCTCTGCAGTATCGACGGGCATCCCACGGATTCTCCCCGCGACCGTCATTTGTTGCTGCTTGGCTCCGTCGCATCCCTTGCCCCCATTGCCATTCAGCCTCAATACTGCGCATCCAAGCATGCCGTGCTAGGCCTTTTCAGGTGCCTCAGGTGCTGCAGCAATGTGCAAGGCGTCCGTGTCAATCTTCTTTGCCCGTATTTCATCGACACACCCATTGTAACACCAGCGGCGCGCGTCATTCTGGCAGGAGGGTCTGTGGGAAAGGTCGAGGATGTAGTAGATGCAGGCACACGCTTTGTAGCCGACTCGCGCATCTTGGGGCGAGCACTCGTCGTGGGGCCAAAGGTCCATGTCCGCCAGAAGGCAACTGGTGAGTGGGAAATAGACACATCACCCTCTCCAGGCAGCAAGGAGACGAGATATTATGAGGCATACGCAGACGACTGGGAGGACCAAGACCAGTGGAATCGCAATCTTGTCAAGGTTTTGAACATGATCCAAGCTGGCCGAGGCTGGGTGGGATGGGCAACGGACATGGTCAAGGCAGCCTTGTACACCTTGGGCCTTGTACGCTCATGATCAAATGGAAGACTGTAGATACTTTACAAAACGATTATGATGAGAGGCTTGAATCGAGCGTTGAAGATGTTGTTGTGCAATGCCTTCGAACATTACGGCCCAAATGTACAGCTTGTTGCAGACCTTGTTTCGAAGACATGGCATTGCGCGCTGTTTCTGACGACCGAAGTTTATGGATATGACCAGTGTTGTCCGACAAGGATCAACGCTAGACGTTTATGGGTAGATGATCTACCATCGTCGACGAAGCGTTCTCGAACACGATTAGTATACTGGTGGATCACCATAGATGCCGCCGATGCGTTAGCAGGGCACAGCGGCTATCTCGGACGCTACCAAGCCCCAGTTTGCATCATCGAATCATCGTCGGCTGAATATCACTGGCCAGTCGCATTCCAGGACCGATTGCAGAGGGGTAGTTCCAAGTCGCCATTTGCGATGCTGCTGACACTGAAATCAAACGGCACGCGATACGTTGGCCAGTTGACCACAGATACCCATGTCTCAAAACATGATAATTCCGGTACCGTAATCCCTGTCGGACAATCACGGCACCAACAATTGGTTGGCCTGGTTGAGAAACGCCCAGGCACAGGCGGAGTCTCGTCCAGCCAAGCCTGACGTGGTTAGCTCCCGCCTTGCTGGCGCCCTGGAGACTAGCCCGATCTGCGCCTACCTGTGATGTCATGCCGCCTGTTCCTGCTGCTCGTTGCGGCGATTCGACGCCATCCACACCAGTGCTAAAGAAAATCCGCTCCTTTGCACCTGCTGCTTGTCCTCATTCAGTCGAGCTTTACTTTTACTACTGGAACTGCCGGCACCCATCCACCAAATGTGGACTAGCTAAGCAACACTCAATCCACGCCGCGTCTCGTTCTTTGCGGTCTTTCGCCATCATCATCATTACGCCGTCACTGCCGGCACCCCGAACGCGTCGCTGAGCTCCAGACCGCGTGACCCACCCCGCTGCTAAGGCTTTTAGTATCGCTGTCATGGCGGAATCTGATTCTGACCGGAAAGACGAGGGCGGCATGGCTCCTGTTGGCATGGTCATTGAAGAGCCGTCGTTCCCCGACATTTCTGGCCAGGAACCCAAGACAACGCCGACGCCTGACAAGACTCCCGCATTCAACAAGACGATTACAGACATGTCGCAGCAAGAAACAGTATCCCAGAAAGACTATGCAGCAGATGGATCAAGTGGGCCCTCGGATGCCCTGCCGAACAACCAGGATTACTTTACTTCGACGTCACGACCAGCACAGCAGCAAAGATGGGCGACAGAGCGACCCAAGCCTTCAGTGAGGCACTCGCTGCTGGGGAGGGTCCAAACTTCACAGCACAAGAAGCCAATGCAGCCCGAGCGACGAGCAACCATCACTTTTGACGCCGATACCGATTCCTCTGACTCCTCTGACGATGAGGACCTTTACTCGCGTGGAAAAAGCCTTAGTCATGCCGATAGTTTGACAAAGCAGACAACCCGAAAGTCCCGCGAAAATAGATTGCGTCCCTTTTCCCGATTGAAAATCGCAAACGAACACTTCAATACTAAGGGCAAGGTTTCGAGAGCAGACGGGCGGCTGAAACTCAGCATTCTCGAAGAGAATCTTGGCAGCGGATACATAGCCAAAGCTCTCGGGACTCTCATCAAGAAACATGGCAACGATGAGGATCGCGGTCCAGAAAGCTATGACAATGTGGGAGCAGCCAAGATTGCTCCAGAAGATGATGAGATGGAGCACAATCTCGCCAGACGAGTGAAGCTCAATATCGTCATCATCATTATCGGTTCGCGCGGAGACATTCAGCCCTTTATTCGAATAGCCAAAATACTGCAGGAGGACTATGGACATCGCGTTCGTCTGGCCACACACCCAGCGTTCAAGGACTTTGTGGAGAAAGAGTCGGGCCTGGAGTTCTTCTCAGTTGGCGGCAATCCAGCTGAACTCATGGCTTTCATGGTCAAGAATCCCGGTCTTATTCCCAACATTGAGACCATCAAAGAGGGCGAAATTGGACGCAGAAGATCGCAAATGTATGAGATGTTCCAGGGCATGTGGCGTGCATGTATCAACGCAACGGATGACGAGACGGATGTAACGAATGTGAAGATGAGTAAGTAATTGTGATCTGGTTGAGCGACTTCGAGGCTGACTCCCGCAGTGGGTGACAAGGCCCCTTTTGTTGCCGATGCTATCATCGCCAACCCCCCTAGCTTTGCCCCACAGCACATTGCTGAGAAGCTAGGTATTCCACTTCACATGATGTTCACGTGAGTGTTAGTATCCATACACAAAGCCATTTCTGACATGACCCAGCTTCCCATACACACCAACTACCCACTTCCCCCATCCATTAGCAAACATCAAAGCTAGTAACGTCGAGGCGACCTACAGCAACTTCATGTCCTACCCGCTGGTTGAGATGATGATGTGGCAAGGTCTTGGTGATCTCATCAATCGCTTCCGTACTCAAGTTTTGCATCTCGAGGAGGTAAGCAGACTGTGGGCACCAGGTCAATTGTATCGCCTCAAGGTACCGTACACATACCTTTGGTCACCAGGTCTCATTCCGAAGCCAAAAGATTGGGGCCCAGAGATTGACATTGCTGGTTTTGTGTTCCTCGACCTCGCGTCCTCGTTCACGCCACCAGACGAGCTTCAGAAGTTTCTTGACGATGGCCCTCCTCCAGTGTACATTGGTTTCGGATCCATTGTCGTTGATGACCCTGATGAGTTCACCAAACTGATCTTCGAAGCCGTTAAGCAAGTGGGCTGTCGCGCTCTTGTTTCCAAGGGCTGGGGTGGTTTTGGTTCCAACGCTGATTGCCCAGAAAACGTCTTCATGCTCGAAAACACGCCTCACGACTGGCTGTTCCCTCGTTGCAGTGCTGTGGTACATCATGGTGGAGCAGGAACCACAGCCATTGGTCTCAAATGTGGGATACCGACTATGATTGTTCCATTCTTTGGCGACCAGCCTTTCTGGGGCGCAATGGTCAGCAAAGCAAAGGCAGGGGCGCATGAGTGCATACCCTACAAGAAGCTTTCAGCTGAGCGGTTGGCCGAGGGCATCAGGCAATGTCTTACGGATGAAGCCAAAGCGAATGTAAGGAAAATCGCCGATAGTATCGCTAAAGAGGGCGACGGCGCGCTCAATGCGGTGCGCTCATTTCACCGGTCACTACCACTTACAGGAGAGGGAAGCATGCGATGCGACTTCCTTGACAACCGCGCTGCCGCTTGGAAGATCAAGAACACGAATGTTAAGCTATCTGCATTGGCTGCTGAGATACTTGTGGAAAAGAAGAAGCTCAAATGGAGCGAACTGCGCTTGGTTCGACATTACGAATGGAATGATTTTGGTGGACCTGGTGAACCCATCACCGGAGTCTGGGGCAGTCTCATGACCTCTTTTTCAGACGCAGCAGCTGGAGTTGGCGGTATGCCTGTCGAGATCGGTAAGAGTATCAGAAAGAGGGAGAAGATCAAAGAGAAGAAACGAAGGCTACAAAAGCGCGACGAAAACAAGAAGACTATGCATAAGAAAGCTGACACTAGCTCCAACGGATCCGAGCAGGATACAAGCAACGATCAGCAGAATGGTGGTAGACCGCAACCTACCCGCAACGACACGACTCTTTCGAAGATCTCCGAACCTAGCGAAGAGTTGACTGAAGAGCTTGGGCGTGAGGCTGCCTTTGGATTCAGAAAGACGGGACACGCTATCGCTCGCTTTCCTATGAACATAACCCTCGCAGTTACCCAAGGTTTTCACAACGCCCCACGTTTGTACGGGGATGATACGGTTCGACGTCCACCTCGGGTCACTGGCTTCCATTCTGGCACTCGTGCTGGTCGCGATGAGCTTCTCTACGGTGTAATGGATGGCGTCTCAGGTCTCGTCACTCAGCCATACAATGGCGCTAAGAAGAACGGTGTTCTAGGAGCTTTCAAAGGTGTTGGCCTAGGCATTGGTGGATTTGTGCTCAAAGACATTGCAGCTTTGCTTGGCCCTGTAGCGTACACCATGAAGGGACTGGACGCTGAGTACATGAAGCGTTATCAGCCAACAAATTACCTCCGCCGCGCACGAATCGCTGAGGGGCAACAAGAATTGAAAATGCTGAGTTCGACATCTCGCATGGCAGCTATTCAAGAATCACAACAAGGGGTTGATAAGTCTGCAGAGAAGCGCGAAACAATTGAAGAGAATGTGAATATACGTTGGAAGGCTCTACAGAAGACAATTACAGAAGAAAAGAAACGCCACAAGAGTGGCATTATCGGCTCTCTTACTGGCCGAGGCGACGAGAAGGATGGCCAGCGAGTAGGGCGCAAGAGCACTGAGACATCGAGGAAGGACATGCGAAGATCACTATCCAAAGGAAAGGCTAATACGCATGCGCCTAATGACAAGCCAGGAAGAAAGCATACAGATGCTGCAGAGAACGCTGCTAATCAAGGAGAAGCAAAGGAGAGGGTGGATCATAATGTAAGGGCCAGTGCGCATAGAATGAGCACAGCACCAACTACGGTACGGGAACGCGAACAGCACCAAGATAGGAAAACACTTGAGCTTCCTTATCGACTTAAAAGCAATGATGGACAGGCATTGCAAGGAAAAGAAGAGAGTAACCCGAGCCCTGAGGCTGGTCGTGCGTTGAGCGAGTCTAGCAATTCGACAGCTGCAGAGCTCAGGATTCCGAATGATCTTTCTCATCGCCCGTCTGCAGATGGATCCGAAAGTACTAGAGTTGGCAGCGATCAAACCGACTGGGCAGCCGTAAGACAAAAGGCAGAGGGGCTGACCATGGAGGATGGCAGGAGCACGACGGTGGATATCAGACTGTAGACTTGTTGCATCATCTTGTGAGGGGCGTTATCTCGTATTCTCCTATGTCTTCTCTGTCATTTTTATCTAACCAGAGCTCCTTGACGAGCTTTATCACTTCCTATCACCTGAGTATTTCTAGTTGTACAGATCTGTAATTCTTAAGATACCCCTTTCATACATATATGTCTCTTTCCTTCTGTACACACATCGAGTTAAATGTTTTGTGCTTTCTTTGGCATAGATCATTACTCGCTAGAAATTGAGCAGATGAAGTATAACTGTCGCGCTTAGATAGAAAAATGTAATGACACAGTTCAGGAATGTATAACTACATCAAAATTCACTCATGAATTTGAAGCTCAAAATCTCAGTACAAGACATACCATCCCTATGAACCTTGGTCTTCGCGCTTTCTCTGGCGAGAGAAATATCTCAATACCTCAAACATGGCGTTGTGTTGTCTCTTCCAATCCTCATCCTCCACATTCGCCTCGATATAATTTTTAGTACCCATGTTTTGTTGTTGTTTTTGACAGGCAATCTGCGGCTTTGGCTCTTCCAAGGGTGCTCCTGGGGTTCCTTCGTACCTGCCTGATGGTAGGTAGTATGTTTGATGACTTGCTAGTTGTACGTCTTTTACAAAATCGCCTGAATTGTGAAGCGTGTTAGTAATGTCATGGCAGGAGAAACATGTAGACTAGACGTATCTCTCGGGAAGAAAGAAAGAAAGTAAGAAAGAAGGTATTACCCCATGAGACATTCAATACCGTTAGTTGCTGTCGGACTTTTGCGAGAGATATTCGTCGTTCTTGGATTTCCCATGGTGTGTCTCGGTCTTGGAATACAGTAGGGCTGGATGATGGTGTTGAGAGTGAAGGTGAATGCAGACGTTGAGTTAGTGCTCGGGAGACGAGCAGTCTGTATTCTTCCACCTTGGCTGTTTGTAGTTCAACGATATGTTTCTCATCAGTTGAGTGGGTCGAAAGGAAGCTTGGAGAGTGATGGCCGCGAGAAAAAGCCGCCATATGTGAAGTTGCTTTGTGAACGCTTGTAAGTGCAGAACCGTGACGATATAGTTGCAGGGATTTTCAACTTTCATATTTCAAAAGAGGGAGCGTTTGTAGTTTATTGCCATTGGTTATGTGTTATATACATGTTTCTCGTTGTTGGGGTACAATCGCTCTGTTTGAGTCGGCGTGGTTCATCCGTCATCCTTCTGACACCATTCACACTCGACAATCTTGAAGCGCATGTCTTTGGGTAAGATAAATTATCCTTTTCCCCACATGGTCGTATCTCATTTCATTTCCTCAAACATTTCATCGTTTCAACATGTTAGATGCTCAATCCCTCGGCAAGCACACCTCCATACCAAATCATGGCACCCAGTCCTACCAAGTTGATGACGGTGCTGACACCGTGCAGGATGGCAAACTGCTTGTTGAGTGCTTGCATCTCCTTGCTATGGGGTCCATTGTCATAACTCCTCTTGCCGTCCCTAGTTTCCTGGTGCTTTCGAATGCCCATGATCTCAGTCGTCTTGGGTCCAACATAGACCAGGTTGACCACTGCCGTGACAAACATGGTGGCGTGCAACCAGGAAGCCAGCTTGTTCGAGGAAGTAGAAGTCGAGGCAGGCGCGAAGAAGGAGAAGGATGGCGGAGGGGCGGCAGGCGAAGAGGGGAGGAGGAACGAAGGGAGCAGAGAGGTGGGACCGCGGGGGTAGGTCAGGGCCATTGCGACGGGTGCGATGGACTGCAGAGCAAAGTAGATGGGAAAGGTGTGTTTTTGCAGCGTGGAGAATTGCGGGCGGGGGAGGACGCGGAAGGCGACGACTCCCGAAATGAAGGACTGGAAGAGCGTGGAGCCCAGGAGCGTACCATAGCTGCGGGTGGTGTGAGTACTATGAGTGCATACGACGAGCGTGGTGGAGGGGTCGTAGTGGGGGAGTGTTGCGGTGTGGGCGCATACCTGAGCAGATGGTACGTCGAGGGGTTTTTGAATGTCGATAGCGACGACATTGTGGCCGTGGTGAGGTTGCGACGCAGTTGTCGAATGCAAGGGGTGGTGGTGGAGGCGTCGAGCCGAGTGTTGTGGAGGAGTCAAAGGCGCCTTAGAGCTCAGAAGCGGCGGTCGCGGCGGCCTCGGCAATGGGTGAATGATCTCACGACGACAGGTCCTGACACGCGTTACCCCTGCTAGTAGCTTCTCTAGCTCGTCAGTGCCGTCATGCAATGCCCCGCGCGCATCATCCCGCCGCATTTGCAGATTAAGGTTTCTTTTTGCTAATCCATCGCCAGCTGCTTTCCGCGAGTGGATTTACATCTACCTCGGCTGCAAGTGCCACATCCTTCGCCATGCCTATGCGCTTGCCATTACTCATTAATCTCCGCCGCCCAGCCGATGCGCCTCTCAACCCTGAAGACATCTTTGGCTCCTCACTAGGCGGCGTTATTACCGATGATCTGCAGAACCAGCACGGTGACGATCCCGAAACCGTCATCTTGTACTCCAACGCAAAGTATGGCGAGCTAGAGTTGAGGACGGCTGAGGTCAGCAGCGAGGAGCAAAGGCGCAAGTCTGCGCATTATCTGTGGAATGCAGGCGTCATGATGGCGGAACTCGTCACGGGGCGGCTGAAGGAAGGGGAAGACAATTTTCTCGAAAAGACGGCCGACTGGGAGTTTACACGCTGGGAACCTGGCCAATGGTGGACCAGTGAACAGGAGGAACAAAAGTGGAGTGTCAAAGACGAGACAGTCTTGGAGCTGGGCGCAGGTGGGTGGGGCTGAAAGACGTGACTATGGGTAGAGGACTGATGGTATTCTGCTTGAGCAGGTGTAGGATTGGGTGGGATAATGAGTGTACTGGCGGGTGCGAAAGAGGTACGCTACTGTCTAGGTATGTGTGGGCTTGCTTGGACTGACAACTCGCTAGGTCACCATTACTGATTATCCCGCGCCTCCCATCCTCGAGACCCTTAAGAAGAATGTTGCAAAGAATGTACCGCCCCATCTACAATCCCGTGTGACTGTCCAGGGCCACGAATGGGGCTCCACTCACACAGACTTCGAGGTGTCGCGAGCCCACAGTTACACACGCATCCTTGCGGCAGACTGCTTCTGGATGCCTTGGGAGCATGACAATCTCGCAAAGTCGATGCTGCATTTCCTTGCAGACACGCCTGATGCGCGCATATTTTGTATCGCGGGTTTTCACACTGGTCGTGCCAAAGTTGCTCCCTTCTTCGAGGACGTTGTGCCAGCACATGGGCTCGAGATTGAGGAGATATACGAAATGGATGCAGACGGACAACGGCGGCCGTGGGCCAAGGAGCGCGATGGCGGTCGGGAGAACATGGGCGAGCGCAAAAAGTGGCTCGTCCTTGCGCGAATACGGTTGGCAATTCCATCCGAGCGGCCGTAGTAGCGCAGCAATAAGGCTCCTCCTCAAGTCCTTTTGAAGCACAGCGTGACAACACTGCTCCCTGTCTTGCCCCCAAAGGTGAAGCTCGGATATTTGACCTTGCCATCGAATTCCAGCGAGCCCCCCGCGAACCAGCCCTTCAACTCATCCTCTGTCCAATTGCAACTCGTAATCAAAAACCGTCCTCCCTTCTTCACCAACGGCTCCACCTTCTCCCTGTACCCTTCACATATCCTGCGTCCCTGCGTATCCTCGTCTTGAGACAAGCAAATCGCATCAAACGTGCCCTTGTCTAGCACAACATCGAAGCCCTCGCCTAGCCACGCGCCCGCTGGCTGCGACAAAATGTCCCACTCGTGAAACACAATGTCTGCATACTCTTCACCCTTTGCATCGCGAATCGTGCTTGCCAGCGTGACACTCTGCTCGGAGTAATCCACTCCCACCATCTCGCCATACCATTCGTCTTCCCTGAGCGCAAACAGCAAATGCCCGTTTCCTGTGCCTAGGTCAAGAAACCTCGAGCCTTCTTTTCCCTTGCTTTCTTCGTCGCCTTTCTCTAACTGACCCTCGTCGCTGAGATCTTCGAGAAACGAAAGCATACGTTCTTCGGCGCCCGCATCGCTGAACCAGATAGTGCCTTCGTCCGAGGCATTGGCGGCAAAGTTTTTGCGCTCCGTCGTGTAGGCCGCGTCCCAGTAGGATTTTGTGCCTAGCTCGGACGGGTCGAGATGCGTAGGTGCTGTCATTTTCAACGTCTTTGTTGGGGAGTGGGCGAGAAGAAAGTAGAAGGAGCAATGGATGCTTTCCGTGGTGGTGGGGGAATGCGCTGCGAGATCTTTTTAGCGGGGTTTGGAGGGGCAACTCCTCGTTCCTGCATTGCCGGACCCCGCGGTACCAATTCGAAGGCATTTCTGAAATGGCATTTCAACACGAGCATGTGACTTGCTGCAAAATAGTGATCGCCTGGTGTTGCATGTCTCAAAGTTAATCTGATTTATTGGAATCATATGCCAGTTGTGTTGATATGGTGGTTCAAGAAGACGCACAGTTTGTAGACCTGACGCTATAGAATCGAATACCATTGAAACGCAACATGGATAGATGTTGTTGACAAACAAAATAGGTAAACTCCGACTTATAGGGATACAAAGGCAACGGCTGCAGGAACTAGGTATTGTAACTATGGGTGCCCGACAGATGTTGCACTCCGAACGGAATAATAGTACCTGACTCGTGACCGTAGCCTTGTACTGCAGCGTTGACTCGCCATACAACCGACGCGTGCGAAAGGGCATCGCGTTCGCTCCAGACTCCATCTTCAGTCATTCCCCCGTTTCCAATGCGCAACAATCCTACGCCGAATCACCACAGCGGGTCATTTCTACCCCAGTATAGCAAGCTACCGCCAATCGCTAGACTATTGAATATACCAACATAATGCCCCACAACCTTATTCTTTACTCCGTACGCACTAACAATGACTGTATCCGCGGCGGTGGCTACTAACCCCACCATGATTGCAACACCCAGGCTCCTGCGATCCCTGAGCACCAGTCCAAATGTTGCTAGTAGGATGCCATTCTGTACGTTACGTGCTGCAATCGCGGCGACCAGGGCTTCCTTAGTTTGCTCGTCGTCTTCATGAGTGCGCTTTTGTGATGGGGATGGCGATGAGGCGTCCGAGGAATTTGAAATAGGTAGACCGTAGCCGTCTGCGAACAAAGATGGGTCGCGCAGGCCCATTATTCCGAATGGAATTATCTCAAGCGTCGCAATGAAGAGGGCAAGACATTCAGCTGGTGGTGGGAGATGCTGGAAGAGGTTGCGCGTTTGGGTGGCCATATTGGTCGCGGGTCTTGGACGATGCGACGCGGTAACTGTGATTTGCGAGGCGTGAGGTATTCCAACAGGAATTGAGGTCAGTTTTGGAATGAGACCAAGGCTATGTGGCTTGACGCAACCATATACATGTATTGAGACATTACCAATTGTCTACGGGGTGGTGCGGCTCGGACTTCGGCTGCGGGGACTAGGACAAGGCTGCTGCAGACATGTCTTTTGCGTCATCTTTATTCCGACATACACGAAAAAGAAGTTAACCATGATTTCTTTACTGTACCAGATGACTTGCTTCTAGCATCAAACTTGGAAAAACTGATATCCTGATACTGTATATCCTGAGAATATCCTGACTGGGACCAACTCTACCGTTTCGCGTTCAGCTCACAACTGTCTATCTTATGAAACTGTAGTAGAGCGTTACAACAGGCGTCGACCCAACCACGGTCCAGTCTGCTCGGACAACTTGCTGATTCTTAAAGTCAACACTAACATCCCATGCTAAAATGTCACAGCCCATTGAGGCCATGATAGAGGAACGGGAATCCCCAGAAGGTTTTGACGCCCATCTTGACAGAAGTGGGCCATGCCGCAACTGTCGCAGCCACAGACTCGGTGTCTAAACACCATCCATCATACGACGCAGTAAGTTGCGCGATGCCGAAGAGATAAAGGGAGCCAGAAAGAGTGAGAACAGTGATTCGGTGCGAAATAGAGCCACGCCAGGTGATTTGTGGCTTGTAGATGGACAGTTGTGGTGATACTGGGCGCTGTCTACGTTGTTTGGCAAGCATTGCAATAGCTTGATATTGTGAGGTGGATCTACATAGTCTCTCGTTAGTATCGAGCATAATGGTCATTGTGAGAGCCTGGGTTGTGGTGGCCTGGCATACTTCTGCTGAACAATACGGCTCGCAGGCTGCACCCTCAAGGTAGTCTCTGTGGCTATTCGCAGACTGCAACATGTTCAGTGGTTGCTGTTGTTCAAAAGTTCACGATGGCGTTGTCGGGTGGCACCGTTGTGATGTCAATAAGAACTGTTCAATTGGTCTCCACTGAAGTCCTCCAGCTTCCCATAGTCTCTGGTCAGCTAATTGGCCCTCTGCGATTAAAATGAAGAATCGATCCAGGCCTGAGACCAGATGTCTCTAGAGGTATTGAGACCTAAGTTGTACTACGAGAAAACTGAAACTTGTAGCATTCTACGGCAACCACAGTGGAGATAATGTAGTTAAAAGACATCTGGGGAGTGAGAGAAATCCCTATTGAGCCTTTACTGTATCTACTTCTTTGTACATCTGTGGATATTTCATGTAGTTTCGCATTTAGGAACAATTCTATCACTATAGTATAGGTCACGGCAGAGCTTGCAGGTAGCTCTCAACCTTCAAATATATATTATTCACTCTTCTCACAGATCTGCAGACATTCCAGTCATGGTAGTCGATGTTGTGCCCCGACGATTGTTCCTCTTTCAGTTCATGCAAGAGGAATGTAACAATTGTAGTTTCCCCATACTTGACTCACAGAAACTGGTGGTTGCCATTATTGTTTGTTCTCCGAATGTATCCTTGTCGTCATTCAAAGTGATCTGATAGCGCGATATTTTCTTCCAGACAGCCTGATCACTTGCTGCATGCATAGTGAGCTGGTATATACACATGCAATAAACTGTAAGCACCTAGATGATATTACTATGCCGTTTTAGGGTGGGTACTTTAGTTCAAAATGGTGCTTAATAAACCTTTCCACTAAACATTGGCATCTTCGTATTTGAGATAGCTATCCTTGATCGAAACATCGAATGTCAAGAACGACGTGTTGCGCAAGATACCTAGCATGCCAAAGTTCTCAATAGATGAAAGCCTATCGAGAAATCTACCCGGAATATAGGATCACATGTGAGATGTTACATTGCATCTTTACCTTGACCGCCTGATGCATTGTCAAGCCACCACCAAGACCCAGCCCGCTGCCAGGATCGTTGCCAAGCCTGTACTTATATGCAAGGCGGCACAGACGGAATAAACTCTGCATACAGAATCTTCGTAAACATACTTGCTGCAGACTTAATTCCGGTATCCATCCCCTTGTTGGACTTTCCGGCTTTGGTTTTATTCCATTAATTCCAGGACTTGATCATTGGGTTGACCACAGAGCACTTTGAGATGCACGGAGTAAACAAGTCTAATGGAGTTCATTGTGAAATAGCTGGTAGGCTGTTGGTTGCTGGTATATATTTGCACGATTGACTCAGGTCTTCTCTTCATTTCATCAACTCCTGTCCTTTCATTTTGCGCCTACTACAGCCCCCTTCAAGATGGCTAATAAAGCGATCGTGAATACATCTGAGATGAACATTTTCGAATCACCTCCTCAAGACTTTTCAACCTTGTCCAGTTCAAAGGAGCTGGAAACAAATGACTTTTCCGACAAAACGCATGAAAGCCTTTCTGGTCTGCCACCCAAGGATGGAGGAAAGGCCGCTTGGTTGTTCCTGGCTGCCGCGTTTGTAGTCGAAGTCCTAACTATCGGTGAGTGTCTCTTGTACCTACTTCGTGTCTTATATGCTAATATAATTTCAAGGATTCAGTTTCTCCTTCGGACGTTTCCAAGATTATTATAGTACAGCTGAACCGTTCGCGGGGTCCTCGAATATCGCAGTCATTGGTGTCCTGAATCAAGGCCTTATATTCATCTGTCTTCCAATGACCATTCATCTGGCAAGACGCAAGCCGCAGTGGGCTCGATGGATGGCAACAGGGGGACTTCTAGGTTCTGTTGTATCTAACATTACGAGTTCCTTCTGCACGAACATATCCCAGCTCATCGCAACTCAAGGAATTCTACTAGGAATCTGTGGGAGCTTTGCCTTTTGTCCCCTCCTCGTCTTCGCTGATCAGTGGTTCGATAAACGCAAGGGCCTGGCTTTTGGTATCACCGGGAGCGGAGCTGGTTTCGGAGGCCTATTCCTGCCACTGATCATTAACACGCTCCTCGACAATACTGGATTCGAAACCACCATGCGAGTTTGGGCTGGTATACTTCTTGGAGTCGGCATTCCGCTAGCGTTCTTTGTGAGACCTCGATTACCGCCGTCGGCCATAGAGCGCAAACCATTCTGGAACCTCAGAGTAGTCCGTTCGCGCTTTTTTCTCCTCAACCAAACAGCCACACTGATTCAAGCCGCGGGCTACTATCTCCCTGGCATCTACCTACCCAGTTACACCCGTGAGATCTTTGGCATGTCGACCTGGTTGTCGACGCTTTCACTAATGCTTCTCAATCTTTCTGCCATGGTTGGACTTATCATCATGGGCCACTTGACCGATCGATTTGGTTCCCGAATATGTATCTTCATATCCGCATTTGGGGCAACTCTTTCCGTCTTCCTATTCTGGGGTTTGGCAGTACATATCGCCCTTGTCTATATGTTTTGTATATTTTTTGGTCTCTTCTCTGGGTGCTTTCCTGCTGTATGGCCGGCTGTCATGCGGGAGACAGCGAGGAGAGGCGAGGCGCGTGGGTTCGGCCATGTGGATACCCTGATGATCTATTCTCTACTCTGTGTTGGTCGAGGTATTGGAAATATTGTCTCTGGTCCTCTAAGCGAGGCGCTGATTGAGGGCAGACCCTGGGAAGGAACGGCGATTGGTGGTTATGGAAGCGGATTTGGTGCACTCATTGTCTTCTCCGGTGTGACCTCGCTCTTTAGCGGCATGAATACTCTGTGGTGTCACTTACTCTGAAAGTATTCGCCTCAACTTGACTATATGCTGAGAGCATAGCAAGTTCAAAGTGCAATTTCTTAAATGCTTAGCTCGCCTATCATCAGTAACTATGGCACAAGAGGACCCTTTAAACCCACGCAAAAGTGCGCCATTGCAAATTGTAGTATTGCTTCCTTTCTCTTTCCTTAAGATACCATTTTGAAATCATTGCATAGAGATAGTGTGTAGGACATTCGTATCATCATTTTGTTGATAGGGACGAATCCAATGAGAAAACTATCTCCTGGGAGCCATTTGTCGGTAGAATGATAGTTCTCTTTCGATCGAAGTTTCTCAATTCAGCTCCTCACGCCTGCCCTTCGTCTTCCTATGCCACTTTCGCCCACTCATTGGCCAGGAGGCATCTTCGCGACAAGTCCAGCAACTTGGTTTCGGAGATCTACACCCAGTTCACAGAGTACTTGCATTGGAAAAAAGCTCACCTATGTGAGGTTGCGTCTTACAGCTGGAGAATATTTAGGCAGTTTCGACCTGGGCGCGAACTCAGAATCGCACGATAGACATGCATCTTGAAGGAGCGCGGCTCTGGGAAGCAGTAGCTGCAGGAGCTTGCTCGCTCTACGAGATCGGTGGGTGTTTCTACAGCATTTCTGATTTATTTCACCAAGGGGATTGGGTCAGCTCTTGATAGCATCATCGCAGGAAGCAGGGTATTCATGTAGCGGGCAAACTGGCCCCAAAAGCTGCTTGGCAGCAGCATGCGATCCTCAGGATTAACTTTTAGGCTGGCACGAGTGGTGATTGACAGTGTCTTTGGCGGCAATACCAGATTGCCACAAGACAAGGCGCGTCTGACCTCTGATTCATGGGTTGAGCGAGAAGGAACACTTCTAGGGCGTACCGAAACCAACGTGGTAAGGTTCAACTTGAAAAAGTCAGGCTTTTATAATGAATAGTTTTACTCTATGGCGATGAGTGATTGCGCCATCCAAATAAGGGGTGTTTTACCATGGCATTTGGCATTTCATTATCAGATTACTGATGCGTCATTGAAAGACTTTGCCATTTGGTCCTGAAACATCTCTTGAAGAGTGACTTTTTCAAAGACACACTAGCTAGAATAAGCAAAGAACCACTACTTGAAGATCGACTATTCTGTATTCATCATAGTACCAACATGATACTTATTATTCATGATAAATCGATTAAATCGATTCCGTGTATCTCCACTAGACCTGTCCGATAGAATTAAGACATGCATTGGATTGATGTAACCTCCATCTTTTTTTTCCTTGGTCTTAGCGTATAATGTAAATAGCGCTAGAGTGGGGATAGTACTCAGGGTACCCCTATCCTCCCTCTACCCTCCCCATACCTTACCTATACACATTTACCGGCCTAGATTCAGGGAGAAATCTCTAGCAGTCCTCGGTATCCATTACCCAGCGCTCTAAGCTCTCTGCGCATAACGCTTGAATTTCCTCTATACGCTGTGTACAGACTTATACGAGATTAAACGAGATTAAACGAACCTCTTCACCTCAACCAATCAACTTCTTGCTTCGAATACGAGATACGGTACGGGGGAATGACAAAACCTCAGGCCTCGCCTCGAGTTATTTTGTTTGCATTTTTCCCCAAACATCCGCTGGCTCAAGAGCAACTTCGACCTCGATATCCTGGAAAAGCATTCACAGCATCCCTTGAATCACATATTTATTTTTTCGCGACAAATCTTAACAACACGCCACTGCCTCTCGATTTGTAGTCACCTACATCAGTCATGGGCTATGATACCGCAGAATATCGTCCATCTTTAGATGACCCTAACGTCTGGGTGCCGTATAGATACATCCCCTCACAACTTGCTGCAATCGTCCTTATTGTTGCATTTTCCCTCACCACGTTCCTGCATCTATTCCAACTAGTGAAGAGGCGTACATGGTACTTTATTCCGCTAGTTGTCGGGGGCTTTTGTAAGTTGGTCTTTTACCGGAAAGCTAAACAGTTTCTAACATGCTTTTTCTAGTTGAGATAATAGGTTTTGTCGGTCGTCTCATGTCGCATAGTGATCTGTGGGCCCTCGGGCCGTTCATCATGCAATCACTCCTTCTTCTTGTCGCACCTGCGCTCTTCGCAGCATCAATCTATATCATTCTCGGTCGTATCATACTCCTGGTGGACGGCGAACGGTATTCAATCATTCCTCGAAAGTGGTTGACGAAAGTCTTCGTTGCAGGTGACGTGCTAAGTTTCTGCATCCAGGGCGGTGGTATGCATCCACTATTTTCAATGAGCCTCTATCATAAATTCGACTAATACTAGACAGGTGGTGGTGTACAAGCTATAGGAACCCTAAGCGCGTTACACTTAGGTGAAAAGCTCATCATCGTTGGTCTCTTTATCCAGGTCGCTTGGTTTGGATTTTTCATTGTGGTAGCAGGCATATTCCACTTGCGATTCTCCAAAGCTATTTCGAAAGCAGTATCAACTTCATCGTGCGACCGCTCTCACAATAGCTCGCCATGTTGTCTGACCGAATCTCCGACTGCGCCTACAGGTGCATTGAGTATCAAACAACTACCCTGGAAGCGTCACATTCATATCCTTTATAGCACTAGCGGACTGATCATGGTGCGCAGTGTTTTCAGGGTTATCGAGTACCTGATGGGGAACAATGGATATCTATTAAGGCACGAGGTATTCCTGTATGTGTTCGATGCAGCACTAATGTTCATTGTTATGGTGCTGTTCAACTGGATACATCCAAGCGAAGTCACAAACCTGCATAAAGCTAGGCTAGCACAAGATTCAGGTCTAGAGATGTAAAGTAGGATAGGATAACTCCTAGAGGCTGAATTACAGTATCAAAAAATATAGTATGTTAGATTATCCACAGGGACTGAGCCGTGATCAGGATTTTAAGTTTAAGAAGCTCGGTGCGGGCGAAGATAAGAGAAGGGGACTGTTATTATGAACCTGTGAGGAGGGTAATAACTAAGGTAAAAAACGGATTACTTAAATCGTGACACCTTAACCACTGTATGTACATGATATTCTTATATTGTATTGTTATCTATGTCAGGCGCAGCTGACGATATATACTATCCTGTGCAGAGAATCAGCAGAACGCTGATTACTCGTACCTTTTTGGTTGTTATGGCCTAGTGGCACAGGGCTGAGTCCTAACAATCTAACGTATTCTATCACTAAGTGGGCTACATTACTAAGTGTGCTACTTTTTCTTAGCATTATAAACTTTATATATAAAAACATAGATTACTTTATACTAGCTATAGATACTTTATATAACTTACTTATATTTAAGAAAGAATTTTCTTTTATATCTTTTTAGTATATATAAAAGTTATAACTAGCCTATTTTCTTATAAGTTTTATAGTGCTATTAGTTTAGTAAAGCTTTTTCTTAACTACTTTTACTATATGCCTTCTTTAATATTATATAATTAGTAGAATTACTATTAGCTACTTATATAGTAGTGAATAGGTAGGGGTAGAGTAGAGGTAGTATTACGTAATACCTCTACTCTACCCCTACCTAACTCTTAGTAAAATCTTTAGGTAGAGGTAGAGTAGAGGTTAGATTATTTTAGTTACTATTAGGTATTAGTAAGTACTAACTTTTCTTAAACTCTTTTCCTTACTTTAAACTTATTTTTTTATATATAATTATAATATATAAATTTAAATACTTATTACTTCTTACTATAGATATTAATTATAGATATTTATTATATTTAGAACTTAAATAAAGAGAGAGTAGAGTAAGTAAATATATAAAACTATACTTAAGAAGTAGTAGAAGTTAATTTAACTATATATAGTAGAGTTATAGACTTAAAATTATACTTATTAAAATAGCGCTTTATAAGCTATATTTCTTTAGCTTAAATAGTAACTCTTTTAGTATAAATAGTGTTTATATTATAATCTAATAGAAAATAGTAGATAGATAGTTAAGAGAAAAATAAATATATTTCTCTCTAGTATACTTAGATAAAAGGCTTTAGTAGCCTCTTAAAGAGTAGTAATTATAGTACTTTAGAATTATAGGCTTTTATCTCTAATATAATTAGGCTCTATAGTCTAAGTAATCTCTCTAACTAGGCGTATACATAGTAATTTAGTAAATAGTAAATTATACTACTTTTAAGTATTCTTAATCTATCTAAGTATAATAGCTATAATAAATTAGCTAAAGTATATAATAAATATATATAATAACTTACTTACTTATTTAAATTTTAGCTTTTTATAAAGTTAGCTATCTTTATTAAACTTAATATTAGTATTAGTAGGCTACTTAGTAAACTTACTAGTAGGCTTTTTAAGTCTCTTTTTAGCTACTTTACTATAAAGGTTTTCTTTAAGCGCCTTTCTACTTATAAACTTAGCTATAACGTGTTTCACTACTAAGTAGGCTACTCTACTAAGTAAGCTACCTCCCTGCACTATCCTACCTTTATAATAATAACGCGTAATATTTTAATAACTATAACTCTAGAAAAGCTATACTAAAGCTAATGTATAAATTATAGTTTTTAAGCTTACTAGAAACTAAATTTTAAATATTTAATATACTACTTACCTCTATAGTATCTTATATATAATAATTTAGTAATAATATAATAGAAAGTACTATTAATGTAATTATAAGGTAAACTATAAGCGCTTAATAAAACTTAAAGAAAAGGCTATTACTAGGCGTATAATAGTTAATTATAAGCAAAGACTACCTTATAGGAAAGATAATATGTAAGATATAGCTAATAGACTACTCTAAGAGCGTAGTAGAGAGGAGGTTAGTAAGAACTAAGTTAATAAGTTTATCTAGCGTAATTCTAAGCTATATACGTGTTATAGCTATCTATATAATTACTAGTAAGCTCTTTAAAGACTTAGCGCTTATTATAAGCTAGTTTAAGCTAGTTTATAATATAAAGGTAAAGTATAGTATTATAGATAAAAATATCTATAATTTTAATAAGACTAGCTTTATTATGAGTAAGATTTTATTATAGTTAATTATTATAAGCTTAGATAAACTAGAAAGAATAAAGTAGATCTAGCTAAGTAATTATAAGTAGGTTACGCTAATTTAGAGCGTTAGCGTAATAAGTAAGCGTATTTTAGCGTTTCTTATCTTTATAAGTAAAGTTCTAATCTTTACTTAGTTTATAGAGAATCTACTATATAACTAAGTAATCTAAGTTAGTTCTATAGGCTAGATAAATAATAATCTAGCGCTTAACTAGCTTTATTACTTTAATTCTTATATATAGCCTATAGAGATATATAGGCTACTTATTATTAATAGCTATAAGAGCTACTACTTAGTAGCTTTCTAAAATCTTTATAAAGAGATAAAGATAATTCTTCTTTATATACTTTTCTACTTATTATATCTTTTATAGCCTTTTAATATAAGCTACTTTTTACTATTAAAGCGCGCGTATAGTAATACTATTTTAGTCTTAGTACGTAATTATATCTACTATATTAGTAAAGAAACCTTCCTACTAGCGTTTAAAAAGGCCTATTATAAGGCTATTACACTAGAGAATATTTATAGAAGGTTTAAAGGTGCTAAGCTTACTTTATATAGTTATTATATAGTTTTATTATAGCTTAATATTATATTACGTATACTAACTTTACTAGCGTAAAAAACTACTACTTAAGAGCTAAAAACGCTACGTAATGTATATAAAATAAAAGTATAAGCTATACTTATTTAAAATTATATATAAATCTAGTAAAGGTCTCTTATAACTTCTCTTAAGAAGTAGATATAGTAGTTAAGTAAAGAAGCTTAGTAGATAGCTTATAATATAGTGCTTATATAAAAGAAACTTAATTACCTTAAAGCTATAATTAGTAAAGTAATAAAGTAAAAAACTTATAAGAGGCGCTACCTATAGGTAGAGAGGTCCTAGATAGTTAGTTAGGTAGCTAATTAAATTACTAAGGTAGAGAGTAGTAGCTATAATAGTAGTGTAACGTCTATAAAGAGGGTGCGTAGTAAATAGCGCTATAGGCGTTATAGCTAAATTAGACATAACTCTTGTATATATTAAGTAGAATTAGAGGATATAGAAGATAGTAATATGTCTAAAGAATAATATCTTATTCTACTTAATAAGAAAGATTATAGTAGTATTACGTAATACTATTGCAAAAGTAGAATATTATAAGGAGGTGGCCTACTTAGTAGGGTAGCCCGCTTAGTAGTGAAACACGTTATAACTAAGTAATTTAATTTAGTTCTATAAGCTAGATAAATAATAATCTAGCGCTTAACTAGCTTAATTACTTTAATTCTTATATATAGCTTATAAAGATATATAAGCTAGTTATTATTAATAGCTATAAGAGCTACTACTTAGTAGCTTTTAAAGATCTCTATAAAGAGATAAAGATAATTCTTATATATATACTTCTCTACTTATTATATCTCTTATAGCTTTTTTATATAGACTACTTTTTACTATTAAAGTATACGTATAGTAATATTATTTTAGCTCTAAGATATATTTATATCTACTTTATTAGTAAGGAATCTTTCTTACTAGTATTTAAAATAGCCTATTATAAGGCTATTATACTAAAGAATATCTATAAAGAGTTTTAAGATACTAAGCTTACTCTATATAATTATTATATTATTTTATTATAGCTTAATATTATACTATATATACTAACTCTACTAGTGTAAAAACCTACTATATAGAAGCTAAAAACACTATATAATATATATAAAATAAATATATAAGTTATACTTATTTAAAACTATATATAAATTTAGTAAAAGTATTTTATAACTTCTCTTTAAAAGTAAATATAGTAGTTAAGTAAAAGAGCTTAGTAGATAGCTTATAATATAGTATTAATATAGAAGAAACTTTAGTATCTTAAAGTAGTAATTAGTAAAGTAACTAAGTAAAAAACTTATAAGAGGTACTATATATAGCTAAAGAGGTTCTAAATAGTTAGTTAGATAGCTAATTAAATTACTAAGGTAGAGAGTAGTAGCTCTAATAAGAGTGTAACCTCTATAAAAAGAGTATATAGTCAATAATACTATAAGTATTATAGCTAAATTAAATATAACTTTAATATATATAAAGTAGAATTAAAGAAAATAAAGAATAGTAACGTATCTAAGTAATAATATTTTATTCTACTTTATACTTAAATTTATAGTAGTATAATATAAGAAATATTATAATATTATTTTAATAGAGAGACTATAGCGCTTAGTAGAGTATAGCGCTTAGTAGTAAAATATATTAATTATAACTTAAATTTATATAAATTACTTAGTATTTTTAATATTTAAAGTATTTTTAGCTAAGCTTCTTATAGTAAAGTATAAAGGTGAATATTAAAGTAATTAATAACTTTCTCTACGTTCCTAGGGACTAGCTTTACTACTTTAAAGACTTTTTTATAGTTATTAGATATATATATATTAAAATATATATTTTAAAAAGCTTAAAAAAAGCGCTCTTTAATAATATACTAGATATAGTAGTATACTAAGTTTTATAAATATTAAGAGTACTTCTACTTAAAAGGTAAATAGTAAATAATATAAAGTAGCTAAAGTAAATATAATTAATTAGTAAGTATATAAAAGGTAAGAATCTTTTATATAAAGTAGTAGTCTTTAAATTTTTCCTTAAAGTAGCTCTTATAGCTATAAAGGATAAGTAGCTTATATAACTTTACTTAACGTATTTTTATATACTTATTAAAGTGCTATAACTATATAAGACTAAGCTTATTATTTATCTAGCTATTCTTTAATACTAAAAGCTTTTAGCTATATAGTATATCTACTTCTTTATACTATTTAGAGATATAAATATATCTTTTATAGATATTAAATAGTAAAGTAGTGTATTTTATAACGTAGATACTATAGATTACTATAATCTACTTATAATTACTTAGCTATATAAGAGTAGGCCTTATATAATACTTTACGCCTATAACTACTTTTATTAAGCTAATTACGCCTATCTAGAAGCTAGTTTTATTAAAGTTATAAATATTATTTAAATAAACTTTATACTTTTTAACTATTTCTTATATAAGCTATAACTATATATTAATAATCTTTAGATTCTTTTATTAAGTTCTCTAATAATTTTTACTTTACTAAAGGCTATTCTAAGCTTATCTATATAAGTAATAAACTACTCTACCTAGTATTTACTTAAATGCTTACTATCTTATTTATATAGTAGTTTCTCTACTATATCTACTACTTTATATAGATAGAGGGTAAATCCTTATAGGTTTAGGTTAAGAATATATTATATAATAGTTTACTCTTTAAACTTAGTTAGCTTCTAGTAATTTAGCTATATTATAGGTTAAAAGGTAATTTCTTAAAGCTACTAAGAGATCTACTAATAATAGACGTTATAGGCTACTATAGTGCGTTAAATACTCTTAAACTAGCCTATATAATAGGCCTAAATAGCTTAAGTAAGCCTATCTTCTTACTAAATTAATATTATATTCTATTATTAGAGTATAATCTTTTATATATAAAGTTTATAATACTAATAAAATATAGTAAACTTAGTTATATAGCTTACTTAGTAATAGAATATATTACTTACTTATTTATTATATATACTTTAGCTACTTTATATTATTTATATTTTACCTCTTAAGTAAAAGTACTCTTAATATATATAAGACTTAGTACGCTACTATATTTAGTATATTAATAAAGAATACTTTCTTTTAGCCTTTTAGAATATATTCTTTAATATATTTATATATAATAATTATAAAAGAGCTTTTAAAGTAGTAAAGCTAGGCTCTATTAATATATAAAGAGTTCTTAAGTATCTTAATATATATCTTTATACTCTAATATAGTAAGACTAAGTAGAAATACTTTAGTAGTCTAAAATACTTAGTATTTTATATAAATTTAGATTATAGTTAGAGCCTATAAGAGAAGTCTTTATATAATTACTAACTACTATATAAGAAGACTTCTTAAAGTTTATTAGAAAAGCTAAGAAGATACTATATAAAAATATACTAATAGAGGCTTATATATAAAAGCTTAAAAAGTAATTAGTAGTAATAATAAAGTAATAAAAGTATAAAAGAAAGTAGATATAAATAAGTAGAATACTAAACTTTAGTATAAGAGTATTATAAGTAGCTAAAAGTACTTTAACTAGTTATATAATGTTAAAGAAAGTATTTAATAAAAGTAGTTAAGAAAAAGCTCTACTAAGTTAATAGCACTATAAAACCTATAAGAAAGTAGGCTTTAACACCTATATATACTAAAAAAATATAAATAAATATTTTATATTAAATATAAGTAAGTTATATAAAGTATCTATAGCTAGTATAAAGTAATTTAAGTTTTTATATATAATATCTGTAATGCTAAGAAAAAGTAGCAGACTTAGTAGGGTGGCACTCTTAGTAGTGGAATACGTTAAGTTCATATATAGGAATAGTGAGACGTAATAGAATCATAGAACATATAAATATGAAAGTTATGAATCTCAAGAGAATACTTAGATCTACAACCTCGAGAAGGAAAGTAGTAGATTTCATTTCGGCTAAGATAGAGGGGCTCAAAACCCGGATAGACATTGGATTAAATACAGACTCGATCCGGACGCACGTATCGACTATCCAGTCTGCTGTTTATAGTGTCTAGCGCCAGCAGATCTCAGCCCGTCAACACGTTCTGCTATAATGGATATCGTCTTTCTGCTCACTCCAAAATTATAGTAATACGTTTGCCAAACCACCTCTCATCGTCTCGTTCTTCGAACGTAGTCGCAGAGTCCTAACCTACCTCCATACCATTGAGCTCACGCAAATTAATTTCAAGCCTACTACCCCACTCGATCTCGTACACCCCGATTCTCATATACAATTTCTGTTTCTCGTCTGTACAGTACACAATCAGCCCCATGCTGATAGTGTGGCCACCTCGATATCGACGCTGAATGAGCTGAACAGCGTACAACTCCCAGTCGAGCTCATGCGTGATGTCTAGTTTCCAATGGCCATCCCCAGTACTGATCATTGCCTTCGGGTGGGAACTCTCGCCCGTCCCAGAAGTGGAAGGGGTAGATCTGGATCTTCCGGCCCATCATTTGTTTCTTTCCTGCGTGTGCGGTGGTGTGCTGGATCGGTAGCATTGGGGCATTGATCAACAGGGTGCGTCCTTCGTCGCCTGTCATCATGTGCATGGGAGCCTTAAAAGTCCCATCAGGCCTGTCGCTTTCGTGCAGTACGAAATCAGTCGGGCGGTAGGTGATGTTCGTAAGATCGTAATGATAGATTCTCCGGCTTGTGCTGATCGAAGTCCAACTTGGCCATCGCAGCTGCTGTTCCGACTTGGCTATGGCCGGTGCGATGCAGGCTAAGCCCTCAATTGCAGGAAGCCTATCGGCCTTGAAGTTCAAGCTTTTGCCAGTGTAATCTGTAACGAGATCCTACCATTTCCTAAGCCAGTGTCCCTCATGTGTTCGGTCTGACAAGCCATCCTCAACCAACATCCCAAACAACTGCCGTGGTGGATCATGCTTTACACGCCAATCATACTGCGGCCATTGTTCCGTAGCGCCTGCTGTGACGCATTTCCATGTCACCATGTCCTCACTAAATTTCAAAGTCCGGCGCGACAAATACCTTTCTTGCACCACCCAGCCACGGGTGTGTAGGGGCTGAGGAAAAAGGTGATTTGCTATCGCAAAGATTGGCTCATGATGTGCAGCACGCCCACCATCTTTCGAACCAAGACAATCATTCATAGCCAGCATGGGTCTTTTGCAGAACAATCCCCCATATAAATTCGTCGACTTTAGGGCTGCAATAGTACATTGAGAGTAATAGTATATCTGTCCCGTTTGTCGTGCCTGTTTAAACCAGTCTTCAGGGGAATCTTGAACAATGCAGAGTGAGTCCATCCAGAGGTACTTGAAGCCCAGATTTGCAGTGACCAAGACCGGGTCTAAGAAAGTTCTTGGTAGTTGTGCTATTGGAATACTGACTTTGAATCGCGGCAGCGACGATCGAGTAGGCTTGATGATGTCTGCGCCACCCCAGCAATGTGATAGAGTCAGACAATCAATACTCTCGCTGCGTTCGGGCATGGTAGTGAGAAAAATGCTCCTCACCTCGCCATCAAAATAGACGACCTCAATGAGTCAAAAGGGAGTCATCTCTCGGGACCGAGCTTCACTCATTTCTGGTGATTGGCTCGTCTGCAATCGCTTGTGAATGCTGCAAGCTTTGTGCTCTAGTATGTAGCTTGACAGCCATCCCTTTACTTAGTCCAACACTGGTATCTCATCGGTGCGGTGACACGTACGCGCTGTGGATAAGAGTGGGCGATATCGTCCTGGACGAAGCCAAACCTTCGAAGTAGTTCCTTGTTGTGGTCGCAGAATCATCTCGTTTAGACTCAACTTGATTTCGTAGCGCAACAAGTCCTTGTTCGTATAGTCTCGAGAGTACAGCAAAGCGCAAAGATGACACCCTGCTTCGGCTGATTGCCGTGAAACATGCATGGAGTCATGATGCTTCGCGGAAAGATGCTTTCCTTCTCCCATTCCTCGATCATCCTCTGACCAGCGGGCATTTAAGTTGCGTATGAAATCTTGGGCCATGATATGGCAAAGATTGCACAGGTGGTACAGGCCGGCTTCGACCATTTGCTCACGTGTCAGAAATGTTGGCTCGGTGTCTGCCGACACAACACCATAGATCTTCATTGCCACCAGTTCCGCGCCCTCTGTCCAGCGTACAACGCCTTCAGACAGTGGTGTGTGATCGTATTGTGCATCGAACGGATACCATGGCGGGGGTGTAGAGGATGTTGGAAGACGGCCGGTGGAGTCTATCACCAACACGTAGCAGATTCCCGCCAAGCTTGCAGCGGAAGCCTTCCGGGACATCCTGATCTGTGGGATAAGTATGTTCGAGTAAGGGTGCAAACCACGATCATGATATTTTCCGTTCACCCCAAGAGTAAACCTAAATTTTATTTCATAGACAGCTTTTATTTTACTAGCATAGATTGTAAAGCGAGTGGTATAAGCTCTTAAAGCTTGAATCAAGTGACTATATAGTAAATCCTTAAGCACCCATATCAGAATAAGGGTGTTGGCCCATCATAAGTCTAGGTAGCGTGAGAGGTCAGGATCTAGGCTCGTCTATCGATTGATCAGTGAGTACAATGCTTGACTTCATGTTTTCTGGAATAGCATACCGAGTGGCAATGAGTTCATCTTCACCCTCAACCTCATCCAACGACCCGTCTTGCGCAACTCGGCAGGTAGGACAGTCACAGTCAGAAGTAAAGCCCCTCTCACGGCAACATCTACGGAAGTTCGAGAGCTTCTCGGAGATAGAGCCAGCTTGGCAGTCGTCTCCGTTACGGAAGTTACCGCCAAGTTGCGCGCAGCAGGCTCTGGTGGCAGCATTGTCCTTGCCACCGTTAACACATTTGCAGGCGTCGGCGCCAATAAGAAGGGCTGCAGCGAGGAGGGCGAGGCGGCTGAATTGCATGATGACTGTTGGAGTCTTGATCGACTGATAATATTCTGAGATGATGATGAGATGTAGTGATGATGAAGAACTGTGTCAACGTGGAGCTACGCAGACCCTTTTATACCTAATGCTCTCACCAAGAGAGAGTGAATATACTCTACTGCACTGCATTATACTAGGTTACTTTTGGTGATGGAAGGTTAAGGCATCCCATTCTACAGGCAATTCACAACCCAGACTACGAAGCAAATCTTGGCAATATAATTGATTGCTGGAAAATCACCCAGCAGCATCGATATCTGGATGAAATGCAGTTAGTGCTGATGTATGCGCAGTGTTACCGTAGGAGAAGAAATTGGGGCACATGGAGTTTGGGCATAGCGTAGGATGCTTACTCCAGCAACTGTGCCACACAGATGCAGAAGTAACGTTACCTGCACCACTGCTGCAATGTAACAGTCTCGCGAACAGTTATATGCGTAACATAATCGACCCCTATGGGATAGGTATTAGTGTGTTAGTATAGAGATGTGATAGAAAAAAAAACTCATCTAAACAGTTCTTATTTTTAAATATCCAAAACTAGCTTAGAAAATTAGTTAAAAATAAAGATGTTAAAGGTCTAGAAAGCTAAAATATTTGAATTTAGCTTAGAGAACCTTGTTGAAATCTAATAGATAAAGATTCTAGCTGCAGATAGCGGAAGTAAGGAGAAGTAGATCTAGTACAGCTTAGAGCTAGAAAGATAGAGAAATGAAAGAGATTAATAGAGTTAAAATTGTGATGTCTACCCTAGTTCTTCTATCTACTTAGCTATAGCTATCTTATATATCTTAAGATTAGATAGTCTAAAAGATTCTATACTACTATTAATATTTAATCTATATTAATAGTCTTATAATAGATATATGTATCTTAATCTTAAACTAATATTAAAGTATAATAGCTTCTAGTATTAGATTAATATTAGATCTAATAGATTTAATAGATCTTAAAGATCTAATAAAGAGAATAGCTAGGTAGCTTATTCTCTAATAAACTTATCTTTTATATATCTAGTATCTTAAAACTAAGAAATATTATAATTTTTAGAGGATTAGAAAGTAGAGTATATTTTTCTCTATATATATAAATTATATAATATTTAAACTAAGAAGAATAAATAGTAAAATTAAATATAGTATATATAAAAGTTTTTTATTCTAAATCTAATATTATATTAATAGTAATAGTAACTAGTGTTAAGAATACTAAGCTTAAACTTCTAGAATACTTAATTTTTATTATAGAATAAACTAAATTTAAGAGGCAAACTTTTCATAGTATATAATATAAATCTATAAATAAACTCTTAGAATACTACTATAACACTATAATTAAAACTTAACTTATATAGAGAATAGATTTTTTATAGAGAAAATAGCTCTAACTATAGTTTATATTACTATTACTTATAAAGTAAGTTATTACTTACAGAATATATATATAAAGACTTAATAGAATTAATTTTTCTTCTATTTAGAAATATTTATAGTAGTAAATTATAGAGTAAGATTTATCTAAAAGCTTAGACAGAGTAAATTAGTTAGATAGAATAGTAACTACTTTATAGAGGAATATTCTACTAGAAGAGTTAAAAATAAAAGAATTATATAGAAGTAATAAAAAAAGTTACTAAAAAAGTTCTTATTTTTAGATAGTTAAAACTTGATATAAAGAATAGCTAAAAGTAGATAGAATATAGATATAAGAAGCTAGACCTATCTAGTCTAGTCTAGTAGACCTAGTTTATAATTAGTTAGTAGCTTTAAACTTAGATAAATTACGAAATAAGAAACTTAGAAAGATAAAAGATATAGATATAAGTTACTTTATACCTTAGAGATAAGAATATCTAGATTTTAAAATATACTATAAGACTAAATAGTTTTTAGTATCTTATTATATAGATAAAGTTACTAATACCTCTATAATCTTATTCTAAGTTATAGTAAGTAAGCTTCTTAGAGTTAGCTCTATAGAACTTATTAAGTAAATCTTTATAGAAAAGAGATATAGTATTTAACTAAAGGTTTATAAGTAATTTTATTTTATAATACTATATATTAATAATTAATAATCTTATTAAGTAAAGATACTACTAAGATAGTATAATTTAGAGTAACTATAATAAAAGTAAATAATAAAATCTATCTATAATTATATTATTATTATTATTATTACATTTAATCTATATATTTTATTTATTCCTTCTTCTTTATCTCTAGTAGAAAGTTAGAAAAACTTTACTATTATTAATAGTTCTACTTTTCTAGTCTTAGTAAGATAAACTTTCTTAGTAGAAAACTAAGTTATATAATTATTATAGAGTAATAATTACTACTTTCTAATATAAACTTATATAAGTTCTTTAACTACCTATCTTTATTATTAATAAAGAGTATCCTTCTATAAAATATTTATTATATCTATCTAGACTTTTAAATATACTATTAATACTTAGATTTCATAATATATAGAAGTTATAGATATTTTAAAATATATTAGTATCTTCTTAGTAATAGAAGCTAATATTTAGTGTACTAGCCTTTAGCTTTTACTATAGCTTACTAATATCTAAGTAGAGATAGAATATAGTTATCTATATTATATTATATACTAGCTTACTATACTTAAGGATAGTCTATTTAAAAGCTTCTATACTTATTTAGTTATTACCTAAATATAAATAGAATCTAGATCTTTTAAATAACTGATTATTATATAAGCTCTAAATATTTTCTATTTAATCTATATCTATGCTATAAAGTAGACTAAGGAAGAGCTTTATAAAATCTCTTTTAAAATTAAGTAGACTAGATTATATTTAAGTTCTAAATATATAAATATATTAATTCTCTAGTTATATACTAGAGTTTACTAAAAGTAATTAAAGCTTATATTTAGTTATATTTATAATAGTGAATTATTAGAGAAGAATTAAGAGCTAAAGTTACTACTAGATTAGATCTACTACTTATCTAAGTTACTCTCTAAACTTAGATAGTTACATTTCTTACTTTAGATCTATAAGTTAGTAAGCTTGAAATAGAGTAAAATACAGATAAAAAATAGACCTAGAATTGAATATTTAAATATAATTTATATTATTTTCACTTATATCTACTAACTTTTAGAGCTTATTATAAACTTTACTACTTATTTTAATATTTTCTAAAAGATTACTCTTTATATTCCTAGTTTCTTTATATCTTAAATTTCTCTAAAAGATATTATATAATCTAATATAGAATAGATAGCTTAATTTTCTTTTATATTTTTTTTTAATTTCTAGCGTTTTTTCCACTAACTATATATAAGTTTTCATATTATAGTTTCAATAGAGTATTAAGTTTCTTTTAAAACTATTATAGAGTTTTATTTAGAATAAAACTCTTATCTTTAAATAATAACTAGTAATTTATATCTTTAAAACTTTTATTGAAGTCTATAATACTAGATATTTTATTACTATCTTTTAACTTTAAAGATTTACTTTTTCTAACTCTATTAAGTAAATAATATTAATTTATTTTTTAAATTAATAAGAAGTGTCTCTTATAGCTTTAGGTAGTTTAAGAAGTAAAGTAGATATTTTTTCAATTAAATTATTCACTTTTTATAAATAGGGAAATTTAACTTTAAATATTAAAAATTCTAAATCTATAGTAATAAGTTAATAGGTTAGTAATTTATTTTAGAGAAAAGAAAATATATAGTATAATATAACTAATAAAACTTAGCTATATACTATGTTTAATTTAAAAACTCTATATTTAAGATCTAATAGATACTTTTAACTAGTAACTAAGATAAGAAATAAGTTTTATCTATTATTATAGAATAAGCTATAAGCTACTTACTATTAAATCTAATCTTAATTTACTACTAGAAGCTATTATACTATACTATTAGCCTATAAATAAAATATTCATATCTATAATAAGACTATTAATATAGATTAGATAGTATTAGTACTATAAAATCTTCTATACTATCTAATCTCTAAATATAATAGATAGCTATAGCTAAGTAAATAGAAAAACAAAGGTAGATATAAAAATCTTAACTTAATTAATATATTTTCTCTATCTTTTTTAGCTCTAAGCTATGCTAGATCTTTCCCTTCTTACTTCTACTATTTATAGCTAAAATCTATTTCTATTAGATTCTAATATAACTATATAATATTATATATATATAGAAAATAAGATATCTAAAAACTTTACTCTTTAAAGTAAGATCTATTATTTTTAACTATAAATAATTATATAGATTTTAATTAGTTTTCTTTACTAGTTTATATAGGTTAAAGGCTACTAACTAAGTATATAGTAGGTCTGCTAGGCTAAACTAGAAGATCTTATCTTTTAATATCTATAGTCTATTTTAATAAATACCTTAGTACTTTCTAATATACAATATATATTCTAAAATCTTTTAACTTATATGGTTTATTCTCTATAAATATACTATATTAAGTATAACTACTATTAAACTTATAGCGAATATTATATATTATTAATTTACCTTATTCTCTTAAATTTATTTTCTCTTAGTTATATTTTATAGGAACTATTATATTAGTTATAAGTTTAGCTAAGTAAATTATTTATATAATTATATTATATTTACTAATAATCTCTCTTAGGATAGTTATAATAATACCTTAATATTATATATAAATTAATTCCTATTATCTATATAAACTTATTACTACTCTACTCTTTATAGATCTTATAGTATAACTATAATATTATAAATGTATTATTAGGTATTATAGAACACGAATATACAAGAGTAAAGTAAAACCTTAAGGTAATTCATAACCCTAGGTATATCAACCTTAATAGTATATATAAATCTCTAGTAAGCATTTCCTACTGAATATAAAGACAGCGTTTGTGATGTGGGGCATGTTCACGAAGTACGCCTAACGCTGTCCGTTGCTCAGAGCTACAGCTTCTGGGCATGCAGGGGACGATTAGGCTATACAGGCTGTGCCGCTTACCCCGTGATCCATAATTAAACATGCATATATGCACATACGGCGCATGAACCTTGTAATGGTAGGGGTGGGAATCCTACCGCACGGGCGGCAACGGGATAGTTGCTTATTGGCGGGTACTGCGCCGCCAGGATTCAGAGCTAATGCACTAAGCCCTCCATCAGGTAGCAATTACCGGCTCATAAAGTGAGAAGTTACGTTTCGCCTGATGTCCTCTCTGCTTGACTCCACTTAGACAAGTCCGATTAGCCGAACAAAGTCTCTCCATAGCATGGTACATTTCTGCCCAGCACAAGAATAAGTTTCTGATACACAGAACGACATGCAACTTCCTACTCCTTGCATTCTATGCACTCGAACTCCTAAAGCCTGCAGGATGTGGGCCTTGTACATGCCATACTCGGATTCAGCTACTCGATCAGCTGCTTTAGCATTACTGTTCACAATTCTTTCACAACTCTTTTTCACTCAGCAACTCGAGTTACTGTCTGAGCTTTTCAGTTGGGCTATACTGCCTACAGTTTTCAAAGTCACAGAGCAATTGGAAATTAATGGCCAGTCTAAGCAGACCCATGGCGATAGTGACCCACGATCTCGACCATCACGTTCGTTGTGGGTACTAGCTTTTTTCGTGAGTCTCTCTTCACTTTACAAGGCTGAACTTGGTCTTATATTGCTCTACGTAAGTCCTATCCGTTGAAGTCAATATGTTTTTGCAAGCTGATTATAGCTAGCCGATGTTGCTACCAATGCTTCAAGCGGCCCAGGTATACCTTCGATGCAATGCTTCTCTCAGCATCTGTTCATCACAGGTGTGCGCAAAGTATGTGCAGTTTAGTATGTTCAGTGCAGCTTTCGCTGCTGTCACGCTCTCATACAACGCTGTTCTGAACTCTGCATTATCAGCCATTGCGGTTCTTATGCAGTTTTCAGTGTACATATTTTTTTTATCAAGCGATGAGTCAAGGTTCTGGCTACTTCCGCACGTTCAGAACTTTGGGCAGATTGTCATCCATCTCTCGAAGAGGACTCTACTACTGATGATTATTGCAATAAGCGTACAAACCGTAGTGTTTGGTTTCACAACAGACCATGTTATTCCCACTATGTCTGTAGCGGTTCTCAAAGCGCTCTCATGGTACTTCATCGCCCATGCTGTATGTTTCTTTACTATACATACAACCGGGTTTAAAAAACAGATTACTCATTAATGACATCCAGGCCCAACAAACGTCCTGGACAATTGCGCCAGCAATCCACACTACCGCCCTACTGTGTACCCTCAACCCTTCGCATCATGCATCCCTGACTCGAGCATCATTCTTTGTCATTGCATCTCTCCTTGCGCTCGCTCAAGTCATTCAAACGCTGAGCAAACAATGCAGGTTTCGCAACTACCTCTGGATCTTCTCTCTGATGACTCTCACCCCGTACCTTACCGAAGTCTGTACCATACGAGGTGCGATATCCGATGCAACGTTGTCTTACTCGGATCTCATAAATCACCCTGTCGAGGATATGGCCAGAATGGGTCGCAGAGAGTTCCACGACATTCTTCGAAGGCAGAGTGAGAATTACAGTGCAGCTTGCGAAGAGTACAAACGAAGATACAGTCTTAGTCCACCCGCAGGTTTTGAAGACTGGTACAACTTCACTGTATCCCACGAATCGCCTATCATAGATGAATTTGACACGATATATCGTTCAATATCACCATTTTGGCATTTAAGCGGAAAGCAGGTAACGCAAATAATGGAGCAAGCTTATGCAGAGCCAGGCAGTGAACTATGGCTCTGCGAGTTTGAAAGCAAGAACAGTAAAATTACCTGTCGGCATGCCTGGAGGACGTTCGATAGGCACACGGCGGTATTGTTCAATCACCTTTTAGGTGATCTCAAAGGTGTCATTCCGGATATGAAGTTCTTAGTGAATCATCTCGATGAGCCGAGAGTAGTAACACCGCCTTTATCCCACGAAGGCAGAACAGAGGCTCTCAATCTAACCAACCTATCACGTCAACCAACTTGGAAAGAAATCACAAAGTCTTGCAAGACTTCAACCTACAAAAATGATTTCCCGAACAAAAGCGTCCAAAACACATTCGGTCTCCCCTTCGTTACCTCTCGAACATCATCCCTGAACCTTTGCCACCACCCTGAATACCGTAAAATGCATGGCCTTGTTCAGTCGCCAACATCTTTCCTGCTACTTTCTGGCTTTGTTCCAGTGCTGTCAACAGGTGCACTGTCATCGATGGGCGACATTCTGTTTCCCAGCCCCGCGTATACTGAAGAAGACTTCCTATATGATGAGTCCAAGGACATTCCATGGGAGAAAAAAAAGAAGGAGATATATTGGGCTGGCTCGACGACCGGGGGATTTGCTATGAATGACGCTTGGCACAGCTTTCATCGACAGCGCTTTGTTACGCTTGCTCAAGGACTCGAGCACAGACAGTATGCTTTTTTAAGGAAGAGGGATGGGAAACTTCAGCGCATACAGTCCTCATTCCCGATTACGTGGATATTCCAAGTCGCTTTCACTAGGGTCTTCCAGTGCGAGGCGAAGAACTGTCGAGACCAAAGGGCACATTTCCGCACCAAATCTTGGGCTGAAAAGAATCGCCCATTGAAATCGCGCCTCGCGTTCGATCTGGATGGTAATGGGATAAGTGGGCGGTATTACCAGCTTCTAGCTTCGAGGTCAACACCGCTAAAGCAGACCATTCTACAAGAATGGCATGATGACCGGTTAATTCCCTGGGTGCATTACGTTCCAATAAGCCAAAGTATGGAAGAACTACCTGAAATTGCCTCGTATCTTATGTTTAGCGAAATAGGTCAACAGATAGCTCAAGAGATTGCAGAACAGGGACGACAATGGTTTTCAGGGGCGCTTCGAGAAGCAGATATGAGTATCTACATATATCGACTTCTACTAGAACTTGCACGCTTACAAGATCCTATGCGGCAACCCTTAGTCTAATCTACTTTATAAGCTATCTACTTTACTATACTACTACTAAGATTCTTGAAGTACCTCTTTAATTTTAAATATTAATTATATAACGTACCTCATGGGTTAGCCGCCCACATAGGTTAGCCACCTACTTTTGCCAAGACCACACTAAAACACCTACTACCTACAAATGTCGCAATAACAACAGCAGTTATAGCTATCTAGTAAATATTAAATATAGCTTACTCTTTAAGCTCTTAAATAGAATACAAATCTTTTAGAGTGACGCGCTATAGCTATCTTTAATATTCTTTATAAGATACTAAGTAATTAACGCACTAGATAGACTTTATAAGTAAATTATAGGCCTAAAATAATAAATTTAACTAAGCTTAAGAAGGATATAGTTATTAAGTATATACTTAATCTTAATTTACGTAGAATTCCCTCTAGGCTTATAGATATAGCTAATATAGCTAATTCTATTTACGCTAAGTATAATCTAGGCTATATTAGTTAAAACTAGCCTAGTACGTTTATTAACTACTACTCTAAGCTTTAAGTAAAGTTTAATCAAAAGTATAACTATAAGAGAGCCTTTTATAAGGACCTAAAGGCTATTTAAGATTAGTTTAGCCTAGTAGCTAATATAAAAGCTAAGTATAGTATCTAAAATAATAATATATATAACTTTAATAAGATAGGCTTTATAATAAGCTAGATTACTTCTAGAGTAGTTATTATAGCTTTAGAGAAACGTAGATAGCTAAAGACTCTCTAGCTAAGTAATAGAGAGTAGGTAATAGTTATCTAAGGCATTAATACAACTAAGTAGATAATTCTACTTTTTATTATTCTTAAAGCGCGCTACTACCTCTTAAGCTAGTACAAAGATAGTAATATACTTTAGAACTAGGTTATTAGAGTTTCTAAGAATAGCTAAATAACTAATAAGCTTAGTCTTATATAGCTAAAGCACTTTAATAAGTATATAATAATAAAAAAAATTAGTATTTACTATCTACTTATTATTAATAGCTATAAAAGCTATAACTCTCTAGATTTCTAAAAATACTATAAAGATAATAAGATTATTACTATTTATATACTTTTATACTCTTCTTACCTCTTATAGCTACTTAATATAAGCTATTTTACTCTTTTATAGTAGGCTTATAGGCGCTAAGTTAAATTACTTATACGCACTTAGATCTACTATATTACTAAATAAGAGTTCCTACCTTCCTTTAAGTAGGCTTTTAACGCCTTATTTACGTCTAGTAATATCTAAAAAGGATTTTAAGGCGCTAAATTAGTTTTATTTAACCTAAAATAGGTTATATTAGCTCTTAATATTAAGTTATATACTCTATTACCTTTACTTATTAATATTTAGCCCTAAGTATTATAAACTCTAAAGAATACTCTTAAATTAGGGTTACAATTAACGCTAGTAAAGTAGAGAATTTAGAGATACCTAGATAGCCTACTAACGTCTATAGTAGAGGCTTTTAAGAAAGTTTTAAAGAAGGTAGCTATTATTATATATAAGCTAGTGTTAGTATAAAAATATATTACTAAGCTTAAAGTAACTAACGTAGTTACTACGTAATAAAAATTATATAAAAGAAAGTAGGTTTAGGTAAAAAAGACTTTAGTAGTTAAAAATAGAGCGCGCTTATTTACTCTTTAGAACTTTAAAGTGCGTAGTAATAAAAAAAAGCTAAAAAAGTAGGTGCGCGCTAAAGTAGATAAACTATCTTAATAATAGTGTAAATAGTATAATTAGACTAAGTATAATAAGCGAATATATAAATATATAGTAAAAATAGCTTTAAAATAATATTTTATATTATATTCCCTTAAATAGGCCTATAGTAGGCTATATTAGACTATAATATAGTAGTTTTAGTGTAGTCTTAGCAAAAGTAGGCAGCTAACCTATGTAGGTAGCTAACCTATAAGGTATATTATTCTTAAATAAAATATAAAAGAATAGTATATAGAATATATATAGTGTATTCCATTACTAAGTAGACTATATTACTAAGTGTACTACTTTTTCTTAGCATTATAAACTTTATATAGAAAAACTTAAATTACTCTATACTAGTAATAGATACTTTATATAACTTACTTATATTTAGAAAAAAGAATTTTTTATATCTTTTTAGTATATATAAAAGGTATAGCTTATTTTTTTATAAGTTCTATAGTGCTATTAACTTAGTAAGGCTCTTTTTTAACTATATTTACTATATACCTTTATTAATATTATATAACTAGTAGAACTACTTTTAATTACTTATAATACCTTTATACTAAAGTTTAGTATCTGACTTATTTAAATTTACTTTCTTTTACGCTATAGCACTTTATTACTACTACTAATTACTATTTTAACTCTTTTACGTAGGCCTTTATAAGTATATTTTAATATAGTATTTTCTTAGCTTCTTTAATAAGCTTTAAAAAGCCTTCTTATATAGTAGTTAGTTATTATATAAAAGACTCTCTTATAGAATTTTTCTATAACTTAAATTTATATAAATTACTTAATATTTTTAAGATTTAAAGTATTTTTTAGCTAAGCTTCTTATAGTAAAGTATAAAGGCGTATATTAAAGTAATTAATAACTCTTTATATATTAATAGAGACTAGCTTTACTACTTTAAAGGCTTTCTTATAGTTATTAGATATTAATATATTAAAAAATACGTCTTAAAAAGTTAGAAGAAAGCGCTCTTTATTAATATACTAAATATAGTAGTATACTAAGTCTTATATACATTAAAAGTACTTTTATATAAGAGGTAAACAAGAAATAATATTAAGTAGCTAAAGTATATATTATAAATAAGTAAATATATAAAGAGTAGAAATCTCTTATATAAAGTAGTAATCTTTAAATTTTTAGTTAAGGTAGCTTTTATAGCTATTAAGAATAAATAATTTATTAATTTTTACTTAATATATCTTTATATACTTATTAAAGTACTTTAACTATATAAGATATAGCTTATTATTTATTTAGCTATTCTCTAATACTAAAAGCTTCTATTTATATAGTAGATCTACTTCTTTATACTATATAAAGATATTAATATATCTTTTACAGATAATAAATAGTAAAGTAGTATATTTTATAGTATATATACTTTAGATAATTATAACTTACTTATAATTACTTAGCTATATAAAAGTAGGCCTTATATAATACTTTACGCCTATAACTACTTCTATTAAGCTAATTATACCTATCTAAAAGCTAGCTTTATTAAAGTTATAAATATTATCTAAATAAATTCTATACTTTTTAACTATCTCTTATATAAGCTTAAACTACATATTAATAATCTTTAGATTCTCTTATTATGTTCTTTAATAATTCTTTACTTAACTAAAGGCTATTTTAAGCTTATTTATATAAGTAATAAACTACTCTACTTAATATTTACCTAAAGGCTTACTATATTATTTACGTAGTAGTTTCTCTACTATATTTACTACTTTATATAGATAGAGTGTGAATCTTTATAAGTCTAAGTTAAGAATATATTATATAATAGTTTACTCTTTAGACTTAGTTAGCTTTTAGTTATTTAGCTATATTATAGGTTAAAAGGTAATTTCTTAAAGCTACTAAAAGATCTACTAATAATAGACGTTATAGGCTACTATAGCGTATTAAATACTCTTAAACTAGCTTATAATAGGCCTAAATAGCTAAAGTAAGCTTATCTTCTTACTAAGTTAATATTATATTCTATTATTAGAGTATTATCTTTTATACATAAAGTTTATAATACTAAGAAAAAGTAGTATACTTAGTAATATAGCCTGCTTAGTAATGGAATATAGTACTTAAAAATTTAATTACCTAATATTCTTATTATAGTTAATAATAGAAGAGAAAAGTAAGTTTTATACTATTTTAAAAATAAGATATTAAGCTTAAAGCGTATAAATAATTTTCTTTTCTTTTTAGACAATAAAATAGATTTAAGGCTAGTAACTAAGTAGTTTCTAGATAGTGTATAGTAATCTAATAGATCTTACCTTTATAAACTACTAAATAGCTTATCTCTAGTGCTATTATTACCTAAGATATAAAGCTTTTAAAATTACAGCTTTCTTATAAACCTCTTTTTTATATTACCTCTCTATAGTATTATAAATAAAAGAGTTCTAGAATTAGTAAAAATTAAAGATAAATACATAATCCTCTACTAATATAGATAGATTAGTATTAGTTTATATAAGAGATAAACTATTCTAAGTTAACTATGATAAAAGTAAATAATAAAATCTAGCTATTATTATATTCTTACTACTTTAGTTCTTTCTTTCTAAAACTCTTACTTAGGTGAGATGTTTAGAAGAACTATAGCCTTCTACTCTATTATAACTCTCTATATACTACGCCTTAGTAAAATACTAAGTTACGTAATCTACATACTCTACGCTAATTCTTTCTTAATTGTCATTTAATATCTTTAGTTCTTTAAAGTTGTTTCTATAAAATTTCCTAGAAACCTATTAAGAGGAATTCTTTATATTTGTTTGTAATATAAGACAAGAATTGATTAAAACATTATAGTATTAGCTTCCTCAGGTCAAGATTCTATGAATTATCCTAGGTTTCAAATCTACTGCATTTACGTATAAAAAGTACATTACTTATAAGTTCCTAACTACTAAGCATATGCTACTCCTGCTTGCAATTTGTCCTCGCAATATGTGTCGTGGAAAACTATCTGGGCCCTTTCGTCTTTCAAACGGACCCACACCTTCGCTTTGAAAACGTCGATGCTTTCAATCCCACCTCCTGTATTCTTAAGGTTTTCAGTGTAAGCAGAGTTGACTGCAAGAGCAGTTAGTTCTGACGGAGAACCCCAACTACTAGAATACCACCCAGTTGTAGCTGAGTAGAAAATGTGAAATAAGACCAGCAAGACGTAAAGTGATATAGCAATCATCGCTGCGATCTGTGTTTTTCCTCTGGGGCTGTATGCATAGCCAAGGATCTTGACCTTCAGTACGAATCTCGTAGCTTTCGCTGTTTCGTTTTCGGATATGTTGAAAGCATTACCACCAGGCCCTAATCTTCCATTTCGAGGAAGCATCTGATAAACCCAACCGCCAAGGCTCCACGGGTCTGAAGGATCATCCAACCCAGCAAGGGTTCCGACCATAGTCTTGTTGAAATTTCTTCGTCCTATCCCATTCGCTAACAGAATTGCGAGAATGTTTTCGACAATAATAACAAACCACTCTGGATTTGTAGTAGGGTTTGATGTCCACAGACCAGACGTGGATGCTAGTGTCGAAAACACAGTATGTTCTTCTGGTTTGGACGTTGACACAACCGGATTCAAATATTTTGCCCAATCAGCGCTGATTTTAATCTGTCTGTACGAGGAATTGAAAGTTCCCACGTTATCGTATCCGTCTGGAGCGCTTAAAACCTGGGTGATGGAGCTGCGCAAAGTTCTTAACGTAACATTTGCGTATCGACTGTCGACGCTACAGGTGTAATATGCTGCTGGGCCAGCTTTCGATTTCGGGATTGTGGCAACAACCATCAATGAAGCCTGTGTCCTTTGGAGCATGTCGCTATTGTCGATCCAGTGTAGGGAAGGGGAACTGTTGGAAACCAGCATCTTTTCAATTGGAACGGTCAGTGATCCATCATTGGTTCGTAGCCATTCCTCTATCTGAGCATAGCTGCCTAAATGGGCCGCAGATCCAGGTCCTTTGGTGAGAGTAACATTACGAAAACTAGGAAACTGTAGTTGAAGCTTGTCACCCAATTTGTACTCGGTGCTATGGCATCTTGTCAAAACCAATGGTTGCGAAGATTCTGTTGTGAAAGAAGCATCCCGCCGATACTTGAAGTCACCGATGTCTGCGTTTGCAGCCGCATTGATCCATAGCCTCTCAAGGTCCATTATTGCATCTGCAACGGGAGAAGCTGATATACTTGCTAACGTAAATGCGTTGCCCCAGAGAAGAGATTGAGGAAACCCACGGACGTTCCTTGTGCGAAGGACTAGCTGACGTAAAGACGAGCGTCCTGGTATGAACAATGACTGCGGGATTGCTCCCATACCGCCTAGCGATCTCCAGTATGGAAAATATTGCTCGTTAAAGGTTTGCCAGCCAGCTGCTGGACAGGACATATTTCCATCGTCTAGACTGCAATGGGACAGATCTGCAGTGGCCTCAATTCTGTCGGGACTTAGCAATGCCTCCGTGGCATTGATCCAGAAAGTCGTCCCACCCGCGGGCCATTCATCAAGGCGTGGCGTCATAAGAATTCCGGTGGAAGGTCCAACTGTCAGTCCTGCAATAGAGCAGATGACAAGCATACTGGTAATGAACCATTTTGTTCGTCTTTTTTCCCACTCGTGATAGACAGTGCCCCAAAGTTCTGGCGACCACAGAAATGTAAGATCTGTGAATTGAGTTGCTGAAAACACTGTGCCAAAAGGGACTCCGTCACCAAAAACCAGTTCTTTTCTTACGTATGTGATGACCATAGCGCTAAGGGACGCCAGCATGAAGAGTTCATGCAGCTTTGCAGCAAATAGGAGTGCCGCCAGCTTCTGAGTGTCTTGCCCATCATGGCCAGTGAGTTCACCCCCAATATAGTGGTTCGACCCGTTGAGAATGAGGAGAGCGATAGCTGCCGAGACTGGAACTAGATGTACGACACATCGTAGTGTTGCCTTGAGTTTGCTCTTCTGCATCACCACTTTCTTGTTCTCTATCACTGGCCAACCGCATTTCTTGGCGAGCAAGTTGAAGCCAGCCGAGAGTCCCAGAGCTTTGAAGATTTGTTGAACATATGAGCGAAAGCCTCGATGAGGTTGAGAAGTACCAGGGGTAGAGGCGAGAATTTGCTGTCGATCTGAAGTATCAGAGGAAGCAGTAGAAGATTTGATACTTCCTGAGCTTTGTGTTCAAGATTAGCTCAGGATTGCTACAGTATGGAACTCGATCGATGATGGGGCTACTCTCACTCGGAGTCCGTGGTGATGAGCTGATACATACAAATTTGTGGTAGCTGAAGATGTTGATGAGTAGTCTGGTCTCTGGTAGTCAGATGTATGAGACTGTTCTCGCGCGGATACTGATGGTCCTAGCCTTTCTAGCTCCAAGATTGTCATTGTGCAATATACAACCAGTGCAAAGATAGGGACAAGTTGGATGTTTGGAACGGGTTTGGAGAGAACTTGATGAAGTGGATAGGCGAGACGACCTTATCAAAAGCACAGCCTGGCTTCATCGCCGCCGCCACCGCCGCCGCAGCAGCAGCAGCCGTGAAGCGGGCGGTGTTGTGCAGCCCCTGCATGATGCATCATGTGGAGCACCTTCGTCCAGGAAGTCACACGATACAGCTGCTTTCCAGGTGCATTGCCTACAAGGATATTCTGACAAGTGAAACACAGCCACAGAATACCACGTGGAGCCACAACACGCGCGAAACCTAGATTTGGAAGGCAGTAATTTGAATTTGAGGATATGATTGTGTTGCTAATTGTGCTCTGCGCCTGCACGACGTTACACTCAAGTAAGACCTTCATTGATTGGTGAGCGGAACTGTATGGGCCCGGCTGGATGGCGCTTAAATCAGCAAGGATCCTTAGATACGGGTTAGTTGATATTGTCAAGCGGGTGTCGCGCGGCTACCGCACGTCCTAACATTGCCGGCTATGAGCCAAAGCTGGGGCTGGAGTTAGAAGCGGCTAAAGGGATAATGCAATTGGTGGATGACGTGATGGCCACCTGCGGGTCCATGCTTACCCTTGCAACGGTTAGAACATGCCCCTGACGTGATTTCTCGCTTGCACATGGAGAGGCCCCCCACCCCTCATCTATCGATTTTCCCTTTCACAACAACATGCAACATGTCTCCACGAAATCTCGATGGCAGCACTCATGCGTCACTTACGGGTCTTTCGCCGTCGCTCAATCAAGCAGTTGCTCTGCCTTGCTTTTGTATTATTCAACATCTTCGACATTACCCAAATACTGCGCTGCCTTTCAAGTTCAACAGCTGAGCCGGTTACTCGACGACCAGAACGTGTGTACATCGCCAGTATCCATTGGAACAACGAGCATATCCTGCGAAGCCATTGGAATGATGCCGTTGTTGCTTTGGCCAACGAGCTTGGTCCAGAAAACGTCTTCGTTACCGTATACGAGAGCGGAAGTTGGGATAACAGTAAAGGTGCTTTAAGAGAACTGGACATGGCGCTGGAAGCACATAAGATTAGGCGAAACATTACTTTGTCCGAGACGACGCATGCGGATGAGATATCTGCAGTGGATAAGGGTCCTGGTTGGATTCATACACCTAGAGGAAAGATAGAGCTGAGACGAATACCGTATCTTTCCCGGCTTCGCAATTGGACTCTTGAACCTCTGCAACAGCTTGCTCTGCAGGGAGAGAAATTCGACAAAGTCCTTTTCTTGAATGATGTTGTATTCAGCGTATGGTTTCTCGAGTCTCCTTCTATCCAAGTAAGCTCAAAATGCTGACGAAACTGCAGACTGAGGATGTATTTCGATTGCTGAACACAAATGATGGTGATTTTGCAGCTGCTTGTTCACTTGACTTCAGTCGGCCTCCAAAGTTTTATGATACGTTTGCGCTCCGCGATGCTGAAGGTCACGAAACACTGATGCAAACGTGGCCTTACTTTCGTGCGAGGGAGTCTCGACAGGCAATGTTAGCAAATCGACCAGTGCCAGTAGCTAGTTGCTGGAATGGTATAGGTAAGTGTAACAAAGTCTCAATGGGTCATGTAGTCACAGTCTCGTTTGTGAATTATTGCCAGTAGCTGACTGATGGTTTTCAAACGCAGTTGCCATGCCTGCTGAACCTTTTGTTTCGAAGCGTCCACTACGTTTTCGGGGTATTCCTGATTCTCTAGCAACATCACACCTTGAGGGATCTGAATGTTGCCTCATACACATAGACAACCCTCTCCGAGGGAAAAAGCAAACATACTTAAACCCACAGGTGCGGGTAGGCTATAGTAGCGAGGCGTATGATGCTGTACATGCACACAACTTCGTGCCGTCTTCTTGGCAGATATTCAAAGCATTGTGGGAAAACCGCGTTCGACGCTGGGTCACATCCCCTTTCTTAAAGGAGTGGAGAGTGCAGAGAAGAGTTAAGAAGTGGAAGAGCATGGATAGAAATAATGAAGAAGCTGGAGAGATTTGTCTTATCAACGAAATGCAAGTACTTGTCGAGAATGGATGGGCTCATGTTTAGATAGGTATTCCCAAAGTGCGTATCCAAGATTTAATACTTTTGAGTCTGATTTCGCTGCCTAGACAGGATATTCTTGTGTTTAAGTTTCGAGTTATACAGTAAAATCTTAAAGAAATAACCTAGTTTGAAAGGTAAACTATTGAGAACAACTAAACTTCTAAAATACTAATCACTGTTCTGCTAGAGCCTATATTAGACGATAGATCTACTAACGTATATGGCAAGCGAGCGCCGCACCCCACCAAACCTGCGCACCTCCCCTATCTCAACGAACGATAGCTTAAAGTAGCGCTACTCTATTAGCTTTAAATAAAGTAGATATTTAGCTTACTAATTCTTCTATTAATCTCTATTAAATATAAAGTAATTATTATACTACTACTAACGTACCTTACAGGTTAGCCGCCTACACAGGTTAGCCGCCTACTTTTGCTAAGACTACACTAAAACTACTATATTATAGTCTAATATAGCCTACTATAGGCCTATTTATAGTAATATAATATAAAATATTATTTTAAAGCTATTTCTACTATATACTTATATATTTATACGTTATACCTAGTCTAATTATACTATCTATACTATTATTAAAATAGTTTACCTACTTTAGCGTATACTTACTTTTTTAGCTTCTTTCTATTACTATATACTTTAAAGTCCTAAAGAGTAGATAAGCGCGCCTTATCTTTAACTACTAAAGTCTTTTTTACCTAAACCTACTTTCTTTTATATAATTTTTATTATATAGTAGCTATATTAGCTACTTTAAGCTTAGTAATATATTTTCACGCTAACACTAGCTTATACGCAATAATAGCTACTTTCTTTAAAACTTTTTTAAAAGCCTCTACTATAGATATTAGTAAGCTATCTAAGTATCTTTAAATTCTTTACTTTACTAGCGTTAATTATAACTCTAATTTAAAAGTATTTTTTAGAGTTTATAATACCTAAAGCTAGATATTAATAAGTAGAAGTAATAGAGTATATAACTTAATATTAAGAGCTAATATAACCTATTCTAAGTTAAATAAAACTAATTTAGTGCTTTAAAATCCTCTTTAGATAGTACTAGATATAAATAAGGCGTTAAAAGTGTACTTAAAGGAAGGTAGGAACTCTTATTTAGTAATATAGCTAATCTAAGTATATATAAGTAATTTAACTTAGCGTCTATAAGCTTACTTTAAAGAGGTAAAATAGCCTATACTAAGTAGCTATAAGAGGTTTAAAGAGTATAGAGGTATATAATTAGTAATAATTTTATTATTTTTATAGTATTTTTAAAAATCTAGAGAGTTATAGCTTTTATAGCTATTAATAATAAGTAGGTAGTAAATACTAACCTTTTTTATCTTATATACTTATTAAAGTGCTTTAGCTATATAAGACTAAGCTTATTAGTTATTTAGCTATTTTTAGAAACTCTAATAACTTAGTTCTAGAGTATTTTACTATCTTTATACTAGCTTAAGAGGTAGTAGTGCGCTTTAAAGATAATAAATAGTAAAATTATCTACTTAGTTATATTAATGCCTTAGATAACTATTACTTACTCTCTATTACTTAGCTAAAGAGTCTTTAGCTATCTATATCTCTCTAAAGCTATAATAACTACTTTAAAAGTAATCTAGCCTATTATAAAGCCTATCTTATTAAAGTTATATATATTATTATTTTAGATACTATACTTAGCTTTTATATTAGCTATTAAGCTAAACTAATTTTAAATAGCCTTTAAATCCTTATAGAGGGCTCTCTTATAGTTATACTTTTAATTAAACTTTACTTAAAGCTTAAGGCGGCACTTAATAAATATACTAAGTTAGTTTTAGCTAATATAGCCTAGATTATACTTAGCGTAAATAGAATTAGCTATATTAGCTATATTTATAAGCCTATAGAGAAATCTATATAAATTAAGATTAAGTATATACTTAATAACTATATCCTCTTTAAGCTTAGTTATATTTATTATTTTAGGCCTATAATTTACTTATAAAGTCTATTTAGCGCGTTAATTACTTAGTGTCTTATAAGAGATATTAAAGATAGCTATAGTATATTACTCTAAGAGATTTACATTCTATTTAAAAGCTTAAAGAGTAAGCTATATTTAATATTTACTAGATAGCTATAACTACTATTATTATTATAACATTTGTAGGTAGTAGGTGTTTTAGTGTGGTCTTAGTAAAAGTAGGTAGCTAACCTATGTAAGTAGCTAACCTATAAGGTATATTATCTATAATATATCTAAATAAATAATCTACTACTTATTATAGTATAGCTTAGGGATAGGAAGATAGGCATAAGTATAGGTTCTATTGCTACAGACGTATTAGACAGGTTCTCACTACAGGTAGTAGGAATAGTAGACAGGACGTAGCTCAAGGAGCTATAGAACTATGCTACAGTGGTTTTATAGAATCCAGGTGCTTAGGCCACACCTAGATTCTATTAGCAGCTAATTAGAATTGTCAGGGCTTAGCTACTCCAGCTAGCGCCGTGACACTACTAACGCGCTAGTATACCTACTTAAGGTAATTACTAGCCTAACTTAAAGAAGCTTACTAAGCTAAAAGAGAAGGTAACATGCAGGATTAGTAAGCTACGCAGATTAGTAAGCTGCGCACCCTACCTAACCTAACCTAACTCTCTCTATAACTACTACTATACTACAATAATAACACTCTATATAGACTACTTATAAAGGTAGAATAAGTCTTACTATTATATTCTATTATAATAATCTAAAATAATCTCTTTATACTCTTATAGTAGTATATAATATATTAGAATTAATACTATAAACGCGCCTATGTAGTACTTATGTAAGGGCTACGCTCCACTTCCCCTTACTCTTCCCCCTATTCACGCTCCTTTCTCTATTAGGCCTAGCTTATCCGCTAGTGCCTTACTATATATTATAGACTACCTACCTAGATAGCTCTTTGTCTGCTATTTTACCTTCTTGAATCTACCTATTCTATTAGCTTCCTTCTCCTTCTTTGTTGCCTGCCTAACATAATAGCAGACCTGTATCCTTTGGACCTTGCAGGTAACAAATAGCGCAGGTTGCTAGAATTTTTAAATTCAAGCGCTATAAGCCTTTGGTAAGGCTGCAAGCCTTTAGTAAGGCTAGTGAGCTTTTTAGTAAAAGTATCACCTTATTTAAAAAAGCAGCCTTTTGGTAAGGGCTCTGCTGCTAAGAAATTAATAGAGATTCAGCTCTTTAGTAAGAGCTATACCCCTATTCTTTGGGAAGAAAAGAGGGACCTCTAGGCTTAAGGGGAATTTTGCGATAATTCACTAAGCCCTTAGCTAATTAGCCCGCAGTTGAGCTACTGCGTAATAAAAACGCTATTATCTAATTTTTTCTTTTTTACTAGCTCCTGGATAGCCTACACGTCTAGCTATTACAGGATTATATCCTCCTTAAGGCCACCGCCATGGCAGAAAGGTCTAATGAGGATAAAGGCAAACGCCGAGCCGAGCCGGCCTCTCGATCAGCTTCAGCCAGCTCCACCCGCTCGTCAAATAAAAAATTTCAACCACATACCTCTCGCAACGCCTCATACCAGGGAAGTTCAATCGAAACAGATACAGAGGATGATGGGTCAAACTCGACAATCCGGAAACTCCAAACCGAGTTAGGAACCTCAATTAACCACCAGAAGCTCAAACGCGAAGCCGCTGAGACTGGTTTCCCCTCTAATATTGTAGTCTACGACTCTACAGCCCTTCTCAAGACACTGAAAATGGTCTGGAATGAGTCTAAGCAGAGCGCAACTTCGGCCTGGCTGACTTCGGTTTTTGGCAAGCAAGACTGGCTACCAGGGGAGCTCACCCCGGGAAACCTACTAGGCCTGGACCCAGTACAGCTAGCTCGACTCTCGTCGGGGCTCCAATACGCCCTAATAAGAGCTACCCGACACTTGTCAGAAATACGACATGAACTAGCCAAGACTCAAGGCGACCTCGACCAAGCTTACCAACAAGCAAGGGACCACTCCACAGTGGTGGAAAAGTACCAGCAGTTGATTGAGGACTTCAACGACCAGCAGGAAAAAGGAGCCCTTTGGAAGAAATCATCGTTGGAGCAGCGGGCACAAGCCGAATTCTGGCAGCAGAAATACGAGGATCTGGCCGCTAGCCTAATCCGTCAAGGCTCAGACCTGCCAAAGGCCCGCAGTCCAATCACGGACTTGGGTTCCCCTGACGATCTTCTACCATGCACCACCCAAGCCCCACAATACACCGGCATTCTGAAGCCAGGTGACTTAAGGGCTAGAGCCACCCTCAGAGAACAATACGGCCGCCCCAAAACCCCAGCTAATCTCCCAGAGCAACCAGTCCCTGATGGTCTCCGGTATATGCAGACGATGATCGATAACTTGTTTAACTGGTCCGCACAGAATGATCACACTATCCGCCAGCCTAAACCGTTCACTGGAAGACTTGGGGACCTTGATCGTTTTTTCCAAGAACTAGCTACCCTTTGGCAGTTCAAGGGACAGCTATACCAGGACGCGGGAACAAGGGCATACTCCATCTACTGTAATACAGGAGGAGAAGCTAAAGCCTTGCTGTCAGCACCAGAGACAGGCGTAACCCCGCGATTCAATAATGACATAGATGCACTAATCGCACTCTGGCATGCCTATGGCGACACGAACCCTGTCGCCACAGCTATGCGCGATATGGAGCAATTGTCATACCCCTGGAAAACTGAACATGGCGAACGGGCCGCTTGGAACCAATTCCGCGTAAAGTTTATTCGCCTATCTACAATTCTCTGTATCCCCTGGCCATCACGCGGAGTTACGCTTATGCAGAAACTCCCAGATTACCTGCGCAATGGCCTTGCCGCTATCAATCATACGACGGCAACGGAACAGGAGTTTTTCTCCCTCTGCGACTTAGTCTCGCAAGTCGCCAACAACGCTGATCTAATTCCCCGGCCCCTCCCAGCCCGCAACCAACTAGGACGTGTGAATCGCTTTGATCAGCAGAAGACGAGAAGAGTGAACGAGCGCTACTCACCACCGTATGAGAATCCCACAACGGCTGGTGCCAGTCAGAACACGGCAACGAGAGGACGACCACGGGGACCTGCAGCTGAGAAAGCCGCCCCTAAAGAGAAAACCGATCAGTTGTGCTTTAACTGCAAAGAGAGAGGCCACCTTATGCATAACTGTCCCGCGAGAAAACACGAGGTGCAGCATCGCCAGGCACACGTCACAACATCCGAAGATGAAGACCTGGCGAGCTGTTACTCGGAAGACTCTGCCGAATCAGAACAAGAGGAAGAGGGCAGCGAATCGGAAAACGCTTAACCTCAGGCGCATGGCCTACGCCTGAGGTCCCCCAAGCAGAATGGAAGGCCAACTTCCGCGCTTCCACTGCGTTATTAGGCCCTGTACCGTCGCCAACGCTACTACGACGTACAGTTACCTCTGTACAAAACTCTGATACTCTCTTAAATCTCTCTCAGTTTTCATTTCATTCATACCTGGGCAGGCACCCAGACGCACCACACGTCACCCGGACGCTGGCCGACGACGGGGCTGACAAGAATTTCATCTCGTCCGCCTTCCTGAAGCAGATTCGTACACTCCAACAAATCCGCTTAGTCCAACCTCGACCCTGTAAGGGGTATTCAGGCGAACCCACCGAGACAATCACGCATCAAGTGGAATTCTATCTTCGTATAGACTCGCATCTAGAGCGAGTCTCAGCATACGTAGTCAAATCATGCGGCGACTTTGACCTGGTCTTAGGGTTTGGCTGGCGCCGCACCCACCAACCCCATCTTGATTATAGACGGGGCAGGATTTCCTTTCCAGATCCCTACTGCAAAGCTACTTGCTGGCAATCTGAATACGAGCCAGTGGTCCAATGCAAGGGTGATTACCCTGAGCAACAACACCCGGAGTGCGAAACTCCTTCCAGGGCCACACCCGTAGTGGAAGCACCTGGACGGAATTTAGTAGATATTCAACATATCTCACGGCAAGCGATGCAGAAAATGGCAAAGAAATCTGCAAACGTGTTTGCAATTATCACCTTACAGGTGGCGGACGCACATCTTCGCCGAGCAACGACGGGGGATGACTTTGACAAGTATATGGACGCCCCCCCAGAGGTGCGCCTCCAGGATATCCTACCGCCGTCTCTTTTTGAGAAATACGCGGAGTGCATCCCAGTGTTCGACAAAATAGCTGCAGCCACATTGGCGGAAAGATCGGACCTGGATTTAGAGATCAAGCTCAAGCCAAGCGCAAAAATCCCTAACCACCGGCCACGCCCATTTTCAGGCACGCAACTAGAAGCCATCCAAGCTTATGTGGAAAAAATGGAGGCCCAGGGCTTTATTGAAAAATGCAACTCTCCAGCACGCAACTCGTTGCTTATTGTAGGAAAACCGGACGGGGGTATCCGCGTGTGCGCAGACTTTCGTGACCTCAACGACGCTACTGTTAAGGACCGCTACCCTATTCCCTTCTTCCGAGAAACGCTCGCAAAGTTAAACAAAGCCACAATCTTCTCGAAGTTCGACGTTATTCACGCCTTCCATCGAATCCGAATGAAAGCGGGGTCGGAATGGTTAACAGCATTCTCCACCCGTCAAGGCACTTATCAGTATAAAGTCATGCCCTTTGGGTTGTGCAATGCCCCAGCGACGTTCCAACGCGCCATCAATAGCGCGCTGTTCGATCTACTAGACGACTGCTGCACAGCGTACCTCGATGATATCCTAGTATACTCGGAAAACGAAACCGACCACGTACGGCATGTGAAAACGGTTCTTTCTCGGCTGAAAGCCAAAGGATTCTATGTTGACCCTAAGAAATCGGAATTCCACAAAACCCGAGTCAAGTTTCTGGGTATGATGATCACGGACCAGGGCATTGAAATGGATCCCGCCAAGGTGGAATGCATTAAAGATTGGACAATACCCGACAACGCTAAAGGCCTCCTGGGATTCCTGGGTTATACAGGATTCTACCGCCGCTTTATCAGAGGCTACTCCGAAATCGCGCTTCCCCTCACCTCGATGATTCGGGCTCAAGTAAAGCCAGGCCGCCCGAGGAAAGATGGAACCATAGGCAAGAGCCATACGGTGTATGAAACCTTACAATGGAACCCTGACACGATGGCTGCGTTCCAGGCACTAAAGGACGCATTTCGACCTGGCATTGTCCTCATGCATTTCGATCCGACAAAGGAAATTTTCATCTTTACAGATGCCTCTGGATGGGCAACGGGAGGAGTTATGAAGCAACGCAATGCGCATGGGGACCTGCAACCCATCGCATTTTTCTCGAAAAAGCATACCGCAGCCGAGTGCAATTACGACATTTATGACCTCGAATTAATGGGCATTATCCGGGCCTTTGAAGAATGGGAACCCGAGCTAATTGGGTCCCCTCACACCATTCAAGTCATTTCAGATCACAAAAATCTGGAATCGTTCATGACTGCAAAAAAGCTCACCCGGAGGCAAGCCCGCTGGTCATTATTCTTGTCTCAATTTGATTTCAAAATCACCTACACACCTGGCAGTACCAATGATGAAGCCGATGCTTTGAGCCGACGCCCTCAAGACACGCCGGACGACCCAGATGACCCCCGCTACGCGGATCATAAAGTCGTCCTTGGACCGAAGGTCCTGTCCCCGGGCATGAGCCCAGCTATCCAGACAGCCTTGCGGACGCTCTCGCTACCAGCGTCCGAGGATCCGGACACACTGGGCCAGGAACACGCCACAGTGCTACGGGTTATAGCAACTAACGCAACTCGTACAACGGACCAAGAGACCACAGTCGAACCATTGCCGCCCTACGAACAAGACCCCCGCTCGACAGAGGAAATGCTCGCAGAAGCCTACCAGGAAGACGAAATGGCACAGCGCGCGTTCGAATTCCTGGACACACACACACTCAAATTGCCAAGATGGTTCCATCAGAATGGATATTTTTTCAACGCCTCGGACCTGTCCGCATCTGGGGAAGGCGAGCAGCGCCGGTTGTTTTTGGATAGGACTCGCCTCTACATACCAAAGAACTCCCGCTTACGAAGACGCATCTTAGACCTCTGCCATGACCACGAAATTGCCGGCCATAAAGGACCTCGAGCTACGCTCTATTTGATGCACAGCCGGTATTACTGGCCCAAGATGGCTCAATTCATCACACAGTATTGTAACGCCTGTGGCGTTTGCAGGCGTACCAAATCGCCGAGGGAGGGGAAGAATGGCTACCTGCAATCTTTGCCAGTTCCCCATAGCCGCTGGTCAGACTTGACAGTCGACTTTATCCAGGATCTGCCTCCGTCGCGAATGGAGGGCCGGGAGTACCGGAATATCCTGGTTGTAGTGGACCGCCTGACTAAGCGCCGACATTTCTTCCCTACCCACGGGCGTTCAGCCCGCGAAGCAGCACGTTGCTTTATGGAAGTTTTCAAGTTACACGGCCTACCCCTTAGCATTACCTCAGACCGCGGCACCAATTTCGTCGCCCCCTTCTGGCAGCAAATCTGCAAGCGCCTACGCATCCGACGCCAGCTCTCTACAGCCTATCACCCGGAAACGGATGGCCAAACTGAACGCGCCAACCAGTCGCTGGAGACGTTCCTCCGCCAATATGTCAACTATGCACAAGACGACTGGGCGTCGTGGCTGCATGTTGCTGAGTTCCAATCCAACGATACCGTAAACAAGAGTATAGGAATGACCCCGTTCTTTGCAGATCTAGGCTACCACCCGAGGAGCGGGATTCACCCAGCTGAAAATATGGACGCCAATGATCATAGCCCGGTCAAGGACCAAGCTATCCGCGCGGACGAGATGCTCAACTCACACTCAGATTTAGTAGAGCATCTTAAGGAGCAGCTGCGATGGTCTCAGCACGAACAAAACGCTCAGGCCAACGCTAGGCGCCACGCCGTCCCTCTTTACAAGGTGGGCGATTCAGTATGGCTCTCAATGACCAACTGGAGCACACCGCGAAGATCAAAAAAGCTAGACTACCGCTGGGCTGGGCCATACAAGATCACCAGGGTGGTTCACTTTGGCAAAGCCTATGAACTGGAACTGCCAGAGGATATGATCCGCAACGGCGTTTTCCCCGTGTACCATCCAAATCTGCTACGCTCGGCAGCAGATAAAGCAGTGCCAGACCAGAATCCGCCGCAACCCCTAGCCGTCGAGATCACCAACGAATCGGGAGAGACGCACACTGAGTGGCTGGTAGACGAATTTCTGGACTGCGGCAAGCCTAAACGCGGCCAGCTCAAAGGCCAATGGGCTTATCTCGTCAAGTGGACGGATTTCCCCAAACCATCTTGGCATCCAGCGTCCGATTACAGCGACCATTACGACGCGCATCTCTTCCACTGGCGTAACCCCGCGAAACCAAAACCTCCAGGCTACAAGCTACCAGCGAACTGGCAGCCAATGCCTGAAGACGCCCCCAACACCGCTGAAGAATTCAGCAGCGGAGACGAATCAGCGTAACCCTGTTGGGCCACGTAGCGCGTCAGGCAGAGAGCTTACGCTCAAAACCGCCCAGGCAGAACTGAGGGAATCAACCCATCAGAACCAGCGAGTCGAGCCAGCTAGGCCTGTCAGCACCGGCTACTCTTCTCATATAAGCTGGGCAACCAATTGGGCTTGAATTTCGCACCGCGGAGATAACACGCCGGAAAAAGATGGGATAACTCGCGATTTGTATAGGAAAAACCTCGGAGGCTCGCAGCTCCCATACAAAAGTTGCAAATATTCGGCGAGATAGCTGAGATAGCGAGGTTTCGAAAAATCAGAAAAAATCAGAAAAATCAGAAAAAATCAGAAAAAATCAGAAAAATCAGAAAAAATCGGAAAAAATTAGAAAAAATCAGAAAAAATCACAAAAAATATTTCTTAGTAAGGTTTAGCGTATCTAATATATATCTAGAGGACTAGATAGATTTTCTTTTAAAAGAGGGGCATATGTAAGGGCTACGCTCCACTTCCCCTTACTCTTCCCCCTATTCACGCTCCTTTCTCTATTAGGCCTAGCTTATCCGCTAGTGCCTTACTATATATTATAGACTACCTACCTAGATAGCTCTTTGTCTGCTATTTTACCTTCTTGAATCTACCTATTCTATTAGCTTCCTTCTCCTTCTTTGTTGCCTGCCTAACAACTTAGCTATAATTAGAGATAGCCTTTATTAACTATAAGTTATTACCTATTAAAGAGTAGTCTCTAGTATAGTAAATTCTAGACCTTAACTAATTTAGTTTTCTACCCTATATTATTAATATATAGTAAATAGTAGACGCTTTACTTATAGCGCGTAGCTAAAATCTACCTCTATAGCCTATTAGTAAGAAGTAGGTATTACACTTTATTTAGAGCTAGCTAGAGCTTTAGATAAAGTAGAGTAGAAAATTTAATAGCTAGCGCGCTAACTATAAAAACTTTATTATAATTATAGCTTAGTTTAAGCTAGTAGAGAAGACGCACTAAATATATAGTATTCTAGACTAAGATATCTATAACGTTAATAAGACTAGATTTATAATAGGCGTTACTAGTACGTTAAAGGTAGTTATAAGCTCTAATAGAGTTAGTTAAGTAGTTTTTATATAGCTAGGCAATTACTAGTAAGTTATAGTAATTAAGTATATTAATACGTTTAGCTAGTGTCTACTACTATTTATAATCCTATCTAGTAAGGCTTACTAGAACAACTAGTATAATAGGCTCTTACTAGACTAGGCTATTATTATCTTAGATAATAGCTAGATAACTAATTAGCTTAGCGTAGACTAAGTAAAGCACTTTAACTAGTATATAGTAGCTTATATAGCTAAAGTTTATTAGCTTCTTATTCTAAATAGCTATAGTAGTTATATAACGCTAAAGTTTAACTAGTACTATACTAAGAATAAGATTATTACTCTCTATATACTGCCTTATACGTTATATCTTCTCTAGCTACTTAATATAAGCTACTTCTTACTACTTAAGTAGGCGTATAGATATAAGATTAAGAAGCTTACCTACTAAAGCGTCTACTATATTAATAAGATAGATTTCCTTATAGTCTATTAATAGATTTAGGCGATAGTATTTATATAAAAGAATATCTAAGTAGGCTTCTAAGTAGTAAGACTTATCCTCTCTTATTTAGATTATATTCTATTATCTCTTATAGTTATCTATATACTATCTCTACTATAGATAAATATAGATAATAACGCTATAGCGCTAATAGTAGAGTAGATAGAGACGCTATAAATAGTAGAAGAGGTTTAGTAGAAGGTACGCTATCTCTAAGAGTAGCTATACTAGAAACTAGAGAGCCTAATAAGCGTTATAATACGCTAGCTTACTAAAAGCTCTTAGCTTATAATATAAAAAGTAATAATACTTATAAAGAAAAATAAAAAGCTATATAAAGAAAACTAGCGCTAATAATAAAAGTAGAACTAGTAGCGTTAATATATTACTTCTAGTAAGGTACTCTAAGTCTAATAAGCTTAGTAGATAGCTATAGAGGTAGAAAGAGTAGTAATAGAGGCTAGCTAGAGCTAGAGTAGTAAATAACGTTAGCGTACGCTACTAATGTATATAAAGTATTATATTTAAGAATATACTTAGACTTTATATAAAGCTAGATAAAGAATAATATATCTTATTTCTATCTAATATTATTGCGTTATTATAGCTTAATAGCGTAGAGTATTACGTTAGGTTAGGTAGGGTGCGTAGCTTACTAATCTGCGTAGCTTACTAATCCCATATATTAGATAGTATAGTCTTAGTAAGCTATACTATATAAACTTTCTTACTACTTTTTCTCAGATATTTTTAAAGTTAAAGGTACGCCTACTACTACTCTAAGTAGTATTACTTTCTCTCTATTACTTATATTTAGTGTATATTAGTAGTATCTTCTACTAAGAAGTTAAATATAGCCTCTTAAGCTTCGCTATTTATATAGGTAAAAGTTAGACTATAATAACTCTTATATATAGAGGATACTACTCACTATAGTAGTAGAAAAGTATCTTCTAGTATAGGTAGTATAGATAAGTTTAGTGTAGCAATAATATTTAAATACTTCTCTTAGGATAGAATTTTTTCCTACTATCTACTCTATCTACTAGTACATATAGGAGTTAGGAGGCTAATTACTATATTAGGGTTACTTATTACCCTATACACTAGCACACTATATTATACTATTAAACTAGGTCCTATATAGGCTTTATATAGTTAGGTTACCTAGATAGTTTATTAGTAGAGTTATATTTACTAAGTTAGTAAATAATTATAAAATTTACCTTGAATAGAGCTAAATAGAATAAAACTAAGTAGTAATTAATTAGTTTAATAGTTATAAACTATTAAAAGCTCTTATAATCTAGAATTATATTAGAATAGATTCCTTTTAAATATCTCTACTAGTATTAGGTACTTTTAGTTATATCTACTAGCTCTTAGTTATAAGTATTATAAATATACTTAGTATTAGTTAGTTTATATAAGTAAAAGTTAACTAGCTACTTATATACTCTTCTTTTATATATTAGCTTAAAAAAGTAGTAATAGTAGCTATTAAAGTGTCTATATATACCTTTATATATCTTTTAGATTAATAGTAGATAAGTAATAGAGTTTTTATAAGAAAAGTTTTTAATTTCTTAAAAGTACGCTTTATACACTTATTTAGCTAGAATAGTAAACTTACTTCTATTTACTACGCCTAGCCTCCTTCTATTAAAGCTTAAGCTTTTCTAAGTTAACTTAGGATATAGTAAGGCTACTTTATAGAAGTTAATAATAAATTATCTATAGTAGTTTATAAAGCCTAAGAAGACTCTAATATTCTATACTAGATAGAGTTTTAGCCACTCTTAGGCTATTCTAGTCTATTTTAGGTTAATACTTATTCTTTTAGAGCTAACTATATAGCCTAGGAATACTATATATTAAGTATACTACTTCTACTTTATAATATTTAGTTAAAGCTCTTCTTATTTAAATTTATATAGAACTTTCTTTAAATACTTTATATATACTTCTCTTATATTAGAGAAAATTAAAATACTATCTTAGTATATAATATAAGTTATATCTACTAGGTTTATTAGAATATAGAAGATATAAGCTAAAACTATATAGAAGTATTTATAAGGTAAAAAGGTATTACTATATACTTAAAATAACTATACTTTATATAAAAAGTTATTTTCTACTTATCTACTCTCTTAATCTATACTCTATAATATACCTCTTAAATATCTAGCTTAGGATAGATTTTAGCTTTTACTAATTTATTTAAGAACTCTATAAATAGAGGTAAGAAGTAATAGTCTTTAATAGTTATCTTACTTAGACCTTAATAGTCTATATATAACCTTATACTACTATCTTTTTTCTTAATAAAGAAGATAATAGTAACTTCTAGTAACTTTAAGTATCTTATTTATTCTCTTATAAGACACTTATCTAAGTACTAATAAAGAAATACTAATTTAGCCTTTAAGAGAATTTATAAGAGTTAGTAGAGTAATATAGTACTTTCTTATCTATATATTACTAAATTTTTAGTACTTAACTTAAAAATATTTAATAAATTCTTTTTAGAGCTAGAATTTATAGAATCTATATACTATAGTAGTATATAGGGTTTATCAGTCTCTTCTAATCTAATTAAGCACCTTAAGCGTAATTTTAGCTATCTTAGCTATTATTATTCTCTCTAGAGTTTATTCTACTTCTAATAAATACTAGGAGTGTGTAGACGTCTATTATAGGCGTCCTTATAGTCTTTTAAAGTTCTCTAGCCCTAGTTAATACTAACTTTAAGAATCTTATCTATACTTAGGCTTTTTTACTTTTAAAGAGTTTATACCTACTTATATAGCTAATTTTAGAATAGTATAGATTAATATAAAGTTGTTCTAGATATATTTAGAATCTTTTAATCTTAGCTAGTATTAAAAGTATCTTTTACTCTATTATGCAATCTTTAAAGTAAGTAATAAAAGGCTATATAAGTATAAGTTTATATAGTTATATTTTTAAACCTACTTTACTTCTCTACTACTAATAATAGTAGAGATCTAACTTTTAGTCTATACTTTATAGCTTAGTTTACAAATAGAAGGTTTTATTAAGATTTTTTATCTTTTAAGGTATTTTTTTAGTTAAAGTCTCTAACTTTAGCTATTATATTTAATTATAAAGTTAACTTTGCTTTAAAAGCCTCTCTTAGTAGATATAAGTCTATTAATAACTATATCTTAGTAATATAAGTAGAAAAAGTAGCTACTTACTTTCTAAGATTTTACCTTCTTCTAAATTATTATTAGGTTCTCTAGAGTTATGTATATTAGACTCTCTATAGCGTTTTATAATATGTTTAAGTTTTCTATATTAAAAGTAGATTTTATTAGAAAGTTTCCCTTTATTTCTAGTGTTATTACTCTAATTTTAGCCTATATAGTTTAGTCTATTACACCTAAGCTTTTTTAAAGTTTCTTAGATACCTTACTTATCTATAAGAGTTTTACACTAGAAGAGCTTATTTTCTTTATACTTTTAAGGTTTCTTATAGCTATATTAGTTTATATAATATTTATATAATTATTAATATCTATAATAAAGCTTTTTAACTAAATATCTTATAGTAGAAGGTCTCTTTATACTATAAAGAGTAAAGCTCTTCTAAAATCTATAACTCTCTACTTTTTAAAGTAAAATTAGCCTAAATTAGTAAAAAGTATATCTAATTTAGATAGAAAGTTATTAGGGTTCTAAGTCTAGTTCTATTTAAAAGACTATTAAGCTTAATAGGCTATAAGCTTTCTTTACTCTTCTAGACCTAGTGTACTAAGTATTACTATTTAAAATACTATCTAAGTTAGTTACTTTTACTTGCTTCTCTAATACTTATCCTACGAGTTCGCGATTAATAGTGTTTTAGTATATTTAATATAATATCTTCTACTACTAATAGTACTACTCTACTAAGTGTACTACTTTTTCTTAGTATTACGAACTTTATATATAAAAGACAATGCCTTAATAATAGAAGATAATATTAACTTAGAAAGAAAGTAGAATTACTCTTACTATTTAAGCCTATTATATAGGCTAGTTTAAAAATATCTAGTATACTATAGTAGCTTATAACGTCTATTATTAGTAGATCTCTTAGTAGCTTTAAAGAAATACTTTTTAACTTATAATGTAGCTAAATTACTAAAAAATAACTAAATCTATAGACTAGACTATTATATAATATATTCTTAACCTAGATTTATAGAGATTTACCCTCTATCTATATAGAGTAGTAAATATAGTAGAGAAACTACTACGCGTATAAGATAGCTAGCCTTTAAGTAAGAACTAGCTAAAGTAGTTTATATTATATATAGATAAGCTTAAAATGGTATTTAATTAAGTAAAGGATTAATAGAGAGTTTAGTAAAAAGACTTAAAGATAATTTTATATATTATTTAAGCTTATATAAAAGATAATTAAGAATTATAGAGTTTATTTAGATAACTTTTATAACTTAAATAAGACTAGCTTTTAGATAAGTATAATTAGTTTATTAAAAGTAGTTATAAGAGTAGAGTATATTATAAGGCCTATACTTATTTAGCTAAGTAGTTATAAGTAAGTTATAGTTATCTAGAGTACTAATACTATGGAATATACTACTCTACTATTTATTATCTATAAGTAATCTATCTATATCTCTACTTAATATAAAGATATAGGTATACTTTATAATTAAAAGCTCTTAGTATTAGAGAATTACTAATTAAATAATAAGCTTACCTTAGTATAATTAAAGCACTTTAATAAGTATATAAAGACGTGTTAAGTAGAGTTATATAGGCTATTTATTCTTAATAGCTATAAGAGCTACTTTAACTAAGAGTATAAGAACTACTATCTTATATAGAAGATCTTTACTCTTTATATACTTACTTATTTATTGTATATACTTTAGCTACTTAATATTATCTACTTTTTACTTTTTAAGTAGAAGTACTCTTAACGCGTATAAGACTTAGTACGCTACTATATCTAGTATATTAATAAGAAGCGCTTTCTTCTAGCCTTTTAAGGCGCGTTTTTTAATATATCTATATCTAATAACTATAAAAAAGCCTTTAAAGTAGTAAGGCTAGTTCCTATTAACGTTTATAGAGTTATTAACTACCTTAATATATATCTTTATAGTATTAAGCGTAGCTAATAATATATACTATCCTATATAGAGAATTAGTAGAACGCTAATTACTTATACCTTTTTAGTTATTATAGCCTAGTAGTATAGAGCTTAGTCCTAATATATACTCTACTATAGTAATACTAGCTAAAAATACTTTAGTAGTCTAAAACACCTAGTAATCTATATAAATTTAGGTTATATTTAAAGCTTATAAGAGAATCTTTTATATAACTACTAACTACTATATAAAAAAGCTTTTTAAAGCTTATTAAACAGGCTAAGAAGATACTATATAAAAATATACTAATAAAAGCTTATATATAAAAGCTTAAAGAGTAATAAATAGTAGAAATAAAGTAATAGAGGCGTAAAAGAAAGTAGATTTAGATAGCTAAAATACTAGACTTTAGTATAGGAGTTTTATAGGTAGCTAAAAGTGCTTCTACTAGTTATATAATATTAAAGAAGGCACATAGTAGAGGTAGTTATAAAAAAGCTCTACTAAGTTAATAGTACTATAGAACCTATAAGAGAGTAGGCTATAACGCCTATATATACTAAAAAGATATAGATAAAAATTCTATATTAGATATAAGTAAGTTATATAAAGTATCTATAGCTAGTATAGAGTAATTAAAGTTTTTATATATAATGTTTATTATACTAAGAAAAAGTAGTATACCTAGTAGAGTAGTACTCTTAGTAGTAGGATATATTATATAACTTTAATAATAGCCTTCTAAAAGTCTTTTATATACTTAAAGGCACACTCTTAGTATATAAAATAGTAAACACCTATCTATATATTCCTCTAATATTAATTAAGAATAGGCTAGTAAATAGGTAGAGGAAGAGTCCTATATAAGGTACCCCTACTTCTATTCTTCTCCTAGCTCTATTAAGCTAGCTATTAAAGATAGAAAATACCTCTATACTATAAAGTTATAGATATTAGCTAATAGAGTATTCACTATACAAAAAGTTCCTCTCTACCTATTATATCTCAATAGTTATTAGAGAATATAGTTTTAGTAACTATATATCTAACCTAAACATAGGTAGCTATATAACTTTATAAATATTAGTTATATTAAGAAGCTTAGTATAGTAACCTAGCTTAGTTAGAAGCTAAGTAATATTAATCTAGTATTTATTTTATAATTAGCCTATAAGAAAAAAAAGTAAGTCCTACCTATTTACTAGCCTATATAAGCCTTACTTAATTAGCTTTTAGTATATAAGTTTTAAGCTTACTTTATTTATCTATATTAAAAGATTTTATTCTATACTCTACTAATAATTACTAATAAACTAAGGTACTTCTACTAATATTAAGTTTACTTATACTTTATAGTTAGATTACTACTAAGTTACTCTAAAAGAATAGCTTATTAGTTAATATTAAAGAAAAATTAATAGAATTACTAATACTTATAATCTACTTATTAACTATATAATAGATCTTTAAATCTAGATTAACATACCTTATAGGTTAGCCACCTATATAAGTTAGCTACCTACTTTTACTAAGACTATACTAAAACACCTACTACCTATAAATATTGTAATAACAATAGTAGTTATAGCTATTTAGTAAATGTTAAATATAGCTTACTTTTTAAGCTCTTAAATAGAACGCGAATCTCTTAGAGTAATACGCTATAGCTATCTTTAATATCCCTTTCAAGACACTAGGTAATTAATACACTAGTGTTACTCGTAATAAGAAGGATTCTCTCCTTAACGCGGGATAATAGGGTTAGAGACTAACCACGTCCACGTTAGAAGGTAATAGCTATTACAAGGCTTAGAGTTATATAGTATACTATCTTACTAAGGCTAGCTATCTAGGATAGTAGCGTGTATTAGAATAGTAGTGCTATTATAACTATCCTACTAAAATAGAATAGATAAAATAGTAGAACCTAAGGTAATAGGTATAAGAATAGGTTAGATTTTATTATTACACTTATTATAGTTAACCTATTAATAGTTTATCTCTTACTTAGATTAATACTAGTTATTCTACTCTATAGAATTTATTATTTATTCTTTTAATTAAATCTTATAACTCTTTTCTACCTAGTACTTTATAAATAATTTTATAGACTACTACTTTAGTCTACTTACTTTAACCTAGACTAAGACTAAAGAAGTATAGCTAAACCCTATATAATACTTTAACTACTACTAAGTCTTTATAAAAGAATTAACTAATAGTATACCTAATTAAGATTTAAAATATCTTACAACTACTCTTAATCCTAGGCTAGTACTAGAGAGCTAGTTTAAGGTCCTAAACTAGTGCTAAATCTAGTAATTAACAATAAAATGCTAACTCTAAGTAATAATAAAGATAATAATAACGCATTAAACTTATAAGAGTTATAGAATCTTAGGTAATAGGCTATAATTTATACCTAATAGATAGCTAGTATATAAAAAATAATTAACTAGCTTATAAGTTAGCTAATAGCTACCTTAAATAAAAAAAAGTCTATTATAAAGCTTAAAATAGCGGCACTTAAGAAGTTTAATAGAACCTATACTAAACTATAGATATTCCTTACTAATATTAACTTATACTATAAGTATAATAGAGTACTAATAAACTAAAATAAGATTTTTATAATAAGTACTTATATAAAAGGTAGAGTAGCTAAATAAATAAAACTCTATATTAAGGACTTCTTAAAGGACGTAGATAACCTAAGAACTAAAAGTAAAATCTAAAGAATATTTAGAAACTAGAATAACTTTAAGAAGAAGATAGGATAGATCTTTAAAGAAGTAGATAAAAAGAACTAAGTAGAGAAAGTAATTACTTACTTAAAGTAGACTATATTAGTCTTAGTATATATAGTAAAGTTTAAATAGCTATAAATATAAATTAATTAGGATAATACTATGCTATAAGCTATATTTAAGGTAGGTCTAAAGGAAAATATAAAAGATAGTCTTTTACACTATAAGAAGCTAAAAATACTTTAGGCTCTAATAGAGCTAGCTATATAAATTAACTATAGGCTATAAGAAAGATATAAGTAAAGGAAACGCTTATTTAAGCCTACGCTAGTAAATATAAAAAAGTAATGTTATAGTAAAGATAAAGATAGTAATACTATTATAATAGGTAAGGTGTAAAAGAATAAGAACTAGAACACCTAAAGGAAGGGCTAAAATAGTCTTTCTAAGGAAGAACACTAGAAGTGTTATTATAATAAAGTATATCTTTAATATAGTAAATAAAAACACTTTACTAAAGACTATAAGAATAAAGTTAAGTAAGTAATAGTTAAGATTAAAATAATTAGGTGTAGAATACCTTACCTATAAGATATAGAACCTAATACTATACTTAGTAACTTAGATTTATATAAAGAAGTATAATAGAAGTTAGATAAGACTTTTAAGATAGTATAAGAAGCTATAAGTCTAAAGGACTTTAAGTAAAATAACTTACTACTAATAGATTATAGAGTTAAAGGGGCTAAAGTATAACACTACTTAAGAAACTAACTATACTAGATATATAGAGACGCTATATACTAAGCTAATAATTACACTCTTAAAGACTAAATTATTATTATAGGACCTAACTCTAATAAAATTAGATATTAAGTAGTTTATAAGTAACCTAGCTTTAGAGACCTTAAAGTAGATGTTAAAAAAAGGAGTACTTATACATTTAAAGAATAAATAGAGTAATATAAGCGCCTATATTAGGTTAACTATAAGATATAGTGCAACTACTACTTAAAGAAATATAAAAGTACTAAAGATAATAAAGATAATTACTACTATACGTAATTATAGTATAATAAGTATTAAGTAGATAGATACTATATACATATATAAGAGAAGTAGTAAGTATATTAAGAACTATACTAGTTCTAGTTTAAAGATATTAATAATTACTATAAGAAGAAATAAAAGAATACTAAAAAAGTAGATAATTTCTACTATAGTATAATAATAGTATTAGAGTATATAGTAAAGAACTATTATATGCATTACTAAGAGATGCTAAAAGTAATAATAACTTAGATATAAGCTATATTAGTAGTAATAGTAAAACTAGTTCCTTATAAGTTTATATATTAGTTATTTTATTATAACTATATATACTAAGCACACTATAACGCTAAGATAGACTATAGGTATTTCCTTAAGAGAAAGGGAAAGTAGTTAAAAAACTAAAATACTACTAAGGATAAAGTTATACTAGTAAAGGTAGTCTAAAAATAACCTATATAGGAGTTAAGAGTATAAAAATATAGAATTTTAGACTTTAAGTAATAGTTCTTATAAATAGATATTGCGTAATAGTAACTATAAATAGTAGTACTATATAAACTATAATCTTACCCTAAGTAGTAGAGATATATAAAATACTCTATTAGACTAAGAAGATACTAATACGAGTAGTATTAGCTAATAATAGCCTAATTGCATATAGGAATAGCATAATAAGACTAAAGACTAAGGTAGTGCTAATAGATTTAGCAGAGATAGAAAGTTAAGAGATAATTAATATAATAGATCTTAAAGAAGAAGATATATTAATAGGCTATAACTAATTATTAAAGCATAATCTAACTATAGATTAGTAGAAATAGATAATACTTAAAAGAGAACCTATATATAAAGTTACTAGAGTATAAAAAAAAATAAACCTAATTATCTAGAGCTTACTTAAAAATAAAAAAATAAGTATAATCTTACTATATAAGATTGTAAAAATCTATATAAAAGACTCTTAGAGAGTAGAAGTTATTTAGTTAAAATAAGTTATAACTATAAAGAAAGAACTAGTACTATAGTTAGTAATACTAATAAAATACTAGATAAATAAGTTTAGAGAACTATTTAAGAAAAACAAAGTAATAGACCTAGTAGAATATTAGAACTAGAATTATAAGATTATCCTTAAAAATAGAGCTAAGTTAAGCTTAAAAGAAATATACTCTATATCACCTAAGTATAACGCTAAGCTATAAAAGTACTTCTAAAAGAATTTAAAAAAGGGATTTATTAGACTAGGATATAGCCTAATAGCCTCTCTAATTCTATTAATTAAGAAGAAAAATAAAAAGTAGCAACTATATATTAACTACTAATAGTTAAACGTAGTTATAGTAAAAAACTAATATCTTTTACTACTTATAGAAGAGCTTATAGATTAACTCTAAAGAGCTAAGTAGTTTATAAAAGTTAACGCCTATAAAAGATTTTACTAAATTAAAATTAAAGAAAGATATAATTAGAAGATAGTCTTTAAGATAAAATATAGACTATATAAGTATATAGTTATACTATTTGAATTAATAAATGTACTAGTAACTTTTTAATTAGTTATTAATAAGGCACTCTATAAATACCTAAGAATCTTTATTATAGCCTACCTAAATAATATATTAATATATACAAATAGTATACTAGAAGAACATATTAAATATATTAAGAAAGTGTTTTAGAAGCTTAAAGAATATAAGCTATACTTATAAGTAGTAAAGTGCAAGTTCTATATAAAAGAGACTAAATACCTAGGCTTTATTATCTTAATAGAGGGTATTAAGATAAATCTAAAGAAAATCTAGACTATATAAGAATAACTAACCCCTAAAATAGTTAAAGATATATAATTCTTTCTAGAATTTATAAACTTTTACTAAAAGTTTATTAGAAACTACTCTTAGATTATAACCTCTCTTATAGAGATTATAAAGAAAGAAGTTAAGTTTAAATAAACTTAAGATTACTAAAAAACGTTTAAGACGCTTAAATAGATATTCTTAGAGGCACCTATACTAAAGATATATAACCTAAGATAAGAGACGTAAGTTAAGACTAATATATTAGATTATATACTAAGAGCTATATTATTATAGTAGTGCCTAGACAAAAAATAAAGACTAGTATTCTACTATTTATAGAAGTTCTTAGAAGTAGAACTAAATTATAATATTTATAATAAGGAACTACTAAAAGTAGTTAATACCTTTAAATAGTAAGAGGTGTATTTACTACACTTACTCTATATAATTCAAGTGTTCTCTAATTACTAGAACTTAATAAGTTTTATAATAACTAAGAAACTTAACTAATAATAAGTCTAATAAGCTAAGATACTAGCTTAGTTTAACTTTAAGATTACCTATTAAGTAGGATTACTTAATAGGGTAGTAGATACTCTAAGTTATAAGTTAGACTTATAAGAAGATAATTATAAAGAACTATATAATATAGTATTTAAGTAGATACTTAATAGTAGCTTAAAATATAACTAGCTAGAACTAGCTAAGGTAGCTAAGGTAGCTGCGCAAGTAGAAACCCTATAGTAGTAATAGTAGTAGAGAGCAGCTAGCTAGTAATATAAGCCTAACGCTAAAGGCTCTAATAAATTATTATAGGATAAATAAGAATACTAAGATATAGTTTTAAAGAATTAAATATATATACTTCTATATATAAAATTAAGTCTTATTAAAGAACTATATAAGTTCCTAGAGTATAAATATATAGAAGTAGAAGAAATAGTTAAGAAACTAGTAAAAGTGTTTACTATACTACGCTTACAAGTAAAGGTATAGAATATTTTAAGTAACTATTTAGTATGTTATTAAAACAAGCCTAAAAGATATAAGCCTTATAGCCTATTATAGCCTTTATACCTACTAACATAACTATAGACTAGCGTTATAATAGACTTTATAGTAAAGCTCCTAATATTAGTAGAACTTAGATCTAACTAACTTTATAATATAATACTAGTAATTATAGATTAATTAACTAAAGAAGTAAATTTTATACTAATAAAAGAAGTAATTATAGTAGATAAATACGCGTATAAAGTTATAAAGGCACTAATATTAGAGTATAAGATACCAAAAGAATTTATAATAAATAGAAATAAGCTATTTACATCTAAGTATTAAGACACATTCTTAGCGAAATTAGGAATAAAGAAGAAGCTATTAACTAGCTTCTACCCTAAAATAAATAGCTAAATAGAATAAATAAACTAAACTTTAGAGTAGTACTTATAAATATACGCTAATAAGCTATAAAATAACTAGGTTAAACTTCTACTAATAGCGCAATTAGCCTATAATAGCTTAAAGTTAGCTATAATTAAAAAGTTACTATATTATGCAAAATTTAAGTATAAGCTAGTTACTTATTAGAATCTAAAAGATATTAAAAGTATTGTAGTAGAAGCTTATAATAAAGTATAACTAATACAAGAGTTATATATAAAATTAAGTAAGAGTATTACTTAATAAAACTTTATAATAGTAAGAGCTATAAATAAGTAAAAAATTAAGGAACTAACCTTTATAAAGAAGGATAAAGTTTTCTTATTAAAATAAAACCTAAAAACTAAATAACTATATAAAAAATTAGATAACTTCTAAGTAAGACTATTTAAAATCCTAGAGGAAATTAGAAAAGTAAATTATAAGTTAAAACTCCTACTAAGTATATAAATCTACCCTATCTTTTATAAAAAACTTCTAAAGCTAGCGTCTCTAGACACTAAGCTAGTAATAGATATAGAGCTTAAAAATAATAAGTATAAAGTTAAAGAAATTAAAGACCTATAAAAATTTAGTAGTTAGTAAAAGTACTTAGTTAAGTAGTAAAGATAGCTTAAGAGCTATAATACTTAGAAACCTAAAAGAAACTTAATAAACTATAAGTTACTAGTATATAAGTACTATTAGAAATACTTATAAAAGTAAGAATTAGATTCTTATAAAATAAGAAGAAGTTAAGAGATAAAAAGTTAAAAGAAGAAGAATTAGCTTATAACTAGCCTAAATTAGTTTACTATATAAGTAATAATAGTCTAGTTAATAGAAGGTCTATACTAGAGGTAGAGCTTCTCTTAGCTTTCTCTTTTATATAATTCTAAAACTCTAAAATAGCAAAGTTATAATAAGTAAAAAACTACTCTTAAGACTTTACCTCTAAGAGTTTATAGCAAAGACGCGTAGTAGCCTCTTTAGCCTAAGTAACTTTAAGCTCTTTTTCTTTACGCTCTTACTATATTTTCTTCTACTCTTCTTTAGATATAAATAAACTATACTTAGCTTTTATAGAAATATAACTAGTATAACGCTTAGTAGTAGTATTTATAAAATAGTAAAGGTTCTTCTTTTTATACTAAGAATAATAATAAGTAGTTATCTTATTCCTCTAATCTATTATATAATTAGTATAAGAATAATACTCTTTATTTAACTTTTAAGCGCAAATATAGGTATAAGAAGATAAAACTTTAAGCATAGTTAGGAAGGCTAGAGAAAAGAGATAAATATAATAGCTTAGGGCCTACTAACCTTATATATAGCTAGCGCTTTAATATATAGTATAGTAAAATAATATTTTAGAGTATTAGGATAATATATATAAGAAGAGGGATAATATTACTTATAATAAGAAGGATTCTCTCTTTAACGCAAGATAATAGAGTTAGAGACTAACTACGTTTACGTTAGAAGGTAATAGCTATTATAGAGCTTAGAGTTACGTAGTATACTATTTTACTAAGGCTAGCTATCTAGGATAGTAGCGTATATTAGAATAGTAGTGCTATTATAACTATCCTACTAAGATAGAATAGATAAGATAGTAGGACCTAAGGCAATAGGTATAAGAATAGGTTAGATTTTATTATTACACTTATTATAGTTAACTTATTAATAGTTTATCTCTTACTTAGATTAATACTAGTTATTCTACTCTATAAAATTTATCATTTTTTCTTTTAATTAAATTTTATAACTCTTTTCTACTAAGCACTTTATAAATAATTTTATAGACTACTACTTTTGTCTACTTACTCTAACCTAGACTAAGACTAGAGAAGTATAGCTAATCCCTATGTAATAACTAAATAGACTTTATAAGTAAATTATAGGCCTAAAATAATAAATCTAACTAAAATTAAAGAGGATATAGTTATTAAGTATATACTTAATCTTAATTTACGTAGATTTCCTACTAGGCTTATAGATATAGCTAATATAGCTAATTCTATTTACGCTAAGCGTAATCTAGGCTATATTAGCTAAAACTAGCCTAGTATGTTTATTAAGTGCTACCTTAAGCTTTAAGTAAAGTTTAATTAAAAGTATAACTATAAGAGAGCCCTCTATAAAGACCTAAAGGCTATTTAAGATTAGTTTAGCCTAGTAGCTAATATAAAATCTAAGTATAGTATCTAAAATAATAATATATATAACTTTAATAAGATAGGCTTTATAATAAGCTAGATTACTCCTAAAGTAGTTATTATAGCTTTAGGGAGATGTAGATAGCTAAAGACTCTCTAGCTAAGTAATAGAGAGTAGGTAATAGTTATCTAAGGTATTAATATAACTAGGTAGATAATTCTACTATTTATTATTCTTAAAGTGCGCTACTACCTCTTAAGCTAGTATAAAGATAGTAATATACCCTAGAACTAGATTATTAGAGTTTCTAAGAATAGCTAGATAACTAATAAGCTTAGTTTTACGTAGCTAAAGCACTTTAATAAGTATATAAAGATAAAAAAGGTTAATATTTACTACTTACTTATTATTAATAGCTATAAAAGCTATAACTCTTTAAACTTTTAAAAATACTATAAAAATAATAAAATTATTACTATTTATATACCTCTGCACTCTTTTTACCTCTTATAGCTACTTAATATAGACTATTTTACCTCTTTAAAGCAGGCTTATAGGCGCTAAGTTAAATTACTTATACGCACTTAGATCTACTATATTACTAAATAAGAGTTCCTACCTTCCTTTAAGTAGGCTTTTAACGCCTTATTTACGTCTAGCAATATCTAAAGAGGATTTTAAGGCGCTAGATTAGTTTTATTTAACTTAGAATAGGTTATATTAGCTCTTAATATTAAGTTACGCACTCTATTACTTCTACCTATTAATATCTAGCCTTAGGTGTTATAAACTCTAAGGAATACTTTTAAATTAGAGTTATAATTAACGCTAGTAAAGTAGAGAATTTAAAGATACTTAGATAGCTTACTAATGTCTATAGTAGAGGCTTTTAAAAAAGTCTTAAAGAGAGTAGCTATTATTGCGTATAAGCTAGTGTTAGTATAAAAATATATTACTAAGCTTAAAGTAGCTAATATAGCTATTATGTAATAAAAATTATATAAAAAAAAGTAGGTTTAAGTAAAAGAAACTTTAGTAGTTAAAGATAGGGCGCGCTTATTTACTCTTTAGGACTTTAGAGTGCGTAGTAATAGAAAGAAGCTAAAGAAGTAAATACGTGCTAAAGTAGGTAAACTATCTTAATAATAGTATAGATAGTGTAATTAGACTAGGTATAACGCGTAAACGTATAAGTATATAGTAGAAATAGCCTTAAAATAATATTTTATATTATATTGCCCTAAATAGGCCTATGGTAGGCTGTGTTAGACTATAATTTAGTAGTTTTAGTGTAGTCTTAGCAAAAGTAGGCGGCTAACCTGTGTAGGCGGCTAACCTGTGTAGGCGGCTAACCTGTAAAGTACGTTAATACTTATATTATATATCTTATGGTAGTTATATAAGGAATATCGGTGTGTTCTAGTTTCTTACTTAAGCTTCACATGCAAAGCCGGGATTGCACCACTACAGCAGAAGCGAAGGAGACGCTATCATGGATCTTGTTGGCAATACCCTCCATAGTCCATCACCACTAGTTGAATTTCTATTAACGCTGAGATCCATTCTTCGACCGTGTTGCCTCTTCCGATCTCGGCTGACGACATAGATGACCCCATCATCAAGGCTAGCACGGCTATCATGGGCCACACTTCTAAAGCAACGGACTCTGGCAGTGCAGGCACTCTCCTCATAGCCGCGATCAAGCTGGGAATGGTTTTAAATAGTGTTCTTACTCAGCGTTATCCACCCAGTAATGTCATACAATCCTGAAAGACGTTCAAGACTCCATCACGCAATTTATCGAAGACGTATTTGCATGGCTAGATTGAATTGTGGGGGTAGTCTCATCCTTTAAGAAGTCGAGATCAGACCAAGCAACTCGTTCAGTCTATCGTGCGCTCGGCAGGTGTGCTGGGAGAGGACGAGAAGAATCCGTGTGAAGAGCAAGATAAATGTGATGCCGCAGGCTCTAGCTATGAGGAACTCGTTTCAACTCTATCCAGAATGGCCGCTAGTCCCAGTGGGTTGAGTTCGGCTCTTGGCCAGGAGCATTTACAAGTAGAGACAGGGGATCGTTGGTACTATAGTATTTTGCAAATTGTAACGAGTTCACATGGTAACCTGAATGTATCCATACTGCATATTGTGAAGCAGGTTGAACACTGATTTGGGAGGACCATCCCCTCGTTCATCTATAAGGGTGATCAATCCGACTGATCACTCTGATCATACTGATTGATACCCGCTTAGTGCTCAGCTCGCAGACTGCTTATCTACATCGTAGCGCCAAGTACACTGATCATTTGAGCAGTTACCCGACCAATGCTGTGCCGCTGTGACGATCGAACAATGAAGATAACTACATGGGACCCAGACTCTCTCCTCCTGGATTCTCAAAGACCCACATTAGGTTAGGTAAGTGCGACTCCCTATAACTATCTTTAGAGCCGTACATTAAAGCGCAATATCTATTTCCTAAAATGGGTTTTCACGCTGGCCACACTACATTCTGCCATTCTTCTCCAATAGACCTAAGTCTTACATCCAATGTATCCTTTCCTTGTCCAACATATAGGAACTTTGAATAGGCGGATTCTCCCCAGAAGCTCCAGGTCGTATTTGCAGGCACAAAGACGACATCGCCCACACTTAGGCTTAGCTTCTCATGGAAACCCTGCACTTCCACACCGACTAGCCCATCTACAACTTCAAGCGCTGTGTGGCCAGGTAAGAACCACTTCAGGGGCTCCGCACCAGCAGGTAGCTTAGACATAGTGATTGTGCCCTCAGTAAAATTGCTATCAGACTGTGTAGCGGTAATAAAGGGCTCGATCACAAAATACGAGGAGCTGTCTGCAGACGAGGCGAGGACCTTAGGACCATAGCCCTTAGCCACGAAGAATGGCGTCTCGCTGTTGGCAGCGAGTTCATTGACTCCATTCCTCGACGTGGCATCCTTGTCGCCACTCACGCCATTTGCATCAAAGTCCATGGGCAGGCTGAAATCTAGCTGCGCCCATACGTCGAACGACTGTAGCGCGCTGATGGTCTCTGCATCGCCGCCAGGACTGGTAAAGTTACCCTGAGGGAATGGCGCCGAGGTCGAGGAGGAGTAATTTGCTGAGGCGAGGAAGTAAAAGAGATCTTCGAAACCGCCAGGCTGGATAACGCCGACCATTTCGGTGAAGGGGTCGAGGATCTGGAATGAGTGCGTCGTATTGTGCGGGACTGCACCGTAGTCGCCAGCTGTGAAGATACGACCGGCAGTGCTGTTGTCTTTAGAGGCCCAGAGGGCGAAGCGACCACGGAGGTTGTAAAAGTTTTCGTAGTGGGCTTTATGGATCTGTAAGACATCTGTCAGTATTTTTCTTGGTGTGGGTACCTGGAGAGGACAGGATATACGTGAGGAAGCACACCCAGCTCGCTGCTGGCGGGTGCCGCGGTGCTGATTAGCGTAAAGGCATAGTCTGAGGAAGGTCCTGTGACTGGGAACCGGTAGACTTGAGAGCCGATGCGTACGCCATCGAGCGTGTATGCTCTGATGGCGTAGGGACGAACATAGTCCGGGACCTGAGTCACCATGAGGCTGCTGTTGTCGTGCTTTGAAATGCTTCGGCCAGCCGCGACAGCTCCAATCAGGGTAACCACCAAAGTTATAAACATATTGAGATAGAAACAAGCTGTTCGAGCCGTAATTGATTTACTCGGGCTCTTGCTCTGTTTTACACTCCTTGGATCCATTGTTCTCGGCGATTTGGTCGGCAAACGATCTCAACAAATTTTTACTAACCCTAGTACGGAATACTTCTGTAATTTCTCGAAGAGATTCTGCTCAGGCCATGCAAGGTAAGGTGGGTGTGCGTGCCGACTGTTCTGCATTGCCGCCTGCTAACCTTATCTCGAGTGGAGCCAAGAGGGTCATGATCCAGATGGTAGAACATCGAAACCTGAACTTCACAGTGTAAATGCAACTTTGATATACGCAATCGGCGAGCGGATCTAGCGACGGGAGTCTCAACTAGGCTAAGTGAGTTGCGCGGCGCTGTTCTTGGCAAGACTGTTGTATCTCTCGGACAATCCGTGAAACCGGATATCCCGCAACAGTTACCCGGATAGTAATCCGACCACAACTCAACATAGTCACCACCAAAAATTGGGGCCACTCTGACAGTTCCATTATTTCAAACAGATCGGAGGTGATACTTAGATTGAGATTCAAGATATGTTGTGTTTGCAAGAAGTAAGAAATAAGGCATGATACTCTAGGGGACGATGCAAATGGTTTTGGTTATGGAGTAAGAATGCCAGTCTCATTGCATCCATTCATGCTACTGAATTAGGAGTGGCTGTGCTGGGACGCATCTCGCACGTCGCGACAGAAGTACCAATGTCCACGTCACCTCCTCCACTACTGACCTTCTGAACTATCAATCTAGGATAATGGTTGCGATGCTGTTTTGAAACAAGCTCTAGCTGGTAATCGCTGTCTGAAAAGAGGATTTCTGGCTTGAATTTCTTCAAAATTGTCGCACGGGTAGTCCCGTGACCATGGGCGACGTATACTGAACGCGTCAGCTTAGACCCCGATTGCGAAAACAATTTCCTAGTATATTTATCACATCGCCGTAGTATTGAGAAATCCGTGCCAATAGCATATAACATCACAATCATTCGGACTCCCACTCACTAGTTTTCATTTCTTCGTACCCGTCATCATGAGGGCCGTCTCTTCACTCGTTTTGACCTTAGCGCGTGCAGCTCGTGTACTGGGCGCATCTAACAGCTCTTCCGGCCTTCTCTCATCCGATCCTGGTACGTTACTCTTGTCTCATGCACATATCTTGCTAACGTCTACTTCAAGAACGTTTGGGCAACTTCGCCGAAGCCTATCAAAAGGCCAAATCGTTTGTGGCTCAATTGACCAACTCACAGAAGATCTCTATCATCACCAAGGGCGATGTTACGTCAAACTCTTCCTCAGCTTCCAATGTCTCATGGACCGCTTACACAACCAAAGATGCTATCGCAGGCATGAACAATGACTACTTTGTGTCTGGGTTTTGTTCCGGAAATGCGCTATCCATGACATGGGACCTCGACATGGTTTATGCAGAAGCAAGAGCATCCGGAGACGAATTCTACGGAAGAGGTTACGCTCTGATCTCAGGGCCCGAGGGAGGACCATTGGGCCGCACGCCTTGGGCTGGTCGTCAAGCGGAAGCGATGTCGCCTGATCCATATCTATCAGGGCTTGTTCTTGGCCAAGCTGTTTCAGGCATGAACTCTGCAGGTGTCATTGGTGGAGGCCGACATTTCCTGCTCAACGAGCAGGAGACAAATCGAACAGCAGGACTAGGTGGCTCCACCACCATTGCTTATTCCAGCAATGCTGATGACAAGACAATTCACGAGTTATACCTTTGGCCATTCGCGGATGCCGTGAGATCAGGTATGGCCGCAGTCATGTGCGCAATGAACCGTGCCAACAGCACGTACTCATGTGAGAACAGCCGCCTCCTCAATGAACTTCTCAAGGATGAACTTGGATTCCCTGGGTTCGTCTGGCCTGATGTGGGAGGCCAGACCACGGCATTCGGAGCAGCTAACGGAGGATCTGATTACGGTTCCTCTAGTCTCTGGTCGGAGTCGACCATGGAGGCAGGTATTGCTAATGGCTCTCTTACACAAGCTCGTCTGGATGATATGGCGATTCGTAACGTTATTCCTTACTATTTCGTTGGTCTGGACGATGGAAACTTTCCATCAAAGGCCGAGATCACCGAGTACCGCGACGTACGGGCAAACCATAGCAGCCTGATTCGCACTATCGGCGCAAACTCCCTCGTCCTGCTTAAAAACTCGAACAACTCAAATGCCGGTCTCCCCCTTGACAAGCCACGCATTGTCAGCATATTTGGTGCTCATGCTGGACCTGCAATGGCAGGTCCTAACATGGCCTTCAGTGTGCAGGGTACCGAGGGATCAACCTACCAAGGCCATTTGGTTTCTGGGTCTGGATCTGCTCAGTTATCACTTAGCTACATCAGTACGCCTTACCAAAGCATCATGAATCGCACTATCAGTGATGGCGCCATGCTGTGGTGGGTCATGAACGACACATACTCATCCTCACCTAACTCGGGAGGTATGGGTAATGGCTCACCTCCATCTGGAACGAACCCGGCTCAAGGCGGCAACTCTACCGATAGCGGTATGGGCGGTGGTGCTGGGATGGGCGGTGGTGCTGGGATGGGCGGTGGTGCTAGTATGGGCGGAGGAGGCAGTGGTGCTGGCATTGGACAGTCCGGCACTTCCGTAACGCCGTCCTTCAGTAACTACGCCTCCGTTTCAGAAGTATGCATAGTCTTCTTGAACTCTTTCTCTGGCGAAGGTGCAGACCGCACAGAGCTCTTCAATGACGACCAGGACACAATGGTCACGACCATCGCTTCCGAGTGTAATAACACTATTGTCGTCATCAACACCCAAGGCCCGCGTCTGATGGAAGCATGGATCGATAACGAGAATGTGACTGCTGTTCTGTATGGCGGGTATCTCGGCCAGGAATCCGGCAATGCGATAGCTGACGTACTTTACGGCGATGTCTACCCAAGTGGCAGACTAATTAACACAATTGCGAAGAACGAAAGCGACTATCCGGTTAAGATCTGCTACGATGCCGATTGCGACTTCAACGAAGGTGTATACATCGACTACAGGCACTTTGACAAGTATAACAAGACAGTCCGCTTCCCTTTCGGATATGGCCTTTCTTACACTTCTTTTGAGTACTCTGGATTCCAAGTCAACAGTACCGATTCGTCCGCATTGGCGAGCACGTATCCTACGGGAGTCGCCACCCTTGGTGGAAAGTCTGACTTGTTTGACACTATCGCCAGCATCGATTTCATGCTCTCCAACACTGGCAAAAAGGCAGGCACAGAGGTTGCTCAACTCTATGTTGAATACCCAGCTGGCGCTGAGCAACCTCCTAAGCAGCTGCGTGGATTTAAGAAGGTTGTTCTCGAAGCTGGCGGTTCGACTCAAGTCACATTCGAGGTTCGCCGCAGGGATATCAGTTACTGGAATGTCGCAGCGCAAGATTGGGCACTCGCTAAGGGCGATTACACTTTTCATGTGAGCTCAAACTCGCGCTCTAGTAAGGGAATTGTAACTATCACTGTTTAAAGGTATTTCGTATTTGTAGAGGAAAAGCTAGGAAAGGTAGAGATTAAAACAACATAGCCTATATTTTAGTCTCTATATACTTAAAGACATTAGAGGTAGTTTTGTATTTTTTTTAATTCAAAAATATCTATACGCCTAGGAAGTTAGTAATAAATTTAGTCTTATTACTAGTTAATAAGAATTCCTAGTACTTATATGGAATCTTATATTAGTTATACTAAGTGTTATAAGAGTTATATATAAATATATATATATATATATATCTTATCTATATTTAATAACTATAATAAAAACTTATAAGAAAGTACTTAGTAGAATGTAGCTTTATACTACTAGGCTATAATAACTAAAGCTTTAAGTAATAAGCGTTCTACTAATTCTCTATATAATATAGTATAAATTATTAGCTACGCCTGATATTATCCCCCTCTTTACTAGGGCCTAGTCTATAGGCCTTGATAGAGAATAAGCTACTAGCTATTCTCTCTTAGATCTATAAGATCTATTAGATCTATTAGATCTAATATTAATCTACTACTAGAAGCTATTATACTTTAATATTAGCCTAAAATGAAGATATTTATATCTATATGTTAGATAAGTGGTAGAATCTAGGTGTGACTAAGCACCTGGATTCTATGATCCGGGCCGATCAGAGCTAAGTGCTAAGGCCTATCCTAAGGCAAGGCTGATACTTAGCCGCCTACCTAAAATAAAAAACAATAGTAACTACGCTGATAAAGTAGCGCGCCTAAGTACTACTAAAGGGCAAGTAAGTAATTAATACTATTAATTTCCTCTATTAATTATCACAGCTATTTATTATAGTAATTTAAGTCTATCCTTAATTAGAAAAACCTCTCATAGTCTAATAATTAAGAGTCTTACTACCTCTACTAAACTCTAACTATCTTAACTAGTTAATTAATTAGCAACTATAATACACTAATTAATTTAGTAGATAGTAGTAGTACTACTACGCAATAAGTATAACTATTGCGCGTAGTATAACTAGCTATAAGCGCGATATATCTCCTATAATATATAAGATTAAGTTAATCTATCTATAGTAGCGCTATAACTAGTAGCGCTAATTAAACTAACTATACTAGACTTCTCTATATATACGATAGCGACTATACTAGCTATAAGAGCTATACTATAAAAACTATCTATTCTATTTATAGTAGAACTCTAAGCCTATAAGAATAATAATAAATTTTATAAGCTTTAAATAGAGAGGTATAAATTAGCTTATATAAAGTATAAAGTAGAAGAATTAAATATCTAATATATTACTACCTTTATCTAGTTAACTATTATAGCTTACTTATAGCAAAGCTACTATTAACTAAACTATTTAGTTTATAATTAGATTATAAACCTCTATACCTAAGTAGGTATAGTAAATAAAGCTAAGTAAGAGTAAGTGTAATAGTAATATTATAGCGCTCTTAAACTACCCTGATTAGTAAATAGCTAGAATACTTAGCTAGCTAAGTATAATTAAGCTGCAACTAAGGTAGAGACACTCAACATGCCTAACACTACTTAGTTTAGATTAGTAGCTATAGACTTTATATTAGTAGTAAACAAAGTAGCTCTAATATAGATAGTAACCTTTTAGTTAAATAGAATAAATTAAGCTAGTATAACTAAGTAGACTATAATAAGATAGTTCTAAGAATATATAATACTAAATTACCTAATTATGTAAAGTAGAAGCTAAAAAGTAGTTTTTATAGTAGATAATCTATTAGTATTTCTTACTATAAATAGTAATGCTAACTAGTATATAGATAGGGACGCCTACTATATAAAAATAAGAAACTTATATAGTAGAAAATAAAGTAGACCTTAATATTAACGTATAGCTAGTAAGAAAAATAATTATTAAGCTCTTAGCTCGTTATGCCCTTAAAGAGGAAAAGGTAAAAGTAGAAAGTTATACACCTAAAGTAACTCTATAAAAGTAGACGCTATTTCTAGTAAAACTATAATTATAGACGCTAGAGGGCTTAAATATCTAGTATATAATATAGAATATACCCTCTATAATTACTACTATATATATAATAAGAAAGCTCTAGAGTAGTAAGAACTAAACCTAAGAATAGCTTAGTTTATAGAACTTAGATAAGAGTACAATACTAAATTTTAAAGTCTCCTAAGAGCCTAAAGCTAGCCTAAGACTCTTACTTTGAGACCTAAGTAGTCCTAAACTCCTATACTAAACCTAACTAATAACTAACTATATAGATAATAGATATCTAAAATTAATACTATATTCTCTATAATATCTATATTAGATTACTATAAATACCTTTCAAGAAACTCTTTTATCTTTAACTTAAGATTAATATATTATATTATAAATAACCCTAATTAGGTCTATAACTATTACCTACTAATCTAAAGAAACTATATATACGTAGGTATTAGCTAGATATAGATTAGAGAATATAGATTAATTATACTCTAGCTAAAAGAAGCTAAGCTTACACTCTATAATATAGTAATCTACTTAGATATTCTCTATAATATTATATCTTTTGGAATACTAAGAAAGCAAAGAGTCTAGTAAGATACCTAATTAGATTCTATAGTAATTAAGTAGTTAGATAGATTAACTATCTATAAGCTAGTAGAGCTATATAGCTAATAGGTGCTAAAGTATTAGCTAACTAGATTAGTAAATAAAGTAGCTCTACACGCGTAGACCTATATATCTTAAACGCGTTAGTAACCTTAATAGGCGCCTACTCTTCTCTAATATAAGAGACTAGGACATCTAAGGCTAGTAGTAATTAAGTACTTAGTCTAGTAAGCTAAGAGGGTATAAATGAAGAAAATAATAATAGTATAGTGCAACGCGTATAAGAGAGTAAAAATCTACTAGTAGATTAGTCGCGCTTCTTAGATAAATGATTAGAAGCCTAGTAAGAGGCTAACTATTAATTTCTATACCTATAAGAAATAGTGTTATAATGAAGAATTATTATAGCTATCAATTATAGATAAGCACTTATAGCTCTAATAGGATTCTATCTTATAAATAATAGAATAGCTAAGTTAATTATCTAAACACTCTTAAACTTTCTTACTTTCCTCTAAAATTAATATAATATTACGCCTAAAGTTATTAAAGCTAATAATAAGATTACAACTATTAAGCCTAAAGTAATACGCTAGTTCTAAGTCTAAGGTATTACAATTAAGCCTTTAGCACTAGATACTTAAGCCTAAGATAGTAGTGCTAAACGCTTAGAGAGTATAAATAAAGAGAAAGCGCATATAATATTTCTAGACGTAAATCTATTATAGAAGCTTTAGCTAGAAGTTATATAAGCTATAATATACCTATATAATTGAATGCTAAACTATATTAACTAATAAAAAATACCCTATAAAGTCTTCTTTACCTATATACCTGAGACTAGTAGGATAGTTACACTAAAAAAGCCTAAATTAGCTTAGCTTAAGGTATATAGGTGTAAAGCGTTTATAAGAATTAATAATACTTACTATAGTAAATTAAGACTATAGAGGCTTAATCCTAAAGCCTAGATTAGCTATCTATTTAGTTACTAGGCGTTAACAATTTATTAAATCTAGATTTTATTACTAGCTAAAGTTATTAGCACTAAAGATATAATCTTTAATAAAAATACAATATTTAATAGTAAAGTTAAAGACCTAATAGATAGTCTTATGGATAGCACTCTATTAGAGATTATAGTATATATTAGGACTATTAAGCTTCTACTACTAATCCTAGACACTAGAATAGAGTTATTTTATAAAGATAATACTATTAATATAATAGAAGAGATTAATAAATTAAAAGATCTACTAAGCTACTATATAGGAAAAAAGATTTAGAAGCACTATCTAACGCCTTTAGTTACTCTACTACTAGTAGCACTACTAGCTTAGCTTATAAGTAGAGAGGTAGTAGGTATTCTTAAAATCTAATTATTTAGAATAGTTCTATAGGCTGTAGCTTTTATAGCTAGAATAGAAGCTAGAAGTTTTAGAGATTATAATAGTAGCGTAATTAATAAAGCGTAGCTTTAATAGTTACTTACTAAAGAAATAAAAATTTATTAATCTTAGCTCCCTAAGCCGCTAATAGCTAAATTAAACCTAATTAAGCATCTAATAGGTAAGCTATTTAAAGAAGCCTAGTGCGCTTATCTAGATAGCTATAAGATTACTAACTTATAACTAGAAGTACTATATAAAGTAATTAAAGTAAGTAGATATTAGATCTTAGACTATATATAGGTATTTACCTATAAATTTAAGTAAGAAAGCTACTTTCTTAAGTGCAAAGCATAACTAGTAGTTAGAGGTAATTAGTAGTAAAATATTACCTCTTAAAACACCTACGCTACTACCTTAGCTAGATGATCTTTTTATCTATTTATAGCAATTGCAGCTAAATATAACTTTAAAGTTAAGTAATTTAATATTACTAACGCTTTTATCTACGCCTGACTTAATAGAAAAGTGTATATACATATACTCTATAGATATTAGAAGCTAAGTACTATACTTAAGCTCTAAAAGGTACTCTATAAGCTATAGATATTACTAGCGTTATAGTAATAAGACTTTATAGTAATAGGACTTTATAGTAATACTTACTAAGCTTAAGTTTTAGACTATACCTTATAAGCTATGCTATATAATTAAAGATAGCACTCTATTGTATTTCTATATAGATAATTTTAATATAGGCTAACATAGTTCATAAGTAAGTTACTCACCTAAGCGAGTCGCTCACGCCCTACTAGCGCGTTAAAGTTAAGACTGCAATACGTTATGTTTTAATAACGTTAACATTTATTAGCGTATCTTAAATTAGATCTTTAGCTTACTTTTTTTAATATCTAATTATAACGTGTTTAAAGCTAAAGACGTACTACCTCTATCTATAACGTGCCTTAAAGAACCCTATCTAACTAACGCGCTAGAAAGCGCTCTTAACGCAACTATAAAGCAAATTTAAAGCGCCTAAATAAGCTAAAAGATAAGGCTATAGTTAAGCGTATTCTTAAAGAGTCTATGTAAGGATTTATGCCTATAAAGCCTAATATTAAAGTAATAGCTAATAAACTACTATATAAGCGTAGGAGTAACTCTATTAGTAAGAACTAAATTAATAACTTTATTAAAAGAACTTCTGAGCTTTATACGCGCTAGAGCTATTTTTATAATTACTAGTAAGCTACCTATAAAAACCTAGTAGCTATCTAGCCTTAGTTTAACTTAGTTTAGGTAATAAAGTAGAAGTAGGGTATTATAGATAATAATATCTATAACTTTAACAAAACTAGCTTTAATATAAGTAAGATTTTATTATAGTTAGTTATTATAAGCTTAGAAAGATATAGTAAAAAGAAGTAGATCTAGCTAAGTAACTATAAGTGAGTTACTATAATCTAAAGTGTAGGCGCGTTAGGTCGCTAGCTACCCTCTTTTATTATCTTTATAAGTAAGGTGCTTATTAACGTCTAGTTTAAAGACCTACCTACTAACTAGGTTCTTAAAGTTAGTTCTAATAGCTAAATAAATAATTAGCTTACTCTTACGTAGTTAAAGTACTTTAATACTTATATAAAGAGGTAGATTATAAGTAGGTATTAACTACTTATTATTAATAGCTATAAGAGCTACTACTTTATTAATATTTAACATGTTTATAAGAAGAAGAATATTATTCTTCTTTATATACTTATGCACTTATCTTACCTATTATAGCCCCTTAATATTACCTACTTCTTACTATTAAAGCGTAAGTATAGTAACTTAATTTTAAGCTTAGTACGCAACTACACTAGCTATATTAGTAAAGAGACCTTCCTACTAGCCTTTAAGGCTACTTTTAAGTAGTCTATTATAAAGGAGAATATCTAAGCTAGCTTTAGAGGCGCTAGTTTAGTTTTATATAACTTATAGGCTATACTATTAAAGCTTAATATAGTAGTATAGACACTATATTAATTACTATAATAGGTAGCTACTTAAAAAGTGTAGACACTACGTAATACGCGTAAAGTTAAAGCTTAAACTAGTCTTATCTAAGAGAGTAAAATAAAGCGCTATAGGTCTTCTACTAATTTACTTACTAAGTAGATTACATAGTTAAGTAAAGAGGCTTAGTAGATAGTATATAAGATAGTACTTTTAATAGAGAAAATAACTACCCTTTAAGAGACTCTAAATAAATTAAATAAGTATAAAAGCTATAAGTAGTAATATATATAGATAGAAGAGACTCTTACTATAGGCAAAGTATAGGAAGTATTAGCTAAATAGGTAGGTAGTAGTTATAGTAATAGTAAGAGTACGTTAAAGAGAGTCTAAAAAGAGAGGTAGTGTAGGCGTTGTAAGTAGACTAGACATAACGCTTATACCTACGTAGTTAATATAGATAGTATAAGTAATAGTAGTAATTCTAATAATTAATTTAGTATATTATAATAGTTTATTAACTATAATAAAAGTACGTGATAACGTCTTAACGTTAACGCGCTGGTAGGGCGTAAGTAACTCGCTTAGGTAAGCGACTCGCTTATGAACTACGTTATAGCTAATACTAACTATTCTAAGCTAATACATTAGTAGAAGATCTTAAAAAGACTTACTTAATAACTAGTAGAGATAATATCTAGTAGGTTCTATTAGAATCTAATAGATATAGATTCTAGCTGTAGATAGCGGAAGTAAGGAGAGAAAGATCTAGTACAGCTTAGAGCTAGAAAAGCAGAGAAAAGATATTAAGAGAGTTAAGATTATTGTATCTATCTTAGTTCTTCTATCTACCTAGCTATAGCTATCTTATATATCTTAAGATTAGATAGTCTAGAAGATTCTATAGCACTATTAATATCTAATCTATATTAATAGTCTTGTTATAGATATAGATGTCTTAATCTTAGGCTAACATTAAAGCATAATAGCTTCTAGTAATAGATTAATATTAGAACTAATAGATCTTATAGATCTTATAGATCTGCTAGAGAGAATAGCTAGGTAGCTTATTCTCTAATAGTTTCTTAGGATTAAAGTAAGGAGAGATTAAGGAAATTAAGTTATTTACCTATTCTAAAGTGCCTGCTACAAAAAGATTAGCTAATTAGCTAAGGATTAGACTATTTAACATAATACTCTAATAAGTAGTGCTGAGCTAACGCTATAAAATAAGTTAGGTGCTTAACTAGAAATTAATAAATATCAACGTAAGATTAGATCCCTACTCTACGTAGTAGTTAATACTTAACTAAATATTGCTTTTGCAACGTTCTATTTAGCTAAGTTTCTCTTTAATTTTAGCTAAGAACACTAGAGAGCTATAGATTAAGTACAACTCTACCTTAAAAAAACTAAGTACTTAGCGCTATAGCTAAGATTAGGTATTTCTACATAAGTAGCTAGTAATATATTATTTACTAATAATTTACTAGATCGCAAAAGCTCTTAAGGTTATACAAGTAAAATATTTAGCAGACTAATTACCTAGTAAGTAAGTAAGTAAAATATAGTTACTGTTAGAATCTATTAGGGATAGATTCTTGCTGCAGATAGCGGAAGTAAGGAGAGAAAGATCTAGTACAGCTTAGAGCTAGAAAGATAGAAAAAAGATATTAAGAGAGTTAAGATTGTTGTGTCTGCCTTAGTTCTTCTATCTACTTAACTATAGCTATTTTAAATACTTAAGTCTAGATAGACTAGAAGATTCTATAGTACTATTAATATCTAATCTATATTAATAGTCTTGTCATAGACATTGACATATTAATCTTGAGCAGATATTGAAGCATAATAGCTTCTAGTAATGATATCGGATCTCATGGATCCGGTAGATCCGATATTACCTGGCTAGTATCTGATCTAATGGATCAGATAGACCTGATAGATCTGATAGATCTGATAGAGAGAACAGCTGGGTAGCTTATTCTCTAACACGCCCCCTTAAGCTGGACTGCTGTTCGATATTAGATCTGTCTACTAGATTAACGCCTAGCAGAAAGTTCTAGATCTTATCTGCTCCTATGACCTTAGTAAGGTTGTTAGCTAATAGATAGCTAGTATGCTAGTATTAGAGCTAGATCTAATTTGCTTTAATCTTCTTACGCACAAAGTAGTACTAGATGTTAATATGCTTAGATCTTGCGTGATAGACTGGATTTTTAGCAAGCTATATTGCGCTCTAGCTGTTGGTATAGATCTTAGTTATTCTGTCTAGTTAGATCTAATATAGATCTCTGATTTCTCTAAGAAACTAAGCTAGGTAGACAGCTTGTTTTGCTGCTTCTTTGTAGGCTATGAATTCTACTTCTGCGCTTAATAGGGCTACGGTAGATTGCAGCTTTAATAGCCAAGAAATAGCGCTGTAGCTTTTACTAATTTGCAGCAAAAAGATATTACCTGTAGTAGATCTTCTGCTGTTGAAATCGCCCCCCTAATCTACATTAGTGGAGCCTATTAGATTGATTTGCAGCTCTAATTTAATTAGTAATATTAGTGCAGATTGATTTATTGTAGAACTAATTTAATTGCTAAGATCTAACTAATAGAGCAGCCCTAGGTGCCTTAATTGAGATATATATCCCTAGAGGTGATCTAGGCTGCTAAAATGCTTAGCGCTTGGATTGGCTATGAATTAAGATAGTAGATTAACTGCGTATGTGATATCAGGCCTAGTAAAAAGCGATAGATATATTAGAGAGCCAATCTGCTGCTAAAACAGCTTGATCTCCTTTGGTGAGGCAGTCTGATTGTTCTTGCTTATCTTAATGTTCTGCTAGAGTGGCGTCTTTCTAGGCTTAATATCTAGCTTATTGAATCTAGCTAGTAGCCTATTAATATAGTTCTCTTGCGTTATAAAGGTTAATTAATTAGATCTAATTACCTAAACGCCTAGGAACTCTAAGATATCTCTAAGATTTTTAATCTCTAGATCTAATATTACTAATAGATCTTAGAAAAGCTTCTACATATTCTACTTCTTTTCTATAAAGATAAGTAGATCGTCTATATAGGTGGCTATTATAATCTTCTACTTAATATTAATATAGGTTGCAGTATTAATTAGCAGAGATCTAAACTAGAGCTAGCCTAGTAAGCTTGATAGCAGCTTCTGCTATTATCTGCTAGCTTATTTTAATCCATATAGAGCCTTGTTAAGTAGGTATACGTAATCTAGATATTTCTAATCTTAAAATCCTTCTAGTTGCTTAATAAAAATTGTAGTATTAATAAGAGCGTTTAGGAAAGCTTGTTTAATATCCTAGCTCTTAATTTTCTAGCCTGCTGCTGTTGATATAGCAAGTAGCAGTCTAATTAGGTCTGGCCTAGTTGTATTAGTGAAGGTTTCTTAGTAGTTAATGCTAAACTCTTGCTAAAATCCCTTTGCTACCTACCTAGCCTTATAGATACAGCTGTTTTTCTAATTATAATTCTTATTAAGTACTTAGTAGCCTTTCAGTATTAGTTAATCTACTAGTCTTAGTACTAGCTGCTAGGTTTGATTCTTCTATAGCTAATTAATCTCTTACTATATTGCTTAGAGATATTAATCTCTTTCTTAGTGTTTTAGCACCTAATAGTAGTTCTTTAGATTAGAGATGTCTTTTAAAGTATATAATATATCTTTAAAGATTAGATCTTTAGCTGATTTAGTAGCTAGAGCTAATTCTACTAGTCTAGCTCTGCTTTTAATTAGAACGATTAGATTCTTACTAACTACTCTTATAGAGCTTGTAGGCTGATCTATTTAATTAATATTCTAATTAATATTAGTAATTTAATTTAGTTCTAGATTAATATCTTAATTAATCTCTTATTTGGTATCTAGCTGTAGATCTAATTTAGGAGTTTGATTATTAAATACTCCTTCTAATATCTGGATATTGCGAGTAGTTGTAATCTTGTTTGTTTTTAGATTAATTAGTTAGTAGAGATTGCCGCTGATATAGCTAGTAAGATAGAATAGCTAGACTTGTGAGTCGAGCTTGCTAAGAAATTCTTTTAGCTCTTTTTAATATGCTAGAGATCCCTATATCCTGATATTACTAATATCAGGCTTGCGTCTGTACTTAGCTTTAAATAGCGTCTAGAACTTAATAGAACTATATAGCGTTCTATTGTAGAGATAGACTGCTGTAAGTAAGGCTTCTACCTATAGTCTAGTGGGCATTTTAGCTTCAAATAGCAGAGCTTAGATCTTGTTAAATAGCGTTCTGTTAATCCGCTTAGCTCCGCCTTTGCCTTCTAGATTAAATAGAGGAGTAAATTAAAGTTTAAATCCTTTTCTAGTGGCTAGATTTTGTAGCTCTATTGTATTAAGCTTATTATTAGCCTAGATAGCTTTAATCTACTTTAAGTTCTAGATCTTAGCTCGCTTAATAAAGGCTCTTACTAGATCTATAAGCTTAGATCTAGTAGTAAGTAGATTAACTTCTAGATACTTAGTCTTGTAGTCTAGAAAGGTGATATAGTATCTATAGCCCTTATTAGTTCTAGGCTTAATAGGTCCTTTGAGATTGCAGTATATTAAATCGCTAAAATCTTAGATAGGAGTGGTAATTAGATCTCTGCTAACTTTGCTGCTAAACTTACTTTTTAAGCATACTTTGTAGTTGCTAAAAGCTTCTTTTATCTTAATCTCTAATTTTAAGCTATTAGTCTTCTCGCTAAGCTTATTCAGGCTTATCTTGCTAATATAGCTGAATCTGCCGTAGTAGAGTAATATCTTGTTAGTCTAGTTAATTAAGATAATCTTGCTTAGTTTGTAAAATTAGCTAGACTGTTTAGTCTAATAAAGCTTTAGATTCTAGATCTAATTAGCCTTTTAGATATTGCTAATTATATTAAAGATTAAGATATTTCTAATATATTAACCTCTAGCTAATATCTTACTAGATTAGCTAATAATACTGTTGTTCTTAGAGAACTAGAATTAAGCTCCTTTCTAGACTGCTTAGTACAGACTAAGTAGATTAACTTTAAAGTCTAGTACTAGGAGAACTTCCTTTAGTACTACTAACTCGCTAGTACTAGTAAAAGTAATAAGTACTTCTCCTTTTGCTATTGCTAGCAAAATCTAATCTGTGTTGCCCTATCTAATATAGATATTACTTACTTTACTAATATTTCTAAATAGGTTTCTATTAGAATAGATATGTGAGCTAGCTCTACTATCTAATATCCATTTAATTAATTAACTAAATCTAGTAGTATTAATATTAGCGATCTTCTAATCTACTAATATTATAGTAGACAAAGCGTCTTTAGTTTAGTTGACTTAATTAGGACGCTTACTTAGATCTTTAATCTAGTATTAGTTAATAATATGTCTATTTCTCTTATAGTAAGAGCACTTCTTTAGACTTTTAGATCTCTAGGTTAATAGAGTTATTTTAATATCTTTTAGAGCTTAGTTTGAGCTGCTATAGTTCTTTTAGTACGGCCTAATATAGCTCTTTTATTCAGCTCTATTTAAGCTGCTGCTTCTATCGCTATAATAGCTAATAGATCTATTTAGTTTTATAGATTTAAGCTGTCTAGATTTATTAATAATCTAACTACACATTGCTTCTAGATTAATCTCTTTATTTAATCTAAAATCTTAAGTTATTGTAGTAATAAGGTAGTTAAATTCTAAGCTTAGGTTATTAAGTATTAGAGCAGCAACAAATTAGCTAGGTAGTTTAATCTATCTAGCCTCTAGACTAAGGTATAGTCTTCTAATTTTCTATAAGTAGGATTTAATATTATTCTAGTAGCTTGCTAGCGTTGTGTTAATAAGATTCTTACTAATTAAGAAATTAGAGCTAAAACCTTACTAGAAATATAGTCTCTTAAGCTAGTTCTATAGGTAGTATAGGCTACTGATATCTTTAGTCTGTAGAAGTGGGCTGTCTTCTAGGCTTAGCCTAAGAATAGATAGAGCTTTTACTTTAGCTTCTCTTAGCTTCTAATACTAATCTCTAAAGTTTGCTTACGTTAAGCTTGCTAGATTTATTGTAATTATCTCGCTATAGTCTTACTAAATAAGAACTAATTTAATCTGTAGTGCCTAAATATTATAGTTAGAGCTGCCTTTTAGCTTTACAACTCTAAAGATACTACTATTAGCTATACTAACTAGATATAGACGTAGTTACTGTTCTTACTATAGAAGAAATCTAGCTGTAATTAATTAATATTAATATTTGCAATTAGCTAAAGTTTAGATTTTTATAGATGCTAAGTTAGGGCTCTTAACATAGCGTTTAATTAATAAATAGATTTAGATATTTCTGCTTGTCCTAGATAGGCTTAGAGGCAGATATAGAGTTTTCCAAGCTTTAGTTTACCCCTAACTAGAGTTTTCTGCTATAATAGCTATAGCTTACTCTTAACTAATAGGGTTTCTGCTAGTATAGCTTACTCTAGTAACCACGATATATTAGATCTGATATCTAAGCTGGCTGTTCTAAGCTAGATCTAATAGAATTAGTCTGATCTTAAATAATATTAGCTATGCTAGCTTGATAGATTTTAGAATAGTCTAATAGAATCTAATAGAATCTAATAGAATAAAGCCTAAGTTAATGCTAGTCTTATAAGCTGATCTTTTTCTAGCTCTTACTAGAGGTAGCTTATTACTAAGCTAGTAGACACGTGGCCTCTTCCCTAGAATCTTCTTCCCTTATCGCAATATCTTAATAGATTGCTAGGCTTATAACCTGTTAGAATCTATTAAGGATAGATTCTTGCTGCAGATAGCAGAAGTAAGAAGAGAAAGATCTAGTACAGCTTAGAGCTAGAAAGATAGAAAAAAGATATTAAGAGAGTTAAGATTGTTGTGTCTGCCTTAGTTCTTCTATCTACTTAACTATAGCTATTTTAAATACTTAAGTCTAGATAGACTAGAAGATTCTATAGTACTATTAATATCTAATCTATATTAATAGTCTTGTCATAGACATTGACATATTGATCTTAAGCAGATATTGAAGCATAATAGCTTCTAGTAATGATATCAGATCTCATGGATCCGGTAGATCCGATATTACCTGGCTGGTATCTGATCTGATGGATCAGATAGACCTGATAGATCTGATAGATCTGATAGAGAGAACAGCTGGGTAGCTTATTCTCTAACAGTTACTACGTTTACTACTAAAGCTAAGCTTCTAGCTCTATCTTAAGTAGCTAAGGAAGCTATTTTTATATTAAGACTAATTAAAGAACTTAAGATTAACTTACTAGATTAGATTAAAATCTAGTGTAATGATTAATTAACTATTAGGCTAGTTACGTAATAGATATTAAGACTCTAGACTAAGCTTTAATACGTAGATATTTATAACTACTAGCTAAGATAAGAAGTTACTAGTAGATAGATTAAAGTTACTTATACCTAATTATTAGAGATAATAGTAGATAGACTTACTAAAGCCCTCCTAGTAAACTAGTAGTAGCAATTTCTAACTTAACTAAGACGAAAAGAGAGTAGAACTTAAAAAGTAACTTAGAAAGTAGCTCTACTTAAGATCTAGGATTAAACTAAGCGTCTAGCAATCTAACTAAATAATAGTCTAGCTTATAATCCTAATTAGCTCTAAGCTAAGGGGGTGTGTTGGATAAGTAGTAGAATCTAGGTGTAAATAAGCACCTAGATTCTATAATCTAGGCTAATTAGAGCTAAGTGCAAAGGCCTATCCCTAGGTAAGGCTAATACTTAGCCACCTACTTAAAATAAAAAATAATAGTAACTACGCTTATAAGACGGCGCGCTTACGCGCTACTAGAGGGCGAGTAAGTAATTAACACCATTAATTTCCTCTATTAATTATCACAGCTATTTATTATAGTAATTTAAGTCTATCCTTAATTAGAAAAACCTCTTATAGTCTAACACTATAATAAGACTATTAATATAGATTAGATATTAATAGTACTATAGAATCTTCTAGACTATCTAATCTTAAGATATATAAGATAGCTATAGCTAGGTAGATAGAAGAACTAAGGTACATACAATAATCTTAACTCTCTTAATATCTTTTCTCTATTTTTCTAGCTCTAAGCTGTACTAGATCTTTCTCTCCTTACTTCTACTATCTATAGCTAGAATCTATCTCTATTAGATTCTAATAAGCCTTACTTATAGGTAACTCTTAGGGATCTTATATACTAGACCTTTTAGTAGCTTATAAGATTAACTAGAGCACTTTTTATATACTATTCTTTAGTCTCTTTAGACTAGCTTATACTATAACTAGTCTTAGCTAGAATTAAACCTAGCACCTCTAGTATTACTAGTAGCTAGTGGATCTAATAGATCTAGTAGATAATAGAAGCTCTAGTAGAACACTAATTACTATCTTAGAACTTAGCCTTATACTACTAGGCTATAATAACTAAAAAAGTATAAGTAATTAGTTTTTCATTAATTCTCTATATAAAATAGTATATATTATTAGCTACGCCTAACAGTACTATATAATAGATCTTAACTAATTATACTTATTCTATTAAGCTAGTTGAAGAAATTTTAAGTATATTTATCTTAACTTATTTCAAATTTAACTATATAGTTATATCTTAATCTATAATAATTAAATTCTTATTATAAAAAGCTTCTTTAATATCTATTACTAATAAAATTCTAAGTGTAGTTGATATTATAATATATTAAATCTATAATATAGTATATTTATAAGTTATATAAGTGAAATAGTACATTACTTATAATATATTCTATAGTTATTAATATCTATTAAACTCTTAACACTCAAAGTAAGATAATCTTTATACTTCTAAGCTTTAAAATCCTTATAGATCTTTTATATAAATATAGAAAATATTATATTATTTTCTTTGAAGATAAGATTATTTATATATTATTATAGATTAATAACTTTAAGTATTTTATATTTAATTTATAGTAGCTTATCTAGTAATAACTTACTTAAGTATATTTAAAACTTTTTAAATACTTATAGAATTAAATATAACTTTATATTATATATTAAAGTTTAAAATATAAAAGTAATAATAAACCTAAATTTAATATCTCTATTTAAGTTTAATTTAAAGACTTTATCTTACATAGTGTTTAAGTACTTTTAATAAAATATATTCTACTACTAAGAGTACTACTTTACTAAATATACTAATTTTTTTTTATAGTTTTTATATATATTATATATAAAAACTTGCATTATTATCTACTAGCTATAGATACTTTATATAACTTACTTATTTCTAATATAGATATTTTATTTATATCCTCTAAGTATATATAGGCGTTATAGCTTACTTTTCTATAGGTTATATAGTGCTATTAACTTAGTAGAGCTTTTTCTTAACTACTCTTACTACGCGCCTTTTTTGATATTATATAACTAGTAGAAGCACTTTTAGCTATTTATAATACTTCTATAATAAAGTTAAGTTTTTTACCTATCTAAACCTACTTTCTCTTACATCTTTATTACTTTATTATTATTACTAATAACTCTTTAACCTCTTATATATAAGCTTTTATTAGTATATCCTTATAAAGTATCTTTTTAGCTTCTTTAAGAAGCTTTAAGAAGCCTTTTTATATAGTAGTTTATAATTATATAAAAAGTTCTCTTAGAAGCTTTAACTATAATCTAAATTTATATTAATTATTAAGTGTTTAAAACTATTAAAGTATTTCTAGCTAGTTTTACTAGAGTAGAGTGTAAAGATAGTATATTAAGATAATTAACAACTCTCTATCTATGAATAAGAACTAGTCTCACTACCTTAAAAGCCTTCTTACTATTAGTCGTAGCTAATAATATATACTATTAAATACAGAGAATCAATAAAACGCTAATTACTTATACTTTGTTAGTGTTTATAGCTTAGTAGTATAAGGCTAAGCTCTAATACTTATAGTTATTATATATAAATATAATAAAAAACATGTTTTTAAAAGCTAGAAGAAAGTGTTTTTTATTAATATACTAGACATAGTAGCGTACTAAGTGTTATATATATTAAAAGTACTTCTACTTAAGAGGTAAAAATTAGATAATATTAAGTACCTAGATTATATTTAATAAATAAGTAAATATATAATAAGTAAGAATCTTCTATATAAATTAGTAGTTCTTGAATATTTAGTTAAGGAAGCGTTTATAGCTATAAAAGATAAGTAGCTTATATAGATTTACTTAATATATCTTTATATAATTATCAAAGTACTTTAACTACGCTAGGCTAAGCTTATTAATTTTTTAGCTATTCTTTAATACTAAGAGAATTTTATTATATAGTATACTTACTTTTTTATCTAGAATAGAGATATCAATATATCTTTTATAATAATAAATAGTAAAGTAATATATTTTATAGTATAGATACTATAGATAACTATAACTTACTTATAATTACTTAGCTATATAAGAGTAGGCTTTATATAATACTTTACGCCTATTAGTATATTAATTCGACTAATTATACGTATCTAAAAGCTAGTTTAATCAAAGTTATAGAAATAATTTTAATAAACTTTATTTTTCTTAATTATCTTTTTTATAAGCTTAAACTATATATTAATTATCTTAAAGTTCTTTTATTAAACTCTCACCTAATATTTCACTTAATTAAGAGCTATTTTAAGCTTATTAATACGTAATATAAATTATCCTGGCTGGTTTTTTCTTAAAGGCTAACTATCTTATACGCGTAGAAGTTTCTTTATTATATATACTACTTTGTATAGAAAGAGGGGAAATCTCTATAAGTCTAAGTTAAGAATATATTATATAATAGTCTACTCTTTAGACTTAGTTAGCTTTTAGTAATTTAGCTATATTATAAGTTAAAAGATAATTTCTTAAAGCTACTAAGAGATCTACTAATAATAGACGTTATAGCCTACTATAGCGTACTAGATACTCTTGAACTAGCTTATATAATAGGCTTAAATAGTAAAAGTAACTCTACTTTCTTTCTAAGTTAATATTATATTCTATTTTTAAAGTATTATACTTTATACGTTAAGTTTATAATACTAAGAAGTTATAGTATACTTAATAGAGTAGCACTCTTAGTAGTAATATATATTAATTAATATTGTTTATTAATTTTTAATGAATAATAAGGAATAATTATAGTATTTTACTTAAGAATCTTTTAAAGAGTTTCTATACTAGGTATATTTTTCTATATAGTTAAAAGTATTTAAAAGATAAGTATTATAGTAGTATTCTATATCTATTGATTAAATTAGCTATCATAGCTACTTCTATATATTACTTGAACAAATTATATATTTAATATATAGTAAATAAATTAAGATATTACTTAGATTTAAGATCTATATATATACTTATACTAAGATTAATATATAGGATATTTTACTACTAAGTGCTATACTCTACTAAGTGTATAGAGCTTCTCTACTAAAAGAATATCTTAATAATAATATATAATATAATTATAAATATTAACTTAAAAAGAATATACTAAAGCTAATATATAAATAGTAGTCTTTAAGCTTTCTAAAAACTAAATTTAAATTTTAATATACTATAAAGATCTCTAATATTTCTAAAAAAAATCTATTAATACTATTATAAAAAGTACTATTAATATAAATATAAGCTTAGCTATAAGTACTAAGTAAAACTAAGGAATTAGGCTATTACTAAGTATATAATAGTTAAGGCTAAGTAAGAACTACTCTATAGAAGAGATAATATATAAGATATAGCTAATAGACTACTCTAAGAGTATAGTAGTAAGAAAGTAATAAAGAACTAAGTGTTATATAGGGTTCGGCTATACTTCTCTAGTCTTGGTCTAGGTTAGGGTGAGTAGACTAAAGTAGTAGTCTATAAGATTATTTACAAAGTGCTAGGTAGAAAAGAGTTATAAAGTTTAACTAAAAGAATAAATAATTAATTCTATAAAGTAGAATAACTAGTATTAATCTAAGTAAGAGATAAACTATTAATGAGTTAACTATAATAAGTGTAATTGTAAGGGCTACGCTCCGCTTCCCCTTACTTTTCCCCCTATTCACGCTTCTTTCTCTATTAGGCCTAGCTTACCTGCTAGTGCCTTACTATATATTATAGACTACCTACTTAGATAGCTCTATATCTACTATTTTACCTTCTTAAATCTACTTATTCTATTAGCTTCCTCCTCCTTCTTTATTGCCTACTTAATATAATAGCAGACCTATATCCTTTAGACCTTATACGCAATAAATAGCGTAAGTTACTAGAATTTTTTAAATTTAAGCGCTATAAGCCTTTAGTAAGGCTAGTAAGCTTTTTTAGTAAAAGCATTACTTTATTTAAAAAATAGCCCTTTAGTAAAGGCTCTACTACTAAGAAATTTATAGAGATTTAGCTCTTTAATAAAAGCTATACTTCTATTCTTTAGAAAGAAGAGGGGGACCTCTAGGCTTAAAGGGAATTCTATAATAATTTACTAAGCTCTTAGCTAATTAGCCTATAGTTAAGCTACTGCGTAATAAAAACGCTATTATCTAATTTTTTCTTACTACACTAGCTCCTAGATAGCCTATACGTTAAGCTATTATAAGATTATATCATTCTTAAGGCTACTACTATAGTAGAAAGGTCTAATAAAGATAAAAGCAAACGCTAAGCTAAGCTAGCCTCTTAATTAGCTTTAGCTAGCTCTACCTACTTATTAAGTAAAAAATTTTAACTATATACTTCTCGCAACTCTTTATACTAGGGAAGTTTAGTTAAAATAAATATAAAGGATAAAAAGTTACACTTAATAATTTAGAAACTCTAAACTAAGTTAGGAACCTTAATTAACTACTACTAAAAGCTTAAACGCGAAGCTACTAAGATTAGTTTCCCCTCTAATATTATAGTCTATAACTTTATAGCCCTTCTTAAGATACTAAAAATAGTCTAGAATAAGTCTAAGTAGAGCGCAACTTTAGCCTAGCTAACTAAGGTCTTTAGTAAGTAAGACTAGCTACTAAGGGAGCTTACCTTAGAAAACCTACTAGGCCTAAATCTAGTATAGCTAGCACAACTCTTATTAGGGCTCTAATACGCTCTAATAAGAGCTACTTAATACTTATCTAAGATATAGCATAAGCTAGCTAAGACTTAAAGTAACCTTAACTAAGCTTACTAATAAGTAAGAGACTACTCTATAGTAGTAGAAAAGTACTAGTAGTTAATTAAGGACTTTAATAACTAGTAAGAAAAAAGAGCCTTCTAGAAGAAATTATTATTAGAGTAGTAAGTATAAGCTAAATTCTAGTAGTAAAAATATAAAAATTTAGCTACTAGCTTAATCTATTAAAGCTTAGACCTACTAAAGGCCTATAGCCTAATTATAGACTTAGGTTCCTCTAATAATCTTTTACTATATAATACCTAAGCTCTATAATATACTAGTATTCTAAAGCTAAGTAACTTAAAGGCTAGAGCTACTCTTAGAAGATAATATAGCTGCTCTAAACTCTTAGCTAATTTTCTAGAGTAACTAGTCCCTAATAGTCTCTAGTATATATAGATAATAATTAATAACTTATTTAACTAGTCTATATAAAATAATTATACTATCTACTAGCCTAAACTATTTACTAGAAGACTAAAAGACCTTAATTATTTTTTCTAAGAACTAGCTACCCTTTAGTAGTTTAAGAGATAGCTATACTAAGACGTAAAAATAAAAGTATACTCTATTTACTATAATATAAGAGAAGAAGCTAAAGCTTTACTATTAGCACTAGAGATAGGCGTAACCTCGCGATTTAATAATAATATAGATACACTAGTTGCACTTTAGTATGCCTATAGTAATATAAACCCTATTACTATAGCTATACGTAATATATAGTAATTATTATACCTCAAGAAAACTAAATATAGTAAATAGGCTGCTTAGAATAAGTTCTACGTAAAGTTTATTTACTTATTTACTATTCTCTATATCCTCTAGCTATTATATAGAGTAATACTTATATAGAAACTCCTAGACTACCTATATAATAGCCTTGCTAATATTAATTATATAATAGTAATTGAATAGAAGTTTTTCTCTTTTTACAACTTAGTCTTATAAGTTACTAATAATACTAATCTAATTCTTCAGCCTCTCTTAGCGTATAACTAACTAAGACGCGTAAATTGCTTTAATTAGTAGAATATAAGAACAGTAAATAAGCGCTACTTACTACTATATAAGAATCCTATAATAACTAGTACTAGTTATAATATAGTAATAAGAGGACAACTATAAGGACCTATAGCTAAGAAGGCCGCCCCTAAAGAGAAAACTAATTAGTTATACTTTTACTATAAAGAGAGAGGCTACTTTATATATAACTATCCTATAAGAAAATATAAGGTGTAGTATTACTAAGTATATATTATAATATCTAAAGATAAAAACCTAGTAAGCTATTACTTAGAAGACCTTACTAAATTAGATTAAGAGGAAGAGGGTAGCAAATTAGAAAACGCTTAACCTTAGGCGTATAGCCTACGCCTAAGGTCCTCTAAGTAGAATAGAAGGCTAACTTCTACGCTTCTACTATACTATTAGGCTCTATACTATTACTAACACTACTATAACGTATAGTTACCTCTATATAAAACTATAATACTCTCTTAAACCTCTTTTAGTTCTTATTTTATTTATACTTAAGTAGGCACTTAGACTTACTACACGTTACCTAAACACTAGCTAATAATAAAGCTAATAAGAATTTTATCTTATCTACCTTTCTAAAGTAGATTTATATACTCTAATAAATCTACTTAGTCTAACCTTAACCCTATAAGAGGTATTTAGGCAAACCTACTAAGATAATTATATATTAAGTAGAATTCTATCTTTATATAGACTTATATCTAGAGTAAGTCTTAGTATACGTAGTTAAATTATACAGTAACTTTAACCTAGTCTTAGGATATAGCTAGCGCTACACCTACTAACTCTATCTTAACTATAGATGTAGTAAAATTTCTTTTTTAGATTTTTACTATAAAGCTATTTACTAGTAATCTAAATATAAGCTAGTAGTTTAATGCAAAGGTAACTACCCTAAGTAATAATACTTAAAGTGCAAAACTTCTTCTAGGGCTACACCTATAGTAGAAGCACTTAGATAGAATTTAGTAGATATTTAATATATCTTACTATAAGTAATATAGAAAATAGTAAAGAAATCTATAAATATATTTATAATTATTACCTTATAGGTAGTAGATATATATCTTTACTAAGTAGTAATAGAAGATAACTTTAATAAGTATATAGACGCTCCTCTAGAGGTGCGCCTCTAGGATATTTTACTACTATCTCTTTTTAAGATATATATAGAGTGCATCTTAGTTTTTAATAAAATAGCTATAGCTATATTAGTAGAAAGATTAGACCTAGATTTAGAGATTAAGCTTAAGCTAGGCGTAAAAATCCCTAACTACTAGGCACGCCTATTTTTAGGCATATAACTAGAAGCTATCTAAGCTTATATAGAAAGAATAGAGGCCTAGGGCTTTATTAAAAAATATAACTCTCTAGCACGTAACTTATTACTTATTATAAGAAAACTAAATAGAAGTATCTACGTGTGCGTAGACTTTTATAACCTTAATAACGCTACTATTAAGAACTACTACTTTATTCTCTTTTTCTAAGAAACGCTTATAAAGTTAAATAAAGCTATAATCTTTTTAAAGTTTAACGTTATTTACGCTTTTTATTAAATCTAGATAAAAGTAAGGTTAGAACAGTTAATAGTATTTTCTATCTATTAAGGCACTTATTAGTATAAAGTTATGCCTTTTAGGTTATACAATATTCTAGCAACGTTCTAACGCGCTATTAATAGCGTGCTATTTAATCTACTAGATAACTACTATATAGCGTACTTTAATAATATTTTAGTATACTTAGAAAACAAAACTAACTACGTATAATATATAAAAATAGTTCTTTTTTAGCTAAAAGCTAAAGAATTCTATATTAACTTTAAGAAATTAGAATTCTATAAAACTTAAGTTAAGTTTCTAAGTATAATAATTATAAACTAAGGTATTAAAATAGATTCTATTAAAGTAGAATATATTAAAGACTAGATAATACCTAATAACGTAAAAGGCCTCTTAGGATTCTTAGGTTATATAGGATTCTACTACTGCTTTATTAAGAACTACTCTAAAATTATACTTCCTCTTACTTTAATAATTTAGGCTTAAGTAAAGCTAAGCTACCTAAAGAAAAATAGAACTATAGGTAAGAGCTATATAGTGTATAAAACCTTATAATAGAACTCTAATATAATAGCTATATTCTAAGCACTAAAGAACGTATTTTAACCTAAAATTATCCTTATACATTTTAATCTAACTAAGAAAATTTTTATTTTTATAGATACTTTTAAATAAGTAACTAGAGGAGTTATAAAGTAACGTAATATATATAGAGACCTATAACTTATTATATTTCTCTTAAAAAAGTATACTATAGCTAAGTATAATTATAATATTTATAACCTTAAATTAATAGGCATTATTTAGGCCTTTAAAAAATAAGAACTTAAGCTAATTAGGTTCCTATACACTATTTAAGTTATTTTAGATTATAAAAATCTAGAATTATTTATAACTATAAAAAAGCTTACTTAGAGGTAAGCTTACTAGTTATTATTCTTATCTTAATTTAATTTTAAAATTACTTACGCACCTAGTAGTACTAATAATAACGCTAATGCTTTAACCTAACGCCTTTAAGACACGCTAGATAACTTAGAGGATCCCTACTATATAGATTATAAAGTTATTCTTAGATTAAAGGTCTTATCCTTAGGTATAAGCCTAGCTATCTAGATAGCTTTGCAAACGCTCTTACTACTAGTGTTTAAGAATCTAGACATACTAAGTTAGGAATACGCTATAGTGCTATAGGTTATAGTAACTAACATAGCTTATATAATAGACTAAAAGACTATAGTTAAACTATTGCCGCCCTATAAATAAAACCTTTACTTAATAGAGGAAATGCTTATAGAAGCCTACTAGAAAGACAAAATAGTATAGCGCGCGTTTAAATTCTTAAATACACACGCACTTAAATTACTAAGATAGTTTTATTAGAATAGATATTTTTTTAACGCTTTAGACTTATCTATATCTAGGGAAAGTAAGTAGCGCTAGTTATTTTTAGATAAAACTCGCCTCTATATACTAAAGAACTTCTACTTATAAAGATATATCTTAAACCTCTACTATAACTATAAAATTGCTAGCTATAAAGGACCTTAAGCTACGCTTTATTTAATGCATAGCTAGTATTACTAGCCTAAGATAGCTTAATTTATTATATAGTATTATAACGCCTATAGTGTTTATAGGTATACTAAATTGCTAAAGAAGAGGAAGAATAGCTACTTATAATCTTTACTAATTCCCTATAGCTACTAGTTAGACTTAATAGTTAACTTTATCTAAGATCTGCCTCTATTATAAATAGAAGGCTAGGAGTACTAGAATATTCTAGTTATAGTAGACCGCCTAACTAAGCGCTAATATTTCTTCCCTACTTATAGGCGTTTAGCTTATAAAGTAGTATATTACTTTATAGAAGTTTTTAAGTTATATAGCCTACTTTTTAGTATTACTTTAGACTATAGCACTAATTTTATTACTCTCTTCTAGTAGTAAATTTATAAGCGCTTATATATTTAACGCTAGCTCTCTATAGCCTATTACTTAAAAATAGATAGCTAAACTAAACATACTAACTAGTTACTAGAGACATTTCTCTACTAATATATTAACTATATATAGGACGACTAGGCTTTATAGCTATACATTACTAAGTTCTAATCTAATAATACTATAAATAAGAGTATAGAAATAACTTTATTTTTTGTAGATCTAGGCTACTACCTAAGGAGTAGAATTTATCTAGCTAAAAATATAGACACTAATTACTATAGTTTAGCTAAGGACTAAGCTATCTACGTAGACAAGATGCTTAACTTATACTTAGATTTAGTAGAGTATCTTAAGAAGTAGCTATAATAGTCTTAGTATAAATAAAACACTTAGGCTAATGCTAGGCGCTACGCTATCCCTCTTTATAAGGTAGGCGATTTAGTATAGCTTTTAATAACTAACTAGAGCATACTATAAAGATTAAAAAAGCTAGACTATTACTAGGCTAGGCTATATAAGATTACTAAGGTAGTTTACTTTAGCAAAGCCTATAAACTAGAATTGCTAGAGGATATAATCTATAATAGTGTCTTCCCTATATACTATCTAAATCTACTACGCTTAGTAGTAGATAAAGTAGTGCTAGACTAGAATCTACTATAACCCTTAGCTATTAAGATTACTAATAAATTAGAAGAGACGTATACTAAGTAGCTAGTAGATAAATTTCTAAACTATAGTAAGCCTAAACGCAGCTAGCTTAAAGGCTAATAGGCTTATCTTATTAAGTAGATAGATTTTCCTAAACTATTTTAGCATCTAGCGTTTAATTATAGTAACTATTATAACGCGTATCTCTTTTACTAGTATAACTCTATAAAACTAAAACCTTTAGGCTATAAGCTACTAATAAACTAGTAACTAATGCCTAAAGACGCCTCTAACACTACTAAAGAATTTAGTAGCAAAGATAAATTAGTGTAGCCCTATTAGGCTACGTAGCGTGTTAGGCAAAGAGCTTACGCTTAAAACCGCCTAGGCAGAACTAAGAGAATTAACCTATTAGAACTAGCGAGTTAAGCTAGCTAGGCTTATTAGTACTAGCTACTCTTCTTATATAAGCTAGGCAACTAATTAGGCTTAAATTTCGCACTATAGAGATAATACGCTAAAAAAAGATAAGATAACTTATAATTTATATAGGAAAAACCTTAGAGGCTTATAGCTCCTATATAAAAGTTATAAATATTTAGTAAGATAGCTAAGATAGCGAGGTTTTAAAGAGCTAGGAAATTAAAAAAAATTAAAAAAAATTAGAAAAAATTAGAAAAAATTAAAAAAAATTAGAGAAAATTAGGAGAAATTAAGAAAAAAAGATTTCTTATTAGGGTTTAGCGTATCTAATATATATCTAAAGGACTAGATAGATTTTCTTTTAAAAGAGGGGCATATATAAGGGCTACGCTCCGCTTCCTCTTACTTTTCCCTCTATTTACGCTTCTTTCTCTATTAGGCTTAGCTTACCTACTAGTGCCTTACTATATATTATAGACTACCTACTTAGATAGCTCTGTGTCTGCTATTTTACCTTCTTGAATCTACCTATTCTATTAGCTTCCTCCTCCTTCCTTGTTGCCTACCTAACAGTAATAATAAAATCTAACCTATTCTTATACCTATTGCCTTAGGTCCTACTATCTTATCTATTCTATCTTAGTAGGATAGTTATAATAGCACTACTATTCTAATATACGCTACTATTCTAGATAGCTAGCCTTAGTAAGATAGTATACTACGTGACTCTAAGCTCTATAATAGCTATTACCTTTTAATGTAAACGTAGTTAGTCTCTAACTCTATTATCTTGCGTTAAAGAGAGAATCCTTCTTATTATAAGTAATATTATCCCTCTTCTTATATATATTATCCTAATACTCTAAAATATTATTTTACTATACTATATATTAAAGCGCTAGCTATATATAAGGTTAGTAGGCCCTAAGCTATTATATTTATCTCTTTTCTCTAGCCTTCCTAACTATGCTTAAAGTTTTATCTTCTTATACCTATATTTGCGCTTAAAAGTTAAATAAAGAGTATTATTCTTATACTAATTATATAATAGATTAGAGGAATAAGATAACTACTTATTATTATTCTTAGTATAAAAAGAAGAACCTTTACTATTTTATAAATACTACTACTAAGCGTTATACTAGTTATATTTCTATAAAAGCTAAGTATAGTTTATTTATATCTAAAGAAGAGTAGAAGAAAATATAGTAAGAGCGTAAAGAAAAAGAGCTTAAAGTTACTTAGGCTAAAGAGGCTACTACGCGTCTTTGCTATAAACTCTTAGAGGTAAAGTCTTAAGAGTAGTTTTTTACTTATTATAACTTTGCTATTTTAGAGTTTTAGAATTATATAAAAGAGAAAGCTAAGAGAAGCTCTACCTCTAGTATAGACCTTCTATTAACTAGACTATTATTACTTATATAGTAAACTAATTTAGGCTAGTTATAAGCTAATTCTTCTTCTTTTAACTTTTTATCTCTTAACTTCTTCTTATTTTATAAGAATCTAATTCTTACTTTTATAAGTATTTCTAATAGTACTTATATACTAGTAACTTATAGTTTATTAAGTTTCTTTTAGGTTTCTAAGTATTATAGCTCTTAAGCTATCTTTACTACTTAACTAAGTACTTTTACTAACTACTAAATTTTTATAGGTCTTTAATTTCTTTAACTTTATACTTATTATTTTTAAGCTCTATATCTATTACTAGCTTAGTGTCTAGAGACGCTAGCTTTAGAAGTTTTTTATAAAAGATAGGGTAGATTTATATACTTAGTAGGAGTTTTAACTTATAATTTACTTTTCTAATTTCCTCTAGGATTTTAAATAGTCTTACTTAGAAGTTATCTAATTTTTTATATAGTTATTTAGTTTTTAGGTTTTATTTTAATAAGAAAACTTTATCCTTCTTTATAAAGGTTAGTTCCTTAATTTTTTACTTATTTATAGCTCTTACTATTATAAAGTTTTATTAAGTAATACTCTTACTTAATTTTATATATAACTCTTGTATTAGTTATACTTTATTATAAGCTTCTACTACAATACTTTTAATATCTTTTAGATTCTAATAAGTAACTAGCTTATACTTAAATTTTGCATAATATAGTAACTTTTTAATTATAGCTAACTTTAAGCTATTATAGGCTAATTGCGCTATTAGTAGAAGTTTAACCTAGTTATTTTATAGCTTATTAGCGTATATTTATAAGTACTACTCTAAAGTTTAGTTTATTTATTCTATTTAGCTATTTATTTTAGGGTAGAAGCTAGTTAATAGCTTCTTCTTTATTCCTAATTTCGCTAAGAATGTGTCTTAATACTTAGATGTAAATAGCTTATTTCTATTTATTATAAATTCTTTTGGTATCTTATACTCTAATATTAGTGCCTTTATAACTTTATACGCGTATTTATCTACTATAATTACTTCTTTTATTAGTATAAAATTTACTTCTTTAGTTAATTAATCTATAATTACTAGTATTATATTATAAAGTTAGTTAGATCTAAGTTCTACTAATATTAGGAGCTTTACTATAAAGTCTATTATAACGCTAGTCTATAGTTATGTTAGTAGGTATAAAGGCTATAATAGGCTATAAGGCTTATATCTTTTAGGCTTGTTTTAATAACATACTAAATAGTTACTTAAAATATTCTATACCTTTACTTGTAAGCGTAGTATAGTAAACACTTTTACTAGTTTCTTAACTATTTCTTCTACTTCTATATATTTATACTCTAGGAACTTATATAGTTCTTTAATAAGACTTAATTTTATATATAGAAGTATATATATTTAATTCTTTAAAACTATATCTTAGTATTCTTATTTATCCTATAATAATTTATTAGAGCCTTTAGCGTTAGGCTTATATTACTAGCTAGCTGCTCTCTACTACTATTACTACTATAGGGTTTCTACTTGCGCAGCTACCTTAGCTACCTTAGCTAGTTCTAGCTAGTTATATTTTAAGCTACTATTAAGTATCTACTTAAATACTATATTATATAGTTCTTTATAATTATCTTCTTATAAGTCTAACTTATAACTTAGAGTATCTACTACCCTATTAAGTAATCCTACTTAATAGGTAATCTTAAAGTTAAACTAAGCTAGTATCTTAGCTTATTAGACTTATTATTAGTTAAGTTTCTTAGTTATTATAAAACTTATTAAGTTCTAGTAATTAGAGAACACTTGAATTATATAGAGTAAGTGTAGTAAATACACCTCTTACTATTTAAAGGTATTAACTACTTTTAGTAGTTCCTTATTATAAATATTATAATTTAGTTCTACTTCTAAGAACTTCTATAAATAGTAGAATACTAGTCTTTATTTTTTGTCTAGGCACTACTATAATAATATAGCTCTTAGTATATAATCTAATATATTAGTCTTAACTTACGTCTCTTATCTTAGGTTATATATCTTTAGTATAGGTGCCTCTAAGAATATCTATTTAAGCGTCTTAAACGTTTTTTAGTAATCTTAAGTTTATTTAAACTTAACTTCTTTCTTTATAATCTCTATAAGAGAGGTTATAATCTAAGAGTAGTTTCTAATAAACTTTTAGTAAAAGTTTATAAATTCTAGAAAGAATTATATATCTTTAACTATTTTAGGGGTTAGTTATTCTTATATAGTCTAGATTTTCTTTAGATTTATCTTAATACCCTCTATTAAGATAATAAAGCCTAGGTATTTAGTCTCTTTTATATAGAACTTGCACTTTACTACTTATAAGTATAGCTTATATTCTTTAAGCTTCTAAAACACTTTCTTAATATATTTAATATGTTCTTCTAGTATACTATTTGTATATATTAATATATTATTTAGGTAGGCTATAATAAAGATTCTTAGGTATTTATAGAGTGCCTTATTAATAACTAATTAAAAAGTTACTAGTACATTTATTAATTCAAATAGTATAACTATATACTTATATAGTCTATATTTTATCTTAAAGACTATCTTCTAATTATATCTTTCTTTAATTTTAATTTAGTAAAATCTTTTATAGGCGTTAACTTTTATAAACTACTTAGCTCTTTAGAGTTAATCTATAAGCTCTTCTATAAGTAGTAAAAGATATTAGTTTTTTACTATAACTACGTTTAACTATTAGTAGTTAATATATAGTTGCTACTTTTTATTTTTCTTCTTAATTAATAGAATTAGAGAGGCTATTAGGCTATATCCTAGTCTAATAAATCCCTTTTTTAAATTCTTTTAGAAGTACTTTTATAGCTTAGCGTTATACTTAGGTGATATAGAGTATATTTCTTTTAAGCTTAACTTAGCTCTATTTTTAAGGATAATCTTATAATTCTAGTTCTAATATTCTACTAGGTCTATTACTTTGTTTTTCTTAAATAGTTCTCTAAACTTATTTATCTAGTATTTTATTAGTATTACTAACTATAGTACTAGTTCTTTCTTTATAGTTATAACTTATTTTAACTAAATAACTTCTACTCTCTAAGAGTCTTTTATATAGATTTTTACAATCTTATATAGTAAGATTATACTTATTTTTTTATTTTTAAGTAAGCTCTAGATAATTAGGTTTATTTTTTTTTATACTCTAGTAACTTTATATATAGGTTCTCTTTTAAGTATTATCTATTTCTACTAATCTATAGTTAGATTATGCTTTAATAATTAGTTATAGCCTATTAATATATCTTCTTCTTTAAGATCTATTATATTAATTATCTCTTAACTTTCTATCTCTGCTAAATCTATTAGCACTACCTTAGTCTTTAGTCTTATTATGCTATTCCTATATGCAATTAGGCTATTATTAGCTAATACTACTCGTATTAGTATCTTCTTAGTCTAATAGAGTATTTTATATATCTCTACTACTTAGGGTAAGATTATAGTTTATATAGTACTACTATTTATAGTTACTATTACGCAATATCTATTTATAAGAACTATTACTTAAAGTCTAAAATTCTATATTTTTATACTCTTAACTCCTATATAGGTTATTTTTAGACTACCTTTACTAGTATAACTTTATCCTTAGTAGTATTTTAGTTTTTTAACTACTTTCCCTTTCTCTTAAGGAAATACCTATAGTCTATCTTAGCGTTATAGTGTGCTTAGTATATATAGTTATAATAAAATAACTAATATATAAACTTATAAGGAACTAGTTTTACTATTACTACTAATATAGCTTATATCTAAGTTATTATTACTTTTAGCATCTCTTAGTAATGCATATAATAGTTCTTTACTATATACTCTAATACTATTATTATACTATAGTAGAAATTATCTACTTTTTTAGTATTCTTTTATTTCTTCTTATAGTAATTATTAATATCTTTAAACTAGAACTAGTATAGTTCTTAATATACTTACTACTTCTCTTATATATGTATATAGTATCTATCTACTTAATACTTATTATACTATAATTACGTATAGTAGTAATTATCTTTATTATCTTTAGTACTTTTATATTTCTTTAAGTAGTAGTTGCACTATATCTTATAGTTAACCTAATATAGGCGCTTATATTACTCTATTTATTCTTTAAATGTATAAGTACTCCTTTTTTTAACATCTACTTTAAGGTCTCTAAAGCTAGGTTACTTATAAACTACTTAATATCTAATTTTATTAGAGTTAGGTCCTATAATAATAATTTAGTCTTTAAGAGTGTAATTATTAGCTTAGTATATAGCGTCTCTATATATCTAGTATAGTTAGTTTCTTAAGTAGTGTTATACTTTAGCCCCTTTAACTCTATAATCTATTAGTAGTAAGTTATTTTACTTAAAGTCCTTTAGACTTATAGCTTCTTATACTATCTTAAAAGTCTTATCTAACTTCTATTATACTTCTTTATATAAATCTAAGTTACTAAGTATAGTATTAGGTTCTATATCTTATAGGTAAGGTATTCTACACCTAATTATTTTAATCTTAACTATTACTTACTTAACTTTATTCTTATAGTCTTTAGTAAAGTGTTTTTATTTACTATATTAAAGATATACTTTATTATAATAACACTTCTAGTGTTCTTCCTTAGAAAGACTATTTTAGCCCTTCCTTTAGGTGTTCTAGTTCTTATTCTTTTACACCTTACCTATTATAATAGTATTACTATCTTTATCTTTACTATAACATTACTTTTTTATATTTACTAGCGTAGGCTTAAATAAGCGTTTCCTTTACTTATATCTTTCTTATAGCCTATAGTTAATTTATATAGCTAGCTCTATTAGAGCCTAAAGTATTTTTAGCTTCTTATAGTGTAAAAGACTATCTTTTATATTTTCCTTTAGACCTACCTTAAATATAGCTTATAGCATAGTATTATCCTAATTAATTTATATTTATAGCTATTTAAACTTTACTATATATACTAAGACTAATATAGTCTACTTTAAGTAAGTAATTACTTTCTCTACTTAGTTCTTTTTATCTACTTCTTTAAAGATCTATCCTATCTTCTTCTTAAAGTTATTCTAGTTTCTAAATATTCTTTAGATTTTACTTTTAGTTCTTAGGTTATCTACGTCCTTTAAGAAGTCCTTAATATAGAGTTTTATTTATTTAGCTACTCTACCTTTTATATAAGTACTTATTATAAAAATCTTATTTTAGTTTATTAGTACTCTATTATACTTATAGTATAAGTTAATATTAGTAAGGAATATCTATAGTTTAGTATAGGTTCTATTAAACTTCTTAAGTGCCGCTATTTTAAGCTTTATAATAGACTTTTTTTTATTTAAGGTAGCTATTAGCTAACTTATAAGCTAGTTAATTATTTTTTATATACTAGCTATCTATTAGGTATAAATTATAGCCTATTACCTAAGATTCTATAACTCTTATAAGTTTAATGCGTTATTATTATCTTTATTATTACTTAGAGTTAGCATTTTATTGTTAATTACTAGATTTAGCACTAGTTTAGGACCTTAAACTAGCTCTCTAGTACTAGCCTAGGATTAAGAGTAGTTGTAAGATATTCTAAATCTTAATTAGGTATACTATTAGTTAATTCTTTTATAAAGACTTAGTAGTAGTTAAAGTATTATATAGGGTTTAGCTATACTTCTTTAGTCTTAGTCTAGGTTAAAGTAAGTAGACTAAAGTAGTAGTCTATAAAATTATTTATAAAGTACTAGGTAGAAAAGAGTTATAAGATTTAATTAAAAGAATAAATAATAAATTCTATAGAGTAGAATAACTAGTATTAATCTAAGTAAGAGATAAACTATTAATAGGTTAACTATAATAAGTGTAATAATAAAATCTAACCTATTCTTATACCTATTACCTTAGGTTCTACTATCTTATCTATCCTTTCTTAGTAGGATAGTTGTAATAGCACTACTATTCTAATGTACGCTACTATCTTAGATAGCTAGCTTTAGTAAGATAGCATACTATGTAACTCCAAGCCCCGCGATAGCTATTACCTTCTAACATAGACGTGGTTAGTCTCTAACCCTGTTATCCCGCGTCAAGGAGAGAATCCTTCTTGTTTCAAGTAACACCAAGTTAATAAGTTTATCTAGTATAATTTTACACTATATATACATAGGAGCTATTTATATAAATACTAAAAAGCTTTTTATAAAAACTTTTTACTTATTAAAGACTAGTTAGAGCTAATTTTGAATATAAAAGTAAAGTATAGTATTATTAATAAAAATATTAATAAACTTCAATTATACTAGCTTTATTATAAGTAAAATTTATTATAGTTTGTTTGTATAAGCTTAGATAAACTAAGAAAGATTAGAAAAATTCAGCTAAGTAATTACAAAGAATTTATACTAATATAAAGTATGAGTAGTTATTACTTTAATTTCTTTACACGCTCTATAAAGATATATAAGTTATTCTTTATTAATAGCTATAAGAGCTACTACTTAGTAGCTTTATAAGATTCCTTTAAAGAGATAAAGATAATTCTCTTTTATCTACTTTTTTACTCATTATACGTCTAATAACCTCTTAATATGCGTTCTTATTACTTTTAAAGTGTAACTATAGTAATACTATATTAGTCTTACTATAAAATTATATCTACAATGTTAGTAAAGGAACTATATTACTAGTATTTAAATAAGCTTATAAGAAAGGTATAATACTAAAAAATATTTATAGAGAATTTAAAGTACTAAGCCTATACTATATAACTTTTATATTATTTTATTATAGTTGTATATTATACTATATATACTAACTCTATTAGTATAAGTAACTACTACATAGAAGCTGGAGATACTAAGTAATATATATTTTATAGAGGTATAGGCTATACTTATTTAAAACTACATAAAAATTCAGTAAATATCTTTTAGAACTTCTCTTTAAAGTTACAATATAGTAGTTAAGTAAAAGAGCTTAGGAGATAGCTTATAATATAGTATTAATATAGAAGAAACTTTAATACCTTAAAGCTATGATTAGTAAAGTTATAAAGTAAAAGAATTATAAGTAGTACTATATATAGCTAAAGAGGTTATAAATAGTTAGCTAGATAGCTAATTAGATTACTAAGGGAAAGAGTAATAAGTATAATAATAGTGTAATTATTAGGCGTAGCTAAAAATATATACTATCCTATATAAGAAATTAATAGAAAAATAATTACTCAACGTAGTTCACAAGTAAGTCGCTCACCTAAGCGAGTCGCTCACGCCCCACTAGCGCGTTAATGTTAAGACGTTATCACGCACTTTTATTATAGTTAATAAACTATTATAATATACTAAATTAATTATTAGAATTACTACTATTACTTACACTATCTATACTAACTACGTAGGTATAAGCGTTATATCTAGTCTACTTATAACGCCTACACTGCCTCTTTTCTTACACTCTCTTTAACGCACTCTTACTATTACTATAACTACTACTTACCTATTTAGCTAATACTTCTTATACCTTACTTATAATAAGAGTCTCTTCTATCTATATATATTACTACATATAGCTTTTATACTTATTTAATTTGTCTAGAGCCTCTTAATGAGTAGTTATTTTTTCTATTAAAATTACTATCTTATATGCTATCTACTAAGCCCTCTTACTTAACTATATAATTTACTTAGTAAGTAAATTAGTAGAAAACTTATAGCGCTTTCTTACGCTCTATTAAATAAGACTAGTTTAAGCTTTAACTTCGCGCGCGTTGCGTAGTGTCTACGCCTCCTAGGCGGCTACCTATTGTAATAATTAATATAGTGTCTGCACTACTATATTAAGCTTTAATAGCATAGCCTATAGGTTATATAGAACTAAACTAGCGCCTCTAAAGCTAGCTTAGATATTCTCCTTTATAATAGACTGCTTAAAAGCAGCCTTAAAGGCTAGTAGGAAGGTCTCTTTACTAATATAGCTGGTGCGGTTATATACTAAGCTTGAGATTAAGTTGCTATACTTACGCTTTAATAGCAAGAAGTAGGTGATATTATAAGGCTATAATAGGTAAATGTTACTTATAACAAGAAGGATTCTCTCCTTAACGCGGTATAATGAGGTTAGAGACTAACCACGTCTACGTTAGAAGGTAATAGCTATCGCAGGGCTTAGAGTCACGTAGTGTACTATCCCGCTAAGGCTAGCTATCTAGGATAGCAGCGTGCATTAGAATAGTAGTGCTATTATAACTATCCTACTAAGATAAGATAGATAGGATAGTAGGACCTAAGGCAATAGGTATAAGAATAGGTTAGATTTTATTATTACACTTGTTATAGTTAACTTATTAATAGTTTATCTCTTACTTAGATTATTACTAGTTATTCTACTTTATAGAATTAATTATTTATTCTTTTAGTTAAATCCTATAACTCTTTTCTACCTAGCACTTTGTAAAAAGTCTTATAGACTACCGCTTTAGTCTACTCGCCCTAACCTAGACTAAAACTAGAGAAGTATAGCCGAACCCTATGTAACAGTAAAACGAGTGCGTAAGTATATAGAGAAGAATAATACTCCTCTCTTTATAAAGATCTTAAAAATTAATAGAGTAGTAGCTCTTATAGCTATTAATAATAAGTAGTTAATACCTACCTATAGTCTGCCTCTTTATATAGGTATTAAAGTACTCTAACTATATAAGAGTAAGCTAATTATTTATCTAGCTATTAGGACTAACTTTAAGAACCTAGTTAGTAGGTAGGTCTTTAAACTTAATGTTAATAAGCACCTTGCCTACAAAGATAATAAAGGGGGGTAGCTAGCGACTTAACGCGCTTACGCCTTAAATTATAGTAACCTACTTATAGTTACTTAGCTAGATCTACTTCTTTTTACTATATCCCTCTAAGCCTATAATAACTAACTATAATAAAATCTTACTTATTATAAAGCTAGTTTTATTAAAGTTATAGATATTATTATCTATAATACCCTACTTCTACTTTATTACCTAAACTAAGTTAAACTAGCGCTAGATAGCCGCTAGGTCCTTATAGATAGCTTACTAGTACTTATAGAGACAGCTCTAGCGCGTGTAGAGCTTAGGAGTCCTATTAACAAAGTTATTAATCTAGTTCTTACTAATAAGGTTGCTTCTACGCTTATATAGAAGTTTATTAGCTATAACTTAAATATTAGGCTTTATAGGCGCAAATCCTTACGTAGACTCCTTAAGAATACGCTTTACTATAGCCTTCTCTTCTAGCTTGTTTAGACGCTTTGAATTTACTTTATAGTCGCGTTAAGAGCGCTTTTTAGCGCGTTAGTTAGATAGGGTTCTTTAAGGTATGTTATAGATAGAAGTAGTACGTCTTTAGCTTTAAATATATTGTAATTAAATATTAAAAAGAGTAAGCTAAAGATCTAATTTAGGATAGGCTAATAAATGTTAACGTTGTTAAGATATAACATGTTGCAGTCTTAACGTCGACGCGCTAGTAGGGCGTGAGCGACTCGCTCAGGTGAGCGACTTGCTTGTGAACCACGTTAATTACTATTATTAAATAGAATAACGTATTCTACTACTTAGTCTGCTACCCTACTAATTATGCTACTTTCCCTTAGTATTATAACTATTATGTATAAAAACTTAGATTACTCTACACTAGCTATAGATACTATATATAACTTACTTAAATCTAATATAGAATCTTTATTTATATCTTTTTAGTACGTATAGGCGTTATAGCCTACTCTTCTATAGGTTTTATAGTGCTGTTAACCTAGTAGAGCCTTTTCTTAATTACCTCTACTACGCGCCTTCTTTGATATTATACAACTAGTAGAAGCACTTTTAGCTACCTATAATACTTCTGCACTAAAGTCTAGTATTTTAGCTATCTAAATCTACTTTCTTTTGCGCTCTTATTACTTTATTATTACTACTAGTTACCCTTTAAGCTTTTATACGCAAGCCTCTATTAGTATATCTTTATTTAGTATATTCTTAGCTCCTTTAATAAGCTTTAAAAAGGTTTTTTATATAATAGTTAGTAATTATATAAAAATCTTTTATAAGCTTTAACTATAACTTAAATTTATATAAATTACTAAGTATTTTAGACTACTAAGGTGTTTCTAGCTAGTCTTACTATAGTAAAGTGTTAAGACGTACGTTAAGATGATTAATAACTCTTTACGCGTTAATAGAGACTGGCCTTACTATTTTAAAGGCCTTCTTATAGGTATTATATATAAATATATTTAAAAAACCCGTCATGAAAAGCTAAGAGAAAGTGTTCTTTCTTAAATACTAGATATAGTAGCGTACTAAGTCTTATATACATTAATAGTACTTCTACTTAAAAAGTAAAAAGTAGATAATATGAAGTAGCTAAAGTATATATAATAAATAAGTAAGTATATAAGAAGTAAGGATCTTCTATAAAAAATAGTAGTCTTTGAGCTCTTAGTTAAAGTAGCTTTTATAGCTATTAAGGATGAATAGCCTATATAACTCTACCTAACGCGTCTTAATATACTTATTAAAGTGCTTTAACTACGCTAAGTTAAGCTTATTATTTGTCTAGCTATTCTCTAATACTAAGAGCTTCTGATTATATAGTATACCTACTTCTTTTCTCTAAGTAGAGATATAGACGCATTCTTTATAAATAATAAATAGTAAAGTAGTATATTTAATAGCGTAGATACTCTAGATAACTATAACCTACTTATAATTACCTAGCTATATAAGAGTAGGCTTTATACAAAACTTTGCGCCTATAACTACTTTTATTAAACTAATTACGCCTATCTAAAGGCTAGTCATATTAAAGTTATAGATATTATTTAATTAAACCCTATACTTCTTAATTAACTTTCATATAAGCTTAAACTACGCGTTGATTATCTCTAGGTCCTCTTACTAAACTCTCTATTAATTCTTTACTTAATTAAAAGCTATTCTAAGCTTATCAATACGTGATATAAACTGCTCTAGCTAGTTTTTACCTAAAGGCTAGCTATCTTATACGCGTAGTAGTTTCTCTACTATATATACTACTTTATATAGATAGAGTGTAAATTTCTATAAATCTAAGTTAAGAATATATTATATAATAGTCTACTATTTATATTTAGTTAGCTTTTAGCAATTTAGCTACGTTATAGGTTAAAAAGTAATTCCTTAAAGCTATCAAGAGATCTACTAATAATAGACGTTGTAGACTACTATAGCGCGCTAGATACTCTTAAACTAGCCTATATAATAGGCTTAAATAGTAAGAGTAATTCTACTTTCTTTCTAAGTTAATATTACGTTCTATTATTAAGGCATTATCTTTTATACATAAAGTTTATAATACTAAGAAAAAGTAGTACACTTAGTAGGGTAGCACTGTTAATAGTAGAATATATTACTCTATATAATGTATTTCATTACTAAGTAGACTATATTACTAAATATACTACTTTTTCTTAGTCTGATAAACTTTATATACAAAAGATAATACTCTAATAATTAAATATAATCTTAACGTAGTAAAAAGTAAGCTTGTTCCAGCTATTTAGGCCTATTTTATAAGCTATTTTAAGAGTATTGAATACGCTATAGTAGCCTATAATATCTATTATTAGTACATCTCTTAATAGCTCTAAGGAATTACGTTGTAATTTATAATATAGCTAAATTATTAAAAGCTAACTAAGTTTAGAAAGGACACTATTATATAATATACTCTTAACCTATATTAGAATCTAATAGAGATAGATTCTAGCTATAGATAGTAGAAGGAAAGAAAGAAAGATCTAGTAGTATAGAGCAAAGAAAGGAAAGAGATACAAGATATTAATTAAGCTAAGATTTCTATATCTACCTTAGTTCTTATATCTACCTAGCTATAGCTATTTTATATATCTTAAGATTAGATAGTTTAAGAGTTTCTATAGTACTACTAATATCTAATCTATGTTGATAGTCTTATTATAGATATGGATATCTTAATCATAAGCTAATATTAAAGCATAATAGCTTATAGTAATAGATTCATATTAGATCTCATAGATCTTATAGATCTTATAGATCTAATAGAGAATAGCTAGTAGCTTATTCTCTAATAACCTAAACCTATAAGAAATTACCTTCTATCTATATAAAATAGTATATATAGTAGAGAAACTACTATATAAATAAGATAATAAGTTTTTAAGTAAATACTTAGTAGAGTAGTTTATTACTTATATAGTTAAGCTTAGGGAAGTATTTAGTTAAGTAAAAAGTTATTAGAGAACGTAATAAGAGAATCTAGAGATTATAAATATATATTTCAAGCTTAGAGAGGAAATAGTTAAAAAGTATAAAGTTTATTCAAATATTATCTATAACTTCAATAACACTAGTTTTTAAATAGGCGTTCTTAGCTGAATAAAAGTATTTATAAGTTTAGAGTATTATATTAAGCTTACTCTTATATAGCTAGATGTTTATAAGTAAGTTATAGTTATCTAAAGTATCTACACTATAGAATACACCACTTTACTATTTATTAGCTATAAAGAATATATATATATCTCTATATAATATTAATAAGTAGAGATACTATATAACTAAAAGCTTTTAGTTTTAAAAAAAAGCTAAATAGATAATAAACTTAGTCTTATATAGTTAAAGCACCTTAATAAGTATATAAAAGTACTTTAAATAGAGTTATATAAGCTACTTATCCTTAATAGCTATAATAGCTACTTTAACTAAAAATTTAAGAATCACTACTTTATATAAAAGATTCTTACTTTTTATATATTTACATATTAATTAGATATAATTTAGCTACTTAATAATATTTACTTTTTACTTATTAATAGAAGTACTCTTAATATATATAAAACCTAGTATACTACTATATCTTACATATTAATAAAGAGCGCTTTCTTGTAGCTTTTTAAGATATATGTTTTTATTCAGTTTATCTAATAACTATAAGAAGGCTTTTAAAGTAGTAGAGCTAGTTCCTTTTAATATATAAAGAGTTAATACTTACTTTGATATACCTCTTTATACTCTTCTATAAAAAGCTTAGCTAGAAATACTTTAGATATTAAGAATACTAAGTAACTACTATAAATTTAAGTTATAATAAAAGCTTATAAAAGAGGTTTTTATATAATTACTAACTACTATATAATAAAGCCTTTTAAAGCTTATTCAAGAAGCTAAGAAGATACTATATAAATATATACTTATAGAGGCCTCTATAAGAGAGCTTAAAGAGTAATTAGTAGTACTAACAAAGCGCTAAGAGCGTAAAAAAAAGAAAATCATAATTAGTAGAATACTAGACTATAGTATAGAAGTATTTTAAGTAGCTAAAAGTATTTCTACTAGTTATATAATATTAAAGAAGGTACATAGTAAAGGTAGTTAAAAAAGAGCTTTACTAAGTTAATAGTACTATTAAACCTATAGAAGAATAGGCTATAACTCTTATATATGCTAAAAAAATATAAAAAACAATTCTCTTTAAGATATAAGTGTTAGAATCTAATAGATATAGATTCTAGCTATAGATAGTAGAAGTAAGGAGAGAAAGATCTAGTACAGCTTAGAGCTCTAAAGATAGAGAAAACATTTTAAAAGAGTTAAGATTGTTATATCTACCTTAGTTCTTCTATCTACCTAGCTATAGCTATCTTATATATCTTAAGATTAGATAGTCTAGAAGATTCTATAGTACTATTAATATCTAATCTATATTAATAGTCTTGTTATAAATATAGATATCCTAATCTTAAGCTAATATTAAAGTAAAATAGCTTCTAGTAATAGATTAATATTAGATACAATAGATCTAATAGATCTTATAGATCTAATAGAGAATAGCTAGTAGCTTATTCTTTAATACGCCCTCTCAAGCTAGGTAGTTATTTAATATTAGATCTATCTACTAGATTAACGCCTAGTAGATAGTTCTAGATCTTATCTACTCCTATAGTCTTAGTAAGGTTATTAGCTAATAGATAACTAGTATACTAGTATTAGAGCTAGATCTAATTTACTCTAATCTTCTTACGCACAAAGTAGTACTAGATAATAATATACTTAGATCTTGCGTAATAGACTAGATTTCTAGTAAGTTAGATCGCGCTTTAACTATTAGAATAGATTTTAGTATTTCTATTTAATTAGATCTAGAATAGATCTCTAATTTCTCTAATAGATTAATCTAGGTAGATAGCTTATTTTACTACTTTTTTATAGGATATAGATTCTCCTTCTATGCTTATTAGAGCTATAGTAGATTATAGCTTTAATAGCTAAGAAACAGCGCTATAGCTTTTGCTAATCTATAGTAGAAAGATATTACTTATAGTAGATCCTCTTATATTATCATTACCCCCCTAATCTATATCTATAGAGCCTATTAGATTAATTTATAGCTCTAGTTTAATTAGTAATATAAATATAGATTAATATATTATAGAACTAGTTTAATTACTAAGATCTAATTAATAAAGTAGTTCTAAGTGCCTTAATTAAAATATATATCTCTAGAGGTAATCTAGGCTACTAAAATACTTAGCGCTTAGATTAGCTATAAATCTAGATAGTAGATTAACTACATATATAATAATAGGCCTAGTAAAATGTAATAAATATATTAAAGTACCTATCTACTACTAGAATAGCTTAGTATTCTTTAGTAAGGCAGTTTAATTATTCTTACTTATCTTAATATTCTACTAGAGTAGCGTCTTTCTAAGCTTAATATCCAGCTTATTGAATCTAGCTAGTAGCCTACTAATATAGTTGTCTTGCGTTACAAAGATTAATTAAGTAGATGTAATTACCTAAACGCCTAAGAACTCTAATATATCTCTAAGATCTTTAATCTTTAGATCTAATATTTCTAATAGATCTTAAAAAAGCTTCTAGATATCCTACTCTTCTTCTATAAATAAGAGTATATTATCTATATATAGAGCTATTAAAATCTTCTACCTAATATTAATATAGGTTATAGTAATAATTAGTAGAGATCTAAACTATAGTTAGCTAAGTAAGCTTAATAGAAGCTTCTACTATTATCTACTAGCTTAATTTAACCTATATAGAGCCTTATTAGGTAGGTATACGTCATCTAGATATTTCTAATTTTAAAATTCTTCTAGTTACTTAATAAATATTATAGTATTAATAAGAGTATTTAGAAAAGCTTATTTAATATCCTAGCTCTTAATTTACTAGCCTACTACTATCAATATAGTAAAAAGTAGTCTAATTAAGTCTAGCCTAGTTATATTAGCAGAGGTTTCTTAGTAGTTAATACTAAACTCTTACTAAAATTCTTTTGCTACCTACCTAGCCTTATAGATATAGCTATTCTTCTAATTATAATTCTTATTAAGTACTTAGTAGCCTTTCAGTATTAGTTAATCTACTAGTCTTAGTACTAGTTGCTAGGTTTAACTCTTCTATAGCTAATTAATCTTACGCTATATTGCTTAGAGATATTAATTCTACTTTAGATACTTAAGAACCTAATAGTAGTTCTTTAGATCTTTAATATCTTTTAAAGTATATAATATATCTTTAAAGATTAGATCTTTAGCTAATTTAGTAGCTAGAGCGAATTCTACTAGTCTAGCTCTACTTTTAATTAGAACAATTAGGTTCTTACTAATTACTCTTATTAAGCTTATACGCTAACTTATTTTATTAATTTTCTAATTTATATCTAGCTTAGGATTTTAATCTAGATCTAGATTAGTATTAACGTGTTTCACCAACGAGCGGCGCACCCCACCGAGCGGCGCAGTCTCCTCACTAAAATAACTTCGCAATACTTATTACGCAACACTACTATAATTTTTATTATTAAGTAGAATAAGATATTATTTAATAGACTTGTCGCTATCCTCTGTATCCCCTAATTCTACTTAGCAAGTGCAAGAGTTGTGTTTAGTTTAGCCACAACGCCCGCAGTGCTGTTTACTGCGCACCCTCTTCGCAGACGTTACACTATCATTACACCTACCACCCTCTACCTTAGCGATCTAATTAGCTATCTAGCTAACTGTCTAAGACCCCTCTGCCTATAGGTAGCGCCTCTTGTAAGTTTTTCGCTTTATTACTTTAGTAATTGTAGCTTTAAGGCGATTAAGTTTCTTATGCATAAGCACTATATTATAAGCTATCTACTAAGCTCTCTTACTTAACTACTACATCTACTTCTTAAGAGAAGTTATAGGAGACTCTTACTAGATTTGCATGCAGTTTTAAATAAGCGTAGCCTACGCCTCTATTTTAAGCGCGTTGCGCAGCGTTTTTAGCTCCTATATAGTAGTCTCTTACGCTAGTAGAGTTAGCGTATGTAGCATAATGTTAAGCTATAATAAAACAACGTAATAATCATATAGAGTAAGCCTAGCACCTTAAAACCCTCTATAGATATTCTCTAGTGTAATAGCCTTATAATAGGCTGTTTTAAACGCTAATAGGAAGGTTTCTTTACTAATATAGTAGATGCGATTGCGTGCTAAGACTAAGATAGCATTACTATACGCGCGCTTTAATAGCAAGAAGTAGCCTATATTAAGAGGCTATAAGAGGTGCAATAAGTAGAGAGGCATATAGAGAAGGATTATCTTTATCTCTTTATAGAGATCTTAGAAAGCTACTAAGTAGTAGCTCTTATAGCTATTAATAATAAGTAGCCTATACGTCCCTATAGGACGCGCATAAGAATTAAAGTAATAAAGCTAGTTAAGCGCTAGATTGTTATTCGTCTAGCTAGTAGAACTAACTTAGATTACCTAGTCGCGTAGTAGATCCTTAGTAAACTAGGTAGAGATTAGAACCTTGCCTACGAAGATAAGAAACGCTAAGATACGCGTGCCTGTTGCGCTAACGCTTTGTATTAGCGTAACTTACTTACAATTGCCTAGCTAGATCTTCTTTATTCTTCCTAGTTTGTCTAAGCCTATAATAACTAACTATAATAAAATCTTGCCTATAATAAAGCTAGTCTTATTAAAGTTGTAGATATCTTTATTAATAATACTATACTTCACTTTTATATTCTAAACTAGCTCAAACTAGCCCTTAATAAGCGCTAAGTCTTTGTAGAGAGCTTACTAGTAATCATATAGGTAGCTCTAGCGCGTACGCAGCTTAGGATTGCGCTAGACAAACCTATTAACCTAGTTCTTGCTAACCTCCTCTCCACCGCGCTCTCGCAGCAGTCTATTAGCTATATCTTACACGTCGTCTCTCCTATAGGGTAGTCCTTGCTTAGCCTTAACTATTACACGCCTAGTAATAGCCTCCTCTTCTAGTTTTATTACGCGCTTATAGTTTACTTTATAATTACATTAATAGTGCTTTCTATTATATTATTACTAGATTATTATACGTAAGATACTATAGAGGTAAGTAGTATATTAAATACTTTTAATTTAGTTTCTAGTAAGCTTAGAGACTATAATTTATATATTAGCTTTAGTATAGCTTTTCTAGAGTTATAGTTATTAAGATATTACGCATTATTATTATAAAAGTAGGATAGTGCGGAGAGGTAGCCTACTTAGTAGGGTAGCCTACTTAGTAGTAAAATACGTTAGTCTTTAATTATAGTTAATCAACTATATAATATACTAAATTAATTATTAGAACCACCACTATTATTTATACTATCTATTGTAACTATATAAGTATAAGTATTATATCTAGTCTACTTATAACACCTATACTACTTTCTTTTTAATACCTTCTTTATTACGCTTTTACTATTACTATAACTACTACATATATATCTAGCTAATACTTCTTATACTTTAAATATAGTAGGAGTCTTAATTACCTTTATATATTACTACTTATAGCTTTTATATCTATTTAATTTATCTAGAGCCTCCTAAAGAGTAGTAGCTTTCTCTATTAAAAGTATTATTTTATATACTATTTACTAAGCTCTTTTACTTAACTATATAATCTACTTAGTAAGTAAATTAGTAGAAGACCTATAGCGCTTTATTTTACTCTCTTAGATAAGACTAGTTTAAGCTTTATCTTTACGCGTATTACGTAGTGTCTACACTTTTTAAGTAACTACCTATTATAGTAATTAATATAGTGTTTATACTACTATATTAATTATTAATAGTATAGCCTATAAGTAAAAATAGCTAGACTAGCGCCTTTAAAGCTAGCTTAGATATTCTCCTTTATAATAGACTACTTAAAAGTATCTTTAAAAGCGAGTATAAAGGTCTCTTTACTAATATAGCTAATATAGTTACATACTAAGCTTAAGATTAAGTTACTATACTTACACTTTAATAGTAAGAAGTAGGTAATATTAAAAAGATATAATAAGTAAGATAAGTATATAGGTAGTTATATAGAGAAGAATAATATTTTTTTCCTTATAAAAGTCTTAAAAATTAATAAAGTAGTAGCTTTTATAGCTATTAATAATTAGTAGTTAATACTAACTTATAGTCTACCTCTTTATATAAGTATTAAAGTGCTCTAACTATATAAGAGTAAGCTAATTAATTATTTAACTATTGTTATAGTACGACTTAGGGATAGGAAGATAGGTATAAGTATAAGCTCTATTACTATAGACGTATTAGAGAGGTTCTTAGTATAGGTAGTAGAAATAGTAGATAGGACGTAGCTTAAGAAGCTATAGAACTATACTATAGTAGTTTTATAAAATCTAAGTGCTTAGGCTATATTTAGATTTTATTAGTAGCTAATTAGAATTATTAGAGCTTAGCTACTCTAGCTAGCGCTATAATAGTACCCCCCCCTCTAGGTAGAGCTCTATTAACGCACTTACTTAGGCTTAGCTAAGTAATAATAGTAGTAGTTACTAATAATCTCCTAAGCATTCTCTAGGTAGCTAGTAAAGACCCTAGTTAGTTTATTATAGCTAGCTTACTTTACTAGATACTTTAAGAGTAGATAGCTTCCTTAGCTATAGTAGTCTAGGTAGGAATTTAGTATTTCTTCTACCTTCTATTCCTCTATTCTATTAATCTTAATAGAAGAGGGAGACTATTAGCGCTATCTAAGTAGAGGGTTATAAGTAGAAGGTCTTAGTAGGTTTATATAGAAGATAGGATAGATCTTTATTAATATAAGTAGTTCTAGCTAGTAAGTATATAAACTAATAACTTTAATAACCCTAAATAACCTTAGAAGCTTCTAGTTTAGCTTCTTCTAGAGGTAGGTAGTCCTAATAATTCTTATATCTAACTACACTATATTATTTATAAAGAAGTAGTAGGTAAGCTATCTCTTTTAGTTAGTATACTTTTTATAATAGGCCTACGCTAAGTAGATTTTTAACTATAGCTATTTATAAATAGCGTTTATTTTTTAGATAAGTTCCTCTATATTATAAGTAGTAGGTTAGTTTTAATTTAAAACTAGCTTAAACTTTAGTATTAAGTAATAGCTATAGTTCGCAAGAAATAGCGTAGTCTAAGTACTCTTATTAATAGCGTTATTTATAGTAAACTCTACTAAAAGTAACTAGGTAGACTAATTATTCTATAAGTATAATACATAGCTATATAAATACTACTCTAAAAATAAGTTTACTTATATAGTCTAGCTATTAGTCTTAGAGTAGTATATAGTAGATAGAATTACTTTAATTCTTAGGCGTTAGGTTAAATAGTTCTGGAATTTAGATATAAACTAAGGTCTTTAGTTAAATATAATAGTCTAGAGTAGACTATAGAGTTTCTAAATATATTTAGTAAATAGTCTTAATACTTTCTCTATGTTATAGGTTCTAGAGTAGGTAATAAAGTATCTTATTTTAATAAAATAGTCTATAAATATAAAAATAACGTTATATTCTTAGCTCTCTAGTTAGTGTGTAATAAAATCTATTAATATATCTTACTAAGGTTAACGTGTTTCACTACCGAGCGGGCTACCCCACCGAGTGGGCTACCTCCCCGCACTATCCTACCTTCACAACAATAACGCGTGATATCTTAATAACTATAACTCTAGAAAAGCTATACTAAAGCTAATATATAGATTATAGTCTCTAAGTTTATTAGAAACTAAATTTAAAGTATTTAATATACTACTTATCTCTATAGTATTTTATATATAATAATCTAGTAACAACGCAATAGAAAGCACTATTAACGCAATTATAAGGTAAACTATAAGCGCCTAATAAAACTTAAAGAGGAGGCTATTACTAGGCGGGTAATAGTTAAGGCTAAGCAAGGACTACTCTATAAGAAAGATAACGTGTAAGATATAGCTAATAGACTACTCTAAGAGCGTAGTAGAGAGGAGGTTAGTAAGAACTAGATTAATAAGTTTATCTAGCGTAATCCTAAGCTACGTACGCGTTATAGCTATCTATATAATTACTAGTAAGCTCTTTATAAAGACTTAGCGCTTATTAAGAGCTAGTTTAAGCTAGTTTATAATACAAAGGCGAAGTATAGTATTATAAATAAAGATGTTTAAAACTTTAATAAGACTAGCTTTATTATAGTTAAAGTTTTATTATAGTTAGTTATTATAGGCTTAGATAAACTAGGAAGAATAGAGTAGATCTAGCTAGGCAGTTATAAGTAGGTTACGCTAATCTAGGGCGTTAGCGCAATAAGTAAGTGTATTTTAGCATTTCTTATTTTTATAGGTAAAGTTCTAATCTCTACTTAGTTTATAGAGAATCTACTATATAACTAAGTAATCTAAGTCAATTCTATAAGCTAAATAAATAATAATCTAGCGCTTAACTAGCTTTATTACTTTAATTGCTATACGCGGCTTATAGGGACATATAAGCTGCTTATTATTAATAGCTATAAAAGCTACTACTTAGTAGTATTCTAAGATCTTTGCAAAGAGATAAAGATAATCTTTCTCTATATACCTCTCTACTTATTACATCTCTTATAGCTTCTTAATATAGGCTACTTTTTACTATTAAATCCTACATATAGTAATACTATCTTAGTCTTAGTATATAATTGTATCTACTATATTAGTAAAAAAGACCTTCCTACTAGCGTTTATAAAGGCCTATTATAAGGCTATTACACTAGAGAATATCTATAAAGGGTTATAAGGTGCTAGGCTTACTTTATATAATTATTATATAGTTTTATTATAGCTTAACATTATATTATATATACTAACTCTACTAGTGTAAGAGACTACTACTTAAGAGTTGAAAACGCTACGCAACGTATATAAAATAGAGGCGTAAGCTACGCTTATTTAAAACTATATATAAATTTAGTAAAGATCTCTTATAACTTCTCTTAAGGAGTAGTTATAGTTGTTAAGTAAAAGAGCTTAGTAAATAGCCTATAATATAGTGCTTATATAAGAGAAACTTAATTACCTTAAAGCTATAATTAGTAAAGTAATAAAGTAAAAAACTTATAAGAGGCGCTACCTATAGGTAGAGAGGTCCTAGATAGTTAGTTAAGTAGCTAATTAGATTACTAAGGTAGAGAGTAGTAGCTATAATAGTAGTACAACGTCTGCAAAGAGAGTGCGTAGTAAATAGCGCTATAGGCGTTATAGCTAAATTAGATAGAACTCTTATACGTGTTAAATAGAATTAAAGGATATAGAAGATAGTAATACGTCTAAAGAATACTATCTTATTCTACTTAATAAGAAAAATTATAGTAGTGTTGCGTAATACTATTACAAAGGTAGAATATTATAAGGAGGTGGCCCGCTTAGTGGGGTGGCCTACTTGGTAGTGAAACACGTTACTAGGGAATTAGTAAAAGCTTTAGTACTCCTTACTTAGCCTCTTAGAACGTAGTTATTTACTTATAAGAGTAGTAGTTCTAGATCTAGTATTTAATATAATCTAATATACTAAGCTAGTAGTATTTCTAAGATAAAAACTTATATATATAGGCTCTTTCTATATACTTAGTAATAAAGCTCTTATAGTATATACATAACGTGGTTCATAAGTAAGTTACTTACCTAAGTGAGTCGCTCACGCCCTACTAGCGCGTTAACGTTAAGACTGTAACACGTTATGTTTTAATAACGTTAACATTTATTAGCGTATCTTAAATTAGATCTTTAGCTTACTTTTTTTAATATCTAATTATAACGTATTTAAAGCTAAAAATGTACTACCTCTATCTATAACGTGCCTTAAAGAACCTTATCTAACTAATGCGCTAAAAAGCGCTCTTAACGCGACTATAAAGTAAATTTAAAGCGCCTAAATAAGCTAGAAGAAGAGGCTATAGTTAAGCGTATTCTTAAGGAGTTTATGTAAGGATTTGCGCTTATAAAGCTTAACGTTTAAGTAATAGCTAATAAACTACTATATAAGTATAGAAGCAACCCTATTAGTAAGAACTAGATTAATAACTTTATTAAGAGGACTCCTAAGCTCTATACGCGCTAGAGCTATCCCTATAATTACTAGTAAGCTACCTATCAGAACCTAGTAGCTATTTAGCGCTAGTTTAACTTAGTTTAAGTAACAAAGTAGAAGTAGGGTATTATAGACAATAATATCTATAACTTTAAAAAAACTAGCTTTATAATAAGTAAGATTTTATTATAGTTAGTTATTATAGGCTTAGAGGGATATAGTAAAAAGAAGTAGATCTAGCTAAGTAACTATAAGTAGGTTACTATAATCTAAAGCGTAGGCGTATTAGGTCGCTAGCTACCCCCCTTTATTATCTTTGTAGGCAAGGTGCTTATTAACGTCTAGTTTAAAGACCTACTTACTAACTAAGTTCTTAAAGTTAGTTCTAATAGCTAAATAAATAATTAGCTTACTCTTATATAGTTAGAGTACTTTAATACCTATATAAAGAGGTAGACTATAAGTAGGTATTAACTACTTATTATTAATAGCTATAAGAGCTATTACTCTATTAATTTTTAAGATCTTTATAAAGAGAAGAATATTATTCTTCTTTATATACCTGCGCACTTATCTTACCTATTATAGCCTCTTAATGTCGCCTACTTCTTACTATTAAAGCGTAAGTATAGTAACTTAATCTTAGGCTTAGTACGCAACTACACTAGCTATATTAGTAAAGAGACCTTTCTACTAGCCTTTAAGGCTACTTTTAAGTAGTCTATTATAAAGGAGAATATCTAAGCTAGCTTTAGAGGCGCTAGTTTAGTTCTATATAACCTATAGGCTATACTATTAAAGCTTAATATAGTAGTGTAGACACTATATTAATTATTATAATAGGTAGCTACCTAGGAGGCGTAGACACTACGCAACGCGTATAAAGTTAAAGCTTAAACTAGTCTTATTTAATAGAGCGTAAGAAAGTAATATAGGTTTTCTACTAATTTACTTACTAAGTAAATTATATAGTTAAGTAAAGAGGCTTAGTAGATAGTATATAAGATAGTACTTCTAATAGAGAAAATAACTACTCTTTAAGAGACTCTAAATAAATTAAATAAGTATAAAAGCTATAAGTAGTAATATATATAGATAGAAGAGACTCTTATTATAAGTAAGGTATAAGAAGTATTAGCTAAATAGGTAAGTAGTAATTATAGCAATAGTAAGAGTGCGTTAAAGAGGGTGTAAAGAGAGAGGCAGTGTAGGCGTTATAAGTAGACTAGACATAACACTTATACCTATATAGTTAATATAGATAGTATAAGTAATAGTAGTAATTCTAATAATTAATTTAGTATATTATAATAGTTTATTAACTGTGATAAAAGTGCGTAATCACGTCTTAACGTTAACGCGCTAGTAGAGCGTAAGTAACTCGCTTAGGTGAGCGACTCGCTTATAAACTACATTAGTAGTTTAGTATATAACTTTAGGCATATAAGAACGTATAAGTAGTTATAGTAATATAAGTATCTATTCTATTTTATATATTCTATAAGCGTAATTCTCTTATACTATTAAGTATTATTATAAAGTATAGAGAGAACTAATAAAAGTTTAAGGTCTATCTAGTATCTATTATTAAATAAGGATTAGATTTAAAGTAGAAGTAAGAGTTTAGTCCTTATAAGTAGTAAGATTAGGTAGGTAAGTTAGTATATAAGAAGTAGGCGTAGTATATAGCTATTACTAAAGTAAACACTTTTTTTTAAAGTAGTTTCCCCTAAAGTAAGTTAGGTGTTATCTAAGCTAGTAGTAAGAACCTCTAGGAAGGGACTAAAGTAAGTTTCTTAGGTACCCTCTAGTAAGATATCTAGTTCAAAGTTCTCTTTCTTTAGTACTACTTGGCTCTAGTACTTAAGGCGTTTATCTCTCTCTTTAAGTAAGTTGCCTAACCTTCTAGTTAGAGTATTAGGTTTTACTCTTAACTTCTTAGGTTAGTATACAATCTTTAAATTAAACTAAGAGAAAAATTTAGCTTAGTAAGCTTATTATCTATTTAGCAACCTAGTTATTATAAAGTACTCTATATTATAGTAGTTAGTAATTACCTTAATTAAAGACACTATACTTTCTAGCTTAGGTCTTTACTTCTTAAAGTAGTAAATAATTACTAATAGCTCTTTATTATAGATTTTATAATTACAACTTATAACTAAATACTTCTTAAAGAAAAATACTACTAGCCTTAGAACTTTATTATTTTTATACTATAATAGTACTCTAGCTACTATATAGTCTAATGCGTTAGTTTCTAAAATAATCTTCTTACTCTAGTTAAATAGAGCTAGAACTAGTGCTTTTATAAATATAGATTTTAGGTAGTTAAAAGCTTCCTTATAGGTAGCGCTCTAGTAGAACTTAACTTTTTTCTTTATTAACTCTACTATAGGCGCTATAATCTTTAAGAATTTATAGTTAAATTAGTAGTAGAGGTTACTAAACCTAATAAATGCTTATATATTAGTTAGGTAGGTAAGTATTAATTAGTTTTAGATAGTCTTAACCTTTCTAAAGTTTATTTAGATACTCTCTTTTCTTATAATTACCTTAAAGAAAGTAGTTTCTATCTTAAAGAGCTTATACTTCTTTATTTAGGCGTATAGGCTAGCCTTACGTAAGGCTATTAAAACCTTCTTTAGGTAGTTTTATAGTTACATTAGGTATAGCTATAAATTAAGATATCATCTAAGTATATAGTATAGAAAATATTAAAGTACTTTTATAAAGTGTTATTAATAAATCTCTAAAATATAGTAGGGGCCTTAGTTAAGCTAAATAGTATTGCTAGAGACTAATATAGGCTAAATTTAGTTTAGAATATAGTAAGATACTCTTAACCCTCTTTAATACGCACGTTATTAAATGCTATAATAATATTAATTTTTAAGAAATACTTTATACCCTTTAAGTTATATAGGCTTTCTTTAATAAGTAGTAGAAGGTACTAGTTCTTAATAGAGATATTATTTAAACTAAAGTAGTCTTTATAGAAGTAAAGTTCTCTATTAGACTTCTTAATAAATAAGATAAGAGATATAGTAGAGAAGAAGCTTAGATAGATAAACCTTTTATATAGGTTTTCTTTAAGCTACTTCTATAAAGCTATAAGCTCCTTATAAGATATTAGGTATAGTAGGCTAAAGAGAGTATTCTTACCTTTTAGTAGGTAGATATTATAGTTATAAGTATAGTATAGAGGGAGTTTCTTAGCTTCTTTAGGTAAGAATACGTCTATAAACTTCTAAAGCTTCTTAGAGAGGTAAGTGTTTAGGTCTATAGAATTAGTAAGAGTAGAGAAGTTAGTGCTTACTAAAATCTTATTAATCTACTTAATGAATACTTTAAAAGTCTAGTATTTCTTTTAAGTATACGCTATATAAGCTTATAAAAACACCTTTATAATATCTATATAGTAGAGCTTCTCTAGCTAGTCTAGTATAGAAGAGAGGCGTGCTTTCTTTAGTATATTATATAGAGTAACGTGTTTCACTACTAAGCGGGCTACCCTACTAAGCGGGCCACCTCCTTATAATATTCTACTTTTACAATAGTATTACGCAACACTACTATAATTTTTCTTATTAAGTAGAATAAGATATTATTCTTTAGACGCGTTACTATCTTTTATATTCTCTAATTCTACTTAATATATATAGGAGTTATGTCTAATTTAGCTATAACGCCTATAGCGCTATTTACTACGCACCCTCTTTATAGACGTTACACTACTATTATAGCTACTACTCTCTACCTTAGTAATTTAATTAGCTACCTAACTAACTATCTAGAACCTCTCTACCTATAGGTAGCGCTTCTTATAAGTTTTTTACTATATTACTTTACTAATTATAGCTTTAAGGTGATTAAGTTTCTTTTATATAAGTACTATATTATAGGCTATTTACTAAGCTTCTTTACTTAACTACTATATCTACTCTTTAAGAGAAGTTATAAGAGACTCTTACTATATTTCTATATAGTTTTAAATAAGTGTAGCTTATGCTTTTATTTTATGCGCGTTATATAGTGTTTTTAGCTTCTAAGTAGTAGTCTCTTATACTAGTAGAGTTAGCGTATATAATATAATATTAAGCTATAATAAAACTACGTAATAAATATATAAAGTAAGCTTAGCACCTTAAAACTCTCTATAGATATTCTTTAGTGTAATAGCTTTATAATAGGCCTTTTTAAATACTATTAAGAAGGTTTTTTTACTAATATAGTAGATGTAATTATATACTAAGACTAAGATAGTATTACTTTTTACGCGCTTTAATAGTAAAAAGTAGCCTCTATTAAGAGGCTATAAAAGGTGTAATAAGTAGGAAAGTATATAGAGAAAGATTATCTTTATCTCTTTATAAAGATCTCAGAATACTACTAAGTAGTAGCTTTTATAGCTATTAATAATAAGTAGCCTATACGTCTCTATAGGCCGCGTATAGAAATTAAAGTAATAAAGCTAGTTAAGTGTTAGAATATTATTTGCCTAGCCTATAAGACTAACTTAGATTACTTAGTTATATAGTAGATCCTCTATAAACTAAGTAGAGATTAGGATCTTACTTATAAAGATAAGAAACGCTAGAATACGCTTACCTATTACGCTAACGTTTTAGATTAATATAACCTACTTATAATTGCTTAGCTAGGTTTACTTTATTCTTCTTAGTTTATTTAAGCTTATAATAACTAACTATAATAAAATTTTAACTATAATAAAGCTAGTTTTATTAAAGTTATAGATATCTTTATCTATAATACTATACTTTGCCTTTATATTATAAACTAGCTTAAACTAGCTCTTAATAAGCGCTAGGTTTTTAAAGAGTTTACTAGTAATTATATAAATAGCTATAATGTATATATAGCTTAGGATTGTGCTAGATAAACTTATTAACTTAGTTTTTACTAACCTCCTCTCTACTACGCTCTTAGAGTAGTCTATTAGCTATATCTTACACGTTATCTTTCTTATAGAGTAGTTCTTGCTTATAATTAACTATTATACGCTTAGTAATAGCCTTCTTTTTAAGTTTTATTAAGCGCTTATAGTTTGCCTTATAACTGCGTTAATAGTGCTTTTTATTACGTTATTACTAGATTATTATATATAGGATACTATAGAGGTAAGTAGTATATTAAATACTTTAAATTTAGTTTCTAGTAAGCTTAGAGACTATAATTTATATATTAGCTTTACTATAGCTTTTCTAGAGTTATAGTTATTAAGATATTACGCGTTATTGTTGTGAAGGTAGGATAGTGTGGGGAGGTGGCCTGCTCGGTGGGGTGGCCCGCTTAGTGGTGAAACACGTTAGAGATTTAAGTTAGATAGTTAAGAAAGTTATAGTGTTTTTAGTAGTACTTACTATAAAATATAAAAGTATAGCTTATAAACCCTACGTAGAGGTTATAGAGCTTTATCTAAAGTATTTCTAAGATAATAGAGTAGTGCACTAGCTATATAGCTAATAGATAGATAACCTCTTAGTAGTTACTTACCTCTATTATAGTTTATAGGTAATAAGTAATTAACTTAGTTTTAGCCTCTTAGCTATTAAATACTTTTAGTTAAATTAGCTACTTTAGTTCTTATAAGAGTAGCTCTTAGCTTTTAGCCTAACTTAAGTCTATAAAGCTTTTTTCTTTAGCTCTAGTATTAGTTATAGTATAAGTAAGTATTATCTCTTTCTTTACTTTTAGAGTAATAAGTAGTATTATTAGGTTAGACTTTAGCTTACTCTTCTTATATACTAAAAGTCTCTTAGTAGACGTAGTAGAAATATAGACTAAGTAGCGTTAATCCTAGTTACACATAAAAGGAGCCTAAATGCAACTTAGTTTAGGCTTACTCTATTTACTAACTAATTAGAGCTACTTTAGAGGCTAGCATAGTAGTAGTTAGTAGGTAAGCTAAGAGAAGTAGTTTAATAACCTTAGAGAGGTATAGAAGCTCTATAGTATATAGGGCTAGTAGTATATTTTAAGTTATTAGAGTAGGCTTATATAGCTAGGTAGTTATTAAAGTATAAGTAGTCTCTAACTTAATAATAAAGCAATTTATAGTAGAAGCACTTATTCCTCTCTTATCTACTACTTATAATAAAGTGTCTTTAAGAGCTTAGGTTTATAGTGTTAGGTAGGCAACAAGGAAAGAGGAGGAAGCTAATAGAATAGGTAGATTCAAGAAGGTAAAATAGCAGACACAGAGCTATCTAAGTAGGTAGTCTATAATATATAGTAAGGCACTAGCGGGTAAGCTAGGCCTAATAGAGAAAGAAGCGTGAATAGGGGGAAAAGTAAGGGGAAGCGGAGCGTAGCCCTTGCATATGCCCCTCTTTTTAAAGAAAATCTATCTAGTCCTCTAGATATATATTAGATACGCTAAACCCTAATAGAAAATCTTTTTTCCTTTATTTCTTCTGATTTTTTCTAATTTTTTCTAATTTTTTCTGATTTTTTTGATTTTTTCTAATTTCCTAGCTCTTTAAAACCTCGCTATCTTAGCTATCTCACTAAATATTTGCAACTTTTGTATAGGAGCTACAAGCCTCTAAGGTTTTTCCTATATAAATTGCGAGTCATCCTATCTTTTTCTAGCGTATTATCTCTATAGTGCAAAATTCAAGCCTAATTAGTTGCCTAGCTTATATAAGAAGAGTAGCTAGTGCTAATAGGCCTAGCTAGCTTAACTCGCTAGTTCTAATAGGTTAATTCCCTTAGTTCTACTTAGGCAGTTTTAAGCGTAAGCTCTCTACCTAACGCGCTACGTGGCCTAATAGGGCTACGCTAATTTGTCTTTGCTACTAAATTCTTTAGCAGTGTTAGGGGCGTCTTTAGGCATTAGTTGCTAGTTTATTAGTAGCTTATAGCCTAGAGGTTTTAGTTTTGCAAAGTTACGCTAGTAAAAGAAATACGCGTTATAATAGTCGCTATAATTAGACGCTAGATGCTAGGATAGTTTAAGGAAATCTATCTACTTAATAAGATAAGCCTATTAGCCTTTAAGCTAGCTGCGTTTAGGCTTACTATAGTCTAGAAATCTGTCTACTAGCTACTTAGTGTGCGTCTCTCCTAATTCGTTAGTAATCTTAATAGCTAGAGGTTGTAGTAGATTCTAGTCTAGCACTACTTTATCTACTACTAAGCGTAGCAGATTTAGATAGTATATAGGGAAGACGCTATTACAGATTATATCCTCTAGCAATTCTAGTTTATAGGCTTTACTAAAGTAAACTACCCTAGTAATTTTATATAGCCTAGCCTAGTAGTAGTCTAGCTTTTTTAATCTTTATAGTGTGCTCTAGTTAGTTATTAAGAGCTATACTAAATCACCTACCTTGTAAAGAGGGATAGCGTAGCGCTTAGCGTTAGCCTAAGCGTTTTATTTATGCTAAAACTATTATAGCTACTTCTTAAAATACTCTACTAAATCTAAGTGTAAGTTAAGTATCTTGTCTACGCAGATAGCTTAGTCCTTAGCTAGACTATAGTAATTAGCGTCTATATTTTTAGCTAGATAAATCCTACTCCTTAGATAGTAGCCTAGATCTATAAAGAATAGGGTTATTCCTATACTCTTATTTATAGTATTGTTAGATTAGAACTTAGTAATATATAGCTATAAAGCCTAGTTATTCTATATATAGTTAATATATTAGTAGAGGAACGTCTCTAGCAACTAGTTAGCGCGTTTAGTTTAGCTATTTGTTTCTAGGTAATAGGCTGTAGAGAGCTAGCGTTAGATGCGTAGGCGCTTATAGATTTACTACTAAAAGAGGGTAATAAAATTAGTGCTATAGTCTAAGGTAATACTAAGAAGTAGGCTATATAACTTAAAAACTTCTATAAAGCAACGTGCTGCTTTATAAGCTAAACGCCTATAAATAGGGAAGAAATATTAGCGCTTAGTTAGGCGGTCTACTATAACTAGGATATTCTAGTACTCCTAGCCTTCTATTCGCAATAGAGGTAGATCTTAAATAAAGTTAACTATTAAGTCTAACTAGCAGCTATAGGGAACTAGCAAAGATTGTAGGTAGCTATTCTTTCTCTCCCTTAGCAATTTAGTACGCCTATAAACGCTATAAGCGTTATAATACTGTATAATAAATTAAGCTATCTTAGGCTAGTAATACTAGCTATATATTAAATAAAGCGTAGCTTAAGGTCCTTTATAGCTAGTAATTTTATAGTTATAGTAGAGGTCTAAGATACGTCTTTATAAGCAGGAGTTCTTTAGTATATAGAGGCGAGTCCTATCTAAAAATAACTAGTACTACTCGCTTTTCCTAGATATAGATAAGTCTAAGGCGTTAAAAAAATATCTATTCTAATAGAACTATCTTAGTAATTTAAGTGTGTATATATCTAGGAATTTAAACGCGCGCTATACTATTTTATCTTTCTAGTAGGCTTCTATAAGCATTTCCTCTATTAAGTAGAGGTTTTATTTATAGGGTAGTAATAGTTTAACTATAGTCTCTTAGTCTATTATATAAGCTACGTTAGTTGCTATAACTTATAGCACTATAGCGTGTTCCTAACTTAGTGTGTTTAGATCTTTAGACGCTAGTAGCAAGAGCGTTTATAAGGCTATCTAGATAGCTAGGCTTATGCCTAGGGATAAGATCTTTAGTCCAAAGACAACTTTATAATCTACGTAGTAGGAATCCTTTAGGTTATCTAGCGTGTCTTAAGAGCGTTAGGTTAAAGCATTAGCTTTATTATTAGTACTACTAGGTGCGTAGGTAATTTTAAAATTAAATTAAGATAAGAATAATAACTAGCAGGCTTACTTCTAGGTAAGCTTTTTTATAGTTATAAATAATTCTAGATTTTTATAATCTAAAATAACTTAAATAGTGTATAGGGACCTAATTAGCTTAGGTTCCTATTCTTTAAAGGCCTAAATAATACCTATTAATTTAAGGTTATAAATATTGTAATTACACTTAGCTATAGTATGCTTTTTTAAGAAAAATATAATAGATTATAGGTTCCTATACGTATTACATTATTTTATAACTCTTCTAGTTACTTATCTAGAGGTATCTATAAAGATAAAAATTTTTTTAGTTAGATTAAAATGTATAAGGATAATTTTAGGTTGAAATACGTCCTTTAGTGCTTAGAACGCAGCTATTGTATTAAGGTTCTATTATAAGGTTTTATACGCTATATAGCTCTTACTTATAGTTTTATCTTTCTTTAGGCAGCCTAGCTTTACTTAAGCCTAAATTATTAAGGTAAAAGAGAGCGTAATTTTAGAGTAGTCCTTAATAAAGTAGTAGTAGAATTCTATATAACCTAGAAATCCTAAGAGGCCTTTTGCGTTGTTAGGTATTGTCTAGTCTTTAATATATTCTACTTTAGTAGGATCTATTTTAATGCCCTAGTCTATAATTATTATACTTAGAAATTTAACTTAAGTTTTATAGAATTCTAATTTCTGAGAGTTAATATAGAATCCTTTAGCTTTTAGCTAAGAAAGAACTATTTTTACGTACTATACGTAGTTAGTTTTATTTTCTAAGTATACTAAAATATTATTAAAGTACGCTATGTAGTAGTTATCTAGTAGATTAAACAGCGCGCTATTAATAGCGCGTTAGAACGTCGCTAGGGCATTATATAACCTAAAGGGCATAACTTTATACTAATAAGTGCCTTAATAGATAGAGAATACTATTAACTATTCTAACCTTGCTTTTATCTAGATTTAATAGAAGGCGTAAATAACATTAAACTTTAAGAAGATTATAGCTTTATTTAACTTTATAAGCGTTTCTTAGAAGAAGGGAATAAAGTAGTAGTCCTTAATAGTAGTATTATTAAGGTTATAAAAGTCTACGTATACGTAAATACCTCTATTTAGTTTTCCTATAATAAGTAATAAGTTACGTGCTAGAGAGTTATATTTTTTAATAAAGCCCTAGGCCTCTATTCTTTCTATATAAGCTTAGATAGCTTCTAGTTATATGCCTAAAAATAGGCGTGCCTAGTAGTTAGGGATTTTTACGCCTAGCTTAAGCTTAATCTCTAAATCTAGGTCTAATCTTTCTACTAATATAGCTATAGCTATTTTATTAAAAACTAAGATGCACTCTACGTATATCTTAAAAAGAGATAGTAGTAGGATATCTTAGAAGCGCACTTCTAGAGGAGCGTCTATATACTTATTAAAGTTATTCTCTATTACTACTTAGTAAAGATGTGCGTCTACTACTTATAAGGTAATAATTATAAATACGTTTATAGATTTTTTTACTATTTTCTATATTACTTATAGTAAGATATATTAAATATCTACTAAATTCTGTCTAGGTGCTTCTACTATAGGTGTAGCCCTAGAAGGAGTTTTGCACTCTAGGTATTATTACTTAAAGTAGTTGCCTTTATATTAAACTACTAGCTTATATTTAGATTACTAGTAAGTAGCTTTATAGTAGAGATCTAGAAAGGAAATCTTGCCCTGTCTATAGTTAAGATAGAGTTAGTAGGTATAGCGCTAGCTAAACTCTAAGACTAGGTTAAAGTTACTATATAATTTAACTACGTATGCTAAGATTTACTTTAGATATAAGTCTATACAAAAATAGAATTCTACTTAATGTGTAATTATCTTAGTAGGTTCGCCTAAATACTCCTTATAAAGTTAAAGTTAGACTAAGTAGATTTATTAGAGTATATAAATCTACTTTAGAAAGGCGGATAAGATAAAATTCTTATTAGCCCTATTATTAGCTAGCGTTTAAGTAACGTATAGTAAGTCTAGGTGCCTACCTAGATATAAATAAAATAAGAACTAAGAGAGGTTTAAGAGAGTATTATAGTTTTATATAGAGGTAACTATACGTTATAGTAGCATTAGTAATAGTATAGGGCCTAATAACATAGTAGAAGCGTAGAAGTTAGCCTTCTATTCTACTTAGAGGACCTTAGGCGTAGGCTATACGCCTAAGGTTAAGCATTTTCTAATTTGCTACTCTCTTTCTCTTAATCTAATTTAGTAGGGTTTTCTAAGTAATAGCTTATTAGGTCTTTATCTTTAGATATTATAACGTATACTTAGTAGTGCTACACCTTATATTTTCTTGTAGAATAGTTATATATAAGGTAGCCTCTTTCTTTATAGTTAAAGCATAACTAATTAGTTTTCTCTTTAGGGGCGGCCTTTTTAGCTATAGGTCCCTATAGTCGTCCTCTTATTACTATATTCTAACTAGTATTAGTTGTTATAGAATTCTTATATAGTAGTAAGTAGCGCTCGTTTACTCTTCTTATATTCTACTAATTAAAGCAATTTATGCGTTCTAGTTAGTTATAGGCTAGGAGGGGCTAAGGAATTAGATTAGCGTTATTAGCAACTTATAAGACTAAGTTATAGAGGGAGAAAAACTCCTATTTTATTGCTATTATATAACTAATAGTAGCAAGGCTATTATATAGGTAGTCTAGGAGTTTCTATATAAGTGTTACTTTGCGTAATAGCTAGAGGATATAGAGGATAGTAGATAGGCAAATAAACTTTACGCAGAACTTGTTCTAAGTAGCTTATTTACTATATTTAGTTTTCTAGAGGTATAACAATTACTCTATATTATGTATAGCTATAGCAATAGGGTTTATATTGCTATAAGTATACTAGAGTACAACTAGTGTATCTATGTTATTATTAAATTGTAGGGTTACGCCTGTCTCTAGTGCTAATAGTAAGGCTTTAGCTTCTTCTCTTATATTATAGTAGATAGAGTATACCTTTATTTCTACGTTTTAGTATAGCTGTCCCTTAAACTACTAAAGGGTAGCTAGTTCTTAAAAAAAACAATTAAGGTCCTCTAGTCTTCTAGTAAATAGTTTAGGCTAGTAGATAGTGTAATTATTCTATATAGACTAGTTAAATAAGTTATTAATTATTGTCTGTATATACTAGAGACTATTAGGGACTAGTTACTCTAGAAGATTAGCTAGGGGTTTAGGGCAGCTATATTGTCTTCTAAGAGTAGCTCTAGCCCTTAAGTTACTTAGCTTTAGAATGCTAGTGTATTGTAGGGCTTAGGTGTTGCATAGTAGAAGATTATTAAAGGAACCTAGGTCTGTAATTAGGCTGTAGGCCTTTAGCAGGTCTAAGCCTTAATAGATTAAGCTAGTAGCTAGATCTTTGTATTTCTACTGCTAGAATTTAGCTTATGCTTACTACTCTAGTAATAATTTCTTTTAGAGGGCTCCTTTTTCCTACTAGTTGTTAAAGTCCTTAATTAACTACTAGTACTTTTCTACTACTATAGAGTAGTCTTTTACTTATTAGTAAGCTTAGTTAAGGTTACCTTAAGTCTTAGCTAGCTTATGCTATATCTTAAATAAGTATTAGGTAGCTCTTATTAGAGCGTATTAGAGCCCTAATAAGAGTTATGCTAGCTATACTAGATCTAGGCTTAGTAGGTTTCCTAGGGTAAGCTCCTTTAGTAGCTAGTCTTGCTTACTAAAGACCTTAGTTAGCTAGGCTAAAGTTGCGCTCTACTTAGACTTATTCTAGACTATTTTTAGTGTCTTAAAAAGGGCTATAGAGTTGTAGACTATAATATTAGAGGGGAAACTAGTCTTAGTAGCTTCGCGTTTAAGCTTCTAGTAGTAGTTAATTAAAGTTCCTAACTTAGTTTAGAGTTTCTAGATTATTAAGTTTAACCTTTTATCCTCTATATCTATTTTAACTAAACTTCCCTAGTATAAAGAGTTGTAAGAGGTATATAGTTAAAATTTTTTACTTAATAAGTAGGTAGAGCTAGCTAAAGCTAATTAAAAGGCTAGCTTAGCTTAGTGTTTACTTTTATCCTTATTAGACTTTTCTACTATAGTAGTAGCCTTAAGGAGGATATAATCCTATAATAGCTAGACGTGTAGGCTATCTAAGAGCTAGTGTAGTAAGAAAAAATTAGATAATAGCGTTTTTATTACGCAGTAGCTTAACTATAGGCTAATTAGCTAAGAGCTTAGTAAATTATTGCAGAATTCCTCTTAAGCCTAGAGGTCCCTCTCTTTTTCCTAAAGAATAGAGGTATAGCTCTTACTAAAAAGCTAAATCTCTATAAATTTCTTAGTAGTAGAGCCCTTACTAAAGGGCTATTTTTTAAATAAAGTAATGCTTTTACTAAAAAAGCTTACTAGCCTTACTAAAGGCTTATAGCGCTTAAATTTAAAAAATTCTAGTAACTTACGCTATTTATTGCGTATAAGGTCTAAAGGATACAGGTCTACTATTATATTAGGTAGGCAATAAGGAAGGAGGAGGAAGCTAATAGAATAGGTAGATTTAAGAAGGTAAAATAGTAGATACAGAGCTATCTAAGTAGGTAGTCTATAATATATAGTAAGGCACTAGCAGGTAAGCTAGGCCTAATAGAGAAAGAAGCGTGAATAGGGGGAAAAGTAAGGGGAAGCGGAGCGTAGCCCTTACATATAGAGTTAGCTAAAATAGTAGTAGAGATAGGTATAGAGTATAGAGTAGATAGGTAGCTAGTAAGCTCCCTAATAGTATATCCATAGGCCTTAGTAGGTAGTGTTTCTTAGACTTAGTTAACCTATTACTAGTACTAGTAGTAGTAATTATTAAGCGTCTAAAGGTAATTAACGTAAGTAGTATATTTATTTAATAAGGCTAAGCTATAGAGGAGTATATTTTAAAGCTCTTAAGAGATGCCCTAGAATAATAGCAAAACTAGTGCACTCTCTAGTATCTTAGCTTCTAAGGCTAGGCGCTAAAACTTAGATAGGTAGGTAGTAAAATCTAGGTTCTTCTATTTCTATTAGAAGAGCTAATTCTAGGCGTTCTAAGTTTAATTAGAGGTGCTAAATACTTTCTCTTAATACTCTAGTATCTATAAGTAATTAATAAACTAGAGGATTCTATATTAAATTTTAGGTAGTATTAGCGCGTTTACTTTTTTAGTAGCTATCTTACTATATAAAGTATATAGCTAGTAGCTAGTAGAAATTAATTAGTATTTATATTTATCTTACTATAGATCTATTAGATAAACTAGTGTAAGTTACTTTAAGTTCTATTAAATTCCTTTAGGTTAGGTATTCTCTTACTAAGGCTAGAAGTTTAGGAACTTAGAGGAGTAGTAGGCGTAGGTAGTCTTACTAAGTTATCTACAGTAGCCTTAGTAAAAGTAATAGAGGTAGAAGAAGACAAAGTAGTAGTAAGGAGCGTTAATACTATAGGTGTAGCTATAGTAGTAAGCTACGTCTTCTTAATCTTAAGTTAGGTAATCTATTTCTAGTTAGCTACTAGCTATTCTTTCTAATACTAGATAATAGCCTCTCTCTTCTTAACCTAGATCTAGAGAGACTACTTATATTCTTAAGAAGTAGTATATATCTCTTCTAGCTTCTAAGTATACTAAGTAGTATTACGTAGATATATTAGCTATTCTTTTAAATACGCTATAACGCTAGTAGTAAGCTTCTCTAGAGTCTTTAAGAAAAAAGAGAGCTTAGAATAGTTTATAGTAGTATAATATATATACTTATAGAAAAGAGCTATATAATATTATAGTATAGCTTAGGGATAAGAAGATAGATATAAGTATAGATTTTATTACTATAGACGTATTAGATAGGTTTTTACTATAAGTAGTAGGAATAGTAGATAGGACGTAGCTTAAGGAGCTATAGAACTATGCTATAGTAGTTTTGTAGAATCTAAGTGCTTAGGCTACACCTAGATTCTATTAGCGGCTAATTAGAATCGTTAGAGCTTAGCTACTCTAGCTAGCGCTATAATAACTATTAGAACTAACTTTAAGAACCTAGTTAGTAAGTAACTCTTTAAACTAAATATTAATAAGCACTTTACCTATAAAGATAATAAAAAGAGGTGGCTAGTAACTTAACGCGCTTACGCCTTAGATTATAGTAACTTACTTATAGTTACTTAGCTAAATCTACTTTTTTTTTATTATATCTCTCTAAGCCTATAATAACTAAATATAATAAAATTTTACTTATTATAAAGCTAGTTTTATTAAAGTTATAGATATTATTATCTATAATACCTTACTTCTACTTTATTACCTAGACTAAGTTAAACTAGCGCTAGATAGCTACTAAGCTCTTATAAGTAGCTTACTAGTAACTATAAAGATAGCTCTAGCGTATATAGAGCTTAGGCGTTTACTTAATAAAGTTATTAACTTAGTTTTTACTAGTAAGGTTACTCTCCTACTTATATAATAGTTTATTAGCTATTACTTAGATTTTAGCTTTTATAAGTATAAATTTCTATATAGACTTTTTAAAAATACGCCTAACTATAGCCTTCTCTTCTAGCTTTTTTAGGCGCTTTAAATTTACTTTATATTTACGTTAAGGGCGTATTTTAGTATATTAGGTAGATAGAGTACTTTAAAGTATATTATAGATAGAGGTAGTATATCTTTAGCTCTAAATACGTTATAATTAGATTATTAAAAAGAGTAAGTTAAAGATCTAATTTAGAATAAGTTAATTAATAATTACGTTATTAATATATAACGCGTTATAGTGTTAACGTTAACGCGCTAGTAGAGTGTTATTAGCTTACTTAGGTAATTAGCTTACTTATAAACTACGTTAATCTAAGTTTTTATATATAAAGTTTTTAATACTAAGAAAAAGTAGCACACTTAGTAATGTAGCCTATTTAGTAATAGAATACGTTAACTATAATGTTAGGAACTTAAAGAATATAGAAAAATAGAATAATTAAAACATCTTCACTATATAAAGATGAATTACTAGATATGTAGGTAGTGTTCTGTCTAGAGAATTTAAGACCTAGTATTAGCCTATAACCCTACCTTTATTAGACACTGTTATTTCCTACTATACAATCTATAGATAGGCTTATGCTGAAGAGCTGGTCTTGAATCTTCCTTTTTTAAGTTTCAGTCTACTTCTCACAGTGAATATTTTCCAGTATAACTACATGTCCCACTCAGTTTAACTCACCTTATAGCGTAGTCGAATGCGTTAGATAGCACATATCGTCTATACTCCACAACCTCAATCTTTCTCTCCCTTAAGCTCGCACTATGTCTCTTAATCTTGTATCTCGGCTCAAATCAGGCCGACAACAGTGGGTCTTAGTCAGAAATTGGCATCATTTCTAGGCACAATTGCAAAATTTTAAACACCTCATGGCTGGAGTCAGGACTAGATAACCGAGGTGTGATTTCTACGTAATTAAACTCTTGAATCACGATCTATACCCCTATCTTCCATAATATGTCCCGTAAATCTGCTTTTTCGTTACGACTTTTCTGTGATCCACTGAATTGTCATTTATATCAACCCGCTATGCTTAAAGTCTTTATTCAGTTGTCCGTCTCTTGCCATTCAACAGCGCGGTATTCCTTTTCTACACACTCCTCACTTTAACACTCGACAGAACGGCTTCAACATCACCTATCAACATGGCACTGGCCAAGGGCATGTTCATCTTATGTCTGGCGTGGGCTCAGTTGGTGGATTTGGCAGCAGCCCTGACCTTTCGCTATGTTCTAGCATACGGCCAAGATCCCTGGATTTGTCACGCCGTTTTGTCAGTCTACATCAACTTTTATAATCGTGGCACCGCACCGGAAGTTAGAATATACACTGATCGTGGACAATTTCCCTGGTGCGTCACGGCTACTGAGTTGTGCAATACTGGTGCCATTCTTAACCCGTACGCCCTTGGCGATATACGAGTAGGAATTAACGACCAAGGCCCTGTATCGCACTATGGCAATTGGCAGTTCTAGATTTGGCTTGATCAGCGAGCTTTTACAGACGGTGAATACACTGTACCCGCAATGTCGCCTAGGATAACATTTATCACAATAGATGAGGGGTACCTATTAGGAGTGTGCGATTATCGTCAAGGTGCTGTTGAGTTTACCTAAGAGAACGGCGAGTTTATTAGGCTTGCCCGACCTCTTGCCGGATGTCCTGGATCAATTCAATACCGCATTGGACGATGGCTTGCGTGCAATATTGGCTGTGGCGGATTTTAATACATTCTTGAGCTGGACAGGATTGCGGTCAGGCGAGCGGACTTGGAACACAGGATAGAAGAAAAAAAAGGGTGGATAGTCACAACCAACACCTGCTAACCTTCTGACATGGGTCGTGGGTTGCTCTTTCATCTTGAGTTTCTTTCATGGAATCAACACAGTTTCAATCATCATCGTCGCCATTATGCTTACTACAAGCCTAGCCACAATTTCATATAAAGAAACTTTACTATGATACTGGACACCGTCCTTCATCATTGTACAGAAACCGTATAGTTCATCTACGCCAACCGTTCCTCGCATGGATCGCAATCCTTACTGTCCCATCAGGACTGCTATTTTTTCAAGTATCTACTGGGAATACATTGCTCTATTCAACGCGAAGATACCCAGCAGTTCGAACCAAAACAATCAAATCTATCTCCTTTCGCGATTCTATGAACATGCATTCATGTATGGCTTTGAGAGAGATTCATCCCACCATGAGCGAGCTGTACGACTGTCTCCGCTGGTCCGTATGCAAAGAAATATCCAAAATTCAAATCGAAGACTATCCACACAGCGTCAATCCCGAACTACCGCACTTCTTGGGTCATCCAATCGCTTCAGAACCAGCCACAGTGGATCCACTACACGAGATTGCTCTCTTCTCTGAGGACCCACAATGTTTCGAAGCGCCGGATTTTGAAGCACCAATGCCTCTCCCTGTTCGAGGAGCAGATGGTACTATTATCATTATATTAGATGTTCTTGAATAACTCTCCCCTTCTTTTATCAAGCATAAATACAACGTTCTCGAGGTTAAAAGTCTGCTCTTCCGTATTATCCACGATATTACAGAGGGCGGCGAACATATTATTGGAACTCCTGCATACGCGGATACACAAGCCCCACTCGGCACCAAATTAGTTTTTCATGAAGGCTTAGTCGGTATCTCCGCGGGTCACTGCGCTCTGCGTGTACAGTTGTCGGCCCATGGTGAAGAACGAAAGGCTCTTGATTCTTTGTTGGAAGAGTCGAGTTGACACGACTGAGTATCCTATACGATCTTCTTCGAGGCTGAAAGGTGGCTTATGCAAGGAGCCAGCGACATTCATAAGAAGCCTGGATTTCTGCTGGTCTACCTCAGATGCCCACTCTTATTTGCAATCCATTTCTGATTTGTTGCCTACATATGACAATACTTATCCCCAGGCTTGACTTGCGAACATGAACCAAATCTCGCCGCCAACTTTTGAAAACCCATTAGTATCATCATTACGGATCTGCACAATCGGAGATCTTGTTTTTTGCACAGTTTAGTTCCCCTTACTACCTAACTTCTCTGCTATTTGTCGGTTGTGGTTCGCTGGTCCTCGATGTCTTTTCGCCCTATGAGCTCGGAACCTAAAGATTTAGTCCTTTCTGTATTGTGTCGAGGGAAAACTCATACCACCAAGTAAGCAAGGACACGATAATCAGTCCACCAACAGACCCCCCAACGGCTGTACCAACAGTATATCCTACGCGAAACTCAGCTAGTAAGTCAGTATAAGAAGCTTTTACTTAAGTTTACCAGTTGAAAACCCTACTTCTGGAACTATGCCCGGTTCTGGATAAGAGTTTGTCGGTGCTGGAGCTAAGGATGTCGATATAATCTCAATGGTTGTAGTGAGTATCGATGCGGATAGTCGTGTAGATATAGAAAAGGTTGATGGGGAACTAAGTACTATTTGCGTACTGATTTGCGACGCACTGGAAAGGAAATCGAATTGAGCCACTGCTGTTGAGGTAATGCTCTCGGTCTATGTTGAGAGCATTAGCTTGCTTTACGACATCTGCTCAATAACTCACAGGCTGTTGGTCAACTGCTGTCATAGTTAGCAAAAGGACATTCGTCAATACAACAAACGATAGGCTTTTCTCTGGCACTTTTCTGTCTTCCAAACCGTACGGTAACTCGTGAATGTTGAATTGAGACGGTTTTATATATCGGGCGGCCGTCATAGCTGCATGCTTCAGCCGCAATGACGCGTTTAACCAACTCCATTGTAGTGTCATGGGTAGGTGAGGGCACCAATGACAATCCGACGATATGTGATTTTCCCGCTCACTAGAAGCGGGGCACAGCCCGGCTTTGCTAACGGACCCACAAACCGCGCTGGTGCCTGGAGATATATCGCATTGAATACGGTAGGGGGCCGCCTGATAACTAGTATTAACCCGACCGACTGGTATCAGTTACTACGAAACCCTCTTCTGAACACCTAACAAAGTTCGAAAAGACATGAATCAGACAGATTGTATCTACCTATTATCCAGAACTGACTTCGCAAGTTATGTGAACCTTCTCCGCACTCACACATCCGGGAATTTCAGCCTGACCAGCAATTGCAAGAACGAAGTGTGCGGAGCACTTTGGGGCCTAGGAAATCCTGATATTAGTGGCATTGGACTAGGAATTGGTTATTTGCTTGAGAGCGCAATATGTGCATATGTGTTGCTGACACACATGTACCTCAGGATGAAGAAGGATAGCAGAACAAAGAGGGGAACACCTGACATTTCAAGGCTTCTGCTGGCAAGTGCAGCAACAGTGTTTTACGACAATGCGACTTTCTTCTGCTTTGCGATACAGATAGCTAGCATCATTACGCTGGCAAGAGTAGATTTTGGAGTTAGTGCCGAGGGAATGGGTGGTTTCACACTTGAAATCGCGTGGTTAGTGTCGTCACTCACGCTCTTGCCTCTGTTGCCACTGGTACTGGAACCCAAAATATTCTTGGCCGAAAATTTGATTCGCAAAACTCGCAATCAGAGCTTCAGCAATGCTGTCAGGCTAGAGAGAAATCACCAAGGCGGCTCGATAAGCGAGGGCGATGGCCGCTTCAGAGCGCTCATGCTGGCACGCAAAAGTCAGAGGTTTCTCTCAATTGTAGTATGCTGGGCCATGGGCTTTGGTCCATTCTTCTCTCGCATGGGAGGTACATTCGGTAAGTTGTGACTCTGTTGTGCGGTTATCTTGAGTCTTAATTTCATGCAGGTCAAAGCCGTATTGGAGACACACCAGGTACTGTGATATCTACAGCGGAGTGGAATGCGATCGAAAGTGTGTGCTTCCAAGGCGTCAATATCTTGAGTGTAGCAGAGAGTAACCTCATCACGGCCTTCGGTATAATTTCCTATGTCCTCATGTCGATTGTTATAGTCTCAAAGATTATCGCATCGATAATTGATGACAGCGATGGTAGCCGCTCGTCCAGGATGCAGAAGCTCGTCAATGGGTTTCAAGAAAACCGGAAACTTCGTTTTCGCGCTAGAATTTTGATCGATATCATCGTGTCAGCGACTCTCGTGATTCAGTTTTGGGCATTCTTCAGGTTGCGGAAAATCCAAGGTACCATGGTAGAAACAACAGGAGGAAGCTTCAACGATCAGCAATGGGGGTTCGGGCAAATTGTTGCTGTTTTGGTTTTTGTTCCTGTTGCTGTAGAGGTCATGTTCGTGTGGAGGAAATCATCTCTCTACCCTGCATACGAGACATAACCCAGTGTTGGGAGACACCTGATCGAGAGACTTCGATTTTCAATCCATTATAAAACGACACCCTGCCAATATCCGAGTCTTTACACCTAAGAACAGTCTTCGTACACTATAAGTCCCTTGACGAACTTCGCTACGCTCACTCAGCATCTCCAGATCCCGCCGCAGTTTCTCCCAGCCCCGGAAGATTATGGCGGCAATACTCCTGACCCACGAAACGGTTTGCCTGCTCTTCCTCACAATCATTCACGTCAAGCGCAACAGACTGATCTCTACGAACAAATCTCTTGCTCTCCCCAACATTCAGCGGGAACCCGGTATGTGCAGCAGCCACACTACCATTGCGACGAACACCAGACCAGTGTCTGATACAATGACCAAGGACAGGTAACTCGGGAGGGAGAATACATGTATCTTCAATTGAGTCGCTTCTTTGTATGACTTGATCCACATACTTTAGGTATCTCCTTCTTGTCTTGCCAAAGTCAATTGCAGTATGCTCCTCCTCATGGTGTTTAGTTTCCAAACTCCCATCAGCTCGAACCACATCTCCTGAGCCCACGTCCTGGACTATCACTACTTTCTTCCCCTGCCTTTTGCGCCTGGGCCGGTCTGCAGGTTCGGGGTTGTTGCGGTCTTCTGGGGTTCGGAGATAGTAGGTTCCTACCAGGTGGTTGATGACAGGGTCGAGGATCGCGAGGCCTCGTGAGTAGAAGCGACCGACTGTGATTTCCAATGTGTCAAGATGGCATTCAGATAGCTTTGTCTTATACATCTGCACGATGAGTGCATCGACAAGTGGAAGTTGTACAAATTTCGGCAGACCTAGTTGCAGCATGGCGTTGTATAAATGTATCTTGTCCAACAGCGATGTGGGAACTTCCATCGCTATCGGACCGCCCGGTTCTGCCAAACGCCCTCTTTCATATTTGTTTTTTGCCTTATGCCACTTCTTCGCTCGATCATCATAGCTTTGACGGCCATCCTGGTTGCTGGCTTCAACTTGCATGTACGCTTTTACCTTTTCTAACCATGGCAAAATGTATTCCTCAATTTCTTTGGCGCGAATGAAAGCTATCTGCTCATCAAACTGATCCTGTGGCTCATCCTCCAACTGTTCCTCTTCTTCTTCCCCAGACGTTTTCTTCGCTTTGCCAGTAGATTTTGCCTTGGACTTTGTTTCTGGATGCTCTTCGGTTGGTGGTCGGCGGAGTACCCGCGGATACACGGCTGGCAAATACAGCTTGTCGTTACTAGGATTGTACGTGAAGTGATCCCTGGCGGTACTTGAACATAACATTAGCGTTTCGCGACAAAGACCTTTTGAAATTTGCTGGACTTTTGCTTGTTCGAATGCGGTCATCCACTCGAAATCGGTCCCCCATCCAGTATTGGCCTCACAATACAAGGTCTTGAAGTATTGAGCCTCGATGACGATCTGTACATCATTTGTGGATTTCGGTTGAGCCCTCTGCTTGTACACATCGATCTGATCAATGTACTCAATCTTTTTGTTATCACTTGTTTTTCTTGCTTCTCGTTCCAAGTATTCTTCATGGGCAATCACCGCTCTTCCACTCGCGTCGTAGACCACCATTGTTACTGAGTTTTCTGCGGCTCCAGAGGAAAACAGGACTTTGAACTAGACTTGCAAAGATGTGTGTTGCAACACCCAGCAAGACTTCAAGTCATATATCTAAGGAAGAGTTGCTCAAAGTGTAATGTTCTTTGTTCCCATGCAGCGCGCTACAATAACGGTCGCACCTTCCAAAGCCGTCGAAACCCAGCCAGCATTTCCTTTGAGCCTTTCCCAGCATTAGGACAAAGCAATGAGTTCCATTTTGCATGTTCTGCACTGGCTAGAACGGTCATCTTACAAGTTTTCATACTAAACTTTTCGTAGTTCACTTGTGATTGTCCAAGGACAAGATCCTTAGGGACTACGTAGTCTTCTACATTACTAGTGGGTTTCTAAATGAACGCCCATTGCACTCGTGACCACGCGACAAGCGACGCGAAGTTAACTAGAGAATAAGACTTCACCTCTCATCAGTGCTACAGTTGGCTAGACATCGGAGCCTTTTGTTAACTATCAACAAGGGTTTGTTGTTCGTGACTTGGAAATATATGTGACAACGCTACTTCTTGCCCATGCCGCCACATGCCCTCTCTAGCGTCAAGAAGGCAAAGTGCCCACCAACAACTGGTCTGGCGAAAAACCAGGGTCCAGGAAAGCCACCATCGCCCTCGGTCACGTAAAGGTCAGTAAAGGGTCGATCCGTTACGGTCTCATTTAGCCACAAGGCTACACGATCCAGTATCTCGGAGCGCACCTTCTTACTGGAGACTGCGGCAGCCTCGAATTCCCAGTCGGACTTGGTGTAAAGATGACGTGAATCGAGCGGCAGGCCATACTTTTGCATGACATTGGCATACCAATCACTCTGCATTGAGTAGATGGAGTCTGGTATAAAGTCGTGCGTTATTGGGGTGCGGCCAGAACTGCCCTTGAAGGGTGTCAAAGGCCTTTGCGCGTCTTTGTCGCCAGATGCGTAGTGTTGGCCTTCAACTACTGATGACGGGTTTGTGAAGGTGGGGTGGAAACATAGAACTGCGTCCGCGTACAGTGAGTACAACGTCGTCCAGCTTCCATACCAGTTATAGGCAAGCTTGGCGTGTGTGTTATCACGCGAAATACCATATTCCTGCCACTTTTTTATGTAGGTGTCGGAGATGTTACGGTACTTTTCTGCGTCACCAGGGCGGTCCATGAGATCTGCAATCTCACTGAAGGCCTTGATACCAACAATACCTTTCAGTGCCAGATTGGTCTGAAGTGGTAGCCATCCTGCGAAGTCATCGGTAGACACTGGTTATCTAATTAGTGAAACATTCGCAAAGCTGTTTGGTGCATGCTCACGCTGGTTATGAGGTTCAAGTGCATCTTCGACAAGATAGCCAGTCCACTGCTTCCACAGGTCGTAGCTTCCCTCAAGCCACTTCTTTGCCTGATCGATACCCTTTGTACTTCCGCCCCAAGCTTCGTCAATGTAGTCAATTCCGTTGTGAGAGGCAACACCTGACAAGCCGAATACGTTATCGCTGAGTTCCTTTGAGTTTCCGCCATGACCGATCGCCGACCACAAGGATTGGGCTTCTGAACCAGAATTGTAGCTCAACGAATTCACTAGTGCAAGGCCCATGATGAGCATATCCCCGCATTCTTCAACTGGCATGTACTCGTCTCTTCCATCAGCATGCCCTGTAAGATTTGGGAAGTGCGCACCGAGATCATGCATTGAGTATTTGTTGGGATATTGGCCACTGAGCTGATGTTCAAGGAGCGGCTCAAGGAGGTATGCCAGCCACCTGGGCTGTGTGTAGAGAAAGAATGGGAATGCTGGGAAAATGACGTCGACAGTCTGGCAGTTTCCGTTCGAGGAGATTTCCTTAAGGAAGAGCAGCGGATTTTCCTTGGTGCCGGAGAAGCTGGTCGCACCCATGACCTGCCGTGCAGACAAGGCAACGATGTCAACATAGTTGGTTGAGCCTGATTCGTAGGCATCGATGCGCAGCTGCTCAGAGTAATTGCTTGCCAGACTCTTGGCTACGTCAAAGTCACCGTAGTGGAACTGGATGAGCTTGTCTTCCCGGGGAAACCAGGACTTCCATAAGGGTCGCATAAAGGTGAGGCCGCGCGCCGACGCATATTGTGTGATTGGGTCCTGGACATGAGTGAGGGTGAATAAAACACTGCCACTGCCACTAGCCTTGAACGTGGATTCCTTTTTTCCAAGTTTGAATGACTTTGCAAAGGCAAAAACTGGCTCCTCATCCATGATGGCACGGAAGTTTCCATCGACCTCGTTCTGGAGAGTTCCTGTACGGGCGAACCTCTGGCGGAGCAATGCCGAAGTTCCAGACTCATGGCGCACATCGGCCGGGCCTGTGAAATGTAATTGACCCCACTCAGGCTGGTCATTGGTTTCGGTGAAGAGCTGCTCAACCTGACGCTTCACTTGCCACGTCTTGAGCTTGTCCTTGAGATCGGGTGCGATGTGTTGGAAAAGGCCCCATTCTATGAGGCTTTCCCTCTTGCCACTGACCCATTGTCCGTTCATATCAACGTACAAATTGACGTCGACGTTGCCCTCTACATGTATGGAGAGATAGGCTGCGGGGATCGTCTGTCGCAGGGTGGATGTGGGCGTGATAGGAGAGAGGAATGACAAAGTTATCTCGACGCTTTTGGCGGCGTGAGACTTTTCGGAAAGCTGAAGGGAGTAGGTAAGGTTGGTAGTGGAGGCATCGTATCTGGCGCCTTTGTATACGGGATAAGCTATCGTGTAGCTGCGCAATCCACAAGTCAGTGTTGAACAAGTCACCTGGGGCAAGTTCTGATATACTCTTTATCCTTCTCATCCAACGAGTCGTGAGGTCTCCCCAGCAGCGGGAATACTTGGTTTGAATCAGGAAGCGATGCAAGCACACCAAAGCCAACCTGCGCAGCACCTCGTCAGCACAGTACCTAAGATGGTCTGGGCCGTAGCTAGGCCGCGGTTGAGATTGAAGGGAAGGGTACCTCTGCGCCCGTCCAAAACATAGGCCATTTGCTCCATGGCTCTTCTCGCGCGTTTTGAAGCCACGTGCTCAGGTACGGATTTCGCACAATCAACGGAAGAACTGGCGGCTGCAGCGTCGAAGCATGGGCAACCGTGGCTGCAAGCGCGGCGGCGACGACACCACCGAGGGAGCGCATCACAGCAACTCACGCACAAGTAGTGAGACAGTCAGAAGGAAAGACGTGACACTAAGACAAAGGGTTCATGGACACTGGTGCTGCAAGAGATATATGTAGGCAATATGTATGTACAATAGAATGGCGGTCGTGTTGTGGTTGGAGCTGTCGGCAGGCGTGGAAGCTTGGGGTAGCTGCGACTGCGACTGCGACTGCTAGCAGTGTGCGGGGTTTGTGGAGCAGCCAATGGGCGGCGGGTGCCTTGCATCATCGCGTGCATCGGCCCATGGCCCCATGTTTCGTCTTACGCGGCCTGACCTCACCACAGCTACCGACCAAACCACCAAGTCTGGAAACAAACAGACCTGACTGCTCAATCTTCATGAACCCCCAACTGTCTACCGTACTGCAACAGCAGTCATGTAGCTGGCGAACTACCTTACCAACAGCCCCTACTGCAGACCGTGCGCACGGTCACAACTGTCAGCATATGTCGATCCTTCAGCAGTCTGCATACCCCGATGCTTCCACGCAGACGCGATGATTCCCATCAGCAAAGAAGCCGAGCGACCTTGTTCTTTGAGTGTCGTCGTTGGTGGTAGGGGTGTCCTTTCCTTGATCGGCTTCACATCATCATTGGCCATGTGCACTTTCCCCTCATGTACAGCATATGCTCGAGTAGGGCAGTAAGCCATGGCCGACGAAAAACTCGTCTTTTGCGGAGGCATGGGAAGCGGACGTGTAGATAGCTCCGTGAGCTCCGATCTGACCGATGGCAGGATTGAGGGGCGATAAAGTTGCGGCGGTGTGAGCGTATAGCTATTTCGCTGATACGCTTGCTCATGGGACTCTGTATCCGAACTTTCCGCCTTGGACATGGGAGCACCGGCTGGAACGTATGAGCGCACTTGTTCTTTCTTGCCCGCCTGCCGCATTCCTGCTTCCCCGTATGACGGCTTGCGCGTCTTCACTGGCCGACATCGAGTCAGACTGAGTGTCGACATAGCCTGTTCTCCTTGGCTAAGTCGTTGTAATCTTGCACATTGATTACTGTCTCTGTTACCATTCAGAAAGTGGCCCTGCTGTTCACAATTGTCGCCATCGCACGTCTCCTGGTCTGCGTTTGTGCTACCCACACTATCATCCTGTGGCTCTATCACAGAAAGGTCATCCTCTTCACCCATACCGCCGTGGTCTGGGCGAAGCACTCCCAGGTCTCGCAGCTGGTTCCACGTGCGGTAGTAGTAACGGAACATCGCAAACGGCTGGTCTACGGGGTCGATCAGGGCAAATCTGTAGAAGCGTTTTGGTTGCTCAGGGCCGGCGCGTCCACCGTTGATGAGACTGACCACGTTCGCAACTGCTTTGCCTTCATGTCAATCTCGCACTTACTTTATTCCCTTGCACTGCTTTGCGTGCTGTGTATCTTCATACTTTTGGGTTTGTCGTTGGATGCGCTTCCTGCCATCTGCGCGATGCACTCGTATCTCAACGCAGGCTGTCTCGTCGAACGTATCTGCAGTGCCTTTCCCGCTAACCTTTTGTCTCTCGGATGGTGCAAAACACAACATGCGCTTTTCAATCCTTTTTCTGCCCTCATCATCTTCAGGGCTTTCGAACAAACCAAACATAGTCTTCCCTCGCCATCCTTCCGCTTTTCCAGTTGACCAGTTCATGATCTGCGCACCATCGATGTAGAGTTTGAAGAGGAAGTAGTGCTCATCAGGCACTGGTGGTGAGACGAGATAGCTTATCCAGAACGCGCCACCCGGTACGACGGGTACAAACACACTACATGTTGAATTCTTGTCCTCAAAAAGCTTGGATGTGAAGCCGGTAATGCCACGGGCCGTGTAATCTTGCTTGGGGTCTGGATAGTATTCAGGGAACGCTCTGAAGTCGAGTTGGGAATGTAGTGTGATGGTTATGCTACGGTAATGCATGGCGCCGGTTGTCAAAAGGCTTAACTGCGTGTGTGAAGATACTGGTGTGGTGAGGCGCGAGTTAATGCGATTGCCTACCCAAGGTGAAGACGACATGAAGACGACTAGCGTGGTTGCCTTGTTCCAGGTGAGTGAGAAGTTCCATAGGCATCTTTTACCCCAAAGTCATCCCTGGACATACTGTCGACATCTGATTCACGTATAATCCACTCACTTGTCTGTGAAAATACATTCCCGCCTACAGTTACGTTGGCCACCTGTGTGCTTTCGCAACTCTGAATACAGGTGCTTTGATGATTCTATATCATCACGGGGTCTTTCTTGGGTATGAATTTCTGATGAAGCATATTTAAAAACGGCGCAATAATCACTTGTACTATTATCTTCTTATGGTAGATGAAGCCAAATTTTTCGACAAGATTATTCCAAGCTACATGAATCTGCTTTCCTCTGTTTCTTACGGATGATGGCCAGTCAGTGGACCTGCGATTACACTCGCTACGTAGAGCTTGCACTGAAACGTCGAGTATTTGGAGCAGCCCTAAGATACGCTACGCAGAAACTTGTCGCCGCCCGATTCGATGCTGGTCAACAGTCTTAACGGCAAGTGCTTGGTGCGCAGTCCGGGCTTGAGCATCTCTTGAGCGTCGTGAAGTTGCAATCTTCAATCAGGGAGTAATCGTCTCCCCCAAACTTGGTTATTTTTCGACAGAACGTAGGACAGTCGTTACGCGTTCCAAGAACATCCAAAGGGGCAGGGACGGCGGCTGCAAATGTAGAAGTGGTTGTGGCGGCGATGACAGCGGCGAGAGCGGTGGAGAATCTCATGATGTAGACGTTCGGTGGTCAAAATTTACGATAGTAAAAGGTGTGATAGGTAGTTGTTAATCACGTTAGGAACAGAAAAGCGAAGCCATCAAGTTATAACCAATCCACCATGAGAGAGCTGATGTAAGCGGGCGAAGATGAAATTTCGTATACAGGAAGAATGTTCGAGAGGGAAGGCTCAACTAGTGCTCATGCTGTTCCTTAACAGGTTAAACTTGGAAAATCTCAATATGCCAGCTCTTAAGTCTGCGCATTGATGCAGGCCCGCACATCAGAGTTCTGATTGCATCTGTAGCTGCAGGTAATGATCGACTCGGGTATTTTGTAGATCACGCGAAAGGAAATACAAGCGATAGCACTGATTAACTGAATCAATGCTCTATTAATTAAGTTCCTATCTACTATAATGTAGTACTGTGTCCCTTGACCTAACATGAGTTAACCTACATGTAAGATTGATCAGAGCTAGTGTTGTGGCAGCGGTGAAAATAACGCATCGTATTGTCTCGGGGATTTGGCAAATACCGGTAAGATTTTGGTACGAAACCCAAGAAAAGGGCAGGAGAACCGACTGCTAAACAGAAGATCGTAGACAGGACGCTTGGGAAGAAGGTGATGCATAGATTTGTTCGTGAGCTGTCCAAGGAAACTACTTGAAAGCATCGCACTTGCGACCTCAACATGGTATCTTTATTTAAGTATCGCTATCAGGAGATGAAGAACTGTGATGTTTTCTGGACAATACAGTATGTGGATAGCCTAAATGCAGCTAATAACGATCCCCAAATCACCCCAGTCTCGTCAAGGAACCCCCCTTCCCAGCCCCAAGTCTAGGCATCATATCATGTACCAGGGCTGGGGTGAATTCGACCATCCCAGCCTCGCTCTTCAAACAAGCCATCTGCTAAATTGATTCGAGGTTTGAGTGCATCTCCCACACCTCATGATGCTACGTGTTGGAAGTGGCATCATTCGTAGTGCATAGCGTGAGCGCAAGGTAAATGAAATTGTGGCAATGACCAACAACGATAGTGAGGCTTCAAGGGTAAAACGATGTGGACTAATATTTGTATTCATAGCACGGCTGATGATAAACTGGCTGCTCTAATCGTGACAAAGCCAAGAAAGAATGATAGTTTTGAAATTCCGCCCCGTCGGCATACTGTACTGGGTGGATGGTTTGCTACACGATATCGAGTGCTTGCGTAAGCACAAGACCCTACATCGAGAAACAAATGGCTGGTTCTGAAATATACCATTTTGCTTCTTGATAACCTTCATAATCGTTTATCCGTGAGATTGAAATTTTCTCACGCTATTCACGCGTTGAGAAACTTTTCCATTACTCGTTAGTGATCGTACTGACTTGCCGCTGGGATTATTCTGAGACAGCCAGCTGGTCTGCTCGAGCGAGGCGATCAAAATCATTGCTCTTGAAGGGGAGCAAAGGTAATTTTGAGATTGAGAAAATACATCGGCGGCACTCCATGAACTTCTACTCTTTACCCTGGCCAGATCCATTCTTCTCTAGGTAGTCCTTGATGCTGAACATACCCGTCCCCCTCTCAAGCGGCTTAGCCTGGTTTGGGCTGGGCTTCCAGCCAATCATGTAGATCAATCTAAAGGTGGCAGGTAGAGTTCCATCCTCGTTTCCATGAAGTTCCTTGTAGATTCCCTCAGCGGCAAGTAGCACATCCCGGTGTATCGCACCCTTTTCTCTAGCCAAGACTGCATTCGATTCGCCCATTGCTTGCAGGTCCTTCATCAAGGAAAAGGTGTCGGGATAGTCGACAACGATATCGTCAACATCAACGGTGAGAAGGTTGAAGCCAGCTTTTTGCAATAAGCCTCCGACATCTTTGACATCTGCCAAAGGCGAAACATGAGTTGAGACACCACCTCTTCGGTCGAGATCCGCTAGTTGTAGCGACGTACGAAGCTCATAGAGACTGTCTCCGCCCATCATTACGCCAATGAAAGGACAGTCGGGCTTCAGTATGTTGTTGACCTGGGCCAAGACGGAGGGCAAGTCGTTAATCCAATGCAGACTAAGGTTGCTCAGGACGGCGTCGAAGGTGTTTGCTTCATAGGGTAGTAGCTCCGACGTAGGTAGAACGTCTCGCACGATATCTATTTCTTTGTTGAAGGGCAGGTCCGCATCTCGGTACAGAAGCGCTCGGGATGTGTCTGCGGCTACAATGGTGCCAATGCGGCTGGAACGCGGGCCTTTGTCTGGTGCTTCTTCGGACGGTAATGTAAGCGCTCGGGATAGATTGCATGCATTTGCACCGAGGTCGAGGACTTTGGGGAAATGACGTTTGATATCCTGCATGTCTTAGCAGTTGCTCGTTGGTGGGGATATATTGAGAAGGCTTTACCAAAACTCGCTCACATAACCGTGAAGCAACTTCATCCCTCAAATAATCAACGCTTCTACTCGCCTCTACATTCCTGGCAGCGCGCTCTTTCTGCATCCACTTTTGCTGGCCACTAAATATCTCGAGCGTGGGGGCTCCGGGGGCCTGGACGGCGTAGCGGCGAGTAGTCTGGAGGGGAAAACATTGTCGCTTCAGCGGCGGGATGAATGCGCGTATGGAGAAGGTGGCCATGACGGCAGCATGCAGCGCAATTGAGCGCGCAGAAGAGGAATCGGTCGGACGAGAGAAGGAAAAGAGGCAAAAGTTGGGAATGGCTATGTAAAGCGATACGTCAAGATGATAGCCTGCAGCTAGGCGGCTAGGGACCTGCCCTGCCCAACAGCGCCGCCAATCGGCGTTTGGCTCCACCGAGCGACACCTCCGCCCTCCAAAAGTTGGCCTACGCATTCCCCACGCAACACCCAAGCCGGCGAGGAGAAGGGCAAGGAAAAGGACCAAGAATCAAAGCAAACATGGCACAGGCGTTCCCATACACGTACTATGCATGCGACTGCTTTGACAGCAACAACTTGACAACAGCCAAGCAGGCCTCACACGTGCTGGCAGCCACCGACGACGACGAAGAGACGCTCGACCCGCGGAACCCACGCTCCAACTACGCTCTATACCCGCTCGAACACCTCCTGTACTGCGAGGACTGCCTACAAATACGGTGTCCGCGCTGTGTGATTGAAGAAACGCTGAACTGGTACTGCCCAAACTGCCTGTTTGAGGTGCCCAGCTCCGTCGTCAAGAGCGATGGCAACCGCTGCACGCGCAACTGCTTCAACTGCCCCGTCTGCATCTCGCCCATGATTGTCAATTTGCTCGAGAACCCCGACGTGGACCACGGTGCGACGGATAGACACGTGTTGGCATGTCCGTACTGCCATTGGAGCACCGTAGAGACAGGCATTGAGTTTGAAAAGCATACCGGGGTCTACTCGCAGATTGCACGTATAGCAAACGGAGGCAAGCCCATACCATCGAGCAAGGAGCGTGACAAGGAGCGTGAGCGGCGCAAGGAACTCGAGGCCCAGCGGCGAGACTCGAGAAACCCCCAGTCATCGTCTCGCAACTCGGCCATTGTCTATGCGGGAGGGTACGAGCCACCCACCCGTGATGAGCTCTTCTCAAATCTGGCTGCCTTCTACAAGGCCGAGTTGGACGCCCAGACGCCGTCGAATCCGCTGGAGATGAACTTCTCCTCGCCAACGGCATACTCACGCATCATGAACCTGTACTCGACATCGAGTGCGAAGAAGTCGAAACGCAGTAAGCCCATGCCCATGAGGGAGGCTGCATCAGAGCTAGAGGGTCTAGTCACACTTGACTCTGCTGCCGATACTGCTGCAATTGAGCGTATCAAGCGGGGCGGTTGGGGCACGACATTGTCCCCTGCCCAAAAACTCGCCCAGCTGGACCCCTACACGCGCTTTGAAGACGAGCTGCGGCCCATCCCAACGTTGCTGTGTACAAAACGCTCAAAGCGCTGTCGGTCATGCCGCCACATTCTTGCTAAACCAGAATCCAAAATCACGTCTACGCGCTACAAGATTAAGCTGCTAGCACTCAATCACATCCCACGGCTAAGCATCCGCGCACTACCACCTACCAACCCGCCTGTCCCGCCCATGCCGGGCTCTGCACCGGCTCCGCAGCAGCAATTGCTAGACTATAATGCACTGCGACCGGGTATTCCAGCCCACTTTCTCCTTCACCTCAGCAACCCACTATTTGATCCCATACGCGTCACACTGGCCACGTCGAGCACGACGCCTGGAAGAGTAGCCTCTCGCGTAACCATATTGTGTCCAGAGTTTGAAGTCGGCGCCAATACTGATGTCTGGGACGATGCACTGTCCTCGTCCCCCGCACCCATGCCGCGCCGCTCCACCATCAACGCCGAAACGGGGCAAATCGAAGCAGGCAAGATCTGGGACAAGGGACGCAATTGGACAAGCGTAGCCATTGAGGTCATTCCGGGCTTTCTCGATGAGGGAGACGAGGAACTAGATCCAGACGACGATTTGCTCGAGATACCAATCTTTGTGCGGCTTGAATTCGAGGCTGACGTCAATGCTGAGGAGAGGGGGTTGGGCGACTCGAGGGGCAACAAAGGAGAGAGAGAAAAGAGGGAAGAGGCGTTTTGGACAGTGATTGGGGCAGGCAGGATTGCCAATGCCTAGACGGACGGAACTGGGACTGATGATGTGTTTATGATACCCTCTCATGATGTGCAAGCGTGAAATCGAATCTATTCCTCATGAGACATGCGAGCCGCTTCGGGCCAAGTCATCTTATCCAAGACATGTCTCGTTAGGAAGAGCCGTCTGCGTCTTTCTTCTTCTTCCTAGTCACCATGGCATCCAATGTCCCCTGGCTCGCCTCCCTCTTGTGAGCTACCTTGTCATCCATCTTCTTAGCCGTCCGTTTCGCTCGCTTTGGGCTCTTTGCTGCGTCCGAATGTTGGTTCTCCTCAGGACCGTCAGCGTCTTCGTGACCCTTGACACGTCCACCCTCTGGCATGGCTCCAGGAGGACCCTTGGACCCTTTCGTCGGCCCTTCGGCATCATCATCAAACAGCTTGCGCCAACTTCCGTCGAGAACTTGAGGCGAGTTTCCATACAGATTAACGTGGTACGCGTTCTTCATACCCTCGAGACAAATATCTCTTCGCGTGGGGAAATCAAACATTGGCTTGGGATATGTTTTGACATTGCCATCTTCGCCTGTTCCAGCGAACCCATCGCCCTTGATCATACATCCCCATTTCTTCTGGTCTGCAATTGGTGCCTTGTGTGGTTCGTAAATGTACTTTTTGTCGAATTTGGCAAGTTCTGGCACGTATCTGCGTATAAAGTTTCCCTCCTTGTCCCATTTTTGTGGAAACGCTATGGGAGAATAGCAGCGGTAGAACTGGGCAAAGAATGCTGTGCAAGACAGCCATTGCCAGTTGCCTATATTACACGCTGCTTCGTGGTCAATGAGCCATTCTTCAAACACCTCGGCGCCACGCTCCCAGTCAATGTAACAGCCACCCCTGGTGAGAAAACAGGCGACGGCGTGGCGGCCAAGATGGTGGATCCAGCCTTCCTGCGCGAGCTGTCGCATGAGTGCGTCGATCCAAGGAAATCCTGTACGGCCGTGTTTCCATCGTTGAAAATGGGATTCTGCCTCTGCATTGTCAACTACGTATTCACCAGTGATGAGGCCAGAAGCAGTGTCGATTTTTGAGGGAAGGTGCCAGGGAATGAAGCGGCATTGCGGGTTGTTGTAAGTCTGGCCAAAAGAATATCCCAGGGCTGCTTGCGCACCAAAGTACATGTCACGAAATAGGAGCTGGCCTGTCAGACTGGTCGGTGGTTTCGATGCTTTTCCCTTGTATTTGTCGGCAACATCCTGAGCGCGCCAGTAGAACAGACGGCAACTCAGGGAACCAAAGTGCATGTGCGGGGATAGTAGGGTAGTGGACTGCGGTTCGAATGCAGTTGGCGCAGTGTTGGGCTTTTCAAACGTCGCCGTGTATTCTTCGTTTGCGATGATTTCATCCAGGGCTTGTAAAGCCACTGTTTCTCCGCCACGGTGAGGCGTCGTCGCCGGCTTCAGACCAAGCTCCTCCATGGTCGGCACCGCAAAATCGCCATTCAGCCCCGCCAATGCAGTATAGGAAGCTTCATCCCCATCTCTTTGGATGGAATTGATGTCCGGATGGCTTTGTGGCTTCTCTTGGTCAAACTTCAGATCGACTTCTCCGGGGTCCGGTAGTGACTTCGGTGCTGGAATGGGTCTGGGGATTGGCCCAATCTTCTTTCCAGCTGCCATGACCTGGTTTATACTCATGGTTGGTTTGCCATGATTGTTGCTGACCAATTCATCCGGGTCATATAGCGTTCTTCCTGTTTTGACAATGACATGAACGCCTGCTTTCTTTGCAAGGTCCATGACTTTTTGATCGCGCTCCCGTGCATAGGCGTCGGTATCCTTTTCGAAAACCAAATGCGTAATCCTCCATGCTTTGAACAGCTTGGGTAACAATGTCTGTGGGGCTTCGCGGATGAGGAAAAGTTTCGACTTGGGGTTTAGTTTGGTGATGGACTTGGACAGATCATTTTGGCAGTCGAGGAGGTACTGCCAGCGATTGGGGCCAACGCGCGCCCGATAGACGTAGTGAGGGTCCCAGGTCCACAATGGATAGAGGCATTCCGGGTCGAGGTCGAGGGCAGCTTTGAGAGCTGGGGAGTCGTGCAGGCGCAAGTCGGTCCGGAACCAGTAGATGACTCGCGACTTTGACATGGTATGTTGCTTGAGGTTTGCTGGGGGGGGTGCAGACGAAGGGGACGGGGCTCGTGCGGGAGCTGATTAGGGATGTTACAAACAAGCGCAAAAGAAAAGAAGGAAGAATTGTGGCAGTATGTATTGGAACTACATAGGATGCTCCCTCAGTGCGAGTGGGTGGGCACCGCATGGCTGGAATGCATGCAGTCATCGATCGGAGCTAAGGTGCTCGCTAATCTTGGAGTGGGAGAACAGGCCAATCGGCCTTGTGGTCACCTCCGGCGTGGTGAGTGGCATGGTGCAGCTGGGGATATGGACTGTATTGGTATGTACGCAGTCGTGACAGAGAGTGCGCTGGTGTAGGAGGGGCACTTGGCCTCGCGGATGGAGTCGAGGGGAAACAGGGTCCTGCTACACTAAAGGTGGCTCAGCAATGCGCATACCAGGCAGGCGCAGGCGCGGCCATGGGCGAGTCTTGACATGGTGGTGAGCTTGTGAAATGCAATGCGCGCGCGGGTCTCGGACGCTCGGGGGAGTCGGGGTGGTCAAAGCAAAAGCCAGTTCTCGCTCGCACGGCCTTTGCGCGAGAGAGGGAGAGGCGGGTGGGCTGGCATGGGGTGGGCTGATGGGCGGGGATGGAGGCGGAGGTGGAGAGCGTTTTTGCTAGCACCATGTCGCTGCTACGTAGCATCAGACATGGCCAGCATAACGGTTGGACGAGGGGCTAGCGCCGGTGGACCAGGGCAGCTAGTATAGCTGGTAGTACATAATATTGCAGACACTGATTGCAATTGCTCGTTGGAGCCCGAGTGCAGAGCTGCCGCGGGGTAGCTATTACCAAGACCCAAGACCAGCACACTACGTACATGAAGCAGGGCAAGGTAGGGTAGGGCTGGGCCGGCGCGCGCACGATGATGGCAGCAACGGCTTCATTAGCGCATAGTGCCGTCATGGGAGCTGGTAGCGTCGGGAGAGAAAGCAGGGAGAGGGTGCGGGTGCAGGTGCAGGGAGAGGACCGGGGGGTTGGGGGTGGCAAGCAGTCGAGGTGCTGGTGCTGGTGATGGTGGTGGTGGTGGCTGCTGCTGCTGCTGCTGTGCTGCTGCTCTGGCCTGAGCTTCCCCAGCCCGCCCAATGTGTCGAGGCAATCTCCCAACAGATAGCCCTCGCGCTTGGGCGGCACGGCACACACAACCATGGCTGCCTCAATTCGTGCATCTGCCCTTCCGTGATTTCTCAAAAGAGTCGCGACGGCCCTGTGATCAAATACCCACCGAGTTTGCCAGCGCTGCTGCCGTTACTGCTGCCCGTGTCAGGTCCCCAGTTGCACTGCGGATCAAGCGCCTACGCCATATATTGACTGCTGCGGGGAAAACTGCCACGCCCTGCTTCAAAAGCTCGCCAGTCTCTGCCTTGAAAACAACTACACGCTCGTGGCCTTTTGTCGCCCAATTCTTCAATTTCACAGCCAGCCTCGAATTGATCCGAGCATGGCGCAACCCTTGGAAGATGCGTACATCACGGTAGGTTCTCTGTGCGCGCCCACTTTGTCCACGCCCGCCCACGCTGACACGCCCGCCAGCTGCTGATGAGTGATTCCTACCTGCCCGGTGCTGCAGTCCTCGCCCACTCGTTGCGCGATGCCGGAACCACCAAGAAGCTGGCCGTCCTCGCCACGCTCGACACGCTGTCTGCCAACACCGTCACTGAGCTCAAGGCCCTGTACGACTATGTCATCCCCGTCGAGCGCATTCGCACCGCGAACCCCGCCAACCTCTACTTGATGGGCCGGCCCGACTTGGCCTTTACCTTCACCAAGATTGCTCTGTGGAGACAGACGCAATTTCGCAAGCTGGTATATCTAGACGCTGACGTGGTAGCTTTGCGCGCTCTCGACGAGTTGTTTGACATTGAGGCCTCGTTTGCCGCTGCTCCAGACATTGGCTGGCCAGATGCCTTCAACAGCGGTGTCATGGTCATCAAGCCAGACATGGGCGAGTACTGGGCTTTGCAGACTATGGCGGCCACGGGCGACAGCTTTGACGGCGCAGACCAGGGCCTGCTGAACCAGTATTTTGAGCACCGTCCCTGGCAGCGCCTAAAGTTTACCTACAACTGTACCCCCAACGCCGAGTACCAATGGGAGCCCGCCTACCGCTACTACAAGCGCGACATTGCCGCCGTTCACTTCATTGGCAAGAACAAACCGTGGTCGGGCCACCATCCCGGTGGCAGTGGAGTGTATGGCGAACTGGTAGCGCGGTGGTGGGCAGTACACCAAAGGCATCTGAACAGAGCTGAGGCGGGACAACAATTAGATGGTGAGACACATGGCACTCTTAGTGAGCCCGTGGACTCTCCTTCTCCTGTCCCTGCTCCTACAGAAGCATCTGCTATCACCACTGAGCCACCCATGACCGACATTAGAGATGAGATGCAGGATATTGACAAAGGTATTACAGAGCCCGCTTTCGAAGCCCCCCATATGCAGTGGGACGCCACCCGGTACGTATCTACACCTTGAATTGGTTGCATTCGCCATGCTAACGCTCCTAGGTCCGAGCCGCCATCCGAATCCAAGCCCGAAGCCGCCAACTTCCCGACTCAGACGTACACTTTCAGTGACAACCCTTCACTCTTCAAGGCGCCCCGCAACTATCCAGAGGCGCCCAAGGACATGTGGTACCAGGTACCAGAGTCGAAACCCAAGCCCGCTGACACGCCTAGGCCCATCTTTCCGTGGGAACAAGCTAACGATAGACCCCAACCGACGCGTGTGTTTGCTGAAGATCTGTCACCGCAGCCCACCCCTACCGTTATGTCGCCTACTCACACCTTCTCAACTGTACACTACCAGGGAGATGATAAAGCCGCAGCTACCGAAGAAAAAGAGCACGTTTCGCACGAAAAACCCGCCGACAATCAGTGGCAGACCTTCCAGCAGACCAATGTCAATGCATGGGATAATGTTCCAGGAATTGATAGTTATGTTCGCGCCATATCCGATTTTAGCGGGAAACGGGGTAGGAACCAGTCTCTCTCTAAGGCGACGGGTACAGACGACATCAGCTCGCCCTTGCTGGACCGCAGAAATCGTCGTGAAAGCCTCATTCTCACTGACTTTCCCTCTGCAGTTGAGCGGCCGAGCCTTCCCGTAACACCAGCGCCCGTCCGTCGACCCATGTTCTGGGGTGAGGAGAGAAACCAGGCGGGTGAATTGCCTTCTGCTACCGGCGTGCCTGACCAGACCGAATGGGTATGTCGCTAGTTTCTTTTGCTCTATCCGCCTTCAGAATCCTTTCATAGCCATTTGGCATAATCAGAGCTAACTTTGAGTCCTGCAGGATCCCGAACAGAAACTAGAGGAGCTACGACGCTCGTCGCTGATTGAATTCGAGCACTTGAAGAAGGATGAGCACCCTGACCCGCCAAGGCGCGAGCTGCCAGAGCACTCGATTGGCGGAGCGGCAGATTCAGGAGACTCGTCTGAACAGGTTGATAAGGCAACAGGATCCAACGGAACCAGCACCACCAGCAAGGACTTTGCGAGCAGCGAGTCGGCATCCGAAGCCAAAACGAGCTCTGCCCAGCACCACCATTTGAACCAAGAATTTACTTCCTCGTCTTCGAGCACTTTTGAACAAACGTCGTCCAGCTCCACATCGCAACAGGCTACTTCGTCTAGCCATTCGACGGGAACCGATGACCTTCTGGGAGGACAGCAGGTGCAGGCTGGAGGAACGACGTTTACGGTGCCAACTTTTGAAGATGACAGCACCTTGACCAAGGCCGAGGGAGAGACTCTGAGCCCCACGCAGACGAAGGATGAGTAATGCCAAGGCACAGGACAGGGGCAATCAGAGGATGGAGGATTGTGCCTATGGTGGTGATTGTTTGTGGGATGTTGTGATGAAGCGTTTGTTGGCACTGCTATAATTCCTGTCTCTCATTGGCGCGTTCGCAGTGGCTCTGGCATTTGCATTTGCATTGAGTAGGGGCTGACTGGGTTTACTTGTCGTTGTCAGCATCAGCATCATCAGCATTGTCATGCGCTTCTTCCTCATCTCTATCGCCGACATGTGCAGTCGTGGTGAAAAAGTAGCCGCCGGTGACGCCGTCCGATGACCATGTACAGTACGTATGCAGGGTTTGTGGCGCATGCATGCAGGGAAGCATGGGCGGTTCAGCAGTGGGTCCACACTAAAGAGCTTGACTTTGGCTGGTGTCTGTGCCGTGTGGTTTGTCCTCTCCCATGGTCGCCTGGCAGCTAGTAGGTCACCCAAAATGCCCCGCTTGCCCCTCCCTGCCCACGCGCCTCGGTTTGCTGCCCTCACACAACCACCTGCCCAAATAATACTGCCCCCAGCCCATAGACCGCGGATAAGCGCCTCGATATCTCCCAGACGCTTCTTCCGTCCCCTACAAGGCTTGCACTCTTCATCGTCGCCCGCCTTTGCCGCCACTCCCACACGGCTCGCCCACTCCATCCCCAAACGCATCCCCAACGCCGACTGGCCCTATCTGTACCACGCCTTCGACAACATGGCGCAGCTCGACCCCTACTTCAAGCAGGTCGACGATCTGCAGTCCAACTTCATCGAGAGGCTGAGGGAGGCAGTGGCGATCCCCAGTATCAGCTCCGAGGATCAGAGGAGGCCTGATGTTGTCAAGGTATGTCCACTGTCGACAAGGCCGAAAATGGCACGCGCTAGTATCTCGACAAATATGACAGCTTATCATGTTCTAGATGGGACACTGGCTCGCCGACCAGATCAAGGCGCTTGGCGGTACCGTCGAGCTCCGCGAGCTGGGAAAGCAGCCTGGCCGTGAGCACCTCGACCTCCCGCCTTGCCTGCTCGGCCGCTATGGAAACGACCCCAACAAGCTCAACGTCCTCGTCTACGGCCACTACGACGTCCAACCCGCGAACAAGTCGGATGGCTGGGCGACGGATCCCTTCACACTCACCATCGACGACAAGGGCCGCATGTATGGACGTGGAAGCACCGACGACAAGGGCCCCGTGCTCGGATGGTTGAACGCAATCGAGGCGCACCAGAAGGCTGGCGTAGAACTGCCTGTCAACCTGGTCATGTGCTTCGAGGGTATGGAGGAGAATGGCTCCGAGGGTCTGGACGAGACCATCCGCGCAGAGGCCAAGAAGTTCTTCAAGGATGTCGACGTCGTTTGCATTTCGGACAACTATTGGCTGGGTACCGAGAAGCCATGCTTGACCTACGGTGTCCGTGGCTGCAACTACTACCAGATTGAGATCTCTGGTCCTGGCCAGGATCTTCACTCTGGTGTCTACGGAGGTATGACTCACGAGCCCATGACAGATTTGGTACGTGTCATGAACTCGTTGGTCGACCCAGATGGCAAGATTCTCATCAAGGGCATTGACGAGCTCGTGGCTCCCCTTACTGAGCAGGAGGCTGCTCTCTACCCACCAATCGCTTTCACCATGGACGGCCTGAAAGAGTCACTGGGTGGTGCTGTGACCATTCACGACAACAAGGAGGAAGCCCTCATGCACAAGATGCGATACCCCTCACTGTCTCTTCACGGAATTGAGGGTGCCTTCTACTCCGAGGGTGCCAAGACTGTTATCCCAGCCAAGGTTATTGGAAAGTTCTCCATCCGAACTGTACCCAACATGGAAATTGACCCCGTCACCAAGCTTGTTGAGAAGCACGTCAACGACGAGTTTGCCAAGCTCAAGTCGAAGAACACGATGAAGTTCAGCGTGGTACACTGCGGAAAGTGGTGGGTAGAGGACCCCAACCACCCCAACTACACTGCTGCCGCAAAGGCCGTTGAGCGTGTCTTTGGTGTAAAGCCCGACATGACAAGGGAGGGTGGCAGTATCCCTGTCACACTGACCTTCCAGGAGGAGCTCGGCAAGAACGTCTTGCTGTTGCCAATGGGTAGCTCTACGGACGCTGCTCACTCCATCAACGAGAAGCTCGACAAGATGAACTACATTGAAGGCACCAAGCTGCTGGGCGCCTACCTGCACTACGTTGCAGGAGAGATGAAGCGCAGCTAGATGATATGTCCTCATGGACACTGCTGATTTAAATTGCATCGTGTTGTAGTAGATAGTGCATAACAATATAAAAAACATATACCCCTTTCAGCTCACATTTGAATTTTTTTTCCTTATCATGACAAACATCGAGTCTGGGAACAAGTAGAACCGTGAGTCACGACCTTTTGATATCTGCATGAACTGTTTAGTGAGATGGTTGGGGTAGTTATAGTGTTGAGTGCTTGGTACATACTAGAGGTCAGGTGCTTTGACCACATCGGCGCGGAACAACTAAAAAAGTTCGGCTTCAAGCCGCAAGACAGGCCCATGCCCATCGACCCCATCGCGTGCAACACCAGGTTCACGTCTTGCCGGAACCTCAATTGCACAATGTCGACATGTAAATCGGTGCTCCGGGCCTGTCCATCCAAATGGCAAGCGCCATGCCTCCTCCCCCGCACGCAATGCCGCTTTGAATCGACGACACGACGACACCGGAAACTGCTCGCAGTCCCAGAAGCACCCTCATACACGGCAGACAGCTCGTCGCCGACTCTCGTCTTTAATCCGCCCTCGTCGGCACCAAATGTATACCACACGCCGCTGAAGTTTCTGCCAAAAGACGACAAGAGAAGGCAATTGTACGCCTCGGCCCAACAACACGCACACCAAGTCGCTCACGCACGGCAAACGTCGCCCGTCGCTGCGCCAGGCACGCCCCTCCACACATCGAGCCACTTGCCGCCGCGGCCGACGTCGGCACTACCCCCGCCTGTCCGCCAGCCCTACGAGAAAACGTACCACCTCAGCGAGGCGGATGTCGCTGAGATTCGGCGGCTGAGAAGCGCAGACCCGGATACATGGACTCGAGTGAAACTCGCCGAGAAGTTTGGCTGCAGCCAGTTTTTCGTCGGCATGGTGGCTAAGAATGCAGAAAAGGCGGAGAGGGTGCAGCAGGAGCACGAGGAGATGAGGAGGAAGTGGGGGCAGAGGAGACGGGAAGCGAGGGAGGACAGGGGAAGGAGGAAGATGCTTTGGGGGAGGGACGCTTAGGGCCTGTGATGTATGGGGTTTGTAACGATTACTAGGACTGTCAGGTCATGATATGAGATCTGGGGTTGTGCGGGAAAAGGTGACGGTCTGCAGGTCAGTGTACGAAATGCGGGGCTGGCATTCGACGGTAGTCTGCATTCCACTTTCGATATATCCTGTGTTGCATACGAAATATGACGGTGGAAACATGCTCATGTACTTACAGCCGATTGGTGATGTACGTAATCATGTGAAAGTGCGAAGCAAACACGAGTACATTTGAATTGAAGTAAACTGTACAAAGTACATCAGCCTACATGCTCCTTCTCCATCTCAACCCCTCGCCCAATTCTAAACACAAAACCCCCACTAGCTTGCCCTCCCACGCCCATGCCAACCTTCCAACACTCAAACCTGGCTCGACTGACAACCTCCCACCGCCTTGCCCTCTCCGCCTCTGCGTCTTCGATACTAATCCCCGAAGCAAACCTGGTCACTTGCACACGGCGAAGTGCCAGTCTTGTGACGGGTGTTTCGCGCGGCCACGACGTCGGCAGTGCAGGCCGGTAGTACAGCGGTGACGTAGATCGCGATGTAGTGATTACAGCAGTGGAGAGCAGACTAGATAGTTTATTCAAGTGAAAAGTTAGGGTTGACGAGGCTAGCGATAATATATTTGAAGACGAAGAAGCAGACGTTGTGCTGCTGCGTATTGAAGGGACGAAAGCATCCAAGTCTTCAAGGATGATGGAGTGGATCCGGCGGTGGATGCTGGCGTGTTTTGTGCTGTCAAAGAGATAGTCTGGTAATGAACGTAGTGTTGAGAGGAAAGATGGCCAGGATGGTGGCTGGAATATGTGTACGTGTGATAATGCAGTTTTTACGACTTCTCGCATGCTGTGCTTTGTGGTGACATAGATGGCTACGTTGGCAGCTTGCAATTTGGTTTTTAAGAGGTGCAATATTACTTCTGCTAGGCGGACAATGCTGAAGCGATGTAGTGGGTCGAAGAGAATTATGGCTGATTCTTGGCCATCTAGGTGGGTTGAGGATATGGTCCGAGGCAGTATGGCTGTGGCTATGATGAGGTAGAGGAGTGAGGTTTTGCCAGCGCCAGAAGGGTCATGTGTTAATGGCGGAGAAACAAGTTCAAGGATTGGTGGTTTGGGGCCTGGGGTTAGAGCGTCTAGTCCTGGTATGTTGAAATGGGATGTTTGTCTCGTGGTTCCATCATCCGCACTGCTGAGCATTAGCTGATTTAGGATATTTTAACATGTGAGTGGAAATTTGGTTTGAATTCCTAGAATGTAAATGTACCTTTCATTATCACCAGAAACTATGAGACGGAGAGACTTGAGTACCTATCTGCATGTTAGTAACTTTTTTCCCAAAACAATTGCGCGTCATTTCGTTATTGTCTAATGGTACGCACCGAGCTCAAATCCTTGACTTCAACCTCTGCCAGCAATTTCTCCCCCAACCTCTTCGCCTCATCACCGCTCATCTTTGCCACCTCATACAAGGTTCTACCAAAATAACTGTTGGCACTTTTTTCTTTTTCTTTTTTTTCTACTAGTCCTTGCAGTCGACAATGGCGCCACCGGTTTCCGCGATTCCGGTCTCGGAACTGGAAGCTCAGGTCAACACGCTGTCGTCTGGTAAATCCCGGAATCCACCAATTGTGCTAGGCGATTGCGCACTGAATGAATTTGTGCAGTACAAGTGCAACGTAGAGAAAGGAGAAAAAGGGGGACGTGGGTCGCAAATCGTCTGCGAGCCTGTTGTCCGGATGTTGAGGAGGTAAGTGGTGTGTATAGGGTACTGCATGTGCGGGCTTGGCAATCTGATTGGTGGTGAAGGGCAAGATAGATTAGATTTGTTTTGTGGAGGTCACAAGACCAAAGGCTGACATTATTGCAGATGCCAGGGAGGACCAAGCGTGGAGACGACCGCTTGGGAAGAGTGGAAGGCCAAGCAGGAAGGTGCAAGCTGGAAGAAGTGAGGCGGGTTGCCACACGAGCGCACATTCGATGCAGCCTCAAGTATAAGCAAATATACAGTGGGCCGCATTCTGGTTTCGTATATTGGTGATTTGGAATTCATCCAAAGGGAGCAGAACAACTTGGAAAGATTTCTAATCAATTCATGATGAATAAACGGGACGACAGACTAAGAAGGGTCCGTGATGATTGCTCCCGTTGAGAGTGAACAGCTATAGTACAATTTGTTCAAACGAAACAAAACAAAGACAAGATGACGCCACTCCAATGCCCCCAAAACTGACCGCATACGTTCAAGGCGGAAATGCCGATACCCAAACGCCTCGCTACCAAAATGCTGCAATGTACTTTTTTCTCAAACAAAGATATTATAGCCAGGGCTGGCGTGGTGGCGGGAATTAGACGCCGCTCCCTGATTTTCTCCAGTACTTCCGCTCGTAATTGACGTGTACACCTTCTTCCAAATTGACATTGCGATCTGCCGTGGACTGCCGTATTGGAGCATCACGCGACATGTTCCAGTTGTCATCGTCGTATTCGTCCATTTGAGCTTGTCGTCGCGCCTCTTCCTTCTCTCGCTGATTCTCTTCTTCCAATAGATCGGTCATAGCTGCTTGCCACAGCTGGTCACTTTCCTTCATGCGTTTGCTTCGCTTCCGCTTTCCGACATTTTGCTTTTGAACGCCTGCCTTTTGTGCTGCCATGAGTTTCCGAAGACTCTGTTCGGCCGAGATACCCTCTTCTGTTGCCTTTTCTCGAATCTTTCGCGGATCATGCTCGCGGTTGGTGAAGACTGGCGTCGCCGTATATGTGTGCTTTGAAGGAAAGGCGGGGAAATGTTTTGGTATGTATGAACGCGTCTCCTTGTCTGCCTTGCCTGATAGCTTGGGGCCCAGTAAGGACTCGGTATCTGGGGGCGGGGCCTCTGGAGGCGCAGGTGGTGCAAAATAAGGCTGTAGTAGGGTGGGTGGGATCTCGCCCGTGTCGAAATGTTGTTCGAGAGGCGCCGATCCACGAAGGCCAGAAGACGCAAGGGCGTATATCCAGTCGTGTGCTACTGTTTCGGTGCGGCGCGAACTGATCATCGATGTCCGCACTTGTGCAAGAAAGTGGCTCATGTCTGGGTCAGGTTAGTCTAGGAAATGGCAATGGACTGCAAGCAGCCAGCTGTATTTGCGAGGTGAAGCCATACAGGAATCAACCAGCGCGCGGAATTGCTCGAGCGCGTCTGGGCGCGCGCTCTCGAATCCTATGCTTTTGCATTCGATCGCTATTGCGCGGCGCAATTGTTGATCGAAGAAGTCCTTGCTCTCGCCAAAACTATCAAACTCGGCGCTGATGGGGTCGACAATATGCTCGACTGGCTGGGAATGGTGCAGTCGATGTACGACTCGCCGCTTCTTCTGCTGCGGCTCTCCGTGCATCGGCGCGTTCTCAGCAACATGCGCCCGCTTCATGCCTGCGACTGCGCCTTCGCTGCTGGCGCTGGGAGAGAGAATGATGCCTGGCATATGCTGCTGGTTGTCGCGGGTTTGGTGTCTTGGGGGAATGGGGATGTCGCGGGCCGTATTCGTGTGTACGCGAGGTTGGGAGCGTAGTCGGTCGATGGACGCGCAGTCGAGAGCGAGAGGCTGCACCGGCTGCAAAAGCGAGGCCTCGCGATTAAAGCGGCGTGAAGGCGGGTGAGTCTCGGCTGTCGACGGTACTGTCCCTTTCACTTTGTTGCGGCCGGTGTCGTTAGGTTGAGAGCTCTCCAAGCGCGGGACGCTAGGCCACCTTTGCCTTACGTCAGCAATCGTAGTTCTCCGCGTCGAACCACCACAACTTCAGTGCATCTGCAGACGACCTTTACCAGCTCCCGCAACCCGCACCCGCACCCCGAAACTCTCCGCTCTCGCAAAACCGAATACGCAATGGCTGTCAAACCAATTACCGGCGTACGTGCTGCCATTGAGTGCCCTGGGCAGTGGTGGGATGGAGGCTAATGACTGGACTGCAGATACTCCGACGACAGGTCGTGCTTGACCTCTCAGTTGCGATGGGTGCGTAGAGCTCTTACAATGGACGTGCGACAATTTTTGGGCCTCAGAGCAGGCCCAAAGTCGATGCGCGCAGGCTTCTGGAAGCTTGGCTAACAGCAGGCACAGGTCTTGGTGTCGTTGCCGGCTACGGCTGGTGGTACGGTATGTGATATTATTGTGGACTTGCAGCATGAGAAGATGTTTACGACCTCGATGCTTACTTGCTCAGGATACCACGTCCCCGCCGTCCGCCACCGTGACGCTTTCTACCAGAAGCTCGAGGACGAGCGCGCCGCCGCCCTAGGCCAGAAATAGACGACAGTCGCGCGCGACCCGGCATCTCCTCCTCTCCGACGAATGGCCAAACTACAGGATGGGCATTTGCTGTGGATTGGGTGTATTCTACATAGGGCGGATATCGTCTAGAGCAAGCCAAATCAAACATAGTCAAACGATGTACCCTATTTCCACATGTGTGTGTGTGTGTGTACCCTGGTCAAAGTACGCTTAGTGTTTCACTTTCATTTTCGCTTAGCAGCGTGAGAGGCTCAGAAATGACTCCGATGCTCCTGATCTAAACTTTGCATGTAAAGTTGACGTAAGGTGTGAGGGAAGCTGACGGCTTATCACCAAGTCACGTGACGCGATAGTTGCATGCCGCGTCTTGTGCAGGTCGAGTGACCCGAGATAAGAGCGGACAAGACGGGATCTGCGGGACAGCGGTCATGATTATGTGCGCAGAGATTGTAGTACACCTACGTTTGTTGGTTTGGTGCTGACTGTGTTGATACGATGATGATTGCCGACCTCAGATGGCGCTATCGAGGGCCCATGTGGACCCTCATGAGATGCGTGTGGTTGCACAGCTCTCGGCAACATCCGACGGTGCTGAACCATGTACTCGCAGGCCTACACCTAGTTTGGGGGGGTTGGAATTATGACACGAAGAGCTTGTACTAAACCAGTAGGAGGGAGGCTGCGGATGACCGCAATATCCGCAACGGGCCGGGACACACTGCGTGGTTGACTCCACCGTAGGTTCAGGACGAATGACGTGGGTATGGACTGATGGTGCCGAGCATCAGCGATTCCCAGCTCGAGTGCGCGAGGCCTTTGATGGCGCGCTGGGGGCGGCGTGAAGCAGCGGTGGCAGACGAAAGAAACGTGTCAGGCAGTGTGTGCCATTGGCCTATTTGCAGCCTTGGCTCGTTCCCTGGCGATCATGCCCAACCCATGGCTGTGGCGGCAGGGGAGCATTGCCCGCCAAGGATCGACGCGAACCCAAAACGTGGGCTGCGCGGCGCTCGGTGGGCAAATCTCGCAGTCGCAAGGCAGGCAGGACGGCAGGCAGATTGGAGAGGGCGAGCATGCGGCGCAAATTTGGATGTCAAAGATGGCCATGTCAGGGGAGCGAGGGAAGGGAAATCACGGTCGCGGTGGGAACCAGAGGTGAGTGCTTTGACAGCGGCCTTGTTGGCTCGGAACGGGGGTGTGGATTACTGGGGGGGTGTGGATTGCTGGCGTCCGGCGAGCTAGCGCAAGATGCTAGTCCTTCACCATGCGCTAGGGCAACGGGAGGACGATCTAGAAGAAGACGAGGGCAGACTTGGGGGACGAGTGGACGAGGCAAGCTGCGACGTTCATGTGTGTGAGAGCAGAGGGGGACATGCCTGCGGTTTGGACGAGCATGAAACGGACGCTGGCTGCTACGGGCTGGTAGGGCAGAGGCGGCGGACGGGCAGCCAGGGAAGCAGGCGCCGGGGAGGCGCGAGTGGCAGATGACGCCTCCAGGTGACGGAAGCTGCGGTGGTGAGCGGGCAGGGTGTGACTTGACGGGGGCTCTGGGCTCTCGGGTTCGGGCTCAGGCTCAGGCGCTGGCTGAAGACAAGACTTGTCGTGCGTGTGTTCAAGCTGGGAGCAGCTGGCACTGGGAGCGGCGAGCAGCGAGCAGCTGCACAGGTGTAGGAGCGCTTCTTTGCCCTGATCACCGACTGACGGGCGGTGCGCAGAGCCAAAACGGCTAGCCCTCGAGTTGCTGGCGAAAAAAAGCACACAGGGCTCTGGGGCGTGTGCGCTCGTGCGCCTCAGCGACGCCCACGCCCACGCCCGCCCACGACGGCGCGGCGCGCCCTGGCTCTGGATCGAAGGTGACGATGAAACAGGTCGATAGTGCACTCGACACCAAGCGCAGCACTGCAGCGCAGTTGGCGCACTTGTCAAACACGACGCAAAGTTAGAATGCGAGGGGACGCGCGCACACGCTGCGAGGGGAGGCGAGCTTGGAGCGGGCAGTTCGTGGCTGCGGAAGATTTGGTGGATGCAGCGCAGCGCTAATGGGCCAGGGCCCACGCCTGAGTGGGTGGGAGGCTGCCCAGACGGCCGTCGTGGTAGGTCGTCGAGGTCGTGGGTGGTGCTGTCGGTCTGGCTATGCAGCCAGCGGCGGCGGCGACAGCGACAACCACGACCAGGGAGGGCAGCGCCGGCCAGGGTAGGGCACGACAGGGCAGGGCAGGGGAGCGGAGGGCAGGGCAGGACAAGGTCGACGACGACTACGACGACTACGACGGGGCTTGTTTCGCTCGCTGGCTCGGCCGCCCACGCTGCCCTGCATATATACATGGAGCACATCCACGGACGGCGGCCCCTCGCGTCTGGCGGCTGCTGCTGCTACTACTGCTGCTACTACTGCTGCTACTACTGCTGCTGCCGCTGGCGCTGGGCGGGTGTGCCTGTGTGTAGTCGTACCAGGTGTGTATGTATTTTCATAGGACATACATGGAGATAGTACATGGCGGTGCTACTACTGGGCCGGGCGCGCTTGGCCCTAGCTGGATTCGGTACACGCTCCCAGAGCGTTAGAAGACGGGGGCCTGCGGCTAGCACGCATAGCGATCCCTGCAGGCAGGTGCGACGGCGCCGGGCGCAACTGCCCTGTGCACGGCTTGCACTTGCCTGCTGCTGGTGCTGGTGCTGGTCGTCTGCTGGTGCTGAGCCAGAGCACGCCCGCCGCCGACGCTGGCTGCCAATCTGCCTCTCTACCCATCTGCTGCTGTTGCTGCTGCTGCGCTGCGCTGCTCTGCTCTGCTCTATGCTGGTGCACTGCTCTGCTGCTCTTCTCCCCTCCCCTCCCCCCCTGCCGCTGCCTCCACCATCTCAAACCTCAGCGCTCCGCGGCTGCAACGCCCTTCCCCACCCTTCCCTTCTACTCTCCGTCGCTTGCTGCATCTGCACTGCTGCTAGCCTGCATCGACGCGGGCCCGACATCTGCCACAGCACACTTTAGGCGCCTTAGGCTGCCTGCTGCTGCTGTGCTGCTGCTGCGCTAACGCCGCCGTCGATCACACACACCATCGAGCCGCAGCTGGCGTGCTGTCGAGCGCTGTGCCCTCGCCGTTCGCCCTTCTTCCCACCAAGCCTCACTCGCCGTGCTGGCTGCTTGCTGGCCCTGTCTCCGCCCACCCTCTCCTCCACCCTCACCCACCGAGCCTGCGCGCTCTCGTCGACGCAGAAGCTGCTGCCTCGACCTCATCTCCACCCACGCCCTTCCCTCCTCCCCCGTCATCCTCACCGCCCGCGGCTCTCTCTCTCTCACTCACTCACCCTCCAACTCGCCTGCCCGCCGCCCGCCATCTGCCTGCAGTCCGCCGTCCGCTGTATTTCTGGAAATCCGCGTCCTGTATGAGTGCGGCTGGTGTCTGCACATCCGCGGCTCTGCACTGCCGTGTCTACAGCCCTTCGCTCCGCCAGCTTGCGACCTAGCGCGCCCTCGACCTTCCGCGCGTCGCCATGAACAACCCCAACATGCAACAGAACGGCATGCAGCAAGGTCGCGCCTCGGCAGGCCTCCACCACTTCATCCAGCACTATCGCGTCCAGCAGCAACAGGGCAAGATTCCAAATGGATGGCAGCAGGCCACGCCCCCCGAGGAGCGCGGCCAGCTCGCGCTGCAGTTCTTCACCCAGTACCGCCTGCTCAAGCCAGATATCCCCGAAGTCGAGTCCATGCGAGCCGCCCTCCAGTTCGAGACGCAAAACTTCATGTCGGCTCAGTCCAAGGAGCAGTACGTCTCGCAGATTAAGCAAAAGCTGATTGTCATGACGACGGCGCGACAGCAACAGCTGCAGCGCATCCAGGGCGGTGTCCCCAACAACATGAACAACCCAATCAACGGAATGAGTCCGGCCCAGATGAACATGATGGGTCAGATGGGCCAGATGGGCCAGCAGGGCGCCCGACAGGCGACGCAACAACAGTTCAACCCAGCCTTCCCCAACGCCCAGCTCCAGCGGCCGATGCAGGTTTCGCCCGTCCCCATGACACAAGGGCAATCGTCCATGGGCGTAAACGGAGCCAACCCCGCAAACATGGCCCAAGGTCAAAACAACCAGCAACCAAACATGCAGCCCACTCAAAACCCACAAAACCGCCAAGAACAGATGATCATCAACCAGTTTGCCAAGAAATTGATGGACACGTGCAAAGAGGAGGTTCGCGTCAAGTTCGAGGCTGATATCCGCGCATGGCCCGAAGAAAGGAAGCAGCAGTTGCTCAACCAAGGCATTAATCCCCTCTTCCTCCGTTTCCGCCAGCATGCCGAGATGCTGTATCGAAGAGGCGCTCTGAATCAGCCCGCAGCTGGCCAAAATGCTGCGGGCATGCAGGGAACACCTCAGCAGAACCGCATGCAGGGCCAGCAGATGAACATGAATCAGCGTCAAGCCAACCAAGACTTTGACTTCACCGAAATCGCAAACCGGCAGATAGAGGCTATGCGAAGCCAGGACCAGGGAACCACAGTGGTGCCCGCAAGTAACAACCCAAACAACGGGGGTCAAATGGGCGGATTCCAAGGTCAAAATGCACAGCCGGGCCAACCTCAAAATGCCATGGCACAACGTCAGGCTGAGGCTTTTCATCGCCAGGCGCAAGCACAACAAGCACAACAAGCACATGCCCAGGCGCAAGCTCAGGCACAGGCGCAGGCACAGGCACGTTTGGAACAGCAACGCCAACAGCAAGCCGCCCAGGCGCGCAACCAGCAAAACCAGCTGCTCCAAGGCCAAATCGGTGGATTGAACCTTCCCCAGGGCTCGCAACAACCTAGTCCTGCCATGCCGATGCTCAACCGCCCCATGCCTCCGCCGGGGCAACCAGGTCCTCCAGGCACCCCGCAGCAACGCCCTCCTCAAGCCCATGTCCCTATAATGACACCGCAGCCCGGACAAACAGACCCAAATCTATCCGAGCTTATGCGTCAGGCGCGACAGAGAGCTGCCGCTGTACAGCAAGCCAACCAGCAACCGCTGACCGACCAGGTCCGCATGAGCATGATACCTCCCGACCTGGATGCTTCTGTAAAACAGCAGCTGCTCAAGGTGCCCGAGCATCAATTCCGCGTCATTCTGCAAAGCTATATGATGAACCTCCGTCGAAACAACGGCATGCCCAACGGCGCCTTTCCACCTGGTCAGCCCAACGGTGGTCAGCCAAACATGGCCTTCAACCAACAACAGCAGCTTCAGCCTGGCGTTGCTAACCAAATGCTTGGCGGTCCTAACATGCAGAACATGGTCCAGCCTGGCATGAACCTCGCGCAACCACAACCTGGCGTTGGCCCACAGCCCCCAATAGGGGCCCAGCGTGCAGCGATGCCAAACCAGCAGCAGCGGGTTGCGGCTGCACACAACCTGCTCCGTGCTAACCCGGGTATCATACATACCACTGATCCCAAGCCGTTTCCTCCCAACGTCTTGAATGCGCAAATTCGGCAGAGTCTTCCGCCAGATGTCAGGACGTGGCAGCAGCTCAAAGCGTGGGCTAGCCAAAACCCTGCTCTGGCCCCTGGTGTCGACAGCCAAAAGTTACTCATGCTGCAGGTTCTCCACTTCCAGGACATGGTAAGACAGTCGAATGGCGTCCCTGGTGTACACCCTACACAACAGCCCGGGCAGGGGCTCGTTGCGCCAGGGCAAGTCAACCCCAACCAGGGTCCTGTCAGGACACCACAGCAGCAACCAAACATGCAGAACATGGCAGCGCTGCAGGTGACTCCTCAGGAATTGCAGCAATTCCGTGCGAGAATGGCAGGCCAGCCGCAAGCCAATATGCCCGATGACCAGCTGCGCGGCCTCATGATCTCGATAAGGATGAAGAACCTTCAACAACAGAGGCAGCAGCAACAACAACAGTCTGCATTGCTCAATCAGCAGGCCCAACGTAACCAAGGCCAGCCTCCTGTTTCCATGCCTCAACAGCAGCAGCCGCAACAGCAACAGCAACAGCCGCAGCAACAGCAACAGCAGCCCACCCGGCCACCTACGGCGCAACCGGCTGCACAAGCGACTCCTCAACCCAAGCCAACACCAAAGCCACAACAAGCACCACTTGCACAGTCGCAAGCTACCAACAATGTCACGAGCAAGGGTACGAAGAGGCCAAATGAGGAGATGGATTCTGGCAACGATACCACTCCACAAGCCCCTCCTATGGCTTCCACAAAGTCTCAGCCTGGTCTCAACTTGACCCAAGAGCAAATGTCGAAACTCACTCCCACGCAGCATGCCCAATACAGAGCACAGTTACTGAAAGCGCAGGATGCCTCGAACAACAAGATGCAACAACAGCGGGGCGCGATGCTCAACTCTGAAGAACTTCGCCAGAGAATGAGTGACCCGGCACGCATCCGCCAATTCAAGCAAATGATGGATGAGGTAGAGAAGAGCATACCCACTAAGCCACCGATTCAACTGCCACCCCAGGCTCGTACAGGTCTTCAAAAATCGCTAAAGGAACAGTTCCAACGTCTCAAACAGTCTGATCAGGCACTTCGCATCTTCCATGCTTCATACGATACTTCTGAACCCGAACCCGTCATACGCCAAATCATGCGATCGCGCGCACTTTTGTTCCAACAGATTAACGAGGCCGACGGTACCCTCCATCCTCAAGTCACATTGACAATCGACGAGTTCAGGAACCACTTGAGCACAATTGTCAAATTTGTTATGAAGATTCAGGAGAAGGTGAAGCAACAAACGCAGGGTCAGGGCTCAGCCGCCCAGCAGTCCCAGCCTCAGGGTTCGAATACCTCGCCCGCTCAACTTAATGCCGCAAATCTGAAAATCGTAGAACAACAAAACCGCAACCAAAAGGCTCCGTCAGCCCCTACGACCGACCGACCACCGTTTGCCATTGGGGCCGACCCAGGCCACGGGGCCGCGCATTACTTTGAGGGAGCAAGACCAGTCACGAACCTCGTATTACCCGAAAAGAAGCGTGCCAAACTCGAAGCAGGCAGCCAGTCGTCGACGCCCGCTGCCAAAGCCTCTCCTCATCTCGGCTCAGGCGCAGGCAGCTCGCCCGAGCTCCGGAGACAGCCAGCGCCCGACAAGCAAGTGCCGCAGCGGCCAACGTTCAGATGCACTGACGCGACATGCGAGTACTCTGTGCGAGGCTTTGACACTCAGGCCGAGCTCGACACGCATAGTCAGATCCATGCAAAGGTCGAGGATCCAATGCAATTTGCCCTTGATTCCATGGCCGAATACCTCGACGTTGACCAAAAGACTGGCGAAGCCAAGGTCGATCCCAATGCTTCGAAACCTACTCCAAAGCCAGCTCCTGCTGTCCTGCGAGCACCGGCGCAGAACGTCAAGACAGAGCAGACACCTGGTGCATCGCAAAATGCCGTTACCCCTGTCGGACAAGCAGCAACAGCTTCGGCAATGGCGCGCGTCCCGACACAGACGGGTGTCAAGGATTCACCATCGTCCAACCTGCTCAAGACGCCTCAAACGATGACCAAGGTGACTACTCCTGGTTCAGGCGCACGGGGTAAAGCTACGCCAGCCAGCATTCCCAAGTCAGTGCCAAAGGAGCAGCAAGCGGCAGCAATGGAACCCGCTGCCAAGGAAGAGGAGCAGCAGCAACAACCAATGTTGCCCATGTCCCTTCTAGACTACTCCTATGAGGACACTTTTGCGGCTCTGGATGCCAATGGGCCTTTTACAGTGCTCGACCTGAAGGACGAGGACAACGCCTGGGCACTTCGGTCTCGGCCCGCGTCGCCCTCTACTACACCCGAGTCATCGTCCAAGGACACACCTTCGACGAGGCAATCTGATATCTCGGAGAATGACAACCTTGTCATCAACATTGATCTCAAGGACGCTGATATGCCTGATGCTTGGGCAGTGGGCATGTACGGCGACACTCTTCCTGTGGATCTGCAGCTATCTGAGGATCTGCAAAACCTGGGGGTTGTGCTTCCGCCAATGGACAGCGAAGACATGATGCTATTTCCCGACTATGGAGCGGGCACAATGATGGATCTCGACATGCTCGAGAAGACCATGGACAGCATGGGTGGAACACTGGACCCGTCCATTCTTGGACCCTGATTTTTTTTTCTTACACTACACTTTGCTGGATTCAGTTTGGTGCAGCACAGTCTTGCACAATCTTCTATCACTTCGTTTGCCCTTGGGCCACTTTCAAATTATTTGCATTGTATTATCACTTTTTGCCGTTTATGTTTTGCCGATGCGATGCTCTCTGGGTTTGACTGTACGGAGTTTTTTGTTCTTTGTTCTTCGTTGCCATTGCTTTCTTTTTTTGGTTTGCTTATCACGGCCGATTGTTGTGAGCGATTATTACTGCACGGGAGGGGTTGACATGGCGTGCTACGTGAAAGAGACAGATGCGTGTGTGTGTGTGTATCACTTTGGAGTTTTCTCAAAGGGGGGCATCTTCTCTCTGTTTGTCTGGTTTTTCTGGTTCCTTTCCAACTCTACTTGGTACACCTCCTCGACATGGGCTCCCTTCTGTCTTTTCCCTCTATCTTGATTCTGCGAGATTTTTTTTTCTTTCTACTGGGGAAATTTGAGTTCATTTTGGATCTTCTCTTTCGGTTGATGTTATTTGGGCATGGTGTGGATAATTATACCCCGCGTCTTTCTTCCTAGCAAGCCGCCGACGCCGCCTTGTGTGGTGTAGTGCATAAGGAAGTAATATCTGGAATCAATGATACCTGTGTTTCATGTCTCATGTTGGTCTGGACCATTGTCCCCCCGTTGAATCATGTGTCTTGAAAGTGTGTGTAGAGTGTGGGGCATCTTAACTGCCCATTTTATGTGCAAAGCCCCAGGGCGTGTATTGTGTGAGTGTGAGAAAGTGAAGGGGGGGCTGGCTGGCTGGCCGTGTCTCTCTCTCTGTCTTTGTTATGTGTGCGTGTGTCACAATGGTGGGTGTTTTGCCAGGCGAGAACGAGAAAAAGGATGTGCAAAGTTCCGGGGGCCGTGCCAAAAAGCACAAGCACTTTTTGTATGTAGACAGTTGGCGCGGCTGCGAGTGAAACTGCGTTATGCATCGTGATTGCGCATCACTTAGTTCCGGCTTGCATGGTATGAAGCTAATTGTAGCCTCGTACATTACTCCTCCTGGTCCTCTCCCTACATGCCTCGTGTGCTTCTTACCTGTTGCGACAGACACACGGACACACGGACACTGTGCAATGGCATATTCCTTTATGTGGGTATGCAGGTGTTTTTGTTTTCTCTTTCTTCGATGCCTCCCCCTGCGATTGCGCGCGTTGTGCGCACACACCACCACCACGTCTGCATCCACACCCACAGCACACTACTACACCCACATGTTCTTGTGTGTGTGCATGTGTCGTGGTGGTGAAACAGAATGGTGACGACAAAGACACACGCAAAGAAAGAACCAAGCGACCCGGCCAAGCAGCCATTGGCGGGCATTGGCGGGCATTGGCGGGCATTGGACATGGGGATCCGTTTTGTCCAGACGTCGTTGACTCAATTGTCATGCTTGGTATTCAATGCAGTGCAGGCAGATAGGAAAGAGGGATTTTATTTTCTTTCATTTGTTCTTTATGTCTGCCTGTCTGCCTGTCACCAAGCCGGCGCAATACTTACATGGAAGGGAGGGGGTGTGGGGGTGGTGTAGATTGTAACATGGTAAGACGATGATTTGGGCTGAGGACGAGGAAAGGGGTGGGTTGCGTTTGGTTAGCCCCTCAGGTTTCGTGATGGTCAGCCAGGTCATGGGCCTTTCGCATCGAATTCTCTCTTCCCCTCGCCTCGAGTTCCCAGGTATAGGCCAGCTGAACTTTCACTTGCATGGACATGGGACTGTTGGGGGTTGTCGGGTCAGCACGCGTGTTGGGGGGATTGCTGTGACGTCAGGATGATGTATGCTTAGACAGACGTCAAGAGCGGAAAAGAAAATTTACTTTGACCAGAGATTTTGCTCGACATGGGATAGTAGAGCGAAGGGGCGGAGGGGGTGGAAGAGTGACGACACAAAGCACCGAGAAAGTGACGAGGGGGTCGTGGCAGTTACCGTTGTTCTCGTGTCATGGCCAGATGCATGTGTGTGTTTGCACCATGGCGGGGTCAAGCAACATCACACAGCTGCTGCAGCGCTCACCCCGCTTCTTCGGCGCTCAGGGGGGCAAACACGAGATGCACATGACGAGGGGCTGAAAAGAGCCATAAGCACCGCCATTGTCTGGACCCTTTTCGGACGCGACCAGAACATTGTCGAGTCGCCGAAGACCCTGTCAGCAACCATGGTACCAGGCACGAACACGTCGAGACGGCGTGGCTTGACATGCCACGAGAGAGGGTTGCCTTCTAGCCTACCATTTGCAGTACCATGGTACACCTCTCTGCATTGGGAGCAACGCCCACGAAACAAAGGGGAGATGCGATAGCTTAATGGTAGATGGTGCAATGGGGAAAAAAGACAAAGGCACTTTCTCGGGACTGGGCCGGAATTCGTAAGGCGAGTGGGAAGAAAAAATATGCTCTAGTAGGTAGTAGTAGCATGACGTTGGGGGTTGTTTGTGCCGGAGAGGCCGCCGCCGGTCGTATTTGGCATCGGCCGACATGCAGGGCAAGGACAGAGTTCGCGATGTTGGGTGTGGCGAGGGCGTGGCGGAGGCAAGGGCGGCACGACGACAAGCTATTCTCGGCACGCTGCATGCAGGTCATGGGCACGCGGGAGAACCCTGGGCGGAAGCATGATGACTTTTCGCATGCACGTATGTAGGGTATTAAGTGCAAGCGAAGAAAAAAATCACTACTGAGTCGGGGGTGCAGCGGCAGGCGGGTGGCAGCGAAGCGTTGTTGTTGAGCGGCAGAAAGGCATCATGGGCAGGCGAGGGTGGCGTGCGGGAAAGCTGCTATTTGCGGAGAGGCCTTGGTTCGAGCGGTGAGGGAGGGAGCGAGGGCTCTGGTGGTGAAGCAGCGCGTCCGGGGAGGGCGGTGAGAACAAAGTTGATGGTGTGAGACATGGCCGTGAGCACGAGGGCCGGCGAACAGGGTTCCAGGGTAGGGTAGGGGTGGGTCTGGGGTAAACAAGAGGCGATGCGGTTTGGGCTCGGTTGTGTTGCCGGCTATGGGATTGTAGGCGCGCAAGGCTAGAGCAGAAAGGAGAGGGAACATGCTAGCAGGGCGCAATAGTGCGAGAAATTGGAATTTGTAACAGAAGCACTTGTGGAGATGAGAAATTGCGATGGTCATGCCAGCCAATGCGAGACGCCTTCATGGGCCCCAGACCCAATCGGGCTAGCTCGTCTTCGCTAATCCCGCCGCACCTTGGCCTGCTGCTGCTGGCGTGGGAAGCCGACTCGGGCAAGCCAGCAGATGCGCGTCACGGCCAAAAAGTAGACAAAGGGAACGTTGCCCATGTCCATGGCGTTCCAGCGCCAGAAGGCCCAGTACACGTCGGTGCCAAGCGGCAGGACCGAGTAGAGGTGCCCCAGGTCGGCCAGCAGCAGGCCGATGAGAAACGTTTGCCAGACGTTGACGTCGGCCGTGGCGCGGAGGACTGCGGCCTCGAGAAAAGCAAGTCCGAGATACATGTTTGCCAATTGCGAGAGGACGATTTTTGTTGAGATGGGCATGAGGGCGTCGGGGGCGCTTGGGACATGCATGGTCAGGTCCAGGTACGTCGTCTGGAAGCATGCAGCACACACGGCGCCGACGATAATAGAACATGGTTCAATCCACAGGAAGATGCAACGGTACAGTGCCGGTATTGGCACGGGTGGAGCGGAAGCCGTCATGTTTGAGTGGTAATGGTTTGGTTTCGCGTCGCCTTGACGCGATTCAGCCCCAAACCGTGGAAGAGTGGGCGTGCGTGCACGGCGTGGCAGCAGAGGAGAGGGGCAGCCAGACTTTGGGGGCAGCAGACGTGGAGGGGCCCCGAGACTGCGTCTGCGTCTGCGTCTGCGTGCTGGCAATGTCGGCGAGGGTTGCTTGGGCAAGCAAGACGCGGCGACAGGGGCCTGGTTGGGAGATGGGGGGAGGGGGGAAGGGGGGTGGAAGGGGGGCAGTCGAGGGAGTCAATGGGGGGAGAGAGAGAGAAAAAACGAAGCAGGCAAAGAAGCAGAGGCGGTGGCGGGCGTGGTGGTGGTGATGGCGATGGCAATGGCGATGATGCTGGCAATGGCAGCGGTGACGACGAGGGCCGTAGGTGTGTAGTAGCGGCCATGTAGCAGCTATGTAGGCACAGTAGCACGGCAGCAGGCGGGCAGGCGGTTGGTGGGTGCCAGATAAGATATTGTGGAATTGCCAGGGGGTGGAGCCGCGAGACACTGGAGCCGCCGTCGCCGTCTTGAGATCGGCTGCACTAGCACGCAAAGCACTCGTTAGCGGTGCAACAGATTCTGGCTCTTTTGCCTCGAATCGACTCTGCGCCCTCTTAGTACTTATGCTACACCTTCTCCCGCTGATCAGCCCTTGTTCCGCATCCTTGTTTTTCCGCCCACCCTCCTCCGTCACGGCCCTCAGCACCCTGCCCGCCTCCTTCACCCTCCTTTCCACCCGCCCTCGCTGCTGTTGCTGTTGCTGTTGCTGCTGTTGTTGCTACTTACTGTACTGTTGTCGTGCACGCTCTCTACCCGCTCCGCCCCGGCCGCTTGCTAGTTGCATTGCTCTTCTCTCGGCCCTGACCGCCGACGCTCCTTGCCGCCCTCTTCCTGCTCTTTCCGCCGTTGTCGCCGCTTCTGTTGCCGTAGTCTTGTTGTTGCTGCTCCTGGCTGCCACCGCTACTGCTGCACCATCGCGCTTCGCTTTTTGTTTCGGTCGTGCCCTCACCGCAACTCTTTGCCACTCCCTTGTCAACACATCCAATGTATCGCAGGCAGTCCATCCTGTCGCATCGGCCAAAAACCTCCTCCGACATAGACGCTGAATCCTCCTCTTCGTCGTCCTACACCCTCAACACCACAAACAACACAAACCCCCCACACAACAACACGACCCCTATCCCGGCGTCGCCACCACACACCATGAAGCGGACCATTTCGCAGACGTTCCCTGCCCCCCATCACGCCGACATCAAGGACACCAACATGCTCGACGCGGTCAACGAGGCCACCATGGCTGTCGACGCTTCCTCGCAGCATTCACAGGCCAGCTCCTTTTCACGCGCCTTTGGAGCCGTTGCCGGTAGTTTCACCCGCCAAAAGACCCGCAGGCGAATGTCGTCAGTCTCGTCAGCCACCCCTTCACAACGCCGCCGTGGCTCCATACATTCGCTGTTCGAATCTCTTCCCCCGTCGACCGCAACACAGTCCAAGGCCAACCCGGACCTGCAACGGATGCCGCTGCAACACCAGGACTCTGGAATCCCGCCCTTCCCAATGCAATCCCAATCTACCCCCTCGAGCTCAAAGACCTTCTCCCCCTTCCGACGACTGAGCAGCATGCGTCGCCGCCCTACCGCCCCTGCGTCGTCGACTGACGTGGCCAAGACCGTCTTCACATGCCCACTCACATACCCCAGCCAAGCCGTACCAGGTTCAGCAGCACGACAAGCTGCTGCAGCTGCCAACCAAGATCGTCAGAACCAGCTACGCCGCGAGCAAGAACACACCCAACGCTTCCTCAATGGTCTCATCCAAACCTCGCGTGACGATGAGATCAAGGATAACGAAAGCGGTGTCGACATGACGTGTGCCTCGCCCATTGTTCGAGCCGATAGCGTCACCGAGAAGAAGATGAGTAAGTTGTTCCGTTTGCTGTTCCCTCGACCCTTGCTAACCACCACCTTCACTCTAGTCGACCCTTTCCAACGCCTACCTGCCGAACTCGTCACCACTGTCCTCTCCAACCTCGACGCCGCCTCCCTTGTCCGTGCCGAGCGAGTATCCCGAAGCTGGAACGAGCATGCCGCCTCTCCCCATGTCTGGCGAAACGTCTTCCTCCGCAAGCACGAGCCCGAAGTGCACGTCTCGCCTGCGCCAATCCAAATGGGTGGCTTGGGTACGGGCAAGATGGCTGGTGGCAACCCTGCACCGGCACAAGATTGGAAGAAGATGTTCGAGGCTAGGGCCACAATCGACGCCCGATGGAAGACTGGCACACCTGCTGCCATCTACCTGAACGGCCACACAGACAGTGTCTACTGCTGCCAATTCGACGAGCGCAAGGCCATCACCGGCTCGCGTGATCGGACTATCCGCGTGTGGGATCTCGAGACGTACAAGTGCATCAAGGTATACGGCGGCCCCAACCACCGACCGACAGCCAACACTCCCCCACCCATGGAGGAGCGACCGGAGCGTGTCATCAGCCATGCCTCCATGAACGGCACCAAGGCTGGCAACGACATCTACACCGTCCCCGCCGACTACCACGATGCATCCATTCTCTGCCTCCAGTACGACAGCGAGATCATGGTCACCGGCTCATCAGACTACACCTGCATTGTCTGGGACATTACCGGCGAAGAATATGTCCCCATGTACCGCCTTCGTGGTCACGAAGCTGGTGTGTTGGATGTTTGCCTTGATGACAAGTACATCATCTCTTGCTCCAAGGATGCCATGATCAAGGTCTGGGACCGCAAGACTGGCAACTGTCTCCGCACTCTCAAGGGTCACCGAGGCCCGGTCAACGCTGTGCAGCTTCGCGGTAACTTCCTCGTCTCTGCCAGCGGTGACGGCGTAGCCAAGCTGTGGAACCTCGAGACTGGCGTCTCCATCAAGGACTTTCCCTCAGAAGACCGTGGCCTTGCTGCCGTAGAGTTTTCTGATGATGCCAAGTACGTTCTTGCTGGAGGCAACGACCATGTGGTATACAAGTTCGATGCCTCTACCGGCGAGCTTGTACACAGCAGGGTCAAGCACGACGGTCTTGTCCGCTCGTTGTTCCTCGACGCATTCAATGGCCGCATTGTATCTGGATCATACGACCAGAGCATCCAGGTATCTGATTACGAAACCGGCCAAACATATGCTGTCTACAAGAACTGGACAACAAGCTGGATTCTCTCAGCCAAGAGCGACTATAGGCGAGTTGTGGCTACCAGCCAAGACGGTAGGACATTGATCCTTGATTTTGGTCACAACGTGCCTGGAGCTGAACTGCTCGTTGGATCCAAGTGAAAGAACATCTCGACTCGACCTGCGCACATGTCGTCTAGATCGTGTTTGGAGCTCTAGGTCGTCGACGACCATGCTATCATGCCACTCACACGGCTCTTCCTGCCTTGCTTCCGCTGCATCTCAAGAGTATCTACGCATACTCTCGACTCAGCCGAAGCTTGTATGCAGACATGCCCGACAAGGTTCTGATGAATAAACCCATGGGTAAAGTCGTGTGAGAAGAGGACGAAGCAGAGGAGCGTGGACGAAAAGGCGTTATTCCCTTGAGTCAAGCATTGCATACACCCTACGGCGTTGTCTGAACTGCAAGCATAGTTTGCATCTTTTTTCCGTCCTTGTGTCACCTACTTTCTCATTCTTTGGGGCCTCTGCCTAATGTCTTTTGTTGCATTTTTCACTCATGGTTGCGGGCGTGTTGGATGCGGAGCCTTTTCTCTCTCTCTCTGATATCTTTTAGCGTCTTTGATAGATTTCCCATTCATTTAATCCATTCTGCTTGAGTATAATTACTACATGTCGGGCCATTTTGGCACAGGTGTTGGGGATAGATACCAGGAGACGTGGCACGAGCGGAGGATGTAATAACGCTCTTTAGTAGATCAAAACTACTTGTTATCAAGATGTTTGTTCCAATATGCTTTTGCTATCAACATGCGTGGGTGATGACTTTTAAAGATTGAACAATTTTGAGCAAAGCAATCCTGTGTATATGAATCAGCGTAACGAAGATGTGTGATGGCGGCTGTATGTGAAGCAGCCAAACTGTGTTAGTTGAACGTGAAAGCAGTCTAATTTATACCATTCATCAAAGCCCTAAGAAAAGCTTCCAAGATGACGATAGATGAAGTTGTACACTCACCATGGCACCCCTTGTCTTTGCATGTCGTGCCACGACAATAGTTTTTTTGTCTTTCTTTCTTTCTACCACGACAATAAACTATGTATCCTATTACATCCACAATCAAAATAAGAGCTTGTATCTGCACAGCGCTGCTTTTATGACTCTGATTTCTGTGTCGTGTTTCTTACTAGGTAAACGAATGATTACACAGTGCGAGAATATGTTGCTTAGTATGCTCTTGGAGTAAAGACAGATAGAGCTACATCTCTCAGGTAAGTAGAGAAGAATACTTTTAGACTGAAGAAAGCCCTGATTCGTTATTGCGAGTATAAGATATAAAGGAGGTGTGTAGCTATAACTTTTCTGAACAGGAAATTAGACAGAATAGGAAAGGGGATAGAGGGTAAAGAAATATATTTTTCTCTCTTCTCTTTACTTATATCTCTAGATTCATTATAGATATAGCTGGTGTAGCTAGTAAGGAATCCCCAAAATAGAGTTTAAAGTAATAAAAGGTTAATTTTCTGCTCTTGTAATTTTTCAGGTAGTGTAGTTCTCCTCAAGGGTATGTGTATCTTTCTAGAATCTATAGTTTGTATCTATAATAATATTATATCAAGATTCTTACAAAACTTATTTCCCTTTCTCTTAATTTCATCTCTCTCTCTCTCGTTTCAATCTGTCCTTTTTCACATATCTTCCCACAAATGATAGATATCTATTACCTACTATCTTGCTCTAGATCTATCAAAGTGCACACGTTTATACCTCTGTTATACTCGCTAGAATGAGTATTATTCTATGCATCTTTATACTACAATTATACGCTTAAGGTAGATTATACTATGTAAGTATTCATAGAAAGAAAAAAGATAGAGAAGAGATTTAGAACTCTATTTTAGAGTTTCTTCCTAGACCTAATCATCTCTACTGAAGCTAGGCTTCTTCATATATGCTTGAATGTCTACTTTAGCATACCTCACCTATTAAGGATACGCACATATGTGTTTTCCTTCCTTGTGTGTTCTACCAATTCTCACACACACCATCTATCCTATTCACCACTGTAATTTGAAACCATCCACTCACTCTCCACGGAGCAACTAATTTCCCCCCAAAAAGAACCCAACTGTCCTAGCCATGATTACGTACAAAGCGAAGAACAGGCAGCGGAAAAGACGGCAATATGCTTAGTTGTTGAGAAACCGGGTCCCTCGTTGAGAACCATTATGATTTTTGTTTTTTCTGCATCTTCTTTCCTATTCAAGATTCCATTAGTACTACTAGTAGTACTTACTACCCACAACACGACGAGATGATGTACCCATCAATGATTGAATCAATTATTGACTCCACAATCCTCTGTCACAAAACACAGAGCTAAAACATCTTCCCCATAGTAACACAAAGCACCAACCGTTCCCCCAAAACCACCGTCGTATCAATCCCCCTTCCCCCCAAAAGTACAAATATAGTAGCAAATGGGATATATAGTATATATATTATTGTTGGCAATATCTCAAATCACGCTAAGAAAAAAAAAAAGAGGATCCCATGTTCAAAATTGCAAAACAGTTTGTGCTGGGAATGGCCTCGGTAAATTGAGAGGGACGGGAGTGGCTTGTGGAGCCAAGACGCTACTGGGCCAAGGCCGCACCCAGAGACACACGGACACTGTTGTTGCGCTGTTGCTGTTGATCGATTGTCAAATTTTAAAAAAAACTAGAGGGCATGAATCTTAGGTCATGAGATTGAACAGCGGCATACCTAGTTGGAAAAAAGGCTTGGGCTTGGGGGGATTCGTCATCGCAGTGTGGCTTTGAAAGGTCCAAAAATATATCTTCAAGATAATAAAGAAAAGGGTAATGGCGAAATTTCACTTCATTCAAGCTTCTTGGGACACAAGAGAGACATAGTTA